>CM077266.1:6312500-6912500 GCA_039654775.1 Spinibarbus caldwelli | reverse complement strand
TGCGAGAATCGCTTAACATAATATTTGAATCTCAAATGCACATTCAATCTGATGCAACCAGAATCTTGTGTTTTACCAATGAAGCCGGCCTCCAGACCACGGCCGGTGTCTATGGTCTTTCAGAAGGGGCTGGGGGTGGAAGGGGCAAGTCTTTAGCTTGGGCTGACAGCAATCTGTTAATTAAACATCCTAATGGCTGTAATTGCAACCATTCATGGACCCAGCTGCTGTTGTAATGCTAGCTTTGCAATGGCTGCCAGGATTCAGCTGTCTGGGAGGTGAGAGCTCTTGACTGCTTGGCAGGCGGGGGGTTTGCATTTGACTCTGCTGCAGGCTGATAGCAGCTGCTTTGAGCTGGTCACCTATCTGCCTACGTTCACCTTCACCTCCGCAGCACGGAGAGCAAAAGGGAGCAGTCTTCTAGAGCCAACGTTTGTGTGTATTTGAACATGTGAATTGACGCTTTCCAAGCGACCCACAATGCCGAAGCAGGTGCGCCCAAACAAAAAGCACAGCACAAACATTGGCAGGTTGGTAGTTTTTTTTCCATCCTCAATAATAGTGCTGGATTCATCCCCAATCCAAATGTCCTGCTGGCAGCAACAGGATGCTAATTAGGATTTTGGCACTGTTGACCCAAAATGGATGTGTTAGATCCAGCCTAATCCCCTGCACAGTTCAAGCTGACCTTAAAATCCTGCATATATCAAATGATTTCCAGGGTTGTTCGGACTGATAAGACATTTTGAGTGGCGTCCAAAACCTCAGCGAGAAAGGACTTGTATCCATGTCGGCATTTAAGTCCCTTGTATAATTTTGTAGTGAGAACCTATTAAAATATTATTATTATTTATATATTATGTGTGTGTGTGTCTATATATATATATATATATATATATATATATATATATATATATATATATATATATACAGTATATATATATATATACAGTATATATATTTAAATGTTGCATAAAATTTTTTTTTTTTTTAATATTTCATAATTAAACATATTTTTCATACCTGTATAATAGGTACCCTTAATTTTGATATAAGCGCTTGACGTTTCTGTTTTGAGATATCTGGACTAGCTGAGGGAACCCAACTGAATGTTCATTATCGGATCTGAAGCCCAAGCACACGTGTTGGTTTGCCAGATGGATTTTCGTGGATGAAGTGTTGTGTGGGGGCGTAATTGGATGTTGTTTAAGGAAAGTGGTGACCAGTGGAAATGAAGGAAGGAGTGAAACTGAAAAATATTCATGTAGTCTCTGGGATCATGCTGGGTTGCTTACGGAACAGCCAGCTATTGCATATCAGATTCAGACTTTACATTCCTACTTAACGGGTTTCTTTTATGCAAAGCAACTTGTTAATGTTGAGCTATTGACAGCATTTATAACATACTTGTGTGTGCCAACTCATGTCAAGGCTATATAAAGCCAAAGAAATCTGTAACTTTTGCATAAAGGATGCCGTAGAGAGAACATTTATGTCCACTAAAAAGCTAATATAAGTTGTAATTTATTTTAAAGTACTTTTGTTACTTGATCTGAACCAGTTAATTAACTTCTTTGACTTGTCACTGGTGTAACATGAATTTAGTTGATGCAAATGAACATGACTTTTTATTTGTTTAATTCAAAGTACTTCAGCTCTAAGACATTACCATTAAAGTCTGAAACTGGATATGGGGATTTCCATTTCCCACCATGCTTTCTTAAAACGTAAGACTTAGAAAAGTTATTTTATGTGTTTTTGAGTTTGATTTAATGTTTGATTTAATGAGTGGAACTTGAGCTTAGAATTAGCACAGATAAGACATATGACTGTATTGCATGTTGCTTTAGACAGGATTTATTGTTGTGTATATATTTATAAAAGTATATATTACACTTAAAGAGTTTATTTGCAAAAACCGATAAACGCCACTTTAAAAAAAAAAAAATGAACAGAGTGTCGTGCATTATTCTCCACATATAGCTGGATCTGAACCCTAAACACCTTTTGTCAAAAAAGCCAGTATTGTCCACTTTCAAGGCATCGTGAGTTCACATTTTACTGCAGAAGCCAACAAGCGCCCTTGTAGTTTGTGAACAGAAGCCGATAAGTCCATTTTAGTGAATCAGGGTGCTGTATTCAGGTCAGGTGACAAGGCTACTTTCACTTTGAAAAGACGCGCCAGCTGAGAGGAGTTCCGTCAAAGCTGACTAAAAGTGATCAAGGATGGATAATTTCGATGAACTTGATGAACCTGTGATATCTTCTTCAGGGCGTAAAGGCAAATAAAAGCTGAAACTTTTTCAAGGAACCTTGCAAAAGCAGTATGTTACATTGGTGAGGGAAAAGCTCCATGTATTGCATGTAATCACAACCATACAGTCTATGATCACAACTACAACAACAACGTTTGTTAGGCATCTACATTGTCATCTGAGGAGATTACAAAGATTAAACGAGTGTTTTTTTAAACTCTAAAACACAAAATGTGCTTTTGCCAAAAAAAAAAAAAAAAAAAAAAAAAAAAAAAAAAAAAAAAAAGACTGTTGGAGTTATCTGCTTTTGTTATAAAACAAACTTTTAATATGTAAAAAACATACTTTCAATGAACTTAAATTTTGTAAGTTACCTGTAATTGTTTAAGTTATTATTACTTAATCAACACAACCTAACTGCAGTTTGACTGATATTACTTGGAATGCACAATAAAAACAAAAACGTGATTTCTGAAAATAAATAAAAAGAGTTATTGGTTTTTGCTAATGAACTCTTCACTTGTAGTGTTATTGCTAATAGTAAGAAAATCTTTTTATGTTTTCAGGAAGAATTCATAGAGTAGTGTAATGAGTCCACTGGAGGCGAGTGTAGTGAAGAACCCAAGTGCAGTTTATTTACAGTCATGAAATCCAAACATCCAAACAAAGACAGACTTGACTTGAAACAGACTTGACCAGAGACAGACTTGGCATGGCATGAACGGACTAGACTCAACAACAGCAGGTTACAACATTAATACATGACAGGAAACAAAGGCAATGACAAGGCTACTTATAACAAACAATGAGGGTCACATGACATGAACAAACCAATAGGGACAAGACACATTACTAGCACAACCAGTCAGAACATGACACATTGAATAAGGGAACCAATAGCAAGGAGACAAGAGAGCAAGGGAAGCATGACACAAACAGGAACCATAACTAAACTTCAAAATAAAAGACATGAAATCAAGAACATGACACAGAACCCAAAACAGACCTTACATATTCCCCCCTCAAAAAAGGCGGCTCCAAGATGCCTAAACCCAAAACAGACAAGTCCAGGAGGGTGGTGGAGCGGAGATGGAACTGGGGGAGGAATGGAGGGCCAGGCCTGTGAAGGGGAACAGGGTCTGGAGCGTGGAGCAATGGCGGAGCAGGGAGCCATGGCAGTGCAGGCAGAGCAGGGAGCCATGGCAGAGCAGGCAAAGCAGGGAGCCATGGCGGAGCCATGGCAGAGCAGGGAGCCATGGCAGAGCAGGGAGTCATGGCGGAGCAGGCAGAGGAGAGAGCCAGGGCAGTGCAGGAGAAGCAGCGAGCCATGGCGAAGCAGACAGAGCAGGGGCCTCAGTGGCCTCCATGGCCGTGACAGGACAGGCAGTGAGTTCAGGAACGGCCTCCGTGGCCGTGACAGGACAGGCTGTGAGTTCAGGAACGGCCTCCGTGGCCGTGACAGGACAGACAGTGAGTTCATGAACGGCCTCCGTGGCCATGACAGGACAGACCGTGAGTTCATGAACGGCCTCCGTGGCCATGACAGGACAGACCGTGAGTTCATGAACGGCCTCCGTGGCCATGACAGGACAGACCGTGAGTTCATGAACGGCCTCCGTGGCCATGACAGGACAGACCGTGAGTTCAAGAACGGCCTCCGTGGCCGTGACAGGACAGACCGTGAGTTCATGAACGGTCTCCGTGGCCTTAACAGGACAGGCCGTGAGTTCAAGAACGGCCTCTGTGGCCGTGAGAGGACAGGCCGTGAGTTCATGAACGGCCTCCGTGGCCGTGACAGGAGAGACAGTGAGTTCATGGACGGCCTCCTTGACTGTTATAGGACAGGCAGTGAGTTCATGAACGGCCTCTGTGGCCGCGACATGACAGGCTGAAAGTGCATTGCTGGGTGCCACCATCGTGCAAGGAGCTGAAGCGAGTGCCGCCGCCTCGGAATGTTCTGCAGCATATGCCGCCACCTCTGGAGAAACTGCAGCAGGCACAATCGCCTCAGGGAACACAGCAGTGAATGCCACTACTTCGGGAGGTTCTGCAACATCAGCCGCCATCTCTGGAGACTCGGCAGTGGTTTATGCGGCCCAGACACACCATAAAGCAATTCCCGTTATGGGAAGCGCTGCAGACGGAGGAATCAGTTCAGAAACAAGAAGGGTTGAGAGAGTTGGTTTGGGGATACCAGCTGCACGAGCTGACACCAGCGGTAGGTCCTCCACGCTGGATGCCAGTCTGTGATATTGGAGAACTGAACCTGAAGATCTGGGTTCAACAGACAGGAGGTGACAAGACTCTGGATGATCAGCTGTGACGTGACGTGACTCTGGAAGATCAGCTATGATGTGACGTGACTCTGGACGATCAGCTGAGACGTGACGAGACTCTGGACAATCAGCTGTGACGTGACGTGACGTGACTCTGGACGATCAGCTGAGACGTGACAAGACTCTTGACAATCAGCTGAGACGTGACGAGACTCTGGACGATCAGCTGTGACGTGACGAGACTCATGATGATCAACTGTGACTTGACTTGACCCTGGAACAGTAGCCATGACGGGACGAGATCCTGATAGGACGGCATTGGCATGGCGAGGCTCAGGTGTGGTGGCCATCTTGGCCGGGGACTCAGGCGTGGCGGCCATCTTGGTCGGGGACTCGGGCGTGGCGGCCATCTTGTGAGCAGGCCCTGGCAGGATGTGATCAGGTCCTGGAGTAGCAGGCATGACGTTAGCAGGCTTTGGCGTAGCAGACATGACGTGAGCAGGCTTTGGCGTAGCAGACATGACGTGAGCAGGCTTTGAGGAAATGTCGTGTCCCTCCTCCACGACACCCACAGTGAAAGCAGAGCTACTCATTCTCAAAGCAAAGTCAATGTACTGTTCAAGAGTCCAGTGTGGGGTAAGATGAGGCATTAACTTAGAAATACTCTCCTTTAAACCAAAATGAAAAATGTCTTTAAGGGCTGTATCATTAAATACCACCAAATGGCACAGATCACAAAAATCCCCCACATAATCCTCAATGGAGTGACTGCCTTGACGGAGATGCAAGAGGCAAACTGCTGGGTCCATTGTAGTGGTCGTGTATTCTGTAATGAGTCCACTGGAGGTGAGCGTAGTGAAGAACCCAAGTGCAGTTTATTTACAATCGTGAAATCCAAACATAATCCAAACAAAGACAGACTTGACTTGACTTGACTTGAAACAGACTTGACCAGAGAGAGACTTGGCATGGCATGAATGGACTAGACTCACCAACAGCAGGTTACAACATTAATACACGACAGAAAACAAAGGCAATGACAAGGCTACTTATAACAAACAATGAGGGTTACATGACATGAACAAACCAATGGGGACAAGACACATTACTGGGACAACCAATCAGAACATGACACATTGAACAAGGGAACCAATAGCAAGGAGACAAGAGGGCAAGGGAAGCATGACACAAACAGGAACCATAACTAAATTTCAAAATAAAAGACATGAAAACAAGAACATGACACAGAACCCAAAATAGACCTTAGAAGTAGCTTAGTCAAGAATACAAGCTGCGTATTTTTAGTTTGCTAAATGTATTGCTTTCCCCCATAGACTTCCATTGTAAGTGCATTTGTTGTTAATAATCATCTGAGCTTAACTTGAACTGAACCCAGAACCTTCCTTTAGAGACCTTCCATGTTCACCATACACTATGCACTATTTTGCAATATGCAATATTGAATAAAAAGCTACATTAGGGACATAAAACTTCCAGGTTTCATTAAAAATATCTAATTTGCTCGAAGATTAACCAATGTCTTGTAGGTTTGGAATGACATGAGGGTGAGTAAATGCTGACAAAATTTACATTTTTGGGTGAACCAGCCCTTTAACCCCTAAGCTACACCACCCTCCACAGGTATCTGCTCACTGAAGTAGGCAGAACCTCTGTGACACACAGCAAAGATCAGATGCAGAATACAAGCACATGCGTTTACAGAGCAATTATTCTTTATTTACTAGATCCTGAAGATTAAACACGTATTCCGCGCACACCTCTCCTGCTCTCAGCGAATGCTCCATTTACTTTTCTCCCTTCCATGCTCATGCCACAGGGACGGTTCAATACAAATTTGTAACGTAAGTGGCAGGCAACAATTGCACAGACTTTAATAGCTGAATAATCACAGGCAGAGCTCTGAGATAAAGAGGTGAAGGCTTCCTTGATTCTTCTGCTCATTTCACTCTGGAGGAGCAATGAAGAGGCCCATTACCTGTTCATCAAAACTCATTCGAGCCGCCAGAACCAAGGTCGTGTTTACTGAGTTTTTTTAATACCGGAGATCCTGTTTTACACTCAAATGCATTAATGGATAATATTACGCAGTTGGTTAGTTTGAACATACGATAGTAGTTTGGTATCACCGTGACTTGTGAAGCATGTTGCTCATTTCATATTCATGAGACAAACCGAATGAAAATGCTAATTGTATAGTTCGCATTTTGCACAAAGAAAACTTTTCTGATGAAACTTCGCACATCTGCATAATTTCACTAGTACAAGCTCAGTAACAAGATCAACTTTCAGCTGATTCGTACGAGACCCCCAAAATAACATAAATGAATAATTATGCGTTTAAAGACTCCGCAGCCGGAGCAATATTACACTGCAGAGCAATCATTATGCAAATCTGAGATAATAAAATTAAAGGCGTATTGAATTTCTTGTCATGGGTGCGAGAGCACGTCCCTGTATCAAACTCTCCTGCCCATAACAACAGGCCGTCATATAACCTTCAGGTTGGAGTCAATAAGTAATTTCTCCAGGCTGAGGCATTGTGTGTGTGTGTGTGTGTGAGGTAATTAGGGTGTGTGTTTGTGTGTATGTGTATGTGTGTGTGTTGGGTCATTAAGGTGTTTGTGTGTGCGATGCGATTGTGGTTGAGAGTTGCCGCTGCTCTGTGATAATGGGGAAAGGGGGCGAGTGTGCAAACTCAGCAGCCTGACAGGTGTGCAGCTGCTCTGATGAAGCTGTCAGACGTTACAGGGCTGCTGGGGGTTTCCGTCACTCTCTGGGGAGGAGGAGGTGGAGGAGGTGGAGGAGGTGGGGCAGGAGGCTTACTCTGGAGGACCAATGAAGAGGCCCATTCCTGTTCATCAAAACTCATTAGAGCCACCAGAACCAAGCTCATGTTAAAACTTCCTCCAAACACATAGTTTTCTAGTGTCTGGTCTCAAAACTTGCAGAGTATAGATAATTATTTTCAAATTAAGGGAATAATAAATCAAATGCAACCTAAAGGTCTTCATCTACATACTCGCAGTGAACAACTTTTTCTTTTTTCACTTATAGGGGTAAAAAAGGGATTAGGGCTAAAAAGGATTGCTTCCCCTCCCTCTCTTTGATTCTTGGGCTGTTAAAAATGTTTTTGTTTCTGTACCTTTAAATAAATGTGCAGTACTTGACCGTTATGACTGACTAATTGCGTACGTACACTACTGTTCAAATGTTTCCGAAAGAAGTCTTTTATGCTCACCAAGGGTGCATTTATTTGATGAGAAACATTTAAAAATAATATTGCAAAAAATTATTTCAATGTAAAATAGCTGTTCTATGTCTTCAGTGTCACACGATGCTTCAGATGTCATTCTAATATGCTGATTTGTGCTGAAGAAGCATTTATTACTATTATCGATGTTGAAAACAGTTGTACTGCTTAATTTAAATTTTATTTAATACTGCTTAAGTTAAAAAGAACAGCATTTATTTGAACTATATATATTTTTTGTATCAATGTAAGAGTCTTTGTTGTTCATCATTCATCAAAATGGGGCAGTCGTGGCCTAATGGTTAGAGAGATGGACTTGTAACCCGAAGGTTGTGAGTTTGAGTCAGGTCTGGCAGGTGGGGGGAGTGAATGTCCAGCGCTCTCTCCACCCTCACTACCATGACTGAGGTGAGACCCTTGAGCAAGGCACCGAACCCCCAACTGCCCCAACAATTGGCTGCCCACTGCTCCGGGTGTGTGTGTGTGTGTGTGTGTGTGTGTGTGTTCACTTCTCACTGCTGTGTGTGTGCACTTGGATGGGTTAAATGCAGAGCACAAATTCCAAGTATGGGACACCATACTTGGCCGCACGACACGTCCTTTCTTTTCCTTTTCCTAAATGGTCTAATTAAATTGGAGAGGAACCTTTTTGTGCAGTTTACATAGTATGGCAAACTCTTTCATCTCAAAACAGGAGGAACAATTCAGTCTGTCTCCATGATATGCTTTGTTTAAAAGTACCATGCATATCATGCATTCATCAGCCTTGCAAGGACCTTGTCCAAAGAAAAGACGAAACTGCTTTGATTATCTCTGAATTGGCTAACTACATCCCATAAATGTCAGATAAAAGCTTAACTCTTGCTCAGAACAGATCTTTGTGTAAAGGAAGTCAGAAATGATAAAGCCAGTGAGTCCTGTGATTATAATATCAACTCACTGCTGAGAGTCCTTCAGTAATTCAGCCCATTAGACATCTGAACTACTTCCTGGCTGGTCATTGGCTGAAATGGTCGACGACTTTCAGTTCTGTGTCATCAAAACCTGCAAGTCACAACAAAATTACCTAAACCATTTGGATTCATTGTTCCTATGGAGACTGTTCTTTATTTTGCCTGATCTTGTAAATATTGTGCCTGCTTTGTTTTAAGAAAAATGGACCAGTGTCTTCATCACAGCATGACACGGCACGATGACACACGCGGCACTCAGGGAGATCGTATTCCATGTCTGCTTTTAGCTCAGTGTAGGACATTCTAGGAGACTGAAAGAGAATACTTTGTTTTGACGGACAGGAAGTGAGCATGTGAGGGCTGCCCAGAAAGACGTGACATTGTTGGAAAGACCAGCTAGTGACCAATGTATCTTGGGTTTCCAGTGCTGAGCACATCATTTTTGTGCACTTGGTTCGATATTTATCAAATTCATTAATAATGGCTTTAAAGATCATTATCTTTTATCTTATCTTATCAAAGAATCCCGAAAATGTCATGATTTCCACAAGAATATTAAGCAGCACAACTGTTTTCAACATTCATAATAATAAGAAATCAGCATATTAGGATGATTTCTGAAGGATCATGTGACACTGAAGACTGGAGTAATAATGCTGAAAATTCAGCTTTGCATCACGGGAAAAAAAATGTCTAAATCTAATTTTGAGCTACAGGCAAAACAAGTGAAAAATGTCAGTTTTGGTCGAATTTGAGGTTTTCACAAAAATGTGTTTATTAAGCCCTCTTCTAGCGATCCCAAGGCTCAAAATAGTAATTAAAAATCTAAAATGATCTTTATTTGTACATTTTCTGTGAGGAGTACCTTTTCACCACTCGCTTCTGGAAGACTGGAAGACAATTTGTAGGTCTGTTCTTGCAACGCGCAGCATTACAGATTTGTGAATATTCATATCGAATTCTTGATGACATGAGTCCAAACCAGTGAAATATGATTTTCAATCCCATGCTGATGAAAACAAAACGATCGTGCTGACTGACATTTGCAAAGCACGTGCATAAGACACGCCTTTCCGAGAGTGCGCGATCTCCCTATAAAGTACATTGCGAAATATGACTTGGTGGTATTCACACAAACATAATCTGTTATGTCTTACATGAACGTTTAGTTAATGGTTGGGGAAAAATCTGATATTTAACATTATATTAGATCCATGCATTACAGTAGGTCTTAAAATAGATCTGTGTCAAAGTTAATCAAACATTAAAAGTAAAGATGGAATCACTCGCTGCTCTTGATTAAACTGTTTATGCATCTTTATTCTTATTTTTAATAACAAATAAAAAATAGCTATATTGTGATTTAATAATATAGTAATTATTATTAAGAAAAGAATTGGAGGAAAATATGCAATGTCGCTTGGTGATTTTCTTTTGGAATCTTCAGAAAACTGTAACTTGATTTTTCTCAAAATCAATTCTGCTACTCTATCGCCTTCAAACAGCTGTAGCTCAGTCATTTTTTTTTTTTTGGTCCGATTCCAACAAGTCATATATCTTTTTGAAGGTATTTTAATGAAGAATGTGAAAATAAATAGAACTCATTTTTGAAAATTTGCTCCTTCCGACTAATTTTGCCAGCAGGGGTCACAAATTTGTTTTAAAATATATTCAAATAGAAAACATTAATTTTAAGTTGTAATAATGTATCAGAATTTAATAATATTTACCATATTTTGTGAGACACTTCTATCAAAAGCTTTTAAAAAATATCTTACTGACCCAAAACTTACAAACAGTTAGTGTATGTGATTTATGAGTGCAAAGTTAACTAGGTATAAAATATAAATCTGTGCCAGATATCACCTGAATAGTACAAAAACACCTCCCTAGGAAGTTAAAACTTTGATTCTTCTTTCACTCTTGTACATGACATGCCATAATATACCATTACAGACCATTTTTCCAAGCAGAGTTACAGATGCTTTTAAAGAAAACTCTGAAATTCTTGTTAGAACTTCAAAAGGAGTTGTTTGTTTAAACTTGGATGCTTGAAGAATTTAGAGAAACATTCCACTGCGCTTTAGTCACAGAAGTTTCCCTGCGTTTCACTTTAATACCGCAGATTCATGAACAAACTGTCATGCCGCTCCTCTGATGGTACAGAGAAAATCTCAGATGCCGCTGTGCGGAAGTTTCATCTAATTGTCTACTCATAAAATAGCTGATCTAACGTCTCCGTTTGAATCTGGGCCATGGAGTACATTTTTAGCCAAACCTTTTCCATCTCTATTTTAAAGACATCCTTTAGGATCTGACTTGTTCTGTGTGTGTTTAAGTTGGCAAAATCATTAGATACAAAAATATAACAGGATATTTTCTAGGTATGGCACTGAATGGGATAATTGTTGGCCACCGACCAACTATTCTATTAGGAAGGTCGACTAGTTTATTTATTTAATTATTTTTGGCTTTAAGGGTGATGAATTAACGTCTTGGCGAGGATAGCGTGTTGTTCTGTTTGACTGTCAGCAGGCTAAGCTTTCTCTCTGAGAAGTTGTGTCTGTAATTTCATCAAATGCCACTACAGCCATCACAGCAGCGCTTGTGTAACAAATTCACCGCCTTCAACAGTAAATCAAACAATTACTGTCAGCTGTCCAACGGCCTTCATTGAGGGAAGTTCTTGTTATTATTCATACCCCACAGATCTTCAGTTTTTTTTAGATTGATCGATAGTTTTGTGCAGTTAGATTCTTAGCCTATACAATATATTTATTGATAGTTTTATTTAAAAAAAAAAAAAAAAAAATATATATATATATATATATATATATATATATATATATATATATATATATATATATTGTTTATTTAAAAAATGTGTGTGTGTGTACACAATTTAGTAGAAAGACTAGAATAGTATTTTCTTGTAAACCTTACTCCAATAATCTTTGTTTTACTTACAATTTCAAAAAATCATTTTTACACTATATTTTTATTCTGTATTTTTTAAACAATATTAATAACATTTAATAAAAAAATAAAAAAATGAATATTGTTATAAAAATTACATTTTTATTATTTTATTAGTTTTGTAATTATAATTTTTATATCAGTAATTCATCAGTTTGACGATGTTTAATCTCCCACGTGTATCTTTGTACGCCCATACTTTTTAGTGTATACTAGACTTTTTTTTTTTTTTTGTTAACATGGATGTGTATGACGACTTGATTGCAACAAGACTCTAATCAATAAGTGTAAATGAGTCGCACCAGGGTTTAATAAAAGGATTGTTTCATTACAGTAATGTTTCCACACGAGTATCGATCCATCTCATGTTTCATGCTACTGCATTATCAGCTCTGTACTTCACATGGCTAAAACACATTGATCACTTTTGTTGGGCACCGCAGCCCTTGTGCATCGAGCTAAAGCATTTCTCATTACATCATTTCAGTTGCTTCAGAAAAATGATATTCCATTGTCTTCCATTTTATGGTTTCGCTCATTTAAAATAATTTGTGTGTTTGTGCAGTTAATTAATATGAGCAAATGGAAGAAAAATCACCGCCTCTGGAGCGTGACATCTTGCTTGATGCATTGATCATCATATTTGTCAAGAAAAAGTCAGAAAGACTAAATCTAATCAGAAAGGCCTCCTTGATTATGCCACTTTTTTGTAATCCAATTAAAATGTGCAGATCAGCGTGCACTGACAATTGCATTTGATCACAACTGTGATTTTATGGAAAAACCACAGTGTTTCTACTCATTCCAGACACATCCGACTGGGTGAAGATGTCTTCTGTTTTGCACGACTAAGAGATTTCGCTTTAGGCTGGAGTTAAACTCAGCTGGGCAGTCGCCATGGTGACATGCTTTTTTTGGGCCACTTGACAGGATAGCTCACAGATGCAAAAAAAAGTGCGATTGAGAGCAAACACCAATCCATGATGTGCAGAACCTGTCTGCTGATTATTTGGTTGATTGCGGTGATCATCATATTCAGCAATCAGGAAAACTGTGCCGAACCTGTTTGTTTCCAAAATGCAGAGCGCAAACACCAGGATACCTTCGCCAAGAACTAAAGAGCTGTTATCCAGATGAGTGAATGCATTGCTTGTGTGTTCAGTTCAACATACACACAGGTTGAAAGTAAAAATCTGAACAAAGCACAACACTTATTTTGATGTTTTTAAAGTATTGATGTCTAAAAAAGTACTAAATTTTAAAGTACTTTTGATCACAGAAAAATTACAGTTACGCTTAATACTAGCCATTGTGGTGTGTCAGTGATAATTTCACTAATACATAATTGTTCTTATGTTCTCTTTTGTTATTTAACTGTGACAACATCCAATTAGTAATGATGGCAAACAAAGCATGAAAGCTTTGCTCTCAGTTATATTGTAAAAACATTCATTAAGTTTGAGCATGCATAAGTTCTTTAGACACTGCACTCTTCAGCATATAATAAAAATGTACGAAACACTTTATTTCAGCTAATTGCCAAAGCAACTTTTTGTATTTAAATTTATTTTAAAAATGTAATTTAAAAAATTAATTTAATTTGATTTGATTAAAACTAAACTAAATTAAAATGTTAACAACAACTATATAGATAAACATCAAAATTACTAAAACTTTAAAATTTAAATGAAAATGGAAAATATAAAAGCAAACAAATGTTTATTCTATCTGTAGATTTATCTATCATTATATTGTTTATTGTATCTTTTGTCATACAATAGCATGTGTTCTATTGTTCATTCTTTCGTTTATATTCGCTGTGTCCAATTACAGGCACTGGTTTCAGGAACATTTGATTTAATTTTATGTTGAAAAATAAAAGCTGTTGTTAGAGCAATTAAGTTTTGGTGTATTGGCACAGAATAAGTAAAATAAATAGAACATTCATGAATACAATCTGTGATTTTTGTATATTTTAACTAGTCCTTTGACTATTAAACAAAAAACAAACAAACAAACAAAAACAGTATATTAAAAACAGTAAGGAAAATCATGCTGGGATTTACTAAAGCAGTCACATGGTTCTTACGCAATGAAGCTTTGACTACCATAGATCACATGCTTTTTGCAAAAATGAATTAAAGTTTAATACATTGCTTCCGTTTTTTTTGTTTGTTTGTTTGTTTTTGACAATGGCTTTTGCGTGCGTGTTGCATCGCATTGCACTTTTAAAATAGGGTCCTTTGGGTTAATTATCTTGATCATATTTATTTGAATTTGTCATGGCATTTGGCGTCTGTTAACATGGTCATAGTTTGAAATCTTCTACCCGAAGTGAAAAATTTGAATTTTTGTGTATTAAAATTAATCGTCTCTTTCTCTGTGACTCATAGCCTACTTTTTTTTTTTTTTTTTTTTTTTTTTTTTTTATACATCCTTTTGAAGCTTTGTTGCTTGTGTTGAAAATCCTCTGCGGTGGGATTATGCCATTAAAAAAGGGAATTGAGGTATTTGTGGGAGTTCAAAGCCCCTCAGCTCTGCAGGTACCCCCCCCAATCACATGCAATTCCTCTGTTTAACAACTTCTCCAGCAAACATTCTCCCTGTTTTTGCTAAATTGCACATCCTGTCATTATTACTGCATCCAGATAGTGGCTGTACATGGTGTGTGCTTGAGTGGACAATTTATTTATACTGTTAATGGAATAGTTTATCCCCCCCCCCCCCCCAAAAAGTTATCATTTACTTGCACTAATGTCGTTCTAAGTTCTGCTGAACACAAAAGATGATATTTTGAAGCATGTTGATAACCAAGGATCCCATTGACTGTTGTTGTAGTTTTGTCCATATAATGGATGTCAATGGGAAGATGAAACTGTTTAGTTACCAATATTCTTCAAAATATCTTCTTAGTCAATGGGAATCGAAACTGTTTGGTTATCAATATTCCTTAAAATATCTTATTAGTAAATGGGAAAGAAACTGGTTAGTTAGCAGAATTCTTCAAAATATCTCCTTAGTCAAAATGGAACCAAAAATCTTTGGTTATCAACATTCTTCAAATTATCTCCTTAATCAGTGGGAACCAAAGCTGTTTAGTTAACATCATTCCTCAAAATATCATCTTAGTCAGTGGGAACCAAAACTGTTTGGTTATCAATATTCTTCAAAATATCTTCTTGTGTGTTCAGAAGAAGAAAGAAAAGCATACAGAATTTTCATTTTGGTTGAACTCTGTTAATTATAATTATTATAATATTTGTTTTATTGCAGCAGTTTCCTTCTGTTGTTCAGTTTCTATCCAGCTTTCACTGTATTCAGGAAAGCAGACAGACCTTATTTCCCCCCATGTCCGCAGAGCAGAGGCCACAGGCGCTGGAGGGACCCAGCCCTTGGACTGCCAGCGAGAGTTAAAAGACCCAAAGCGCAGCGGGGGTACATCAAGCGCGAGCCGTAACCTGCCATGACACCTGATGGGTGATGTAAATTGACGTTGCTGCTTTGGAGTGCCTCAGCCGGGGCTGAAAGTGCATCTCAGCACTGCTGATGCCCCAGGGAGGCGGGCTTCCAATCCTCTGGCATCCGATCCAATTAACCGCGCCACGCTCTGGCTGTTTGTCTCACATTTCCATGTTAATACAGCCAGGAAAGTCTGTGTTAAGTCAGCAAATCTGTGCCGCTGCATAATACCAGAGACTCTAGTATCTCTAAATTAACTGAAAATGCATAAACTGGCTTTTGACCATGAGTAGAATCTGAGATTTCTTTCCCCTTGCAGAACGGCAGATCATGTAATAATATAACAGTGATGAATGAGAGACGGACGCTCAGTGAAACTTTCGTTCCTTCACCTGCTCCGTCCCCGTCCCCTGTCACAGCCTTTCACCCCGAGGGCAGCGAGCGTGTGCTCACTTCCTCTTTCATCTCTGTGGGTCCCGCTGCTCCAGTCAGAGCTAATCAGAAAAACAAGACAACACAAAAGCTCAGCAATTCTACGCCTTACTGTGAGCGTCCTACTCCTGCGCTGGGCTGTCTTGCATCACACTCAAGTGAGAAACATCTTGAGCCGCTGTTCTCTTCTACTCTGCAGCAGAGCGTTTAACACTTGTACATGTCGGGTTTCTTTTATGGTGAGCAAAAGGATAAAATGGACAGACAATCTATATATCGTTATATATATTGTTATAAGTATCATTATATCTATCTGTTGTTCTGTTTGTTTTATCCTTTGTTCTATCATTCTATTTATCATTCTATCTACCATTCTGTCATTCTATAATTCTGTCTGTAATGCCTATAAACCTTCAAACTTAAAGGCATTTCAAACTTTTTCAAAACTTTGAAAGTCTTTTTAAAGCAAACATTCAAAGTTTGTCTTTAAAACGCATTTCAAGTGATTTTCATTATACTTCCCAACATTCATTTGCTACTTCAATTCAAATTCTATTCAAATTGATCTACTGAATTGGAATTTGAAAGATGTTCTCAATTCAGTTCAATTCTGAATGGCACCACCTTGCTCCAAACTCGTGACATGAATCTCTTGGACCTCCATTTGAAAAGTTACATAATGATACATTCTGTGAATTGTCCAGTAATCACAGGCTTTGTGTTAATAGGTCAGTAGAAAACTGAGTCAGAGTTGAAATTGTTTGTATTTTGTATGTTATCTCACAGTACATTAGCGTTTTCGCTTCATAGTGTTTAGTGCACTGGGAATGTTAATGCTAGTCATGTGAAAGGGCCTTAAGTGTCTTGTTCAGAGTAATCGCTATGCCCTTCACCTCTGGCAGCATTTAAATAACGTTCTAAAGCATGAAGGTACAGCACATCCCTTCTTCCTACTAAATGTTGTATGTAACAAGCAAAAATGCTCACACATATTTGAGTCTAAATGCTCTCTTGAGATGTGCATTACACTTTGTGTTGTTTACAAGCAAACATGATCAAATGCTGTAATTTTTTTACAGCACATTTTCTTAAAAATGCTTATTAATTCAGATGCTCTTCAGATGATATCAGATGATATCAGAATGTTACGTATAAAACCTTTTATTTCAATTCTGTATGATTTTGTATCTACATACCTGCTCCAATTTATTTAAACTGCCTTTTAAATTGATATAAAATCATAAGATGCTGGATCTATCTAGGTATGTAGATACAAAATCATACGGGATTAATAAAAAGGTTTTGTACAGTAGCACATTACATTCTGCCATGATCTGATATCATTTTTATACGCTGTCTTTTAAAATGATAAAATATCATATAAGATGATAGCACTGCGTTTCTTGTTTTACCCTTCTGTTTTTTTTTTTTCTTCAGACTTGAAGTTTCTGCAGAGGGCTAGCAGTAATTCAGATGACAGGTAGCGACGAGGGATTCTGAGACTTGCTTTTACCTGTAGGCCGAGTTGAAATGCACTGTTTCAGTGTGTCAGATTATTATTTTTCCAGTTTTGTGAAAAACAAGCATGTTGCTTAAACAATCTTTGTATTATAGAAAGCATAAACAGCCTTACTAAATGTCAGCTGCCTTACTAATTACCTTGTGCTTCGATTAATCGTTTCCCGCTTGCAGTCTCCATGTCGGTCTTTCACTGTATGTTCTCTCTCTCGACAGCAGCTTCAAAGACTGAGTCGTAGTGACAGACTCTCCCCGCAGCGTCTGACTGACCCCCCCAGAGAGAAAGAGAGAGAGAGACAGATAGAGCAAGAGCGGGATGTGGTATTATATCTGTGATTGCCTCTCTGTGTGGGCTTCCTGTGTGCCGTACTCTCCTGCCCTGAGTCTAATGCTGTGTGGCAGCGCTCATGCTCTCCTGTCCAAACGAATCCGTCAGACCTCTGACACACTCGCACAGCAACCAGTTACTCCCTGCCTCCAGTGATCCGTGGACCCCGGGCAGCACGCTTACACGCGTGTCATGTGCTCTCTGATATCGCACACGCAGGCCGCCGTGCTCTTCACGTATCAGTAATTTCAAATTAATGTGACTCCTCGTGTCTGTCGTTTTCAAGGGTTTGCCCCGCCGGTCTTCGGTCGTAGCCTGACACGGGTTTGCTGGTTACGTGTACACTGAGACTTCACTGTCTGATTGGCTGCGTAGGAGAGCACAAACTAATGGCTAGATGAAAATGTCATCTATTCAGTCTATAGATGGCACTTCGTCCTGATCTGTAATCCTAATTGCTTTAATGAATGGGGAAACCTTGTGGAATTCAGATCCGAGGGTAATTAAACAGAAACCTAATAAAAGAACAGCCGCCTTTGGCTTGCGAGCAGAAATAATTACAGCTTTCAAATGACGGCCACATCACCCTGCGAGTTTGCTTAAGACTTTTAATCAAACTGAGGCTGATGGTCGCCTGAAAATGACATGAGTACAACATCACCGGTCCCAGGATATGTCAGGGGGCACGTCAAAGGATTTTCTCTACTGTCATGTCTGCTGCCGGAAGCAGAGGGTTTCTTATCTAATAATGAAAGAGGTTAGTGAGGAACACACACTCCTAGTGTGAACACCCCTATATCTGATGATGTTGGTGAACTTGTTCATTTTTTGGAGGCTATGTTGAGTAAGTGAGGTTCTCTTGCTGGTTAACATGCCTAGTGGAGAAACCAGCACTTTTCCACCTGTAAAAAAGGAGCTAAGTTACAACTCACTGCTCAATATTTTAATGTTGCACCATTAGAGCAGTTTTAATTTTTATTGCCCCTATTGTTATCATTCATGAATATTTATTATTTGCTTATGCACCATTTAAAGTTTTTTTTTTTCTTTTATTCAACAAGGACGTATTAAAAACTGTTCAAAAGTAAAGACATTTATGTTATAATGTAAAATATTTTTATTTCAAATAAATACTGTTCTTTTGAACTTTCTTTACATCAAATAATCCTTAAAAAAAAAAAAAAAAAAAGGTTTCCACAAAAAAATTAAGCAACATGGCTGTTTTTAGGCTGGTGTAATGGCTGCTGAAAATTCAGCTTTGCCATTAACAGGAATAAATTACATTTTGCAACCAAAGGAAGTACAACACTTGTAAGACACTAGTAATAATTCCCTACAGCATCCAAAACCCAGCCTGTGCTGGTGATCATTCATGGTGCTATTTTCAGTCGCACTGTTCACTTGTCACAGGTGTAGAGGACCAAATCCCAGGTGATCCTACACCTAAAGTAATGTTCATTTCATGAAGTCTCACCGCTAGCAGGAAATCAAATAAAGCACTGTCTTTTCTTCCATCTGCTGGTTTGTGACTGAACTCCAGGGATCAGATTTGCTCACCCAAAATCAATCCATAACCTCACACGTCCAGAATCTTCTAGATATGACATGACATGCAGGGAAATGAACGACATGTGTTGGCTTAGACCTAAAAATGGCACCCCTCTGACTGATAGATGATCTCATTCCCCCCACCTCTAAGATTACCTCAATAATGCTTGGGCGCAGGAATCATTTAGCTTCCCTCAGAACTGTCAGCTGACACAAGCCTGGATAAATCACTCCATTCACCCATGACTCTTTGAGTTATTTAGAAAATGGGTTTGGGCCTTGAAGTTTTTGTTTCCGTTTCTTTTATGTACAGTAGCACACTTTTTGTTACAAGCTTTTTGTTAACTTCTCTGGGACTCATTGCAGAGGTGTTTGAGCTGTGATCGACTTCATTTATATCTCAAGATACGCTGGTTTTTAAAGTATGAGCTATTTCAGTCAATCACCTTGAATGAACCTGCATCACCAGTCCTTTTCAGAAGTAAATTTTGAAGTGACATCAAAGGCTTTTTCATACCATTAGCGGTTGTAAAGATTGTGTATGTCTTTGTCTTCTCTTCATTTCTCTCTCTTGTCCATCTGTTTGTGGTGTTCTTGTATTTGCCACACTAGAACTCTCACCTTCACCATGTTGACTGTATTGCGAGGTTAGTTAAATCAGATTTTCAGAACCTTCATGCACACAACACTCCAAAATCCAGCTTCGCCCCTGACCGCTCCAAATAGCCATGACATTAAACTGCCTATTAATAATCCATCATCAAAAGTCCATAATCCTGAGCAAACACTCCTGATATTTCACACCAGGCACCTCTAGAGAGTCTGTGTTTTCAGAAAGCAAGTAAGCAAGTAAATGAGGTTTGTGGTTTTTTTCTGAACTTGAGACACCAATAAGTTCCCGTGTCATGTATTCATCCCAGGTTTCAACACATACTGTATAATATAAATTAAAAATATTTTATAAATTTAAATAAATTTCAAATGTTCCATTTTGCTGTTTTGGGATTTATTTTTTGCCTCTATTGATGTAATTCTCGAATATGTATTATTTGCATACAGTGCCCTCTACTAATATTGGCACCCTTGGTAAATATGAGCAAAGGCGGATGTGAAAATAAATCAGTATTGTTTATTCTTTTGATCTTTCATTCAAAAATTCAAAAAAATTCTAACCTATCATTGAAGTAAAACAATTGAATGTGGGGGGATCTCATTGTGAAATAAATGCTTTCTCTAGTTCATGTTGGCCACAATTGTTGGCACCCAATTATTGCAATGTCCTTTTCACAAGATAACAGCTCTGAGGTTTCTCCTATAACACCTGATAAGAGATCAGAGAACATTCCTTCATACCGAATTTCTCCAGATCCTTCAGATTCACAGCTCCATGTTGGTAGTTCTTCTCTTCAGTTTATCCCAGTTTCAGAGGACTGGGATAGCCATGGTAGAAGCTTCATTTTGCGCTCAGTGACCCATTTTTGTGTTGATTTTGATGTTTGTTTTGGATTATTGACCTGATGGAAGATCCAACCACAAACATTAAAAGATTTCTAACAGAGGCAGTCAGGTTTAGATGTTTTATCTGTTGGTATTTGATAGAATCCATGATGCCATGCATCTGAACAAGACGTCCAGGACCTCCGGCAGAAAAACAGGCCCACAACATTAAAGATCCAGCAGTAGATTTAACCGTGGGCTGGTATACATTTTATTCCTGTTTGTACTAAACCCATCTGGTGAGTTTGCTGCCAAAAAGCTCTTTTTTTTTTAGCTTCATCTGACCATCGAAGCCATTTGAAGTTCCAGTCTTGAAACCCTCCCGAACAACATGTGGTAATGTAGGGGCTGTTTGATATTTTTGTTTAAAGCTTTCTGACCCCAAGACTCAACTAATCTCTGCAATTCTGTTGCTGTGATCCTTGGAGAGTCTTTGGCCACTCAAACTCTTCTCCTCACCGTGCATTAAGACCCACGTCCTCTTCCAGGCAGATTTGTAACATCTTTAGTTGATTGGAACCACTTAATTATTGCCCTGATGGAGGAAATGGGGATTTTCAGTTCTTTAGCTCTTTTCTTAAAGCCACTTTCTATTTTGTGAAGCTCAACAATCTTGTTCTGCACATCAGAACTATATTCTTTGGTTTTACTCCTTGTGATGGATGATTAAGGGAATTTGGCCTTTGTGTTTCTCATATTTATAATCCCATGGAAGTCATGGCTGGACAATTTCATGCTCCTAGTCACCCTGGGGTGCTAAAAATGTAGGCTAAATTTGAATGGGAATATGTAGTAATTCAGAGATATTTTTTTTCTCATAAAAATTTCTAGGGGTGCCAATAATTGTGACCAACATGCATTGGAGAAAACTGTTTGTTTCATCATAAGATTTTATCCCCACTTTCAATTGAAAGGTTAGAATTTTTGTGAATTTTTTGAATGAAAGATCAAAAAGATCAACGATGCAAATTTATTTTCACAGCCGTCTTTGCTCATATTTACCAAGGGTGCCAATATTACTGGAGGGCACTGTACATACTAATTATAATAAGTAAATTTATTAATATGATAATATACAAATATATTTATTTACTATAACTGTAACTCTCCAAAATCCTGTATAACCAAACATAACCAAAATCCAACTTCACTCTTGACTGCTCCAAACAGCCGTGATATTAACCTGACTATTAGTAATCGGTCATCAAATTTTGTGCTTTCCCTCCTCTGTGTATTGAAAGATTACCCATAGTCCAAAGCTTTCCCATTCAAGTGCTTGAGTGACATGTGGAGAGACTGTTCAGCACAACGGCTGGCCCCTCTTTGACACTCCATTCAGTCCATTTAAAACACTCTTAAGAGATAATCTAATATTATAACCCTTCTGATTCCTGCATGTATGGTCAGAGCAAGCCAAGGTGAAGTGGCTATAGTTTTCCTTTTGACTTGTTTCAGATGCCATTCAGGGTGAAGAAGACCTAGTAGAGAAGGCTTATATTGCCACAATTGTGAGTGTACTGTGCAGTACGTGTGCGTATTCACTTGCATTAGTAAGGGCATTAGTAAGATTTAGAGCCATGTTTGCATTTAGAAGTCTTTTGCGGACAGAGTCTGTTGTTGCAATGGCTTAAAGAAGTTAGTTTACTCATTGAAAATGAACATCGTTATTTTTTGCTTATCCTCATGTCAGTCTAAACCGTCTAGCAGATTGTCCTCGGGTTTTCTTTTCCCTTCAATGGTAGAGGATGGGGATGGATGCTGTTAAGCTTGAAAAATGACAAAGAGAAAGCTTGAAAAATGGAAGAAATCATTATAGTCGTCCATATAGCTTGTTCACTTTAAAGTATTCGAAGGTTATATAGCATTGTGTGAAGGAAAAGACAGAAATTTAAGTTGTTTTTACTGATAATCATCACCCTAGCTCACACTTTCACATATTCAAACATGATTGGTCACATAAAATGTGAAAAACTTTGGCATGATAGCTGTCGAACATAGCATATTTAAATAAACACATAAGCTATACCATTCAAAAGTTTGGAGTCTGTTAATGTTTTCAAACAAGTTTCTCACCAAGGCTGTATTTACTTGATCAAAAAATGCTGAAAAATTGTGAAATATTGTTACAATTCAAAATAACTCTGTTCCATTTCAATGTATTTTAAAATGTAATTTATCCCTGTGATGGCAAAGCTGAATTTTCAGCATCATTACTCCAGTTTTTAGAGACACGTGATCCTTTAGAAATCATTCTTATATGCTGATTTGCTGCTCAAGAAACATTTGTTATTATGATCAATGATGAAAACAGTTGTGCTGCTTAATATGTTTGTGGA
Source organism: Spinibarbus caldwelli (assembly GCA_039654775.1). Classification (NCBI taxonomy): domain Eukaryota; kingdom Metazoa; phylum Chordata; class Actinopteri; order Cypriniformes; family Cyprinidae; genus Spinibarbus; species Spinibarbus caldwelli. The sequence goes on along the minus strand of CM077266.1, from coordinate 6,889,651 downwards.
AACAGTGCTACTTTTTCAGGATTCTTCAATTACAAAGTTCAAAAGGACATTATTTTGTATTATTTTTGTATTTATTATTTTGTATTTTGTATTATAAATGTCTTTGTCACATTTGATCAATTGAACGTATCCTTGCTGAATTTTATTTTATTTTATTTTATTTTATTATAAAAAAAAATATTTTTTTATTTTATTAACAGCTTGACAGACACAATTCCCTTTAAGTGTATAGAAAAAAAAAACCCATTTGGTTTCCTTTTGTTTTTCATAGCAGAAGGAAAGTCATACTAAGTAGGAGCTGATGCAATTGCAGAGTTTTAATGGCGGTTTGGTTGTGGTCTGTGAATGGTAGCAGTACATACAAAATGTGTAAATACTTGTCTGAAAAACTAATGTGTTACCTCTACCAGAAAATAACTTAATCTTGCAATTTTACAGCAATTTCACAAGGTTCATGTATTAAAGTGCCAGTTAAGTTTTAGCATACAGTCTGTGTGGATTTGATATGGCGTGAGACTGAAATTTCATTAAACACATCACGAAGATGTAATATTTTAACAATGCAATTAGTTAATAACACACATGCAGCAAACAGTTGTCTGGCTTTTAATCTGTCACATCTGATTCTTCTCCTCCTGCCAGTTAGTCCATTACTCAGATCCAAGTGTTTTTTTTTCTCCCTTGTGTTTGTAAATCTTGGAACGACTCCAGTCAAATCTTCCAGCAGATTTTTGAATCGGTAAAGCCAAAAACAGCCTCAGTAACACATCAGTTACAGAGCAGGACTAGCATTAACTAAGACTACAATGACGGATCGTGACATATGTTCAGCTACAACATGCCAAGAACTGATCTATGTCTTCAAAAATCATCCAGCAGCTATAGGGCTACAGAAAACCTGCTGCTCAACATCCCATGAGCTTTGCAAGGCGAATGTTTGACATTGAGAAATGAAACCGGCTAGGGGAAAAAGAAACCTTTGCTCCCACTTTTTTTTGGCCAAGTTATTTCCAACTCAATATTAAGAAAAAGCGGAAGTGTCTTGTGCGGTGTGCGTGGTCTGCTGTGATTAGCAGCCTTTCTTTAACCTGAGAGTGGAATAGATTGTGAGTCTGACAGGATTCACTATGACATGATTGCTGGCCCATTGAGTTTCAACTAATCACAGAAATGTGTGTTTCTAATTGCTGACTTACAAAGTCCCTGATGGCAATTGGAGGCTGTTCTGAGCTATAATTTCTGAGCCGTCTCTTTTTCTTTCTCTCTGAATCATCTGCTATCATTCAACACACATTAGACACGTACAGAATACGTACACGCACACACATAGTTAAATATTCACAAAAAAAGAGACGCAAGCCTGCACAAACAACACTGAATTCCACAGACACCTGCATAACCTAAAATCAGGGATCTGCCGTGCTGCATTGATTTGTTTGGCAGCGGAGGTCTACTCACAGGCTAAGAATCATTTGGTGCATTTGAATGATATTTAGGCAACATACCATCAAAAATGACCCAATTCTACTCCATTAATAAATTTTCCTTGTTTAATTGCACAGTTAATTAGTGTATGTTATTATTAAGTTATAGATATTGGTTTTCTGAATTGATTCTGATTCATAAGCTCTCTATTTTGATTCAATTTGGAATATTTTATTTATCGTACATTTTCTTTTCTTGCATATGAATGTGTGCTAATACAGTAGTAACTTGTTTAAAAGGGCTGGCTCATTAGAGTCACTTGTTTGTGAATGCAGATACAATGGTTGAATTGTATGGTTTTTGACTGGAAAAAAAGAGAACCTTTTCAAAATAGTCGCTTGCAAATATGACTGCACTGTTTGCAGTGTTATTTGATTATCTAAAAAGAATTGTTTTGTAAGAGTCATGTGTTTCTGACTCAGACCACACTTGTTGCACTATTGTTTTGGATTCACAAAAAAAGGACCTGCTCAAGTCTTTTGTTTGCAAATCTGACTACATTGGTTGCACAGTATTATTTGATTTGCTAAAAAGAGTTGGTTCATAGGAGTCATTTGTTTGTGAATCAGACTACACTTGTTGAACTGTATGGTTTTGATTCACTAAAAAGGTTTGTTTCTGAATAGTCTTTTTAGTGCTTGTGAATTGGACTATACTGATTGCACTGTGATTTTTGATTCACCCCAAAAAGAACCTTTTTAAACGAGTCATATGTCTTTGAATCTGACTACATTGGTGACACAAGTGTTATCTGATTCACTAAAAAAAAAAAAAAAAAAAATCATGAGTCATTTGTGAATCTGACTTTTTTTCCCTTCAGATTTTTGATGATCTGCATAGCCACTCCAGCCACTTTAGGCCTATATATTTTATACCAAAGGAGCTGATTTGTCTATATTAGTGGTCATTTAAAAATGACATACAGCTTTGAATCTTCCAGTGAAGACTGACACAAGCAGCACAACCGTGTTTCAAATATTCTAAAGTTAGCTTATCTTTGTTGCTTTAAAGTATTTCACCCCTTCTCCTTAATTACATGCAGATTATTAAAAATTAGGTCTAGCCCTGCATTACTTCCCACTAGTGGTCGACCGATATATCTCTAAGGCCGATATATTGGCCAATATTTGGTATTTTTCAAATATCGGCATCTGCCGATAATTTTTTCTGTTTGGCCGATGCGTTCGAGGCAGGACTTTTATTTTGAGGTGCTGAGAACGGCAGCCCCTGAGGTCACAGCGCTCACATTCTCCCTCTTGTTTGCTGTCGTCGTTAACAGTTCTGTCTAATACGGATAGAAGTCTGTCTAATAATAAAATAGAACTGTTAAACAAAGGAAATAAATGTATACAAAATGTATTATAACGATTGCTTTTATATTATTAGTAACAGAAAGGCAAACATTATAATAGTTTCTCGTTTGCCGACAGCTTTCAGCAAATAAGCATTTATATCATTTAAACAAATCTTTGAATGACTAATGGACATTTAATTTCACAAACCTTGCCAACTTAGTAGAATCCAGTTGTGAGATCTTGTGAAGTGTGCATTTGTATCCTGAATGATCACGTGTGCTCTGCGTGACAGTCGGTCAGGAGGAAACGCATGATCAACTAACTTTAAACTCGTGATTTCAAACTATGCTGTGCTTTATGCATTTGCCCACTGTCATATTCATGTCATTTTCACTGTGTGGTGTATGTAAAATGACTGTTACCTTGGCTTTACTGACTGCCCTGTTAGTTATAGTGTTTACTTCCTTTTTAATTATATTTTTATTAAACATTTATTTATTTGTGAAAAATACTTTATCATCTAAAGTATAAGTATGTTTACTTTACACATTTATTTTTTAATCCATTTTTAAATTATTTCAAATTTCTTAAATATTAATTAACATTAAATAAAATTATATCAGCTTTATATCAGCCATCGACCACCCTGCTTTCCAAAATATGGGCATCAGCATCGGCTGTCAAAAAACCAATATCGGTCGATCACTACTTCCCACTGAATGCTATGTTTTACACTTGTTGCATTCCAGAAGTTAAATGCACTGTGAATGCTTTTTTGTCTTTAACTGTGTAAGTGTTAATGAAAGATTTCTCCAGATTATCCTGGATACGTGAGAGCTTGTAAATAGAAATGTTTCTATGAATCTCATTCTGAATTCCAGCAGCAGAAAGCTACCTCTCTGTATCTGTCCGCGGGGAACGCCGCTCCATCCGTAGATGAGCGACTTGAAGTTTATTCCCAAACAGTATTTGTAAGCGTGCTTTGATTGTGACCCACTCAGACGCTGTTGTATTAATTCTTTCTCTCTGAGCCATTTGCTGTCGCATGAAGCTGACAGGGCACCTGAGCGCGGTTTCAGAGACAGAAGCTATTTTGAGTCGCGAGATAAAACTAGGCCCCATCCCACGTTGTTTTCACACCAGGTGGTCTCTGTTCCCACATTGACGGGGATTGTTTACTGAGGGAGAAGGCAGGGCCGCTGCCAAGCGCGGTCTGTCAGAGACGAGAGAGCGGTCTGGTTATGACACAGCCTGTCGCATGTGTGTGCGCCTTGGGAGGGGCGCATGACTGCAGCTCAAACGCTACTTCTGACATTTCCATTAGACACAGGGTTATGGATCTGCCCGGGCCAGGTGGGTACAGGAGAGCCATGGCAGTGTCACAGCCTGTCTGCTTTAGCTGCGAGGGACACATTACTTAACCTGCCACAGCAGCCCCGCTGACATTTGAGCCGAGGCTCACAGAACACAGCACTGAAGGAGTCATTCATCGCCATTGTTTTAATTTCCCTTTTCCTTTATGGATAATGAAGACACGGCGTTGCCTGAACTGCCTGGAGGTTTGTAGGTGTATGTTTGTGTGCAGTATTTAACATGGATGGGATTTCCCAAACAGGGGTTTGTGAAGACCTGGAGGTTTGTAAGGGAAATGCAGTGGGTTCGTGAGTTGATGAAGAGCTAAATAAATAGTATAACCCCGCACATAACAAGCGGACAAGAATATATTTATTTTGGTCATGAATTAAGAATTTGTTCCCTTGTTTTAGTCAATTCTGAACACGTTGTACTAAATCATTCCCTCATTTTATTAAATCATGGCCAAAAATTAAGAATTATTATTTCTTAATAATAGTTTTAGTAAATTGTGGACACATTGTACAGATTTGTTCCCTTGTTTCAGTTAAATCATGGCAATAAATTAAGAATTGTTCCCTCTTTTCAGTAAATTGTGGACACACAATTAGTACTACTGTACTAACTACTGTACACACAATGTACTACTTCCTTCCCTCGTTTTAATAAATCTTGGACAAATTACAAATTTGTTCCATTATTTTAGTTAACCCACGGCCAGAAACTAGGGATGTAACGATGAACCGGGAGCCGGTTGAAAATCGATTCAGATATGTGACGATTCAAATCGGTTGAGATGCCAAACAAATCGCAATACAACTGGAGTAAGAGTTTATATGAATTTATCTCTGAGAGGAACTGATTATCTTTAGAAAAGTTTACGTGGTATTTTCTTTTCATCTTGCCTCTGAACGATGCATATTAAAGAAGTGTTCATAATCGCAGCTACGCTCTACCGTTTACAGCGGTAACCCAGGGAACACTACATCATTGCTGTTCATAGCGCCACCTACTGGCAGAAAGTGAATTCACGTCTCATTCAGCTAGTCTGCTGTTTCGTTCAGATATTCTCTGGGTACTCTGGGTTCGGGCCAAAAATTTCGAGCTCAGATCCCTCCCCTCGGACAGCACGCCAGATACGCATAAACTTTATTCTATTTATTATATGTAAGTGTGAACTCGTGAATTTAGATTAAAAACTGCTCATGCTGCATGTATGCTGCATCTTTGTTTGGATTGTGATTTAAATGCAGTGGTTACCTGTAATTTTGAATGGAAAGACCACAGACAAAGCCTTACTTTGTTTACATGAAGAAATTTATGCTTATTTGATTTGGGGTTTGTTTTAAAATTTCAATTTAGTTTTGTTATATTTCAATTTTACAAAGAAACGTGCAGCAATAGCCTAATAAAAGGACACCTCATTTACTGTATAATGTCTTCAGTCTCATTTTGTTAAAAAAAATCGTGAGAATATCGAATCGTGAAATTAAAATTGTGAATCGAATCGAATCCTGAGTTGAATGAATCGTTACATACCTACCAGAAACTATAAATGTGTTCTTTCTTTTTAGAAAAGCATGGCCATGTTGTTCTGAATTATTCCTTTGTTTTGGTTAACTCATGCTCACAAAATAAGAATTTGTGCCTCTGTTTTAGTAAATTGTGGACACATTAGATTGCTCTCATAAATTAAATCAAAATGAGTAAATGAATTAGTACAATGTGGCAACGATTTGTCCAGCACTTATGTTCGTGCACAAATGGACTATAATTTGAGCTGTTAAAAAGGCTGTTTGTTTGGCCGTGCGCATACACTAAAAATACGCTTCACAACTGAAGTATGTTTGGCTGACAGAAACTGGGTTCCCTAGCAGATAGTCACACTTTCTGGTATAAATACCGCAAACATCTCTACCACAATAGCACTCAGGTAAAAGCATGCTGTTTCAGCCAGGTGTTGATAGGCACAGGGGCATTAGTCATGATAAGGTCAGGCTGTCAGTTCAAGACTACACTGTAATCTTCCCCGACTCGACCTTTAGACCGTAGATTAGCTCCATTAGTTCTGCTGGAGTGACGTAGCGGTGAGCAAAACTGTCGGTGTGGTAATTCACCCGATCCCAGGCTGGAGTAGAAGTCCTCCTCTGGGCAGCGGCGCTTCACGGAGCTGAAGTAATTCACTGCGACTCACCCTTCCTAAGTGACAGGCCGGCAGGTGGGGACGTCAGACACGTCGCAACGCGAATCACATGCTACAACGGGCGCGCGTGGGTTCCCTAGGCAACAGCATGCACCTGAGTTCATACATATCGAATCAGAACGCAGCCCAGCATGATGAGTTGAGGCTGCACTGTACCTTTCTGTTTTCCCCAGAGCCGGACAACATACAAAGCCATGTGCTAATGCAATATGAGGGCCGAGATGTCAGACGGTGAGTAATTGCGGACATAAAGGTGCTTTGAGAAATTGCTTGTCAAACAATTTGGTGTTTTATTAGGAGTAGGTGCCGTGCCATACAAGGGACGTCTACTGGAAAAGCACAAGTTTCCACGGCTGCTTAGAGGTGAGGCGGTTCCTCAGAGTTTGTGGTCCCAGGTTCCCACAGTAATTAGCCGTGTTGGAACTCGGTCTGCCCTGCCTGCGTGGGACCTGGGCCCAAACGCCAGAGCTAATGAGAAAGGAGCGTTTTGCCTCTTTTATAATTTTTTTCCCGTCGGATTGGCTTTACGGCAATGTTAAAACTGCAATTATTGCTTGTCATCACAGTGTGTGACAATTTCCAGCCTTTGCTCTGCCCTAAAAAAATAATTTGCGAAAGTCTGACAAACTCCTTTAGGATTCTAACACGTCCTCGTCTCACCTCCCCCTCTTTATAATTTAAGGACAATTATCAACTATGTAAAGAATAAATCAGCTTTCGAGGCTGCGTGTTAAATTCGTTTTCTGTGTGTGCGCTTACACGTGTGTGGATGTGTCCTTGTGGCTGCTTTAGAGCTCTGTGAGTGAATGTGGAGCCGGTTGTGAAGAGAGCAGAAACCCGTGAAGCTCTTTGAGTGTCAGGCAGCAGGATTATTGCCCCGGGCAGCCCTGCAGGCCAGAGGGGGTGGCTGAATCAGGCAGGAGTGCAGGAGGCCTTGAGTTTACATTCAACCGTGCCCTCGTCGTACACAGGAGCAGCTGGAGCTCCATGAGATGCTACCACAGCCAAACAAAACCACCGGCCTGGTTCCTAGCGTTTCTGGAAAGAATGTATAAACACATATGCTAAACCTCTCAGTGGAGAAAAAAAACACTGTATGTGAAAATAAACATGAAATAAATGTCACCAACACACAATCATTAACTCCTTGAGCCGAACAACTCATTTGCCTAGCGGTTTACTTTGTGATTTGCATACGTGAATGCTTCGCAAATTACCATAATGTTGCCGATTACAATTTGTAATTTATACCCTGGTCTAGTTTTGCATTCTTTGATGTTCAGATGCACCTGTTTTGGTCTTATTTGTCAGAAGAATAGTTGAATTTGGAATTTAACATGGTAGTTAAACTAACTCTCGTCAGAAGTTGGTTTAAAGTGAAGCCATAAATTGGGTACAAAATAGGGCATAAAATTTCTCAATTTATTCATGTATTTATTTAATGGTGAGTGAAAGGTGGTTAATCTCTAGAGGTCAAATTAAATTTTATATTAATTTCAAATTTAATCTATTTTATTTTCTGTTTGTTTTCTGTGGGGTTTGCAAACATTAAATTAACTTCAAAAGTAATACAATTTAAAAAGAACACAGCTAATTTGGTACGTTTTTACTATGTTGTAGTTTTTGATAAACAATTATGTGTTTATTTAATGGTCAGTGCAAGACTGCGTTATAAGGAGGTAAAAATTTTATATAAGCAGATTTTTTTCTGTTAGTCTTATATGGGATGTGGATATGGGATGTGGAACTTGGGTATATTTCTCTTTAAATTAAAAAAAAAAAAAAATTACAATATTTATTTTTCCTTGTACAAATGTCTCTGAAGTTTGTTGAAAAATTGAGAAAATTTAATGAGATTGATTACTTAACTTTGGACCGTTTGTAAACAGGGTCAAAATTATCTTTTAAAAATTCAAGCAAGTAGTGTTTAATGCAAAATGTGGCACACATATAAATATTACTTTTGTAATTATTGTATGATTTTATTTTTTAGACACTAGAAGTCTAGAAATTCAAGATCTCTGAGGTGGGATGGGGGAATGTGATGTGTGTAAAACTAGCTATTTTTCATTTCAAATGTACCACATTCATGGAAATTGCCTCTGTCCTTTAGAACAGTGTTTGATATTCATATACATGGAGCGTTTCTCAGCATGATGGCATGACTGGGCTTTAGATTGGTCTTTAAGGCCTCTGTGTGAGTTTTCTAGAGAAGTGTGACAGTATTTATGATCTTCACAACACAACTTAATCTGGCTCCCCAAATTAAATATCATCTCCCCACAGAAATGACTTCAATCCAGATTGTCAATCCTTAGTGAAAGCATTTTTATTTTTCTCGGACGAATGTGTGCGCATTGTAGATTTTTGTATTGATGGACTCTTTTTTAAGTCTTTCCGTACTTTGGTTCACATCAACTAATTTCACTATGTTAACTGACCTCTTGAGGCATATTTAATTCAACAATAACAGCACAAAAACCTTTTCTAAACTATATGGTTGCTGATTATTGTGAACTTCAGTGAATATCAGTCTTCCTCCCAACAAGGCCACGATCAGTCTGAGCCAGGCAAAAAGATCAAGCATCTTTGGCTTCATCATTCTTTGTGTCCTTTTGCGTCTCAAGGTTGTGCTATAACAGGGTTTGTAATCTCTTTGAAGTAAAGGTTAGTTAAGAAAGAAGCTTCTTTAGCAATCATACAAACACATTATGAAGATATATAAATACTGTGCAGATTCATGTTTATTTCATCGGGGTAAATCCAAGCCATGCAACACAGAGAACAGCGATTTCTGCAGTTTTCAGGTGTAGGGGAACTTCTCGAGTGTTTGAATTTTATGGCAGAAAGATTCAGACCATGTCCATCTTTTGAAGAGCGGAGAGGTCTGGGTGGAATTGGAGGCCCTCTGATTTCTCTTGGCTAACAGCTCGGTTTTGAATTTGTGAATTTTGAAGACTCAGTTGAGAAATCAATCCAGAAATCAAAGTGATTCATGTTCCACTTCTGTCGTGCATGATGTCTTTTGCTTAGAGTGGCGAGGACCAGGCCAGCCGAACCTATTTTCTGATACGGGAGAGCTCTCGCTCCTCGAAAGCAAGTGCAATTTTGCACAGAATTTTCCAAAACTACTCCCAATCTTTCAAGGTCTTCTTAGCGGAACAAGAAGTTTTTTGACTGTGGTCCCGAGGACAACATATCAGCTGTGTGAAAATGATGCTTTAGTATGATGCTTTTATGGTTTTTTATGGTTTGTTGATATTTTTCAGTACAGGATTAGAACAATGTGTAGGCCTATATGTAAAGGCTTCTATATATATATACAGGGCTCAAATTGAGGGTGGATGCGGGATCCCCTTGTCCAAAAAAAAGACAAAAAGCATCCCCTCTGTATAACCACCATCCCCCCTTACCATCCCCTTTGTGTATTACGTAATTAATAATTAATTTTGTGTATTACGTAAAAATTATCATGCACATGAAATGTTAAAATTCTCTGCTTACGATCATTTACGAACTAATTAATGGCGATTGGCCAATCAGAACTTGTACTGCACACAAGCAGAAGCAATTTCGTAATTTTTTCACGCAAAATGGTTCAAGCACAACTTTTCTTCTTTTCAAACTTTTCAAGCGCAAACGTTCTTTAAAAAGACAGAAGGTATGATTTTTCCTTGTTTAGAATTTAAAGACATTCTCCTGACTTAATGTATGTGTGACTGTGAGGGACTGAGAGACGATAGGAGAGCTGACATTTTCCAACTTTGAGAAAAAAAAAAAAAACACGTCTTGAGAGTCCAAAAGCATTCACTGCGCGATGAAGCCCATTAGAAGCCCATTCCAGCAATGAAACAAAAAATACCCATGTATGAGTTTTTACGTTTTTATATTAATTGCACAAACAATTTCTGTATATCAGCACGTGTGCGAGGCCGCGAGCACAAATGTGCTATTTGTTTTATACAACAGTGCATAGCAACACGGTGTTTCATTCCATGAATTAATCAGTTTTTGAATGAATCGAGTGAGCCAGTGATTCAACGGTCCATTCAGATGCCCTGCGTCCCAGTGTGCGTACTATCCACCCTGTCTGCCCTAAATAGTATTGAAAATTATTAATATCACATAGAATTTAGGATGGATAGTATGCACATTGGGACGCAGGCATGGTCTCACTTGTTTCGTTTCTATTGAATCAGCCGTTTTGAATGAATTGTTTAAAATTAATGATTAAGTTAGTCATTTATAAAAACAGGGACTTGCTGCCACCTACTGGCGGTTTTATTGTCATATTTATTTATCCATGACAGACCTAAACCAGCCAAAGTGCACAAAAACACATTCAGCAAAATATCGTTTAATTATCAATATTGACCAGAATTCCTCTATTTCAGGCCCCAGACGGAAAAAAAACCCTTATAAATAATAGATCATTTAATAAGGCAAATTTTTCATTAAATAGAAACCTTTTTAAAAATGAGACCTATATATATATATATATATATATATATATATATATATATATATATATATATATATATATATATATATATATATAAACACACTGCCCTTCAAAAGTTGGGGATCAATCTTTTTTTTTCTTTTTTTTTTTTTAAGAAGCCTCTTCAAATCTACAGAAAAACTGTGATATTGTGAAATATTATTACAGTTTAAAATAATGGTTTTCTATTTTAATATGCTTGAAAATATAATTTATTCCTGTGATCAATTTATTTTTGAATTTTCAGAATCATTACTCCGGTCTTCGGCATCTTGTGATTCTTCTGAAATCATTGTAATATGCTGATTTGCTGCTCAAGAAACATTTATTTTTTTAAATTATTTTTATTAACATTATTTATTATTTTATTATTTTTATTTTATTTTATTATTATAAAATTAATTTTAATATCAGTATTTTTGTGGAAACCATGATACACTACCACTCAAAAGTTTGGGGCAAAAGAAAAAAAAAATAAATAAAAATAAATAAATAAATAAATCCTTTTTTATACTATAATATTAAAAAAGATTTCGATTTCAAATAATTGTTCTTTTGAACTTTCTATTATTCAGTCAAAATGTATCATGGTTTCCACAAAAATATTAAGCTGCAAAAACTGTTTTCAACATGGATATTAAAAACCATTATTAATTGAGCACAAACAATAGGCTAAATTATAATAATTGAGCACCAATCAGCATATTAGAATGGTTACGGAAGGATCATGTGACACTGAAAACCGGAGTAATGGTTGCTGAAAATTCAGCTTTGCATCACAGAAAAAAATTAAATTTGAACCCTCTGGGGTCGAAGCCCGTGGCGGCGCGTTTTGTGGCAGATTTTCCTGATAACGCCCAAAAGAGCTTAAATTACTAAATTATATTAATTAATACATTTAAATATAAAACAGTTCTTTTGTATTGTATTAATAATTTACAAAATTCCTGCTTCTACTGTATTTTGATCAAATAAATGCAGCCTTGGTGAGCATTTTTTTCAAAATCATTAAAAAATCTTAATTATCCCCAAGTAATGAGCCATTTTAACAACACACATATTTTTGTGGGCCGAGAAGAAAACCATTTGTAATATTTCTGTTGCATGCTACATTAATCTGCCACCTGTTTCTGTACCTGAAGTAGCTGCTCACTTCGCTCATCTCACATTGATCTAAGGCATGGGAATGTTCGAAGAATAACAATAAAGTAATCTTGTTTCCTTCGGATTTTGACCAATTTCACCGTACCTTTGGAGGCTTATGACACACAATTTCTAAACACCTCTGAAGCGCTGTGGTAAAGTAGTCCTTTGACAACAAGACAACAGGGCTGATTGCCTCTTGCACAAAAGGCTCCTCCATTTCTCCCTCCCTCTCTCTCTCTCTCTCTCTCTCACTGTCTTTCTCTCTGGAGGTGGTAAGGATGCTAGTGGGCCGTTTTTTTTAATGAGCTGTAGCATCAGCAGCACTCAAGCATAAATTGCTGACACTGTTTACTGCAGGCGTTTTTCTTCTCTCAGCTGACCCTTTAGCTTCCACAGCCACAGTTAAATAAAGCTGCTTCTGCTCTTCCACAGGTAAGATATTCAGACAGCACCTAAATCCACCTCATAAAGTCCAGATTAGTTCATGGATCCGATTCGTCGAGGATGAGCAAAAAAGACAAGTGGAAATTGACTATATTTTAAAGCTGACCATATTTACTTCATTATAAATGTTTCCCGTCTTATTGTTTCAAATTCATAAGCACTTATTATTATTAATATATATGTATTGTATGGTACTGTACTGTATGTGTGTATATATATATATATATATACATTATTGTTCAAAGGTTTGAGGTCAGTAGGATCTTTTTTTTCATCTTTTTGAAAAAGGTTTCTTATGCTCACCAAAGCTGTATTTATTTTATGAAAATACTTTAAAAATAATAATATTGTGAAATATTATTAGAATTTAAAATAACTGTTTTCTATTTTAGTATTTTATACCTGAGATGGCAAAACTGAATTTTCAGCATCCATTACTCCAGTCTTCAGTGTCACATAATCAAGAAAATATTCTTATTATTAAAAACACATTTTATGATCCAAAACTCATCAGCAGATTTATGTTTATTTAATATAAATAATTAATTGTTCATAAATAAAATAACCCTGCTCTTACTGTACACGATTCATCAGCGCTTATTATTCTAGTTATTAATATTATTCTGTATTTTTTTTTAAATAATATATATTTTTTTAAATATAATCTATATTAGATTTTTGTATTTTTTAATATATATTTTAATATATATTTAGCAAAAGAAAGCTGATTGGCTGTGCTCAATGGGAACAAAGCCATTTCACTTTTCCAAGGCAGACAATTCACACTTCTTGTAATGATACCCTGGGAAATCAATTTCATGCAAAATATATGTTGCATTATTACTCCAAGCTTGAGTCCTTACCAGATAAAGTTTTTTTTTTTTTTTTTTTTTTTTTTTTTTTTTTTCAGGTAGCTTTTGCAGTAGGTTTCAAAAGGGCAGTAATACAATAAACCCAATCAATCTTGCATGTTGATCTTGTAAATAACTTCCCTGTCATCTTGCTCTCGCTCTCATTCTCGCTTGGTTTCTTTTCTCTGAGAGCGTTCAATGTCCTGCCTGCATGCTGTTTTTCTCTCCCTTTGTTACGCTCTGAATTGGCGTCTTGTGGGAGTGATATTTAAATCTGTGTCCAGGAAATGGAACCGCAGGAATCCAATAACAAAATTCATTTGTCTAGATTTGACTTGGGGTGCTTTGCCCACTGCGAGGGGATGCGCCAAATCTCTGAATGTTATGATTGGATTTATTTATCTATTTGTGACTCTCATTAGAGGTGTCCATGGATCCAAGAGCCCCTGCTGTGGATATTGGTCTGCTTTCATGAAACAAAACTGCTGGGTCTCATAAACAAAAGATGCTGTGATGCCTTGGATGGAGATGGTGAGGTGTATTTATCGTTTTGCATCCAATTACCAGTTTGTCCAATGAAGGTGATTTTCAGAATGTGCGTAAAACACCCTTAGATTTGGCCAGTCAAAAGTCCAGTTACATTAATGTCATGCATTACAAAGACACTGAACCGCTTGCATTCGTTCAGAGTGACTGACCTTCGACATGCATGTAGACTTGCCTTTCAATCTGTTAAAGTATGATGTGAATAACCACACATCTTTACAAATATCCTTTAGAAAAACATTCCCTATTACCTGTTTGATTAGTCTGAGTCCAACACACAAGCTCTGAAGGCAGTGCTGTTCATTAGTTGTGATTTTCTTTACACTATGTGGGAGAGTCCGGGCAACATCTTTGTAAAACGTTCACATATTCAGACAGGTCGGCGGTGAGAGAGCTTTCTAAACACTGCCACTTTTGGAAGTTATTGCAGATGCATAATATTTACATTCCCACTCCTCTCTAATGTAAACTTTTAATGAAGTTTGCAAGTTTTCATAAACTTTGCATGTATTTATTACTTTGACGCTGGAGGACTGTCTGTGAAATTTCATCATTGTGCACTGTCAGTTTCATAAGTATTTGAAATGCCAGGGCAACTCTGAAGATCGCTCAAAACACTGAATGAATGTGGGAATCACAGGCTGCATTCTTCTCTTGGCTCTTATTCCATCGTTCATTGAAGTAATAGTTCATAAAAATGCAGTCATTACTTACTCTCCATCATTTGTCATCATTTACGCTATGTTTTTTACTACCTCTGTGGAACAGAAAAGGAAATTTTTAGTAGAATGTTTACACTGCTCTTTTCAATACAGTAAAAGTGAATGAGACAAACGTGGTAGAGCTCTGTCAAAATATCACCATAAAAGCAGTCAATACGAGCTCTCATATCTCTTTTGTACTTGCTCAGACTTGATCAGTCTTCATGTGCCATATTCAGATAAACACAAATGAGGTTTGACAGCTTGTGGTTGAGGGAAATAAGTTGTGAATGATGACTTTTGATGAAATTTCTGTCTGTTCCTCATATGGCTTTAGAAGACTTTTGTCATTTCTGGAGCTTGGAAAATTCTGCCTAATATCTCCATTTTGTGTTTATTGGTAGAAAGATCATATGGGTCAAGAATGCCTTGATGAGTACTGTATAAGACTTTCAAATGTTCTCATCTATTGGAATACAACAATCAGACTGGTTTCACTCACAGACTATATTGAGTAGTGTATGTCAAAACCTTCAACAAATGACAAAATTAAGCACAAATGCTAAAAATAATAGCAATTATTTTGCTTTTCATGTATAAGTGCCATTACACTACATGCAGTTCAAAATTTTGGTTGATGTTTTTGAAAGAAGTCACCTAGGCTACATTTATGTGGTCAAAAATACAGTAAAAATAGTAATGTTGTGAAATATTATTACACTTTTAAAAAACTGTTTTTTATTTAATATATTTAAAATGTTATTTATTTCTGTGATGCAAAGCTGAATTTTCAGCATCAGTACTCCAGTCTTCATTGTCACAAGATCCTTCAGAAATCATTCTGATATGCTGATTTGCTGCTCAAGAAACACTTTTTAAAATCTATGTGGAAAACAGTTGTGCTCCTTAATATTTTTGTGCAAGCCATAATATTTTTTATTTTTTTCGAGATTCTTTGATAAATAGAAAGTTCTACGGAAGAGGATTAGGGCCAAGCAATAATAAAAATAAATAAATAAAACCATCTCGAGATTAAAGTCATTATAATGCAAGATTAAACTCGTTAAATTTTGAGAAAAAATTCTAAATAAAATGTTGAGAATAAACTCATTCAATTTTAAGAATAAAGTCGTGTTTCGAGAAAAAACTAGTTATATTTTGAGAAAAAAGTCTAAATAAAATGTTGAGAATAAATTCATTACTCAAACTCAAACTCGAGCATTTAACTCACATTATAATGACTTTAATCTTAAAATGTTTTTTTTTTTTTTTTTATTATTGTTTGGCCCTAATCCTCTTCCATAAAGTTCAAAGTAACAGCATTTTTTTTTTTACAGTATAAATGTCTTTACTTTCACTTTTATCAATTTAATGCATCCAAGTATTAAACTAAATAAATAAATGACTGACCCCAAATTTACATCGCCATATAACCAAAATGTTTTTTATTTTTTTTATTTTATTTTTTTTCATGAAATACTATTCTATTTACCTTTATTTTAAAGCTCTATGTGTGACAATAATTGTCTCGGCTGTGTTTATTTTTATTTCTCCCAAGAAATTTCAGGCAAAACCTCAGAAACAAAGGTGAAAATCAAATGACACGTAACTGAGAACTCCATTAAGTCTGCTGCACTGTAAAGGAGCAAAAATCCTGTGGGTTATGCTATAAACACCTCTCAATATCTTCAGCATGGGTAGGCAAGTTTTAATACTAAGCTTTAATGTTTCGTTCTTTAGCAGAACTTTGATCAAGTGTTAGAATTGGTGTTATCCTTAAACAGCAAAATTAGACGGCAGTGTACAGAGAGAAAAAATACGCTTGGCATCTCAGCGTCATCCCACAGAATTCTTGCCACATCAGTGGAAGGCCAAACGCTATTTATGAAAGATGCACCTCGCAGAGCTGCACTTTATTGAATTTAAGACAAAAATCGACCAAAGTGGTCTCAGGAGATGCGCAAGACTCCTCCGTTTCTCTGATGTGTCAACTGTTTTCACATTAAAAGACCAAAAATGGTGAGGGAAAGTGACTGTTGAACGGACGAGATGTTTATTTCTCTGAAAATCTTCTGTGAATATATTCTCATAGAAATACATATTCGCTTTCTATTGACACTCTTATCTGCTTCCCCCGAACGGCAAAAAATAACTCAGTCTGTCTCACTCTGCAATTTAATGAGAAAGGTAACTCGTACTTTTCACCTCCCGTATTGAAGACTGCTTACCTTCAGGGCCCTTTTTCATTTGCACCTCTATTAGACTTCAAGGTGAACCGCTGTCTGCGAGCGGCCGTTCCGGAGTACCACCGAGTCTGTCATCCAGCGCTGGTGCGGTTTGTCGTTGGGGAAGTTATTTTGCCTGCTAAGCTGAGTTTCTGTGAGTGAGAGCAGAGTTTGAGGAGCTTCGAGCTGATTTATGGTGCAGATGCTGCAGTCTTGTGGATCTCAGCAGTGTCATGTTCAGCTTTCCTAACTATGAGGCACCTACTCGTACTTCTGTGTGTCACTGCACTTTATTAAGGATTCCAGTGACATAAAGTTGAAATTTATAGATTTATTCTTCAAAGTGAGTTTTGGGAGTTGGAGTAGATTTACTAGAGCCATAATAATGATCCTCAAGTAAAAGGCTGTTTTTTGTACATCCTCTGGCAGGGGCAGCCAGCTCTGACAAATTGTATTTGATGATTTATAATTGTGACCTCCCTCGTTCATTCTTTCTCTCTTTCTTTTGTGTTTTAGGAAGCTCTGTTGTGTTTATCCAGCAGCCGCATGACCTGGTGGTGGTGGCCGGGCAGCCTGTGACCCTGCCATGCTCCATTACTGGATATCATGGCATGGTGCTGTGGGTCAAAGACGGACTCGCTCTGGGGGTCAACCGAGACATGACAGGTAAGAGCTTTTGCTGCAGTCTGTTTCGTATTCTAACCTGTGGTGAAATAACTCGGCCTCTCGTGGCTTGTTGCTGTTCATCAGTTGCTTGCATATACACTTGATCACATGTGCAAAGTTGGTTGATTACATAATTGCAGTTGATTTATAATTTAATATAATTACATAATTGCAATTTATGTGTACAAAGCATAAGAAAGTACAATAAATGTAAAAATGTACGTTACTAATCTTTTCTCTTCTCATGCTCTCTCACTGAAGAACAAAACCTTGACCTTCAATTTTCCAAGAGATGACTTGAATCATTTAGAGCTTGATATAAAAACAATGTCTGTAATGGAGTAAGATAGAAAACTCTGTTGAACTTTTAATAATTAATTTGCACTACCATTCAAAAGCTTTTTTCTTTTTTCTTTTTTTTCTTTTTTGAAAGAAGTCTCTTATATTCTCACCAAGACTGCATCAGAATTTTTTTAGTTAACTTTGTTAACACAGCAAATTTACTAAAATCTAAAAATTAAATAATAAATACTAATTTAAAATAATAAAAACTATAATAGTGTTTCAGTTATACTAAAATAACATTGACCTGCATTTACAGTGTGTGATCAAAAATGCAGTGAAAAAGGTAATATTGTGAAATAACAGTTTTCTGTTTTAATTTTATTTTAAAATGTAATTTATTCCTGTGATGGCAAAGCCGAATTTTCAGCAGCCATTATTTCAGTTTTCAGTGTCACATGATCCTTCAGAAATCATTCTAATCTGCTGATCTGGTGCTCAAGAAGCATTTCTTTTTATGATCAATTTTTAGTATAGTAGTAATTCCCCTTTCAGTCGGTTACTCCGAGTCACTTTGGATAACCGAGGAAATTGGGATCTCGCCAGAGAAACCAATCCACTTCGAGTGTAACTAAACGAGCCAATGGACATTAGCATGCGATTATTGCATCCAGCTGCTGCTGATCACAGTGTGAGTATGAGAGGCAGCAGATGCACCGCATTAATTCATCCTTTCGCTTCGGAGTCGAGCGGTGGTGCATCACTACTGCTCTCTCTGGTGTTGCAGAGAGAACGAGAGTGCGGGCGTTAAGGCAACAGCAGCGGTGGTCACGGTCTCGCGGCTTCAACAAAGATCGTGCAGACAGCCACACCAGGAGTTTGCGGTGACCAGCTCCCCTGCGTGCTTCAGTACTAAAAGAGCTATTTCTCTAAAAGAGCAACACGGGTGATCGCGTCTTTTTAAAGATGTCTTATCACCCGTGCGTTTCTGGGTGTGGTCGTTTTCTGGCACCTCAGGACGGTCACGATCGCTGCCTCACGTGTCTGGGCATTCAGCACGCTTAGGAAGCTTTCGTGGATGGTTCATGTTCTTCTTGTGGGGACATGACCATCTCGGAGTTGTATTAAAGGCTCCGCTATGTCAAACATGGCGGAGTCCCTCTGCCTCTGCCGCGATCCAGCGTTCGTCCCAGGGCCCGGGGCGGCGCTGCGTCCGGTGGAGTCAGAGGTGATTTGAGGATCACGGTGAGGGCGTCCCCAAGTGGAGCTCCTCACCCCTCAAGCACTCCGCAGCCGGTGGAGCTGCCGTTGAAGCAGGCTGGGCCCACTCGTTCCTTCGGTGCCTCCTCTGATGACCATATGTTGATCGCTGCATCGGAGAGCGAGCCCTCTCTCTCCGGGGATGACGACTCGGCTGCGTTGCCCCCTTCGGGTGTGGTAGCGTTGTCCGAGCCAGACCCAGAGATGACGGCTATGCTTTCCTGGGCCGCCAAGAATGTTGGGCTCGTGTGGAATCCTCCACCGCGTCCTGATCCTTCGAGGCTGGATGAATGGTTTCTCGGTGGGGGTCGCGCTGGTTCTCAGCGCCCCCCTCCGGTGCCATTCTTCCCGGAGGTGCATGAGGAGCTCACTAGATTGTGGAGGGCACCTTTCAGAAGCTGCCCGAAACAAATCTTGTGGCTCCTCCGCCCTCACCACCCTCGATGGTGGGGCTGCTTTGGGGTATGCGGGCATCCCCTCGGTGGAGCGGTCTGTGGCCATGCAGCTGTGTCCAACAGCCGCTACCACTCTGCGGGGTGACCCGTGTCTCCCCTCACGGGCCTGTAAGTATTCGTCAGGCCTAACTGGCAGTGCTTGCAGAGCCTGTGGGGAGGTGGCTTCTGCCCTCCACGCCATGGCGTTACTGCAGGTCCACCAGGCCAAAGCCCTGAAAGACCTGCACGAGGGTGGCCACGACCTGGCGGTTCTACATGAACTGCGAGCTGCGACAGACCTCGCGTTTCGAGCGACGAAGGTGACTGCACAGTCTCTGGGTCGTGTGATGATGTCCATGCCTTTTCGACGACGCTGTCGAGAGCTTTGCCCAGCAGTTCTCGGCAGCACAGAAGCAGACTGAGGCAATCAAACACATCATGCGCCAGAGGAAACCTGCTGCTTCCACCCCGGTGTAGACCCTCAGCCTGCTCGTCTCCTTGTGTGCCCCCCCTGCGGCCGCCCCCGCTCCCACGCAGCCGCAGCAGCCTTCCACCAGGCAGCGTCGTGGAGCCGGTCGCAGGCAGGACACCCAGCCCGTCTAGGCCCCCGCCAAACCTGGCGGCAAGCGCAAGTGCAAGAGGCCCTGAGATGGGTGACCCAGAGATGGTGGAGACTGCTCATCGGGAGATGGTGACTGCACCACTCTCTCCCCCGTAGGAGGGCCGGGTGGAGAACCTTTCGTTTCATTTTGTTCCGCTGCTGGTCCAGCAGCCAGCGGTACCCAAAACATCAATAAAGAGTGGTCTCCTCAATCTCTGGGTCTCAAGAGGAGGAGAGTGGTGATCCGTGCATCACCTTGCCTCAAGCCGGGTTCCTGTGTTTCCTCCCGCACGAGGAGGAATCAAGTGAGTGTTACACTGCACACCCAGACCCCCCCCCCTGCCATCACAGGCCAGGCCATCACAGTCCCCGGGCTGGGTCCCTGTGTTCCACCTCGCTGCCCCACCGTGGGTACGTCGGTGGCCCCGTTGGTCCCGCTGGCACGGTCTCTCGGAGCCTGGCCAGAGCTCCCTAGTCCATCCCGGTGGCTCCTCCGAACCATCAGACTCGGCTACGCGATTCAGTTCACCCGGCGTCCCCCCAAGTTCAGGGGAATTCGGTTCACTTCAGTCAAGGCTGTCGATGCCCCTGTCTTGCGTGCGTAAATTGCAGCCCTGCTGGTGAAGGACGCATTAGAGCCGGTCCCTCCAGCCGATATGAGGTCGGGGTTTTACAGCCCTTACTTCATTGTGCCCAAGTAAAGCAGTGGGTTACGACCGATCTTAGATCTGTGAGTTTTGAACCGTGCACTTCACAAGATGCCGTTCAAGAAGTTTGACGCAGAAATGCATTTTTGGGTGTGTCCGTCCCCTAGATTGGTTTGCAGTGATCGACCTGAAGGATGCGTACTTTCATGTTTCGATTCTCCCGCGACACAGGCCATTCCAGCGATTTGCGTTCAAGGGTCGGGCATGTCAGTACAAGGTCCTGCCCTTCGGGCTGTCCCTTTCGCCTCGCGTCTTCACCAAAGTCGCAGAGGCGGCCCTTGTTCCCCTGAGAGAATGGGGTGTGTGCATCCTCAACTACCTCGACGACTGGCTCATACTTGCACAGTCTCGAGAGCAGTTGGGCGCACACAGGGACCTGGTGCTCAGGCACCTCAGCCAGTTGGGCCTTCATGTCAATTGGGGAAAGAGCAAACTCGTGCCAACGCAGAGGATCTCTTTTCTCAGCATGGAGTTGGATTCGGTTAACCAGACAGCACGCTTCACCCAGTAATGTGCTCAGTCGGTGCTGAACTGCCTCAAGACTTTATCAGGCAGGACAGCGGTCCCACTGAAACACTTTCAGAGGCTCCTGGGGCATATGGCTGCAGCTGCGGCCATAGTTCCGCTTGGTCTGCTCCATATGAGACCGCTTCAGCACTGGCTCCATGGCCGAATCCCGAGGTGGGCGTGGAAACGCGGTACTCACCGGGTTCAGATTACACCGGCCTCCACTAGGGGTGTCACATCGTCCTGGGCTCTGGCTCATGGTGCCTCGCTAGTAGACATCTGTAGAGCTGCGGGTTGGGCAACTCCCAACACGTTCGCTAGGTTTTATAGTCGAACCGCGTCGAACCGGTTTCCTCCTGTGTTCTCACCTCAAATGGATAGTGGCACTGAGAGGCCCGGCTCAGAGTCGGCTTGCAGCGTTCTTACGCCTAATTCTCCAGAGAGTTCCTTAAACAGGCAAAACCCTGTCGAGTCCTCCAGCACTCCGGCGTCCGGACGTGGCAGAGCGTCCGACGCCAGGCCTTTCAGCCAGTGAATTCTTGAAATCTGGTGTGAGGCTAGTGCCCATATGAGAGACTCTGCTGGGATCCCATATGTGTATTCTACGGTATGCTTATTAGAGCCGTGTTTCCCCTGGCAGACCATGTTCTGCCGTCTCTAATGAGGCAGCCTAAGCCATCTCAGAGACTTCCATGTGCAATAGGGCCCTACGGGGTTACTTCACATGTCTAAATGTCACTTAACCCCCTCTGGGAGGAAGTGACTCCGCAGTGTGCCTCTTCCAAGCGGAAGGGCATGCTTCCCAGTGTTATCCTAGTCCTACTGTTTGGGTTGCTCAAGGAACAACAGCAGTTGACCTTCTCTGTGTAGAGCCCGGTCCTATCGTCTGCCTTATAGGAAGGATCAGGAGGCCTACACAGGGCACTGGAAGGGGCAGCTCCTGTGGTGCTTTGGTAGGGATCCTAATTTCGTCGGTCATCCGACGTGACTCAGAGTAGCTGACTGAAACGGGAACGTCTCAGTTACGTATGTAACCCTCGTTCCCTGAAGGAGGGAACGGAGACGTCACGTCCCGTCGCCACAGTCGCTGTACCACTGCTGAGCTGCCGGGTCACCGGCTCGGCTCCTCAGCGAATTAATGCGGTGCATCTGCTGCCTCTTATACTCACGCTGTGATCAGCGGCAGCTGGATGCAATAATCGCATACCAATGTGCATTGGCTCATTTAGTTACACTCGAAGTGGATTGGTCTCTCTGGCGAGATCCCAATTTCGTCGGTCATCCAATGTGACGTCTCCGTTCCCTCCTTCAGGGAACGAGGGTTACATATGTAACCGAGATGTTTGCCGCTCTCAATCTTGGGTCATGTATGTTTTATGGCCAATGCTGTACATTTCAAACTGGTTGCTGCTGTTTTGTTTTGTTTTTTGTTTTTTTGCTCTTTTGGAATGTTTTGGCTTACCACATAAAAACACAAAACAATGAGATGATAGGACATAGCAAGAAAAAAATCTAATAAATTCTGTCATGCCACGGAAAGCTGTGATACTGGTTATATTTGCTAAAAGGGGCGATACCAAAATGTTATATTGGGAAAAATGGGAAAATGGTTCATATATCAATAACCTGATGTTCCTTTTTAAATTATCAGAGCACAAAAGAATTGACCTTTTATTTGACTGGAACAACTACGAGGTTGGAAGGGAAGCACAAAAGTCAGTGGGTTACACAATACTCATCTTGAGTGTGTAAAATATTAATACAGTGAACCCAGCGAACATGAAAGTATCAAAATACTTTTTGTATTCAAAAATTAGCTTATGTCCAAGTTCATTTCCACCATGATTTTTAAAATTGACATTCATATGTAAAGCATTTGCTCTGCTTTGCAGTGAAAGTTACAGTCAGACTGAAACCAAAGTCAAGACATTTGCTGCTCAAAACACCTGCGTGTCTCTGCTAGATCTGTTCGTATCATTACGGAGATGCTAAATGCCTTAGACATTTCTTTGTCTCGTCTTTTCTCCAGTAAGACACTATAATACAAGGACAACAGCCCATTCTGTCAGTTTGTGAATGCTTCCCCTGACATTTTCTTACCTAGTAGCCTTGCAGCTTTTTTTCCACCACTAACTTTTCCTGATTGTTGTGAAGGTTTTCCTGTTTGTTTCAGAAAGTGCCTGTCAAAAGTACTGTCAGACTGAGAAAAGCAAAGCAACAATCGAGAATTAATTGCATTTCTATCATTAATTAAGGCAAGCACTTCATCATCCGCAGAACCCCAGAGAGACGCGCCGCAAGTGCAGCTGTTTTACATTCACACGACGAGGTTTACAAATTAATTTCTGGGAACGGATTGAAATGTTTTCAGAAAACTTCTCACTTATGCAAGGACAACCTTTAGATTTAGGTTTACAAAATCAGTTTTGTAAATCACAAACAAATCAGATTTGATTACCAGACTCACTTTCTTCACTACGCCACATTTACTGACTGTTTTATTTGAAATGGACTGTCAGATTAAAAGACAAAATGTAAAACAAACTTTGGCAAAATGTAAAACAAACTTTGGTCTCATTCAATTACACTGCACGTTCATCCCTTAAGCTTCAATTTGCTGAATGTTGCTTCCAAATTTGCTTCAGCTTACTGGAAGTTGAACTTATTAGCCCTTTGAAATATTTATTGTGTAACGAAGAATAATTCATTCAATTTATTTCCATATGTAACTTAAAGTACAGCGATCAGATCCTGTTTAGCTAACGTTACACATAATTGCTAGATCAAGAGGTCATTATCGCTAACAATAGTTGCTGATTGCGTTCACGTACGTACTTCAAGAAACGAGCAGTTAATATCTGAAGATTGAGCCTTTAGCTGAGGCCTCATTTAGTTCTCTCGTGAAGTGTGATTCTAAACCATATACCAAGAAAGGATTTTCATTTTGGGCGGCGGTTTCTCCAGAAGTTAGTCATTTTTAGCCATGGCTCCAGGCAGCATTTAGTCATGGACGGCGCTCATTAATTGAGCCTCTCAGGGCTTGAATTTCCTTTCCACTGTCTTTCTTTCTCTGAGCGTTTATAAGTGTCCAGGGACTCCTGGATATCATTGTACCATAGTATAATCAAGTACAAAGCAGTGATACTTAACTGACACTGGCAACCGGACAAAGTCTCGCTTCAAAGTGGATGTGAAAACCTCACTCGCTAAAGTGTAAAATGAACCAGAGCGCTGACAGAAACGGATATCAGCGTCTTCAAAGCAGCTCTGAGCCTACCGATTGTTTCAAACGTGAACAATTTGTGTATTTCTACAAGTCGCAAAAATCCATCTTAAGTTTTATCACCTGCAGTTTCACACCGATGAAAATGACACATCCTGCGATCAATACGACATAGATATCTATATCTTTTCAGGCTCGTGTCCTCAAAGCTTGAGAAGTTACAGATTATGTGTCAGCGAGGCTGAAGCTAACATAACGCACAGAGCCATTTCTAGCCATTTTGACGCCATAGTCGAAATCCCTATTAGCCCCCCCCCCCATCCAACTCTCACATCCAAACAAGACAATTAAGACTACATACAAACTAACATAAAACTGATTATTTAAACACTCAAATCTTAAATAACAACATTGATACATTTACAAATATTTTTAGGCTATATAGGTTATATATATATAATTATATATAATTTTCAGACATCAGTTTCTTGTCACATTCAAATTGGTTGTCATAGTAACGACACTAATTTTTGGAAATTCAGCGCATTGTGAGTTCCACAAATTTGAACGCATTAGGCCTATTTGTAAATTGACTGTTAAAACATTTTGCACAGTTTATTATCTGTGATACCATTATAGCCACTGGATGCCTGAATAGCTCTATGTAACAATCCCT
Source organism: Spinibarbus caldwelli (assembly GCA_039654775.1). NCBI lineage: Eukaryota > Metazoa > Chordata > Actinopteri > Cypriniformes > Cyprinidae > Spinibarbus > Spinibarbus caldwelli. The sequence continues at coordinate 6,864,545 of CM077266.1, read as the reverse complement.
AGTTGCTAAGAAATTGTCGTCACACATAAATTAATTTTATTACATTTGGATTTGAATACATGTTTAGATATTATCAATGGCTACTTTTTGACTTTATCTGTTTTGTTTTGTTTTTTGTTCAATTGTTTTGTTGTTGTTGTGTCAGTTATTGCATTATTATTTCAGTCAAACCTATTAAACCCCAAACTACATAGGACTATAAAAGCCTGATCAGTGACATAAAAGTAATCAGAATGCAGCTACTTGTTCTTTTTATTACTTATTAATGTGTGAACTTCCCCTTTAAATAACGTGACGCTCTGCCCTCTATATGTATGAAGCTGCTCCCTTTAAGCGCTGTTGGAAGCAAATTTATTTATGTTTTTTTTTTTTGGAAGCGAATGAATTGATTCAGCATTTCGACGCTTCCGTAAGGATGAGTTAAATTTGACAAAGCGGTTTAATAAAGTATGTATTGATCTTGTGAATTAGTGAATTTTACTTACACCAATATTTTTTAATTGGCTGTAAAAGTTTTATATGGAATATTACACAACACACTGAACCTTTAACAATGCATTGGCGCAAAAACGCACACCTTTTAGACCAGTTTCACATGAAACATGATTTCTCGACTGCCACAAATATTGCCTAAACAAAATACTGATTTTGTGCACTTTTTATGTCCCAATATGTTAAATTGGCCTTTGAATTTGCATGGCAAAAAAAAGCCTTACCTTGCCAAAACACTGACAGAACCCAATGATCTAATGGCATTGTTGAGCACACCAAATCCAAATGCAAACTTTGCATGCAACAATCAGAGGCAGCAATTGACATCGCTCTGATCCATACAGGCATCGTCAGATTGACAGTACTCTAGCCCAATGATGTTGGGGGATCCAGTAGGGGCGGCAATCATATTTCAGGGTGTCCGTGCCACTCTTGATCACAACCCTGTTAAAATGTAGTGACAGTACGTGCGCTCATTAGCGCCCCCTCCAGCTGGTGGCACTCTAGGCGACCGCCTAGCTTGCCTATGCCTAGAAACGGTACTGATAACGCTTGATTAGGATGCCCTATGCTCTATTAGAATGCTTTCACATTCGCTTCGCTCCGAGCTTTGATCTGCCTTCTTTCAGCCAAGTTTCAAGCGTGCTTCCATCCATTGGAGTGTCAGTGAGATGCCCACAGTGTGATAAATTCATGTCCCAGCTCTCTATCGCAGCTGCTATTGATCCAACATGAAGCCGAATCCATTTCATGGGATTCATTACCTTTAATAGGGTCATTTCACATTGTTTCTTCTAATTGACAGCCATTGTCTGAAGCTGTCCAGTCAAGCATATTGGGGAATTCATCAGAGCTTTATTGAGGCGCCTGTATGCCTCAATAATCCCTAATGAAAACAGCTCTTAAATAAAAGGCAAAAGAAGATCCAGTGGCAGGAAACCTGAAGGCAGTAATGACACTATCGATTCCTAATACGGGGCTTATTACCAGATAGCAGAGGACAGCCAAACACTCTTTAATATAAAGGATCACCAGGGTTTCAGAGACATGCCATGATAACTGTTTACAAGATCATGTTCAGATTTAAACGTGCTCTGGGCTGCGATCTGTTTTCTGATATGAGCAGATTAACTAAAAATGAGACATCTGTCTTGAGTAGAGCATCATGTAGCAATTTTGTTGTTCCAGTTTTTTCAAGCTACAAAGGCTCCATTCATCATTTATTGAAGATGCCATATTCTACACTTTTGTAGTGATTTATTGCTCCTTTAAGGCCACTTTTTTTCATTTCATTTCGGCAATTTTATGTACATTTCCTTTTCATAAGTGCCATTCAAATGTTTGGGGTCAGTACATTTTTTTTTTTTTTTTGAATGGCAGTTATGCTTACGAAGGCTGCATTTATTTGATCAAAAATACAGTATTATTGTGAAACTTTTTTAACTTTTAAATTTAAAAAAAAAAATTGTTTTTTTTTTTTATGTTTTAGTAAATTTAAAAATGTAATTTGTTCCTGTGATGCAAACTGAATTTTCAGCATCATTAATCCAGTCATCAGAGTCAGATGATCCTTTAGAAATCTGCTTAGAAATTTGCTGCTCAAGAAACATTTCTTATTATTATCAATGTTGAAAACAATTGTACTAATATTTTTGTGGAAACTGTAATAGATTTTTTGTTTTTCAGAACTTTTTTTTTTTTTTTGATGAATAGAAAGTTCAAAATAATATAAATTCTCGATCTTTTTGGTCTATTTAAAGCATTCTTGATTAATAAGTGTTCATTTCTTTAAAAAAGTGCTTATATCTACAATATGAGTATATCTGCTCTGTAGATATCAACTATTTTAAAAAAAAAGGCAGTCACCTGCCTTCATTTAAATTAACACTTAACTATTAATCAGTCTTTTCAAATATGTATAAAGCATATTTATGATAAGGTATTGTGTAGCAGTTTGATCTGTGAACATTTTATATCAGAAGTCAAGATGCATGTTTATGTTGTGAGGTTTAATTCCAGTAATACCTCAGAGTGTTTTTTAAATGTTTTTCTTTTCATGACTACAGTAAATGTGACTGAAGATCATTCAAGGCCAACTTGGAATAGGCCTTGTCTCCTTTTTGTTCAGTGAAATATTGGCCTCTTTGTGTGTTTCTATTATTTTACCTATTCATGAAGCTTACACAGAATTTAACAATACTACAGCACAAAGAGTAAAATGCAACAAACCTCGCAACAACAAACATACCGTTTAAACTGGATCTTTTAGATAACAAATATGCCCAGGGTAACTTCAGGGCTCGAGGGCAGAAATTTTAGTGTTTGGAAAGTAGATTTTTTTTTATTTTTTTTTTTTATCTTAATATGCTCATTTTAAACCTGTGTTTCAGGTTATCCACGCTACGATGTGATTGGGGACCACAGCAAAGGAGAATATCATCTACTGATCCAGAGGACTGAACTGACCGATGACGGCAGCTTTGAGTGTCAAGCCATCCAAGCTGCTACCAGATCTCGACCCGCTCGGCTCACTGTTCTGGGTCAGTGTTACCTACCAGAACCTTCCATAAAAAGAGACGACAGACAGACAAATAGATGGTTAGATAGATGTTCATTATGCTACATTACAAGCAAGTTCACGTTTTGCTTCTCTTTTTTAATTGAAGCCTTTGTTGCATGAGTGCAGATAGATGGATTGATGGATGAACTGACAGACATTCAGACAAATCGATACATGCTTTAACTAGAATAGCACTCGAGCAGTAAAGGAGTAAAAGAAAGTGAGGCCCTGAGAACGAGAAAGCATGAAAAGCACCGCCTCTGCAATACTGTGAATGTAGACAAGAACAAAGTCAATCTCTGAGTCAGATAAATGTGTGATATTCTGAAATCAGGGCTAATCAGCTTTAATAAGACACATTAGATATGTTTGCGATCGATAGAGGCCCTGACACAAATGCATTGCGTCAGCTTAGCTCCCAGGCAGCCTGACTCTGCCTGATTATCATTATCGATTTCTTTCTTTCCTTTGTTAAAACTATGATATATTCCAGAGGAATAAGTTCATTACGCCGGCCTTGGAGTAACAGCGTTTTAAACCAGTAATCTGAGTCTAGACGCTTAAAGCCGAGCGAAGATGCCTGCGATTCTAGGTCCATTAAAATGATTAATTATAGATGAGAGGCCGCTCATTTGTTTTTATTTTTTGCTGGTCCAGTGGCAGCAGAGACAAATCATCGTGCTCCCCAGGGCAGAGCCATTAGCCTGACATGTAATCCCACACAAACTGGCTTACTTCTGAAAAGTTGCATACAAAACCGCAAGCGGCTCCTGAGCTAGGTAATGAACCTCATGTAGGGACTCCGTCACCGTCAATCCCCTGTCACTTACCTCCCAGGGGGGATGACGGCGCGTGACTGTAATCAGATGCGGCGTTTGGTTCGTTCGCTTGCTTTCTCCATCTCTCTGCTGACAGCCAGCATCCAGAGTGGTCTTTGTAACCTGATTGGATGCCTGGCCTGTGAAGTCTCAATCCTGTCTTTGTCACTTACCGAGAAAAATGGCGATGGAGGCTTTTTCCCGACTTTGACTTTGAAGCCTGGTGTTTGGGTGTGAGTTTTGGGCTCTGCTGCAACGCTTTAATATGCCTAGGTCTCAAATCGTGCTACGCCGGTGTGCATTAAATGGTGTCTCCGGTCCCCTGCGGAGCCCTCATGCAAATTCAGAGCTAGTTCACGCTTTCTTTTATTCTCTTTCAAGCGGCACGGCTTCGCAATATGGCTCTCAAACAATCAGTCTCGGTTTCGAACGTGTGCTTCTGCAATTACACAAGTGCGAACTTGGCAGCGGGAGGGTGGCTGACCTGCTGGAGTGACATTTGAACTTTGAACATCCATAGGAGAGTTGTGGGGTAACCCAGTTTGCTTTGTGGTGGACAGCCTGCTGAATAAGACATGAGATGGGGTTGGTACACATTGCTGAAGAAGGACCCCTGAGGCTAATTAGATCTAAGGAATTCCCCTAAAGCTAAGGCGAGGAGCTGGAGAGAGAGCGAGAGCCGCGGCGTAGCCACTCAGTGAACCGTGGGGAGAAACCCGAGCCACTTCCAAAGGTCACCATTGTTTAAAAAGAGCTACTGCAGTGTTTCTGTAAGCTCTCAGCATTTGTTCTGCTCATTGTCTTCGGAGTTAAAGAGCTTGTGCGATTTGGCTGCTTTCAGACTTAATTAGAGCCTTTCTTTCCTTCTTGATGCGATTTGATGCAAATGAAAACAAGGCTGTGTGGAACAAAAGTACAGTTCGTTCAATATGTCAAACTGTCTTAAAGTCAACATACAAGCAAAATTGACCCATTCACATTTCCTAGTCTGATTAGAAACAATCTGTTGGTTATTTTAAAGAGAAAAGTTTGAAAATCACTTGCTCTCTCTCTCTGAATTGACTTGTTGCTCTTGTGTTTCAACACCTTCCCTCCAAACACCTCCAGTCTGGTATGTAGTGCAAATTTGTCATTATACAATCTGTTCACATGGATAATCACGTTTAAGCCTAAATATGAATATGAGCGCTGTTTGATGACTTTCATGTCTAATTTTCACGACCCATTTTTTTTTTTTTTTTTCAAAAAATTTAGCAGAACGTCATATTTAATATGCCTTATTCAGGAAACATTACAAGAACAAATTTGTGTGTAAAAATTAAAACAAATTAATGCATACTTAAATTATTTTATTCAATGCAACAGTTTACTGTTGAAAATTACATAAATTATTGTATTCTTTCTGTCTTTATTTTGATTTGTAAACCCTAATTTAATACAAGAACAAATATACATGCTGTTGAAAAGTTTGGGGTGAGTAATATTTATTTATTTATTTTATTTTTATTTATTATTATTTTTCTTATTTTTTTCTTATTTTATTCAGCAAGGACCCATTAAATTTAAGCAGTGAGACAGTAAAGTGTTTTATAATGTTAAAAAGATTTCTATTTTAAATGCTTTTCTTTTGCAGTTTTTATTTATATTGAACGTCTTTATTTATACTGAAAAAAATATCACGTTTTTCACAAAAAAAAATATTAAGCAGCACAACTGTTTGCAATATTGATAATAAGAAAAAATGTTTTTTATTTATTTTTTTTTATTTTATTTTATTTTTTTTTTTTTTTTGAGTAGCAAATCAGCATATTAGAATAATTTCTGGATCAAAGGAAGAAATTGCATTTTAAAATATATTCAAATAAACATTTATTTTAGATTTGTATTCATATTTACAAATATTACTGGGTTTTACTGTATTTTAATAAATGCAACCTTGATAAGCATGCTTGATAAACACTTTTTTTTTTTTTCAAAACACCAACCCAAACCACCTCTTTCAACAATAGTGCAGATGTGCTAAAAACCACAAAACTCTCGTTTTGAATCTAATTGTGCAGTCATGTCACATTAATTAGGTCTACATGTGAACTTCTCAGACTAGAAGTAGAAAAAGCTAGTGGATTAAAGCTTTGTACAAGATGATATCCTTTGCCTTAAGAGCATGTTGAACAAGCCATGTTAACCCGTCCCTGAGGGAGACAAACATCAGTTCTAATGAGAGGAGACGGCAATTACTTGTAGTCTTTCAAAGCAAAGAGGCTGTTCAGTTTCTCCTCTTTGTGGATAAGACACCAGTCAGGGATCATCACCCGATTCTCAGAAAACTAGAATGGAAATGCTCTGAAAAGATGTCCTGTTGTCTTTTCCTTTTTTTTATGGATTTCTCACCCTTTCGCAGCAAGCTAACTCACCCAACCCTGTCCAAATACGCTCCCCGTCTCCTCATGTTAATGTCAGCACCAGCGTTGGCCGCAAAAAGGCACATCGCAGCCAGACTGGGAACAGAGAAAGCAAACAATGCTGTGATGAAATTGAAAATGTAGAGTTCACAGATACAGGTCTTGACCCGAATAACAGCCAAATGCTATTGTTCCCTGTTTTTTCCCCTCCCCACTACATAGTTGTCTTGGTTTTAAATTCAAGAATTATCACCTCAGTCTGCAAGTGATATGAATTTTTTAAAATGTATTGAAGTTTGCAACAGCTGGTCCTCATTTCAAATGTCACACTTTGTTGAATAGGCAGCAGGCATGCAGCAACATCTGCATCTCGGGGAAATGTGAATTCACAGACAGGTACATCATGCTACTGTGTCACAGCAGAATAAAAATTCTCACCAATGTGACATAGGTGCAAAACTTCAGCTGAGATATATGCAGTCTAAAATTAACTTGCATGATGCCAAATGTGAATTACTTTATGCTTTGGTAAGTAAATTAAATTGCCCATTTTACTGTTACATATTTGGCAGACGCTTTTATCCAAAGCAACTTACATTCCACTTGCAATTCACATGTTATCATTTCTAGCTTTACCTGAATAAAACCCATGACTTTGGTGTTCCACAATGAGACTTTCACTGTTTTTATTACTCGTTTTGTGTGTTGGAATATTTTTTAAGTGAGTCTTTCTTCTTCTTTCTGCAAATTGCTTTATTACACTAGTGGGTGGTGACAGGTGACTCTACTATGAGTGAGTCATTTGAATCATTCACTCAAATGATTCATTCAAAAACACTAATACATTCTAGAGCAAAACAAGTGACTGTCTTTGTGAATGAGTCACTGAATCATACACGCATCCAATTTGTTCATAAACACAGATTACTTCAAGTCTTTTATGACTGATTCATTGATTCAGCAAATTACTCATGAATGGTGATGCATAAGTTATTGATTAATTGTCTTTATGAGTGTTATTGATTTAACATCTTACTTATTTTAATATATTTAAAATGTAATCTATTCCTGTGATCAAAGCTGAATTTTCAGCATCAATACTCCAGGTTTCAGTGTCACATGATCCTTCAGAAATAATTCTAATATGCTGATTTGCTGCTCAAGAAACATTGATTATTATCATCAGTGTTGAAAACAGTACTGCTTAATATATTTGTGGAAACCATTGTGCACTTTGTTTTTCAGGATTCTCTGATGAATAGAAAGTTCAGAATTTACGTGAAATACAAATATTTTGAAACATTTGAAATACCTTTACTGTCACTTTTTATCAATTTAATGCATCTTTGCTGAATAAAAATATTAATTTCTTAAAAAAAATTATTAGTAACCCCTGAACAGTAGTGCATTTTACATTTGGATTGTACACACAATATTAAAAACGTTTACTGTGTCTCTGAAATTACATATTCAAGGATTAATGTTTTAAAAGTTGTCCATATTGTCTATCCAGATGTAAACAACTGCACAATACAAATACAAATGCAATTAAGATCACATTGATATATCATAGAGAGCAACAGGAAAGGAAAAACTGCTCCGTGACAGGCTCCTCCTGTTGTAGAGCTCCCACAGGGCATGTGGAGGGCGAGACAGAGTTCTGATTAGAGCGGAGCGCTGCTGTTCACTGGCCTGTTCAGGCCAAAGGGCTCTCTGGTGTGGGCCACTTGTCAATGCGTGTCATCCCTGTACATGCTGTACTGTTTTTTTGGGGCGTCCTCCCAAGATTACTCCTGTTTCTTAGCATCAGATGTCTCAGTGACATGCCTTTCCTCCCAGAGAAGGTTTTAAGAGAACTCAAGCAGAAGGAGTGGGATAAATCGTTCGCTCTCAATTCAGCGCTTGTGTCAATAATGGCACCCTGTAGTTAAAGCTCATCAAGCTGACATCTATTTATTTATACTCACTATTCATGTCATAGCCAAAATACAAACATACTGAACCTAAAGCGTAATTGAACTTTTAATATTTATCGCCTCCTCAATGGATATAGCTCAATACATGAGAGCCTGTCTTTATATAATAATTAAGACACATTAATGTGAAATGACAATACTAGTGTTAACTGAAATTAAGAAAATCTTAATGATAGTCAGTTATCTGATGCATTGGCCAGAGCTGTCAGTATTAAAAGAAACAGATCAGCATCTACGGAGACCTGGAGAACTTTTCTTCTACACGTTTTTCTGAACAAATGAAACAGTGTATCTTAAAAGTCTCACTTGAGGCTGTTTCCCTCGAACAGAGGGAACTGTTCACAATTGTAAAACGGGCCCAAGGTCGGTCGGATGCTCTCGCATTGATAAGCTGACGGGAGAATGTAAGACAATGATTTCTATTACAAAACAAACAGATAGTTCAGTGCCGCAAGGCCGTTTGGGCATTGTGGTGTTTAGTCAACATTACTGCACAAAAGTGACAAAAAGTGACATGCAGTTCAAGGTTGGTTAGTGCTTCATGTAATGCAGTTTGCAGTAATTATGTCAAAAATAGTCCTGGATTTAAGATTTCCTGCCCTTGTGTTAACATTTCAACTTTTCAACTGTTATTTCACCTTGTTTATTCGATTTTAATTGGATTTCCTACAGTTCATTTGAAACTAAGCGCCCCCTTTGTTAAAAACTGGCCTTCAGCAGGAACTTTCAAAAGGTGAAACACCACGCCATCATTATCTGATCAACACGAGTGCCGTTTCAAACAACACAGAGGAATATTTCACTTCAAATGCTTTTATTCAAATAAATGTTTATGTCCTGGTAACAAGATCACATCTGCTCCTGTTTAAAGGGCTTTTATCGTGAAGCTCCGCGAGTATTTTTAGTTAATACACCTGAAAAAATAAAAACAAAAAAGGAGGGATAATTGCTAAAGGCTGTGTGCCGCTGTGTGGTACAACAACTGAACTCAGGATGAAAGTGATTAATCCACTGTGCTACCAATTCCTGCGAGAGAAAGACGGAGAGAGGGAACGAGAAAAGGGAGAGAGAAACATCTCCAGATGTAAGACCAAATCCAGGTACATTATAAAATAGGTCACATTTCCCAGAATGCCCCTTCTCTCTTGTTTCCAAAATGAAATTGCTCCATTTTTCTCCTTCCACATTCTGAATGACTCGAGGTGTCTCAAGGGCCCGGTGTATCAAGAGGGCAGAGACAGAAGTAATTCGGTCCTGGCTGTTCGTTAGGCTCTGTGTGAGAGTTTCTCCCCACTCTGAACAGCAATTACGGTGGGATGATTAATCCATCGTGTTGACCGGCTCAACACAAAGAAGATGATTGGCTGCATTAAGGCACCGGCTTGGAAGCACCGCACCAGGGCATATTTGCAAACATGGCGGTCACGAGAAGGTTTAACATGGTTACGCCAGTCTCTGGCGCTCACAAGGAGAGCATGAACCATCTGGGATCCGTGCCACACGAAGAGTCACGGGATGCCATCCAAAGCTCCTTGGAAATGGCAGTGTGTGAATTCACACCATAATATATTGGCACTTAGCTTTCTGGAATTCTGGGACTTGAATGTTGGCCTGCAGTGCCAGCTCTCTAATTCAACCCCATCAATAACTGAAACTTGAGCAGACAGACTGATTGACTTAACTGTTGTGCTCATTTGCATACACTTAGCCTCTGGTCTATCAGTCCCGGAAAACAATCCCAGCATGCAATTGTAAGCTGTGTTTGTATCACTTGGAAAAAAACAAAACAAATGAGTTTGCTCTAAACAGGCAAAGCACTTTGATGTCCAGATGGGGAAAGGAATATGACACTGACTTTAATTGCTTCTGGAAATGGGAGTGGATTCTGAGTGGATGGAAGTACTTTGAATTATCTGATGTTAATTTAAATGCAGCAAAGGGGTTTCATTCCAATTTTCTATGACTATTTCAGTGGTAAAACAAGAACCACTATTACTGTTATTACAATATCTATCTATCTATCTATCTATCTATCTATCTATCTATCTATCTATCTATCTATCTGTCTATCTGTCTGTCTGTCTGTCTGTCTGTCTGTCTATCTCACCTTGTTCATATAGGCTGCATTTATTTGACTAAAATTGCAATATTAAGTATTATTACACTTTAATAATTATTGCAATTTAAAAACTTTTCTACTTGAATGTATTTGAAAATATAATTTATTTCTGTGATGGAATTTTTGTAACATTATACTTTACTTTTGATCACTTTTGATCAATTTATTGCATCCTTGCTGAATAAAATATTTATATTCTTTCAAAAAAATAAAATAAAAATAAAAATCTTACTGACACCAAACGTTTAAACAGAAATGTAGATCAGTTGTATACTGTATATTAATTTTGTTTGAATAATTTTGATACCTATTTATAATATCCTAGCTGCCTGTGTGGCTGCGCACAGTTAAACAGATTTACTTTTCCATCACGATAGACCGAATCAGTTTTCTACTTTTCATTTTTCCTCATTCCTTCTTTATCTCTCTCTTTCTCTAATCTCTCCCACTCTCTCTATTTTTCTTCTTCTCCAAACCATGCTGACAAACTAGATGTGGCTGTGGCCTTTATACACGCAGGCAGAAGGGAAAAACTATTCATTCTTTCTGAGAACCGTATGATTTTTTCAAGCCGGAGGGAGACTTGATTGGTTCCAGGGAAGAAACACCAGCTAACAAATCACACAGGACTCCATGCTCTGAGATCGCCGCATAGTGCGAGGGACAAGTCTCCACGGTCTGATGTGCTACACAGAAAGATCTGAAGGGAAGATGTCCGGCGTCCTCCTTCAGAGACTTTCATTTCATGAAGAAACATGGTCAAAACGTCCCCTTTGCACCCTAAACTTCGCTGTTACCAAGGCGTCTTGAAGTACCCAGTTGCTCAAACTTGTGAGTGCCGCCTGATTGGCCAGAAATCTCGGCAAGAGTAAAAGCTGGCAGAAGTCTAATCAGTAAGATATGAGTAATGGGGTCTCAGCTTCCCTCTTAATGAAGTCAGCATCTCTGGGACGTCCCCCAACAACAACCACCCCCCAGTCGGCCCGTTCTGGCACCTTCAAATAGTCCCTCCTCTTCTCACGTCTTACTGCCCTCTCTCTTTTTCCAGTGCTCTCTCTGGAGCACTCAGGATGTAGCAGCTGCTTGTTGCCTTTGATTTAGACTTGCCCCAGATATGCTCCCTAATGAGCTGAGTGCCCAATCAATAATTTACCTGAGTCTGAGTGAGAAGCAGGCTGATCAGAGCTGTTTAAAAAGAGAACTGCAATCAGTGCTATTCAGAAATCTGTTTTTTGACTCATCCTTCCATTTCTCCCCCTCTCTCTCCTGCACTATGTGCCATTGTTTGTGAAACAAGAGGATAAACTTCTCTCTGATTTTATTTCCAGTTCCTCCTGATGACCCTGTGATAATCGGAGCGCCTGTGGTGAGCTTGCGTGCAGGGGACTCACTAAACCTCACCTGCCACGCCAACAACGCCAAACCGGCCGCCTCTATTATCTGGATCCGTAACGGAGAGGTCCTGAACGGTGCCGCTTACACCAAGGTATGGGAGATCCCTGCTGCTGCTGGTGGTTATTGTAACAACAGAACACAATACTGAAAATGATGGAACCAGGGAGTGTCTCGAAATCATTTTTAGGCATCAGAATTGTGTTCAAATGTTCAATCAAATATGTCTGTGATGCCCCCCAAAAAATGATGCCATTATGCCCCAAAAAATGCTGTTTTGAACATTTTAGATTGTTTAAATGCGTATCTTATGCCCAAAAATGCCGTATTGAGTGTTTGGTTTCAAATTGAATAACCAAAAGTTCAATTTTGAACAGTTGAACGCTTCTGTAATGCCCCCAAAAAATATTTTTCAACGTTTTGATTCAGTTTCGATGTGCATGTGACATCCAAAAATATGCCTGAAACATTTTGATTCGATTCAAATGTGAATATGATGCACAAAAAGCTTTCCTCAAAGTTTTTGACTCGGTTCAAAATATGCATGTGATGCCCCAAAAAAAAGCTGTCTCAGGAGTTTCATTCAATTCAAACAGGCACTGATGCCCAAAACACTGTTTCATTTCAAATTGAATGATCAAGTGATCAAAAAATTTGTGAGTTCAAACGTTTCCCAAAAACTGTCTTGAGTGTTTCATTTCAAATTGAATCATCTATCAAGCCCAAAATGTTGTTTTGAATGATTTAGATTCAGCTTGTGCATCTGATGCTCAAAAACATTTGAAATTGTTTTGATTCAATTCAAACATGCATATAATGGCCAAAAATGCTGTACCGAATGTTCATTTCAAAGTGAATGATCGAGTCTGTGATGCCCAAAAATGTTGTATAAAATGTTTTAGATTTAGTTTGAACATTCAAACGCTCCTATCATAAAATAACACGGTTCAGTCGTCATTCAAACATGATGATTGAACCATGAATTGAATGTGCCTATGACCAAGAATATATATTTGAGTGTTTAAACATATACGTTCCCCAAGAATGCTGTCTAAAAACATTTCAATTCAGTTTGAACGTTCAAGCACTTCTACAACCCCCCAAAATGCTGTCTAGGTGAATAACTGCATAGGTTTTGAGACACAGCCTGTATGTTTGACAATATTTTTTTTTTGCCTGCAGTTGATATTTTCAATATTACCCCTCTTTCACATGTCAAAAAAAGAGTCTCTCATGATATCCTGCACTCCGCCTGACTGCGTGTCCTCGAAACGCTCAGCTCTGTCAAATTAATGACAAGTGAGGACTAATTTTTAATTTAATCCTTGAGGCAAACTGAAGCTGTAATGCAGTGCTTTAAATATGTCATAATGGAAAGACATTCCAGCACTCCATTATGAACGTGTTCCTCAGCAATTTGCTCAGTTTGTCAGCTTTAGGGAGAAAATTGAGAGAGCAGGAAATGTGTTTAAAGGGCTGCTCGTACTATGATTGGAGAGCATAATCTGCTCATTTTGAGTAAGCTGAACCCCTCAGCACCCACTGGAGAGAGTCCCTTCATTAATTAACCAGACCTAATTTAGACACAAGCAAACTAGACAGGTTACCTCTTTTTTTCCCAACAGAAGTACTGCTTTCAAATCTGTTCAACACTTGGGAGACTCTTTAAATCCTTCTGAAATCAAGTGCCTCCATGAGATGGATAAAAACAAAGCTATTCACGCCTCAAAAGTCATGCCAGTGTAAACTGGATATTAGATGTTGTTTTAATGAAAACAGGAGTCGTATAAACCGCTGATTCTTGAGTGCTGGGACAGAACAGCCTGCAGAACTGAGCAGAGGAATGTACAGAGGAATTACTTTGGATTAATGTGTTAAACATGTTCAGAGGTGCTGGTTCAACCTCCTGCTTCTTCTGTTTTCACAGTGTTTTTCTTTGCTGCAACTCAGTGTGTCAACACGATTAAGGATGAATTGAGATCACAGGATGGTTTCACACTGATTTTCAGCTTCATCTATTGAATTGTCACCACAGTCAGACAGAAAATCAACAGCGCTGACAAAATATCCAAAATGCATTTAATCACACACTCATCCAATATGTGTGCATTGGCTGTTTTGTTATTTTAGTGTCGATATAGGATGTACATCAAATAAGTGGAAATCATCTAAAATTCCCTTTATTTACTTACTTACAATCCTATTTATTTATATTAATATATATTTTGATCTACATGAACATTGACTGACAGGTGGTTGATGTCATTTTATAATACTGATAAAATGAACAGCAGTTGAAATGTAAAGAAAGTGTAAAGAACACTAAAACTATCAACTCTGATCTGTTTCAGTGGAAATGTTGTTGTTTTCCTAACGAATGGCAGATAAAAGTGTGGGAATGCAATGTCTCATCTCTCACAAATCAGTGAAAAATTCTAATGTCTGTATTTTGGATCAAGTTTAACTTGATTTTGTGCCTAAAACTTTGATTTATAACTGAACACAGTGCATGTCTAATGACTGGAGAGCCTCGTCTCATCATAACACAATTACCTTTTAGAAAAATGTCAGATGATAAAAGCACAAGAGATCTGAATTTTTCATTTTTCTCCAGGAATCGAGCTCTACTCTGAACACTCTTTATTGCGTTATTTGATTAATTCTGCTATAGCTATAGCTGCGAGGCTGACGGGTGTTTTAGATGAAGTCAATATCCTTCAAATATCTGTACCAATTTTTTAATAATCTTTCCTCAATAAACACGGCTCCTCTACAATAGCTTGAATACCAGAGCGCAAAAGTGCAGGTAATATCGCCGTGAATAAGCTGCTTTGTGACTGACATATGAAGTGTGTAACTTCCAATGAAAGATTCCTCAACACAGAGCTAGTCTGATAACAAAGCAAGCATTTCATGTTCATATGGTACTCAAGACTCAAGGGTTGTTGAGTAGATGGTTTGCTCTGAGACTTCCAACAGAGAGAAGCTGATTGCGAGTCCGCAATCTGTTTTTGACCTACACTCAAGAGGAAGTCCAAGGATAGACTGTCTTGAATTGTTTAGCTTGTTTTTTATACTACTTTTCTGTCAATATCATCTGCAAAATGCTGCCCCATGACACTTTAACGCTCCCGATGTTTGTGTTTTCATGCAGACACTGTTGCGCGATGGCAGAAGAGAAAGCACGGTCAGCACGCTCCACATCTCTGCCTCGAACATCGAGAGCGGCCAACAGATCACCTGCCGTGCTTCCAACAAAGCGGCGCCCAACGGCAAGGAGGCCACGGTCACCATCGACATCCAACGTGAGTGAATCTTCCACCAACTGCGCTTCTGTTCAAACACAATTAGCGGCAGGCATGCTCAAGCTCACATTCCTCATCCAAATCCTGCGACCTGCATTCTGTTCTGAGCATTTGTTGTGTTTTCCTGTCTGTGTGGATAAATTATTCACATGTGAAAATCCGCTATGTGCTGTCCTATTTTCTTTATCCAAACAGCCGTTGTGTATGCATGCGATCTGATGTCTGAGCACATGTCGTACTCCGCTCCACAGACACACAAGACTTGACACAGTTTTTGTTTTTCCTTGTTTTTTGTCTTGGAGAGGCAATTGTGAAAGTGACAGTTTGTCTGTACGCAGCATACAGGGACGTTTCTAAGCTTTAAGCCGGTTATTGTGGACATAAGTGCTAATTGTTAGTTTTTAAATGTCAGAAGAATCGAACACGACCAGATCCTATACAGGCGGTTAGTTTATTTTTATTTATAGCAGTCATAAGCTTCGCTGTCAAAAGTCTATCTGAAAGTGTTAAAATGAAAGGCCTTAACTAATTCAGCGCGAAGATTAGCTTTTGATTAAATATTTCTGACAATGTATGCATAGGGAACAAAGGCGTTCTTTCAGCTCTCTCAAGTGTTGAAAGATATTAAGTCTGACTAATAAAGCAGAAAATATATCATATTGAAAGATCCACAAGTTCTGACAGCTCCTTTCTTCACGTCCGTAAAGTCTGTTTTATTGCCCAAAAGGAATGCCCCTCAGCACAATGGAGCTCAAATTCTGAATTGAAAGCGTAAAACGGAAAACGTTTGTGTTTTTTTGCTCCTCCAGACTTGGCCCAAATCGTTTTGTCATGCAAAACAATTGAAGAGTTTTTCTGTAAGCTTCTTTCCTCTCTGGATTGCACAGGCGCCCCTGATTGGTCAGTTTTGATGATGTCCACACTGTGAGGGCCAGTGAAATCTTTTGTTTAATTAATCATCATTGGAGACCGTCAAACCACCCAGGTTTGCGTTTATATCCGCTCTCCTACACTACCAGTAAAAATTTTTGAATAATTAATATTTCTTAATGTTTTTGTCTCTTATGTTCACCGAGGCTCCAGCGGAAACAGTAATATTATGAAATATTATTACAATTTAATGTATTTTAACATGTAATTTATACCGATGAAAGCTGAATTTTCAGCAGCCATTACTCCAGTCTTCAGTGTCACATCATCCTTCAGAAATCATTCTATGCTGATTTGCTGCTCAAGAAACATTTCATATTATTAATAATGTTGAAAACAGTTTTTTGTTGCTTATTATTTTTGAGCTTTTATATATATATATATATATATATATATATATATATATATAATTTATTTATTTTTTGAAGCATGGATGCATTAAATTGATCAGAAGTGACAGTAAAGACATTTATAATATTACAAAATATTTCTGTTTCAGATGAATGCTGTTCTATTGAACTTTATTCATCAATGCAAAAATTTTCAGCAAAAACTGTTGTTAACATTAATAATAATAAAACAAATTATTAACAGTTAAACACCAGATCAGCATATTAGAATAGGTGTGTTCGACTTGAAGCGGCGCTGCACAGACCGATTGGTGGATGACATCAAAGTACCGCGAGAGCTATAACAGAGCAGAAGGCTCCTTATGCTTTCGAATCGCTCCCGCGGTACTTTGATGTCATCCACCGATCGGTCTGTGCAGCGCCGCTTCAAGTCGAACACACCTATTGATTTCTGATCATGTGACATGTTCATGTGACACTGAAGACTGGCATAATTGCTGCTGAAAATTCAGCTTTGCCATCACAGGAATAAATTATATTTTAAAAGTTATTTATTTGTAATGATATTTCACAATATTACAGTTTTTACTGTACTGAAATAAATTCCGCCTTAAGCATAAGAAACATCATTTAAAAACATAAAATCTTAATTATTCCACACTTTTGATTGGTAGTATATGTGTATGTCAGTGAAATTGCCACAAATAAACTGCTGCTGTCAAGATTCATTTAGCTCATGATTCATGGAGGCTCACTTGAACTTCCCTGTAGCCATCTTTATCAGAATAATTTATGCCATGTCTAACCTGAGCCCGTGCGCTCTGACGTTTGAGATGTGGCAGATCTAACGCAAGGAAGCAGTTCAGTGAAGTGGAGACCCCGCTGTAGGCCACACACTGGAAGAACATGTGCTGGGTAAATAAGTGATGACTGAGAGCAGAGAGGTGCTAGAACCTTTGGGCCACAGCAGCCCATGGGGAGCTCCAACCGGCACCAGGGGCACTTTCCTGACGCTTCATGTCATCAATATTTATAAAAGACAGCTGTTAAGTGAGGTGCCATGAAGGAAATGTGTTTTGTGGTAGAGCTGGCAAAAGATGTTTTCCACTGTTCACAGAGATTATTTACTGAAAACACTTTCATTATATCTCGCATGCTGTTTTTTCCATTTATCGTTCTCTGTAGGTAATTGCCCAACAACAACAGATATAAATTGCACTGGCCTGATCTAATACAGCGACATGAAAGAGTTGCAAGAGTTCATCAGTGGAATGGGAGAATGTTTAGATTTCATTTCATCTGAAGTTTTTGCAAAGTGTACCACTAATAAACAGTGCTGATCTGTGGGTACATGAGTCACGAGTGACCTAAATAAGCGTGTTGCTTTTCACATTTCTGCTATACTCTGGCCCTTCTCTTCATACCAGACAGAAAACATTTGTTCCTAATCATGTATAAGCTCTTGGCTGTGGAAGCATTGCCCTATTTATCATTAATCGGGATTAATCGCATCCGAAATAAAAAGTTTTTATTTACATATATATATATATATATATATATATATATATATATATATATATGTATGTGTGTGTGTGTGTGTGTGTGTGTACTGTGTATATTTATTATGTATATATAAATACACACACACACAGTATATATTTTGAAAATATTTACTTGTATATACTTATATTCATATAATTTATATTATACATAAATATATTAACTATATATACGTGACATTTTTCTTAAATATATACAAGCATGGGTGTGTATTTATATATACATAATAAATATACACAGTACACACATACTATGTAAACAAAAACTTTTATTTTGGATGCGATTAATCGTTTGACAGTACTAATAAATATATATATATATATATATATATATATATATATATATATATATATATATATATATATATATATATATATATATATATATACAGGTGCATCTCAATAAATTAGAATGTCGTGGAAAAGTTCATTTCAGTAATTCAACTCAAATTGTTTATTAAATAAATTCAATGCACACAGACTGAAGTAGTTTAAGTCTTTGGTTCTTTTAATTGTGATGAATTTGGCAAAAACCCACCAATTCTAATCTCAACAAATTAGAATATGGTGACATGCCAATCAGCTAATCAACTCAAAACACCTGCAAAGGTTTCCTGAGCCTTCAAAATGGTCTCTCAGTTTGGTTCACTAGGCTACACAATCATGGGGAAGACTGCTGATCTGACAGTTGTCCAGAAGACAATCATTGACACCCTTCACAAGGAGGGTAAGGCACAAACATTCATTGCCAAAGAAGCTGGCTGTTCACAGAGTGCTGTATCCAAGCATGTTAACAGAAAGTTGAGTGGAAGGAAAAAGTGTGGAAGAAAAAGCTGCACAACCAACCGAGAGAACCGCAGCCTTATGAGGATTGTCAAGCAAAATCGATTCAAGAATTTGGGTGAACTTCACAAGGAATGGACTGAGGCTGGGGTCAAGGCATCAAGAGCCACCACACACAGACGTGTCAAGGAATTTGGCTACAGTTGTCGTATTCCTCTTGTTAAGCCACTCCTGAACCACAAACAACGTCAGAGGCGTCTTACCTGGGCTAAGGAGAAAAAGAACTGAACTGTTGCCCAGTGGTCCAAAGTCCTCTTTTCAGATGAGAGCAAGTTTTGTATTTCATTTGGAAACCAAGGTCCTAGAGTCTGGAGGAAGGGTGGAGAAGCTCATAGCCCAAGTTGCTTGAAGTCCAGTGTTAAGTTTCCACAGTCTGTGATGATTTGGGGTGCAATGTCATCTGCTGGTGCTGGTCCATTGTGTTTTTTGAAAACCAAAGTCACTGCACCCGTTTACCAAGATATTTTGGAGCACTTCATGCTTCCTTCTGCTGACCAGCTTTTTAAAGATGCTGATTTCATTTTCCAGCAGGATTTGGCACCTGCCCACACTGCCAAAAGCACCAAAAGTTGGTTAAGTGACCATGGTGTTGGTGTGCTTGACTGGCCAGCAAACTCACCAGACCTGAACCCCATAGAGAATCTATGGGGTATTGTCAAGAGGAAAATGAGAAACAAGAGACTAAAAAATGCAGATGAGCTGAAGGCCACTGTCAAAGAAACCTGGGCTTCCATACCACCTCAGCAGTGCCACAAACTGATCACCTCCATGCCACGCCGAATTGAGGCAGTAATTAAAGCAAAAGGAGCCCCTACCAAGTATTGAGTACATATACAGTAAATGAACATACTTTCCAGAAGGCCAACAATTCACTAAAAATGTTTTTTTTTTTTTTTTTTTTTTTTTTAATTGGTCTTATGAAGTATTCTAATTTGTTGAGATAGTGAATTGGTGGGCTTTTGTTAAATGTGAGCCAAAATCATCACAATTAAAAGAACCAAAGACTTAAACTACTTCAGTCTGTGTGCATTGAATTTATTTAATACACGAGTTTCACAATTTGAGTTGAATTACTGAAATAAAAGAACTTTTCTACGACATTCTAATTTATTGAGATGCACCCGTATTTTAGGCTAAATAAGTTAGACAACTTCCAATAAACCATTGACAAACTGACAGCAAACCCTTTACAACGCTATCAAAACCTCTTATCTACACATGAAGATGTGATTAAAAGCCCAAACTTTCATAAACAAGAGCTCAAGCTTCAGAGTTAGCCTAACATAGCTTAACGTTACCTGGTCTGAAAACAGTTGAGATGCTAGCGGACTTTTTCGAAGACTGTAAACCATTTCTGTGAAGTAAGTATTCAACAGAAACATGTCAGTTACATGTAAGAAAGTGTCTGGAACAGTTGTATGTGATATTTGTGTGATTTTAGGGACTAAACTCACCTGAAAGCAGTGAAAACAGCAGCAAGAGACGGAGATTTACAGTTTGTCAGTTGGTGTTGTCGCCCCGTTTCCATGGCAACTCCCTCCGCTGCAATATTTGAATGGACTCGAATATTCAGCGCGCATGCCCATTAAAACATGTCACGCAGTATTTACATAAATAAGTCTCTTATCAGAATCACATTATATCTTTATTAAATGGCGAATTTGAGTCTCATTTTGTAGTTCTACGACCAATTCATAGGTGCAAAATGTATGATAGTGTGACAATGTTTGTATCACTCAGTCTTTTTATTTCATTTTAAAACATGATTGCAGTATTTTTTATACTAAACTTTGCTTTTGTTAAATAACTAGCCTAATAATTTTTTTAAGGTCATGCAAAACAGCATTAAAATAGATGTAATAGATATTAAGGACTGATCTACTGGTCTTTTTTTAATTAGCCTAATAAACACCACAAAACTATTTATACAACTCAAAATTAATACTTTATATTGCATTATGATTGAACACAACTAATAGAAAATGAGTCTGGAATGAGTTCTGGACCAGACAGGACAATTTAGCTCACTTGGTCTCACTTTCCAGAAAAAAATATTTACGTGTTGACTGTGAAGAACCATTAAATAGTCTAAAGAACCTTTCTGTGCTACAAAGAACCTTTTGTGCAATGGAAAGGTTCTTTGGATATTAAAGGTTCTTCATGGAACCATACACCCTGCCAAAGAACCATTTAAGAACCTTTTTTTAAAGAGTGTATTAGGTGGACTAAATGTGCAGATGGAACTCTTCATGAAATCAGCTGTACCAACATCAAACCAGAATAAACCAACCAGGTCCATTTTGTAAATTCAGAGTGGTTTTAGCTGATCTTTTCAGCAGGGAAACCATTTCTTTCTCTGTGCATTTCTTTAATCAATTTGGCCCTGAGTAGATGGTCTGCCAGTGCGTCAGAGTTAAGGGTTTGTATCATTCCTCACTGATATGGGTGCTACTTTTTAATTAGTCTGACACCCTTCGAGACTTCTACTCTAGATTCCACTGATTATTTCCATGGAAGCGGATGTTTAAAAAATATGACTTGATAGAGAGTAATGGAAATTTTGAGAAGTTTCTTGGTGGTTCCTCTTCTCACAACACCATTCGATAAGGATCTCTGGACTCAACCAATCTTCATAGTCTAGATGCACAAATTAATCTGCAACGTGTTGACATTCACATCTCCAACACTCTCCTTCTTCCATTCACATGTTCTCTCTTTAAAGGTCATCAGTGCCTCTGAACCACATTCAGTAATTAAAACTTCCCCATTAAACAACACGTTTCATATTTCATAAAAGCGTTCTCAAAGCTAGCAGCCCACATCAATCCGCGTCCACACTTCACTTTATCCCCTTTCGGTTTTCCTCTTTCTTACGACTCTAAAGAGATTTGGCTTTATCGTAAAGGCGGCTAATATTCTTCACAGCAAGTGCTGCCGATAATGCCGTCTGACCCTTTGCTCGAACGTGGTGTGAAGATCTTTCGCGCCGTTAGCTCGTGGGCTTCGGCATACTGGTTCGTTTAAGAATTAGCACCCAGGAGAGTGGCTCTCCGCTTCTCAAAGTAATTGCCTTGTAAATAAGAGTGGGTTTGAAACAATGCTGTTTGTTAGGAATAATTAATGACCACATGTGCACATGGAGCTGCGTCTGGAGGCCTCTCGTGAGCTCCTGTCGGGTGAACGCACTCACTCCACACAAAGGAAACTGACAAGAGGTGCTTTATCAAGCTCAAGGAAACACTCACTCGCATCCCCCCTCGAGTCCTCCATCCAAAATAGATGCATGCCTCTACGTTTAGAGGACGTGGAGGTTTTGGATGCATATTTGCATGCGATTCTTTTTCAAATTTACAGAAAACTAGAAACCCCCCTAAATCCCAATGATTCCTCAGTCCAGTGCAAACTTCATTTAAAATGAATGACCGCAAGTCAATGTTGATTCTGTACCATCTGAGGACCTGGTATGTTTTCGTAGAAACTCATGTGGACTAATTGCACTGAGCCTCGTGACGTAATAAAAGTTGTGTAGTGCATTCCAGCCTTAAATAATAGCATTTTCTACATGTTATTGTTTAAGATTAATTACATTTTTTTAGCTTGATACATGTACATTTTTAGCTTGATACATGTAGTTAACATTCATAGTAACAGCAATAGTATTTTCTTGTAAACCATGCTCCAGTATTCTTTATTTATAGATTTGAAAAATATTTGTTTTTACGGTGCTGACCGGTAAGTGAAAAAACACTGTTAATGAGAAGATGAACACTGGACTGCTGGAGGTTAGGGGGAAAATACATTTTTCAGAATCCACACTTGAAAATTACTATTTAACATTTCGGCTGGTTCAAGGTAACTCTTGTTAACGCAGTGAACACAATTCATTGTTTTAATCAACTGACAGGCCTTAAAAGTAGTAATAATCTGCATTCTCATGAGTAAATTACATGGTGCACCAAACAGAAACATCTGAGGCGTAATAAGTAGAACGTGGAAGAAGTTGTGCAAGTAGTCCATTTCTCATTTGCTAACCACTCGCGCTATATTGCTGTTATTGTTTCTCTAATACATTGGAATGTGCTGCTTTTTCCTTTCAGTGTTTTGTAGAAAAGCTGCAGGTTAGTTTAAAATGACTAGTCCCGCGCCATAAGGCATTATGAATGAAACATCTGTCCCAAGTACAAATACGTTGGGCGAGTGACGGGAGCAGACTGCTAATGAGAAATCAGACCCAGCGCTGTGCCTGGGCTTTCCAGAGGCCTCTAATCACATTCAGAGCTGTGGGAGGTGACAGATCTGTCCACTGCGCTTTGACAGGACTGGGGCAGATTGTAGGAGCTTTTCCCATATTAAAGTTTCAGGATTTTGGGGGAAAAAACAGCAGGAGGAACCACTGCTGTCTGGAATCACTGAGATTTGTCGGTATGTCGCTGATGTTTCTACCGCTGGCCTAGTTAATGTCCAACATGCCCTGTGTCCAAACAAACACACGGCACAATCCTGCTTTCACAGACAGTTCCTTCGGCTCTTAGCATGTCAGCGCCTGTCTGTCCGCTGTCACTTCCTGTCTATCTGCTGTCAGTCCTGTCTGTCTGTTTGGGTTTGGGTGTGTGTAATTGGGAAGGAGTGAACGGAAGCCAACTCTAGCAAAGTGGGATAGACTTGATCCAACCTATAAATTTCAAGCATATTTCAAATTTTCTTTTGTTTTAATTGACACTGCCAGTTTTTAATGAGAATTCCAGCACCGCATTAAACTCAACTAAATAAAATGTAATTGTCGCCTGAAATAGCTCGATAAAAAGTCTGGGGGTAAATATCGCTTTTGGTTAATGCGAATTTGGCCGCTGTTTGTTTAATTCGTGTAATCAATCTATTTGTTCATTTCACCGAAAACTCTCTTTAATCATGCTCATTTTAAAGTTGTTTAAATTCTAATTCAGCAATTAGAAGGCAAGTTACAGTGCCAATTAATCTTAATGCAAAGTAGCTCCCATTACCGAGAAAAAGAATAATCAAGCCGTTCCCACTTTTTAGAGTATTTTTAGTTTGTTCTTTAATCCGCAATTAATCTTTCTGACGAGTGTTTATTAATGAGTGTTTTGTGGGTAAGATGAAGTTGACCGGCCCTCTCTGCTCCTCCAGATTTCCCTCTGGTGAACCTCTCTGTGGAACCACAGCCTGTTCTGGAAGGCAATCTGGTCAAGTTCCACTGTGCTGCTAAAGCGAATCCCCCTGTCACTCATTACAGGTGAGAGCTCACACACACACACACACACACACACACACACACACAGAGACCAGAAACTGGTTTTCTTTCTCGAAATCTCATTCTTTCACTCTCCTGATGTTTTTGTCCTGATGCCTTCACGGAAAAACCACATGAATTTCACATGCGAACACATGTTCATCACGTATGCATGCAAAGCAGCATGATAAATTAATGGGTTTTTGCATAAACACGTGATTGTATGGAAATAGCAACTGAGGCATGATGTGACACATTGAGAACTTGTGCTCTAAAACCACCCAAAAATGCAAATGTAGTCATTTAAAATTCCTGTTTGTTTCTATATACTTTTACATTACTTTGTTTTAAAAAAAATGGTGTGGGCAGTGGCTCTTTTCTGGTTTGTAGCATCACAATGTGGTGAAAGCTTAGTTTATGAATAATAATTAAATTTTGATCCAGTATTTTTATTTGATTAAAATGAACTTTTTTAGTTATTTTATCAATTTTTATTGAATGAATGCGTATGTTTTGATACATATGAAGAGTTCATTTGCAAAAACCGATAACTCCATTTTTATTTATTTTCAGAAATCACGTTTTTTTATTGCGCATTCCAAGTAATATCAATCAAACTGCAGTTGGGTTGTTTTGATTAAGTAATAATAACTTAATAATCTACAAAATTAAAGTTCATTGAAAGTATGTTTTTTTACATATTAAAAGTTTGTTTTATAACAAAAGCAGATAACTCCAACAGTCGTTTTTTTGGCAAAAGCAGATAACTCCACATTTCATGTTTTAGAGTTAAAATAAACACTTTTTTAATCTCTGTAATCTCCTCAGATGACAATGTAGATGCCTGACAAACGTTGTTGTTGTTGTGATCATAGACTCTATGGTGTGCTTGCTGCTTTTGCGAGGTTCCGTGAAAAAGTTTCAGCTTTTATTTGCCTTTACGCCCTGAAGATATCACAGGTTCATCAAATTCGTCAAAATTATCCATCCTCGATCACTTTTAGTCAGTTTTGACGAAACTCATCTCAGCTAGTGCGTCTTTTCAAAGGGAAAGTAGCCTTGTCACCTGACCTGAATACAGCGCGCTGATTCGCTAAAGTTGATTTATGGACTTGGCTTCTTCAGTAAAACATGAACTCGGGATGCCTTGAAAGTGGACAATACCGGCTTTTTTGACAAAACGTGTTTAGGGTTCCGATCACGCTATATGTTGAGAATAATGCACGACACTCAGTTCTTTTTTTTTTTTTTTTTAAGTGGCTTTATCGTTTTTTGCAAATAAACTCTTCATATGCACTACTGTTCAAAAGTTTGGACTCAGTATGGTTTTTTTTATGTTTCTTGAGCAAGGAATATTTTTTGAGCTGCTAATCAGTATATTAGAATGATTTCTGAAGAATCATGTGACACTGAAGACTGTAGTAATGATGCTGAAACTTCAGCTTGATTACAGGAATAAATACATTTTGAAATATATTAAAATAGAAAACAGATATTTTAAATTGGAATAATATTTTACAATATTACCATTTTTACTTGATAACAAACTTCTTCCAAACATAATAAAATAAAATAAGATAAAATAAAATAAAATAAAATAAAATAAAATAAATCTTACTGGCCCCAAAGTAAAAACTTTTTAATAATATATTGTATATTATATATAATATATTATAATAATTTAATATTTATATATTTATTTTAAAAATAATTTAATATGTTAATGTATTATATGTAATTAATATATTATATTTATTAATAATATTATGTAATTATTAAGGGAATCATTCAAGTGCTCAATTGTTTTTGATCATTTCATCCTGAAAACCACTGTTTCAGATGTAACCTGTTGGTCAGGAACACGTTTTTTGTTTTTTTTTTTACGTTTTGTTTTGTGATTTCTCTGAAAAGTCTTCAACATATAGAGAGAGACAGCGTCACACATAACATCTTTTTAATCAGCGTAGAGCGAGAGATGATCTCACCTGCCGCCTCATCAGAGTTTCATACATTATTCATGCCGGAGAGGTCTAAAGAAGCACACACCAGACTCTTGTACCTGTGCCCTCAGCCAGCTGGACAAAGAATCTCCAAACCTTAGAGGACACTGTGTGTCTCTTGTCCCTTGACCCACTGCAGCAGGCTTCAGATGCACGCTGTGTCACAGACCGAACCCTCGGCCAAATGTAATGTCATGAAATCATCAATCAAGCGCGAGGAAGCTCTCCACACGGAGACTGGCTTCTTGGAGAAACACAGCATTTGAATTCACACTGCAGGAACACAGAAGCCCAACTAATTATGAAGAAAGTCATTACTGATTGCAGTAGATTTCCTGTGGGCATTACACCGTTCCTCTGAGAGGATTAGAGCTGCCTCACTAGAAGGAGGAAGGATTATTTTCACTAGCCAATATTTTATTCATGTTCATTTTGTTTACATAAATATGGAAATTAATTTAACTTTGTTTTGTTTTGTTTTTTTGTACGACAAAATGTAACATTTCTTATTGGAGGCGTCCAGTCCTGCCGCTCGCAGAAATAAAACCCATCACTGTCCTCCTGTGGCATTTGAAATGAGATTAGTGAAGCTGTAAATTAATTAGCAGAAATAAAGCCTTTATGTTCGGCGGTCATGATGGCCATTTAAGACCCTGAGTATTTTTCATTCATAGCTTTTCATAATTTCGCAGAGCAGTTTTTATGTCTAATGGAATCTGGCATGACGTGATCTCAGCTCCACTAGTGATCGGCTCATATGGATTTTTCAGTGGCTGATGCCAATACAGTGGGGTGCAATAATAGCATTTCACCCATTTTTTTCATTTTAAATTATATTATAAACTTAATTTGAGTGAACAGAATGGACTTGAATTTGTATGTCCTATTTGAATGACTTAGAATTTAATATGTCCCCCTTTTTACTTTAATGACAACAGCACTTTTTTTTTTTTTTTTGGTGTAGAACTTAATGATTTCAGAACATCTTGTGTTTCAATGAAAAACTCATGATCAGTGTCATATATTTCCTGATTTGATTGGTGATCTACAAATAGTGCAGACTAATTTTTAAAACATGTAAGTCACAACTTTTCCCACATTTAAATTCAATGTTTTAAATCACATATTTTCAGTGTAGATTCAGACTTTTGATGATATGGAAATAAATATCCTTGGATTAAATAGACACTTGTTCTACATAATATTTACTATTTAAATATTATTTAATATGTATATAAATATTATTTATTAACAAAATTCTGTTAAAAAAAATGTGCATTTACATTGTTACACCAGTAAGTGGCAATAAGTGATAATGAGTGAGTCATTTAATAATTCAGTCAACCTATTCATTCAAACACTGATTCATTCAGGAATTAAACATCTTTATAAGTGAGTGCTTGAATCGTTTACTCAAACGATTCTTCCAAACACTGATTCATTCAGGAATAAAACAAGTGAATGAGTCGTTGAACTGTTCAAAACAGTGTGTTGATCACAACGGTCAATTCTGTTGTGGCTTTGATTAAAACTAGTTTCATTTGTGGAGCAAAAATAGATGTAAATTTAATTAACTTTTTGTTTATTGAACTGTTGTAAAAAAAATATCGTAATTGTCTTGCTCATATGATATTGCTTAAGCTTCACTACATATATAAAATTGCTGAGAGTACTGTAACTGCCATTTGTGATGCCAGTAAGCTGGACTCAGTAGAGAAAGCACAGCATTGTCGCAGTGATGCAGTGTATGTGATGTAGTGCGTGTGAAATCCACAGTGACAATGAAATCGCATAAAGACTTCCACTCTTTCTTTTCAAAGGATGTGGCCTTTCGTTTATCCTAAACCTAAACTTCTCTCCACCTTGAAATGTGAAGCCGTCATAAAGAGTTCAATAAAAGCCACTGTGCTCAAAAATGTAGCCACAACCTTGCTATAGAAAAGAGCAAAAGAGAATACGTCTTTTAATTCTGGCCGCGATTGTTTGTTTTCTTCTTGAACTCTCAGAGCGGAAAAGTGGGGCGTGAATGGATGGAATCAGACACGTCGCTTTTCTGCCTGTGCATAAAGTATGTGCTCCGTGTCCCTCCAGGGGCTTTCTGTCAGCGCTGGTGTTGGTGGCTTTGTTCTGGCGTAGGTGATTTGTCTTGTCTTATCCTCATTTGTCACCTCTGAAGTGTCTAATGGAAGACGCTCTGTTGGGCGTGTTGAACGTTTGATGTGAACATGTGGCTTTGCAGCTTAGCATCGGTGGGCATCAGCGTCCACGTGGCTGATTGCTTGTTTTGCCAGAGACGGTTCGTACCACCCAGTGTTTTAATTCAAAATGCAGCCGATCACAGACAGCCCTCCTGCGGAATCTTAAAAAACAAACAGTTTCTTTTCCTCGGGTTTTGTATCAGCTTACACCTTCAGAGGATTCTTTTTTTACTCTAGGCTTTGTACATATACTATTGCTGTTGAATTATGTAAAGAAAGCAGCAAACACATGGATTTGATCTGTGTATAGTGAAGGCTTGAGAGCCCAGTTTGTCTTTCTGGCTGAGGTTTGGACATCTTTTTCTGATGTTTTATTTGTGGTATACTGTTTTATTCTCATGTGCCTTTCTGAGATAAAGTTGTCACAGCTTTGCGTATAACACAATGTTTTTATCTTTGAATGTGTCAAGATTCAACCCTCATCTGAGCCAAAGAAGTGTCTCCCTGGCAGGAGGACGTTGTAATTTCTCAAACTGCTCTGGGTCTTGATTAAATTAAAGTAAGACAGTTAATCACTTAAATGTCAAAGATCCATGGAAATTGTTCACAGCACTTTTCCTATTTTAGCACCAAATACAGGATTAAAATAATTTCATAAACAGCTTACGCTGACTATTGGCACCATTGGAATTGATGAAATTGAATTTTCCTAACAGGATGTAATAAGCCTTTTCCGGTGTTCGTTTGAATCTGTGATGAGACCTGCTGTGATCCGGAGTAATCTCTTCATGTTTGACGCTTTTGATGGTTAATCAATTGCCACTGGATTAGCTACACATTTACATTCCCATACATTTGAATGAAAAGGATATCTGTCCATCTCTCCGGATAGAAAATGTCTCCTGGCCTCTTTTTTTTCCTCTCCAATTCTTGCCATATTTTCAGTTGGTCAGATTGTTTTCTCCTGAGACTGACAGGACAAGCCATCAGCCCTGTCCTGAGTGTCGATCTCTCTCATGTGTTTGAGTTCAAGTGGAGGCTGCCGTCCCCAAAGGAACCCAGAGCAAACTCTGTGGAAAAGAAAGTTTGCGGGTCAGCACAGAAACACGTTGAGCCTTGGTGTGCATGTAGGCAGTGTGAGTTTGAGGCTTGGTTCTATTTAAGTGCATATGTAGAGCTGCTGGTGAGAACAGATGTGTGAATGAGTGAGGTGGCATTCACAAAGGACTTGTTCTTCCGTTCCAAAGCAACTAGGTGAAGCGCAGCGAAATGGAACTGAATGCGTATTGAGATGCATTTTTAGAACTAGTTTTATTTTGACAGGTCATTTTAAAAATGAAACGGTGATTGCATGAGACTCAGACAAAACAATGAGCAAAAGACATCCATTGGACCAGCAGTTAAAATACAATGCAGGAGCATGTCCTTAAAATTTGCTGTTGTCAGGGCAACCAATGTATGTCTTATTTTCTATTGATTTTTGCATGGGAACATCACAACTTAGGTGTTGGTGTAGACTACAGTTCAGAAGTAACATTTTTACAGTAAAATTAGCAGGGATGCATTAAATTGATCAAAAGTGATAGTAAAACATTTACCATGTTGTTTCAGATAAATGCTGTTCTTTTGAACTTTATATTTATCAAAGAATCATGTGTGTATATACTTATTAGGTAAGATATTATAATGATAATAAAGATATACTTTGCTTTTGACACCTCATTTATTTATAAAATATTACAAAGAGTTTGCAAGAAAAAATAGTTACTTTTTGTTACACTCTGCCAACTGCCAATGAAAGAGATAAAAAGACAAAACAGAAAATAACTAAAAAATACACACAGTTGTGTTGAGTACATTTATTATCCCAAATTCTTTTTATTTCCGTAACACTTTCCACTTTAGCTTCACAGATGCAAACAAAAGTCCATCTGCTCTGTGCTTGATCTTCTTGTCTGTATCTGGAGCAGCAGCGTTCGCTTGCGTTGTCCGTGGTTTCTCACTTTCCTCTTCACATTTCACTATAATGACAGCAACATCAAAGGGTGCCAATGATAGAGGCAGCATCTAAAAACCTCTTAATGTGTTCCTGTTATTCTTCCGCCAAAGAAGACACGGCCTGCCGACAGCATGAAAATGAAAAGGCTCGAATAAAAAAAAAAACACGTGGTGTCCTGAAAATTACGTTAGACCCTCTGAAAGATGCTTTTGTTGTTTCAGTACACCATGCAAATAAGACATGATCTCAGTCATTTGCCTGTGAAAAAACACCTTTCTTGTCGCCTTTGATCTTTAGATGAAATCTGGGAAAAAAGCCTTGGCAGCGTCCATCAGGGTTGTTCATTTTCTTGCTCTGTTTTTGTCTCTGATGGATAATTAGATGGGCGAAGGGGGGAAGCATGATCACAGACGCAACGGGAGATACTTATGAGGTGCTGGTTGATCATTCCTTCTTCACCGAGCCAGTATCCTGTGAGGTGACCAATGCCCTGGGCAGCACCAACATCAGCCGTAATGTGGATGTTTACTGTGAGTCTAAATGCTGCATATAGATATGTTTCTTTTTTGATATCTTAAAGGAATAGTTTATTGAAAAATTATTAATTCAAGGATGTTTTGTCATTTCAAACTCACATGACTTTCTTTCATGAATGTTCTTTTGCATATACCAAAAATGAATGAATTTGTGTTTGTATTTTTGTTGTAGTCGGGCCCCGTCTGGCTGCTGAACCCCTGAGCCTTCAGGTGGATCGGGGATCTGATGCTGTGTTCAGTTGCGCTTGGATTGGAAACCCTTCGCTCACCATCGTCTGGATGAAAAGGGGCCATGGAGTCGTATGTACTTTGCTCTGCACTTCTCATAAAACAGGGATTTGCAAAAATTGACTCTCTTTTATTGGCTCACACTCATTTATTTACAATGCAGCTAAACACAGCCCACTTCATGTCATCTACCCACTCATTAAACAGGTGAAAAATTTTGAATTTTTGTTTAATTTTTTTTCATCTAATATTTGTATTTTATATATACATTTATTTTTAGTTAACAATAAAAAACTCCTTCCTGAAAGGCTGAAATATTCTGATATCTGCAACTTCGAGTTTTCTAAATTTTTTTCAAAACTTTCAAGCTTTGTCGAAGCAAAAATTATAGTTATATTAAAATATATATATATATATATATATATATATATATATATATATATATATATATATATATATATAAAATAAAGATTTATTTAAAAAGTTAATTTAATTCTACTCCCTTCCCATTTTAATTTCAATTCTGTATTCTGTTTGCTACATCAATTAAAATTCAGGAATTTAACTGAAATTTAAAATGCATTCTCACTTAAATTCTGAATGGCACACAACCCTGACTTATAGAATTTTATTCAGTTCTCCATCTGGGCGTGATTAATGTATCAGACACACACATGTGACTGATCTGTTTTTGATGATGATAACAGCTGTGACAGTTGAGTTTCAAGGGCTAATGGACCCTCAGTAGAGAACATTGTGTTTGTTTGGGTCGTCATCTGTTGGGATCGCGCAACTGATGTCAAAACTCAAGAAAGAAGCTGTATTTGTGACTACAGTGATGGTTAATTATAGATGCAGTTCTGCTTCATGTATTCATGTAAAAGACGAGCAAGTGAAAACTTTTTAATAATGTCTACAAAGTTTACTCAGACTGTGGCATTGTGTTTTTTTTTAAACCTGTTACCTTGCAGGTACTAAGCAACGAGAACACCTTGACACTGAAAGCTGTGAGACAGGAGGACGCTGGGAAATACGTATGTCGAGCTGTGGTGCCGCGAGTGGGAGTGGGAGAGAAGGAGGTCACGCTTACTGTCAATGGTAAATATTTTTAACGCTTTGTTTATATTCATTCTGTTGGTCTGATCAAGACCCTTCAGCGAATTCTCATTTGCTTCGGCTTTTGATTGCTTTGATTCACAAGAGCTGGAAGAGGCTCTCAAAAGCAGGATCAGGCCACATTTCACTCAGGCTAAAGGGGATGTTTTCTACACTGTTTAGCTTTGCAATAACCGAAACATGCTCTATGACCCTCAGAGATATGGGCATCGTAATCAGGAGAGATGATCTTGAATCGCTCTCATCATTTCTTCTCTCTCATCAATAGATGACAGACTCAGGGCACATGAGCTCGTGTGATTTGCTTTAAGGACCCTACCAGGTTTCTGAATCAATACGGGCATATTGATTAACCCCACACTTCAGGAAGTGTCTTTCCCTGAAATGTAATCAAAAAAATATCACAGGCCATTCTGGGCAGCGCGAATACTATACCAGCAAAGACCATATACATATGTGTTTTGGTTGTTTTGCTTTGTCTTGCTGTAGGCATCATTTTATTGGTTATTCTCTCTCCAGAGGAGCTCATGAAAAAGTGTTATGGAGCTTTGTATGCTTTATCCATTTGTTTTGATGGAAACTTTTAAGTCCTAAGGGCTTTGCAATAACACCGGCCTGCTCCTGTGAGGCAATAAGCCTGTTCAACGCTCTATGAATTCTTAATCTTTGCTGTTTTTCCTCTTGTGGTGTTACAAGGTTGAGATCTGGGCCGGGTCGGCGTGTGTGACCGTGGGCCTCCTTGGGTCCTTGTGTCTAATCCAGTCTTAAAGGAACAGTTCAGCAAAAAATGAAAAATCAGTCATCAATTACTCACCCTCATGTTGTATCAGACCTGCATTACATTGTGTTTTCTTGTGAAACACAAAAAGGGATGTTTAAAGGATGTTAAGCTTAAAAATGACAGAAAATGGAACAAGTGAAAATTTCTTCATAATTATTAATGCATGTGCAAACTGGCTAAGAATTAAACAAATAGTCATGTCTTTGTGGCAGTTTTTTGTTGATAATACAAACTTTCTTTACCTTACAAATAGTTGTCTAAAGCAAAAATGCTATGAAGTGCATGTAATTTTATTATGAGAGAATGTGACATGCTTGAGCAAAACAGACATTATTTTTGGAATCAGCACCCCAAAATTAGTTAGAAACAAGTATTGAATATTATTTATCAAATGTGATGCAGGGCAGTGTACTTTAAGGTTAGTTCACCCAAAAATGAAAATTAGTCCATGTTTTACTCATCCTCAAGGCATCCTAGGTGTATATGACTTTCTTCTGTCAGACGAATCCAATCTGAGTTTTATAAAAAAAAAAATCCTTGCTCTTCCAAGCTTTATAATGACATGGGCGGGAGTTTTTGGTCAACAGTCCAAAAGTAGTCAAATGAAGTGCATCCATCCATATTGAAACGTGCCTCACATGGCTCTGGGGGGTGAATAAAGGCCTCCTGTAGCAAATTGATGTGTTTTTGTAAGAAAAATATCCATATCTAAAACGTTATAAACCTTTCTTTCACTTCTCCTAACTGTCGTAGGCGGAAACCGTTTCGGCGGATGATGTAGGATTTGTATATAATTAATGACGAACGCAGAATAGCGAAGGAGAGAGAACAAAACAAAACGCCGGTCATGAATTAGAAGCACAAAACAAGGATTTGTAATTTCGATATAAGCCAAGAGGAGACTGGTTTTCCTTTTAAGGAAACTTTGCTTCCTTTGCTCCTGTAAACAAACGTTGGTTTTTGCGAGATTCACGCACATGCGCTGTGCCTATGTCCTACGTCATCTGCCAGAAAGGCAGTCTCTCGGGAATGCGCGTACGACAGTTAGCGAAAATTACACAAAACTGTTTATATTGTTTTAAATATGGATATTTTTTTTTTTACAAAAATGCATCTATTCGCTACAGGAGGCCTTTATTCACCCCCCGGAGCTGTGTGAGGCACGTTTTAGTATGGATGCCATTATAAAGCTTGGAAGAGCAAGGATCATTTTTAATATAACTCCGACTGGATTAATCTGAAAGAAGAAAATCATATACACCTAGGATGCCTTGAGGGTGAGTAAAACATGGACTAATTTTCATTTTTGGGTGAACTAACCCTTTATTGGCCTTTTTTGAAACTTGAAAAGCATTCATCACTATTTATTTATTTTTTTTAAATGTACTGGCAAAAGCAGTACAAAATATTGTACATTCCAAACATCGCCTTTTGTGTTCTACAGAATCAAAGTAATACAGGTTTGGAATGACACAAGGGTGTAAGGTCACTCTTGAGGTCTTTATCACAATCTAGCACTGACAAATACTTTCCATTCAGTCAGATTGTACATTTAAAACCCAAATATTTTATGCACTCTGTAAAACCGCCCACAATGTAAATTTAGTTCTGTTCCTGATGCAGATCAAGAATCCTAAAAGTTAAGGTCTATATGATAATGTAGCTCAGTCACCTCATTGTCAGAAATAGACCCATATCTGCTCCTATTCTATAATCAATGACCTTTTGTTTAGGAAGTGAATATGCAAATAATGCAGCAGCACCAACTCTTAGACACCAGTTCATATGTGATGATCAAGCCGTTTGATTGTTGTGCTTGCTTTAGATAGATTAATCAGGTTACAAGGATAAGTAAATGGCAGAATTTTATTTGACACTACTCCCCTAAAGTTCACCTCAACATGAATATTCTGTCATTGCTTACTCCAAAATCCAAAGGCATTCTTCAGAATTTCAAATTGTACATTCTACAGAAGAAATTCATACAGGTTTGGAATGACATAAGAGTGAGTAAAGAAGGCTACGTTCACACTGCGAGTCTTAGGGCTCAATTCCAATTTTTTTTTTTCACAGATCCGATTTTTTTGTTTAGCTGTTCACATTGCTGTTTTAAATGTGGCCAGTATCAGATTTACAGTGTGAACAGATTATGGTTCTGAACTGACCGCATGAGCAAAAGAACGATACGAACAGGGTTTCCAGGTTTTCACAACAAAATCTGCCCAATTGCTTCTCAAAACTAGTCCAAAACTAGCCCTAAACTATGTTCTGGGGGGTAAATATCGCATTAGTGGGGTCGCGTCAACCCACGAATTTGAAAAACAACCCACGGCAACAGTGGAAAAAGTAGCCCAATTCCATGATTCCAATTCCATGGCTGATTTTTTTGTCCCAGTCCAGCCCTGGTTCTGACACATCACACTTCCACTGATTACCTTTTACAAATCTCCTGATAACTTTGGGTATGTAAAATCTTTGAAGTGTCTCTCGTCATCGTGGAATAATGTCGAATGTCGATCTAGAGTGACGTAAAAGCTGCATGAAATCTGACATGACTGTTCACAATGCGGTCGCACTGCAAAACATCTGACCTGTATCGCATTTAGTACCACATTTGGAAGTGACACAAATCGGAATTGTAAAGATCAGATTCCATGTGGTTTGTGCTGTTCACACTGTCATGTCAAAAACAGGTCTGAGTCACATGTGAGCAAAAAAATCGGATTTGGGTCACATTTCCCTGCAGTTTGAACGTAGTCTAAGAGAACTTTCTTTTTTGAGTGAACTGTCTCTTTAAGAAATGTGCAGCCATATGCTAATAAACAGGAGACACATTAGTGCTTAAATACCAGAAATTAGATGGATTAGGCAGATGATGAACGGGAAATACGATTACTGATATTATAATAGATCATTAATGAATAACCACATTAGAGTCCATTAGGCTGCAAGAGCAGCCTAATCTGTGCAAGAGTACAGATGATTTTGTGTCTTTGATAACGAGACCCCTTAAAGACGTGCGTGAATGAGACGCCTTATGGAAACAGATCGATATCACTGCTGCTTATGACCCTCATCTGAGAAAAAAAAAAAAAGGTGCTTTTAAACTTCTTCAAAATGTACTCTAATTTTTGCACCTTCATCTCCAAAAGAAATCCAAAGAAATGAAATACACTTTGCTCTAATGGGTCACAGCTTCTGGTTCAGGTTTGGCTTTCATAGTGAAGTTAAAAATGAAAAGATCAGTTCGCTGTTTGCAAGAGGGTGAATTTAACAATGATTTTTAACCTCAGTTTGTTTTCTTTAAAATCAACAGGAAAACAAACACTGATTAACCAATCAGAATGCAGTTTCAGAAGCCTGTTATTGAAGTATTGTTGAATGCAGTTTGTGGCCATTCTAAGATATTTTTCATGCTTACTTAAAACAAATTGTGTCCGAGAACCACTCGCAGCCTGTCACCCCTCTCACCCCTGGTTTTTGTTCATTTATTGTATTAATTAATATGTATTCTTGACTATCAATTTCATTTTTTAAACAGTCATTTATTGGTTTTTACAGTATCATACGCATGACCCTTCATGAGATGTGAGTCAGTTGTAGTAGATGATCAGGCCTTTCTTTCTCCCACCATACATGCAGAGCATCGTTGAGAGCCAGGCACGGAGCGAGATGTGTGACTGCGCCTTCCTCATGCGGTTCGGTCTCACATCCCGCTCTCTCTCCTTTCTCCGCTCGTTTCCCATCTGAGCCTGAGAGATAAAGCTGTTTAATTACAGCCCTCATTTATGGCCATGATCCCCTGTCAGATTTGTTTGGCTCCCCCAGAGGACACGATCTGAACAGACTGCCGCTGGAAGAGCATGGAAAAGGCGTCCCACCCCTCTGCCCGACTGCAGCCTTTGAGCGTGCGTGTGATTAAGAGGGTGCCGGGGAATGTGAGAGCATTGTCTCACTCTCTCTAGAGAGACGGAGCTTCGGTGTGTACAGAAGACTCCTGCACGCTGCTGGGATCTGTAATTGATGGGATAGTACTGGCGCACTGAGACACCCGAATTCCAATTAAAATGAAAATCTGTTTTCGTATAGAGACACATAATGAACCTCAATCTGCTGCGGAAGGAGAAATGGAAAAGTTATGATTGTATTTATTATGATTTTATCTCCCCCTTTTCTCTTTCACTTTTAATTATTTATGAAATTATGAAGTTTACTCTAAGCATTATTTCCAGTTTTGTTGAATAAGATGCAGTGGGAAGAGATAAATGACTAGCTTATCCAAAAACGAGAATTTAGTCATTATTTACTTACTCTCATATCATTCCAACCTCGTATGCCTTTCTTCAGTGGAGCACAAAATGTAAATTTTTGGAGAATATCTTGCCACTTTTCAATATAATGAGCAGTGGAACTGTCAAGCTCCAAAATGGCAAAAAAAAAAATAAAAAAGCACCATAAAAGTGCTCCATAAAATCCGTGTTCAAGTCTTCTGAAGTCATATGATAGCTTTGAGTGAGGAACAGACCGAAATTTAAGTTGTTATTTAGTGAATAATAAATCTCTTAGCCCCTCCTTAGCTCTATTTGGTGCATTTGTGAAAAAAGTAGCTATGACAAAACAGTTAAAAGTTGGTATGAAATGGGATGAAAATATCCTATCTATTTTTTCTAAATGCATCTTATTGATCCATGTAGGGGTGTCCCCGACTAAGGATTTTCATAGTCGAATCGGAATTTTCGAATCATGCCGATAGTCGACTGATAGTCGAATCATATGTTTGGGGGCGGGGCCAAAATACATTACCAAAAATCAAGTCAGACATTCAACAGTCATAAATACACAGAGAAAATGTGTAACGGACGCCTCGCAGATACAAACGGGGTAAATAATGTTTTATGTTTTGATTAAAAGATAGTTAACATTGAAACCCTTAAGAATTCACAACATTTTTTTACAATAATGCTCTCATTATAACGTTATGCATTTCTGTTTTGAGCTGCGCGCACTGAAGATGACCAGTATAATGAAGCATATGATAGCAGGTTTTTAATCAATGGGATTTAACTCATTTATCTCACATAGAATACGCTCCGTTATTTATATAACATAACGTTAATATTACGACTTATAGGCTATCTGCACAAAATGCCCCGAATGCACGTGACCGCGTCTGCGCGGCTCTGAATGAACTTTTGTGGACGCGTTCTTCATGCAATAACATGCAGAAACACAACTAAACACTAAAAAATCACAGCGTTTTATTATAACCCAGCAGGCACCAGACGTCTATGTAACGACAGGTTGACGTTGGACATGACGTCGGACAGACGTTGCTTTTTGGTTGAAAATGAAAATCGGGTTGATGTCAATATTTGACGTCAATTTGACATTGACTTAACATTGGATTTTGGTTGCACAACCTAAAAACAACAAAATCTCAACGTCAGCTGACGTCGGTATTGGACATCAATTTAACATTGACATTAGACGTTGAATTTAAGTTGAATTTTGGTCACCCGACGTCGCAACCAAAATTTAACCAAATATAAACGTCTTATGACGTTGTGTGCCTGTTTTGTGCCTGCTGGGAATAGTGTTCTCATTATAATGCTATGTATATGACAGTGCCAGGCATAGTTATTAATATTCTGCATTGTTGTCCTGCTCGCACCGCGCGCTGAAGAGATGATCACTGTATAGTACTACAATGAAGCGCTTTACTGTAGCGTAACTCAACCAAATGCATCTTATACGAGATAAATAATATATACACGATATAAATAAACCGACTGAAACGTTTTGAAATCACTTGTTGTACCCTACCTGATCGAAAAAAATGAAGTCTTCCACTCTGCCTGTGTCAGGTTGAGCCTTGTTAAAGATTTAAATCCCTGCCGCCAAAATGCTCCTCTGTCGGTGACGGATTAGAAAGCTAAACTTTAATCTATAGGGGAAATTGGATTTATTCACGTACGTTAAAATATTTATTTAAAGCTTCTTTCTTTTAAGATTCTTATTTACAACATTATCATAATAGGCTGTATATTAACTTATTGGGAGAAAACCGGTAGTTCGATGTGAAATCAGACACTGAGCACCCCCATATAGCCAAAATGGTATGATCTTAACACCCCGCGAATATTCGACTGTGAGATTGGGAGTCGAATCAGGCTCCTCGAATCGAAGCATGGAATTCTCTAGATCCATGCATGTTTTTTCATGCTTTCTTAACATTTTTACTTAAATTTTTAAAGAATAATTTGTTGAAAATGAACTCCGCTTCAGGCCATCCAATATGTAGATGAGTTTGTTTCTTCATCAGAGCAGATTTAGAGAAATTTTGCATTACATAACTTGCTCCTCTGCAGTGAATGGGTGCCGTCAGAATGAGAGTCCAAACATCTGATAAAAAACATCAAAACAATCCACAAGTAATCCACACCATTCCAGTCCATCAATTAACGTCTTGTGACATGAAAAACTGTTTGTTAAAAAAAAAAATCATCATGATCTGTCTATGAAACATTAGACTTCTCCAATCATTTAGTCAGTCAAGTGTTTGATTATTCAGTTCACAAATAATGAATCTGGGGCTGCTGTATTTGTCTAATTTGCACATACTCTCTTTTTGTTAAAGTGCCTAATTCACTGAACAAAATATGCAAATCAGGTTGTGAATGCGGTGACAAAATCTCACAATTCAGACGCCTGAATCTGTTTTTTTTTTTTTTTTTCTGGATGTGTGCCTGGTTATAACACTCTTTTCCATCATTTGATGAATTGCGGCTGCAGTGATCAATGGAAAGTGGGAAAATGTACATGAACATCTCTTTTAAAGGAAATTGCATTTACTGTAATGATGAAAACTCTGCCAGTCAAATAGCACTGAGTTTTGTGATTAAGGAACAATCTATAATGTGCCTAATTTCCATAGAGTGGAAACAGGTTTGTGCTGAAAAGAATAACAATGACTTCACTTCAAAACTCGCTGGCTGGTTGTAAACTTGATTGCGAGTGGTCAGTGAATAAGAAGCAGTGAAATACCGCAAGCAAAAGTTTACACTTCCACAACATCTTAAGACAGATCATCAAAACCAGATTGGAGATCATAAAAACAGAATCCTATGTTCTCAGGAAGGATGTGTGCTGATGTGGTGTGCAGGCGGTTCAGCTGTCAGACAGGAAGCTTGACAGTCTGTTGTTTGTTTCAGGGCCTCCCACCATCTCCAGCACACAGACGCAGCAGGCTCTCTACGGGGAGAAGGGCCAGATCAAGTGTTTCATCCGCAGCACCCCTCCTCCAGACCGCATTGTGAGTCCTATGTATCCATCCAACTACCTGTATTCCATGATCATTTATTTCTGAAATGTATCAATGATATTCAAATCAATATTTCAGTTCCATTTACTTGTATAGTAGGCTATTTTATAAATATATTATAATATTTTATATATGGTGTAATAATGTCATTGTAAAATCAGGTTTGTTCTAAAAATTGTCTCATTTTATGTTTATATATGATCTGTTCCTAATCGTCCAAAATGAACCGTGGTTGATCACTTTACATGTTGGTCACAAGGTTCCATTTGGTCTAAATGGTCAGTTCTGAGCCAAAATAAGTGAACAAAACTAGTCCTAGTTTAGCTGATAAACACTACACTCTTAAAAATAAAGGTGCTTCAAAAGGTTCTTCAAGCGATGCCATAGAAGAACCCTTTTTGGTTCCATAAAGAACCATTCAGTCAAAGGTTCTTTAAAGAACCATCTCTTGCTTACCTTTTTATAATCTGAAGAACCTTCTTTCACCACAAAGAACCTTTTGTGAAACAGAAAGGTTCTTCAGATGTTAAAGGTTCTTTATGGAACCATTTAGACAAAAAGCTTCTTCTATGGCATTGTGAAGCACCTTTATTTTTAAGAGTGTAGTGGTGCAAAATATGGCTCCATGAAATGGGTTTAATACTTTTAGACTTCAGTGCATTAAACAGATCTTCTAAAGCATTTGAAGATCTACTAAAAAGGATTTATCACTTGAGTGTTTGGGTTTATTTCAGTGAAGTGAGTCTCTTTAACTATGTCTCACACAGTGTGTGTGCAATTTCTAGACGTGTGCACTGTAAAAAATAAATAAATTAAAAAAATAAAAAAAACTACATAAAACTTTAATAAAGGTATGTGTTGTTTTTTTTTTAAAGTTGAATTCATTTTCTTTTTTTAATTACATTTCTTGACTGAACTTCAAATGTCAAGTTGCCATGACTCCTGCTGTAATTTTACCTCACATAATTACAGCAAGCAGCTCAAAGAAGAGTTCAGTGGTTATTGTTTCCTGTTACGTTATGGAGACTAAAGTGCTCACTATCCTAAACTACTGGAAACAGCACATGATCACTCACAAGGCAAAAATACCACCACACATAGACCTTCAACAGTTGGTATATAAAACGATCCATCACTTTAAATAGAGGAACAAACTCCTCCTGACATCACAGGACAACGAGTGTAAATCAAATTGGCAAACCGTCAGACAGTGCAACCGTATTAATTATTCATGTCCTGATGCATGCTGGGAAGAGGTTGAATGGACTGAAAGATCCCCCCCCCCCCCCCCCCCCCCCCCCAATTATTTACTTATTGTTTATGCTTATATTTTATGCAGGCATGGTCATGGAAAGAAACAGTGCTAGAATCAGGAACATCGGGCCGTTATACCGTGGAGACCGTGAGCACAGAGGATGGCGTCATCTCCACCCTCACCATGAGCAACATCGTTCCTGCTGACTTCCAAACCATCTACAACTGCACCGCATGGAACAGTTTTGGCTCTGACACGGAGATCATTCGCCTTAAAGAGCAAGGTAACAATTAAGTTACACTGCACCCCAACCAACCGCACTGCAACAGATCCAGATTCCAGCCACAAGCAATTTGTCAGTTCGGACCAGCCATGACACAGCTAAGAGACGCGACGGAATTATTCGAAAATCAATCAGAAGAGCATATGGGTGGGCTCTCTTTGCTCTAATCTAATTCATTAATA
This sequence comes from Spinibarbus caldwelli, assembly GCA_039654775.1. Taxonomy (NCBI): domain Eukaryota; kingdom Metazoa; phylum Chordata; class Actinopteri; order Cypriniformes; family Cyprinidae; genus Spinibarbus; species Spinibarbus caldwelli. The sequence goes on along the minus strand of CM077266.1, from coordinate 6,822,652 downwards.
TTAAACCATTTTAATATTATTAAAAGTACATACTGAGTGACTGATGCAATCTTTGTCATGGAATACAAAGATGTTCATTCACATTGAGTTCACAGTAATTTATTTTTGAAAATCTGAGGTAAATTATCCATTGTCACTTTCAGTATAGCTATCTGCCTAATTCCTGATGAGCCTGCTGCATTTTGAATTATGGGTTTGGGGAACTTCCATTCAAAAAGACTGAAACAAATCATTTAAAATCATAAGGTTGCCCTACAAATAAAGATTATCCGTCTGTTTGACTGAATGAGCTGTCAATTTTTCTTCATGTTTTATTTTTCAGACATCAGGAGTATAACGTAACACTTAGTATTTTAACATCACGTTATAACAAGAATATCTATGGCAAGAGCTCTTTTCAGTCGCTGCATTCCTTTCCTCACGATCCCTGCTGTAATAAAAAGAACAACATATACTGCATATTTGTGGTCGGTTGTCCTCTTTAACTTACGATATATACCATTAATAATTCACTGGAATGCACAAAGAATCTCGTTTTTCTCCTCGAATCCTTACGTCTCTTTCCAGGTTTGTTTGTTTTCATAGGTAAATACAATTTATTATCTGTCAAAATGACAGAAATCACTTTGAAATAGTATAACGCAATGAAGAAGTGAATGAATATTTTTGATTAAGGCGACGTATGTTACATAATACAGATTTACTACTACAGTGATATATCACCTGCCCGTTATTGCTGTGGAAAGAACTGAACATTGAATATCTTTATTGAATCACGCTTTTGGGGTTATTCGTGGTCTGTTGAAAGTACCTTGTTTATGCTTTTACACTTTTAAATGTCATTTTAATGTTTGATGGTTGAAAGGTGAGTAGAATAATGTCATCTCATTGTACCCACTGTACCCCAAAAAAAAACATATTATTGCGTTCATAGAGTGAACCTTTCACTCATTGTTTACAGCTTAACGGAAGTTACACCCATAATTTGTGCAAAGCGTCATGGGGCGTAGGAATAAGGGGGATAGGTTACACAAAATGATATTCAAGCTCACATTAGACACTTTTAACATTGAATAAAGCACATAATCAGTACCTGAGACTATTATTTCAATAGTTTGTATGCTTTTTTTCTGGCCACAACATTGCAGAAATAGAAACTGTTTCTAAAATATATTTTGTCGCTCATTGTGTATCGCCCTCGTGGCAAGTTAAAAATTCTGATTAACTTGGAAAAGATAGCTTTTATTGCATGTCGCATTGGGTCTGGTTAGGACATGGTGTTCAGTGCCTTGTGTGTGAGTGTGTTTGAGTGCGTTTTACTCACAGAGTGTGTGTGAGTGTGTTTTACTCACGTCTTGCAGTGATTAAGTACCCCTACTTGATTTTTCAGAGCATTAGGGCAAAGACTGGATCATAGTCTGTTTATTCAGGTAAATGTCACCTACTTAAATCCGTGGATTTCCTTAATGGAATTCTGACATATTCAGAACTTCCATTTGTAATCTAATTTAAACAGCCCTTAATCCTTTTTACTCACCTTTATGATTTCTTTGAAATATTTAAATGAAATTAGATGGTATTTTTTATTCAAATACTGGCCCATTTTCCTCTAGTAAAGCCGACTCCCAAGGTGCAGAGCTGAGTTATTCAAAGAGGTCAGCTCATTCCCATAGGATTTAATGGAAGACTCTTGGAACACAACTTCATTATGTCTCCTCTAGTGACAAACAGGCTCCTGATCAGGACTGTGCACGTTGCTTTGCTTCTACGTTCTGTCACTGGTTGTCTGATGATCCCAGCGGTTCTATGTTCTCCTCAGGGTCTTTGCGCTTGGCCGTCATCATCGGGGTTGCAGTGGGAGCTTTCCTGGCTCTCATCGTCCTCATTGGGACCCTGGGGGCTTTCTGCTGCGCTCGACTGCAGAGGAGTAAGTGAGCTCGTTGTTTCTACAGAGACCAAAACACAGAGGCGACTCGCACCGCACGTCCACTGAGACACCCACCGTTTTTAGACTCAACTTGTGACGCTGTGTTGCACAATGTAGCACGACTTTATCCACACATGCACAAAAGTGTTGGAGTATAGCTAATTAAAAGGAGCGCCGCATAACCACTTTTTTTCTGTAGCATGACGGCAACTCAGATGTTGTGAAATTAGTGTTTTTTTCCAATAATAAGTTGTTTTTTCAACAATTAGCAGTGTAGCATGACAAAACACTTACATAACTCTTTTTGTATTCTATTATACAAAGCCTTACAGCTGAGCAAACTCTCTAGGAAAGCTTAAAGTAAATCTAATTAAATACTAAATAAATAATTACAAAAAGATTTTGCCATTTATCACTGTATTTTTATTCAGTTATGTAAATAATGTAGTCTTTTAGTTTTAATAGTTTAGTAGTTGTCTGTCATCATAACTGAGAATCCTCATTTTAATTTTGCTATATAAATTCTGATCAGAATTTTAACCAAAAGAATTAAATAAAAAGTTTACATACATATTTACACACACACACACACACACACACACACACACACACACACAAATATTAAAGTTATTAAAATAACTGTTTTCTATTTTAATATATTTTCAAATGTCATTTATTCCTGTGATATCAAAGCTGAATTTCCAGCATCATTACTCCAGTCTTCAGTGTCACATGATCCTTCAGAAATCATTCTAATATGCTGATTTATAATCTCTGTTGAAAACAGTTGTGTTGCTTAATATTTTTTGGGACTTGTGATACTTTTTTTTCAGGATTCTTTGATAAATAAAAAGTTAAAAAGAACAGTGTTTATTCAAAATATAATTTTTTTGTTACAATATACACTACTATTGTATTTTTTCTTTCTTTTTTTTAAAGAAATTAATACTTTTATTCAGCAAGGATTGTTAAATGGATAAAAAGGGAATAGTAAATACTTATAAGACTTCTATTGTTAGAAAAGATTTTCTTAACTCTTTATTCATCACAGAATCAAAGAAAAAAGTATCACAGGTTCCAAAAAATATTAAGCAGCACATCAGTTTCAACACTGATAATAAATCAGCATATTAGAATGATTTCTGAAGGTTCATGTGACACTGAAGACTGGCGTAATGATGAAAATTCAGTGCTGCATCACAGAAATAAATTATATTTTTAAAAGCATATTAAAACAGGAAACCAATATTAGAAACTGCAATAATATTTCACAATATTACTGTTTTTTTCTGTATTTTTGATCAAATAAATACAGCCTTGATGAGCATAAGGGACTCCATTAAAAAACATCAAAAATCTTACTGATCCCAAACTTTTGAACAGCAGTGTACATGTTCAAAAGGGAGACTTGACAGTAGTTTAACTACTTCAAGGTAACCGTGTAGCTTGTAGCTCGGCAAGCCACATTTTCCAGGTAGCTTCTCCTACACTGTACCACAGAGTGATAAGAGCACAACTGCACCTCACTCACGTCTTAGTCTATCTGAGGTCTTTATTGTCTTATCTTGCCTTTCGCAAATTGCCTCCATTAGAGGTGAGCTCCTGCTCCTTACCAGCAGAAGCCTGACTTTATCTGGCCAGGAATGTAAAGACCTCATTTTTTAACAAGTGATATTTCTTTCTTCGCATGTTGCGACCGTGCACCACAGAGGACATGCACCTGGTGATGTCATCACTCCCAGTATCCCTCTCCTCTCGGCAGCGAGAGCTCTCCGGCACGTTAAAAAGCGAAAGTAAGCCCTTCTATCACCTCTTAGTGGCCAGGTTCTGGGAAAATATAGACATGCATGTTGTTCACGAGCGATTGCTGCATGTTCACGAGTATATGAAGGGATATTCAGAATCATGTCAAAACTGAGCAGAAGCTGTAGGGTGTAGTGTGGTTTGCATCACCGTGGCTAATCAGAACGATTTCCGCCAGATCTCAAAGGGGTTGTATCTGCTAAAAACGACATCCGAGTGGAGATTGTCCATAAGGACCATAACGCAGCCAGAGAACCGGAAGACCATGGCAACATGAAGCAAATGATGGTGAGTTGGCACTCCGAACCCCACTCTTCACTCTTTTCTCTGAGTTCCTTTACATCTGGTTTAAGCATCCATCTCGGATAATCTGATTTTAACAGCTCTGTCTGCAAGTGTAAACTGGCTCCAATAGAGTATCAAAGTCAAGCTAGATGAGTTTGAGTACATTCAAACTTTTCATCTTGAATATGCAAGATATGATAGTGTATCTTGCTGTCGTTTGCCTCATTTTTTGTTGCTGTAATGCTGGTTGCTAGCAAGATGTTCCCTAGATGCCCTCACATTATTAGTGGGCTACGCAACTGCTCACAAATGAGATGCATTGCCAATAAAAATAAGATTTAATTCTGTGTTTAAAAGTAATGTTTTCCTACTATTTGTTCTGGTAAAGGAAGTGTTTACATATAAATTATTGCAGTGCATAATGCACCATCTCACAAGCAAGAAGAACGATTAGCGGTGCATAAATTAAACTTACCCACATCATATTTTATCTTGTGCCTGCCTGTTGACTAGATCTCAAAGAGAAAGGATCATGTCTTCACTACTATTGGTAGTCGCTGAATCTTTTGCATGAAGAATCGCGGTTCATTTGCATAAAGCTGCACTTTTCTCAGCCTGTAGTATGCTATCACATTTGACAAATTCTGATCACATTATTGCTGTAAAGGTACAGTCGCATTTATCGTAGCTTTGTGAAATTTTGTGGATGAAATTGAGTCATCCCAAAAGGAATCCGCATGATAGGGAGTTTCGTGTCAGGGCGAAAAAAATTTTCCCAAACAGATTTTGCTCATTTTCAAGTTGGTCATTTGAACTACAGACTGCTCTGTTTTAAAGTGAGCATAGGGTGAGCTGTTATACATTGGACCTAACGTGACACCCTAAGTGTGAACATGAACAGTCTTCCTTCGCCTCTTCCCCTGCAGCACTCAAATCACAGTGCAGCACTGCAGCATCCTTGAACTTTTGACCACATCAGACCTAAGCTTTGAAGGAATTTCTGTTCTTGCTGGATGCTGAAATTCTCGTGTACATGCTTATGGGCTGAAATCAATACCAGTCACTGGTGCTTCAGCACACGTCTACTGCATCATCTCACTTTCTCTCTTTCTGCTTTTAGATGGAGCGATCTGAGTTTCAGCAAGAGTCGGTGTTGAAACAGTTGGAGGTCCTGCAGGAGGAGGAGAGGGAGCTACAGCACATTAAGGTGATGAACAGAGGGATGGAGAGAAGGGGGGAGAACTCTGCAGGACTCACATCTGTCACCATTAAAGAACCCCAGAGAGTCATTTCTCCATCATACTCATAAAAAACAGATTTAATAGAACAGCCGCGTAATCTCACGGAATCTAATAAAGCAGAGTTGTGGGAACTCTCGCTCTCTGACTTTTTCAGAATTCCTTGCCATGTTCTTTTTCTTTATAGAGTGCATTATAGAAATGTTCACAAATGGACGTGTTGTCATACTGACTGACTGCATGTCAGATCTCCAGAGCCCAAGTTTTCATTATATCCTCTGGTAATTGAGAAGTACTGAGGCATTTGGTAGAATGTACATGCTAATTCGTTTAATGAATGCTGTTTGGCTAGACTTCGGTCTGGAACTTTTGTCTAGAACTTTTCAGCCTTTCAGACCATTTCAAAAGCTCAATATTTCAAGGACTTGTTAGGATTTTTGCAAATTGCACATTTAAATCAAAGCATCCATCATTAGTCATATTTGCTAAGACAATTCTATCTAACCAGCAATGGAAACTTTGCTTTGTGCTTGCCTACTGAGTCACATTTACAGAGAGAAACAAATTTATCAAAGATGAAGTGTCACCTACTTTCCTTTAGATAAGTATGACTTACAATAAAAAGAATATCTTTAGATACTACATTTGAAATGGATTGTCTTGCAACAGGGTTTGTAAAACTAACCTACATCATTTAGAAAAAAAATTACCCAAGGGATTTTAGGATTTTAGACTTTGCGCCAGAGATTTATGAAAATGTCTATTCTTTACCATCAATATTAAACGTACGTATGTAACTCGTTTGATTTACATGGTGAGTTGTGGGCTTGCTGAACACACAGTTTCTTGAAGGAACTTTTCCAAAGAGAATACAAAATTTCTCATGGGAATACAAAACTTTAGCAAAAAGAACGCAAAGTTTCTCAGGGGAACACAAAACTTTTGCGAAGAGAGCACTAATTTTCGTAGGGGAACACAAAACTTTTGCTAAGACAAAGCAAAGTTTTTCAGGCGAACACAAAACTTTTGCAAAAAGAACACAGTGTTACTTAAGGGAATGCAAAACTTTTGTGAACAGAATGCAACATTTATCAGGGAAACGCAAAGCAAATGCAACATTTTTAGAGGGAACACAAAACTTTTGCAAAGAGAACAAAGTTTCTTAGGGGAATGCAAAACTTTTGTTAAGCAAACAAAGGTTCTCAGGTAAATGCAAAATTGTGCGAGAGAACTAAATACGAGTCCTGTTTACAAACTAGAATATCATAGAGACTTGGAAACAGGCTCAGTTCAGTTGCTTTGAGTTATGCACTGGCACCAGTTAGATTTTTTCTTCAGAAAATGTAAAAATCGAGTTGGTCATCTTGTTTTCTGCCCAACAACCAAACCTGCCTTAACAATCGCTCCATGGCAAAACCATCATCATCTCTCAGTCTTCAAATATTCCATTCCATCCAGTATGATTAAGCCATTGGCCCTCATTCGAGATTCAGAGATGTTCAGCCTTGACTCTGACAGCAGTGAAAGTGCACACCATACTATTTTTTTTTTTCCAGGAATCCTTGAGTTATTTCACCTCAGCGTTCCCACAAGACCGCTAGGATTAAAAAGAGAGAGCGAGAGATATATGTTATCTATATAGAAACTGGCCAAAAATAAAATGTGAGTGAATTTTATGGAGATTATTTCGCATATTTAATGCCGACATGAATCGTCAAGGCCCATTTAATTAGCTGATAACAGGATTTGACTGTTTATGCTGGAGATGACTGTTTCACACCACTAAACCATGTAATCTTCTTAGCGTGGGACAGTTATCAGTCTGTTCCCTAATTTCCATGTCACGCTGCCTATAATTAGTGTGAGCTGAACTTGACCTTGGCTTTTTACAGCTTACAAATACATGAGAGGAAAATTACAGTTTACTTTTACTCTTTCCCTCATTTTGCTTTTAATTCAAGCTGAAAGTACATACTGTAAAAGTCCTGTAATATATAAATAATTGTTTGTTAAAATGAATAATTGTGCTAACAGACTTTGGATAAATAGATTAATTTGATGACTAGCTTCATGGAAACATCCAGCGAAATGCCCACAAACAATGAGAAAAACAAAAAGAGAAAGAGATTCATTTGATGTGTTAATGATTCATTGACTAATTTGAGGCGAGAATTCATTAAATGGTTTATTTAGCATGGCATTTGAGTGCAAAATGCTTGTTTTATCTTATTTCTCCCACAGAATGAAAAAGACAATTGTGAATTCTTATCTCATGATTCAGATTTTTTTTTTTTTTTAATTCGGAATTGTGAGATAAAAAGTCACAATTACCTTTTTATTTTTTTTATTCCCTTGCAGAAAAAAAAAAGCTTTTTTTCTTAAAATTCTCAGTTTATATCTCACAATTCTGACTTTTTTCTTGCAAATGTGAGTTTATATCTCACAATTTAGTGAGATTTACTTTTTCCCTAAATGGCAAATGTATATCTCGCATTTCAGACTTTTTCTCAGAATTGTGGGAAAAAAATCTGAATTGTGAAAAAAAAAAAGTTGCAATTACCTGGTTTAAATAAGCTTCCATTAGACTATATGTGCTGGCAAAATGCTGTGTCGTGTAAATTAAGTCATTGTCACTCTTTTTCCTTGCATACGAATTGTACAAATAATTCAAAGGTTGATGAAATGTATTTATTTTTATTAGGATCCAACCAACGGTTACTACAGTGTGAACACCTTCAAAGAACAGCCGACCCCGACCATATCCCTGACAGCCAACCAGAACACAGAGGTCCGAAACCCCGCCACAGCGACCCTCGGAAAACACCGCGTCCCCACCGGCATGTCTTACACCAACATTTACAACACACTGGGCGCCGGTCCCAATCGCCTATATGACTACAGCCAACGTTTCGTTTTGGGAATGGGCAGCAGCTCCATCGAGTTGTGTGAACGTGAGTTTCAAAGGGGATCGCTCAGCGATTCCAGCTCGTTCCAGGACACGCAGTGCGACAGCAGCGTCAGCAGCTACAGCAAGCAGGACGCATACGTGCAGTTCGACAAAGCTAGCAAAGCCTCGGTGTCGTCTTCGTCCCACTACTCACAGTCATCGTCCCAGAACTCGGACCTGACTCGACCGCTACAGAAACGAATGCAAACGCACGTTTAACTAAAGGACTGAACATCATACGTGCTTTTGGACGAACACTAAAGGTGAGTCACCTGTGCTTCATGCATCATTCATGAACAAATCCAAACGTTGCAAGCTTGGAAAGACAATACCGACATCTCAAGCTCATTTTTCTGTATATTTTGAAAAGTAACGTGTTTTTTAGATCTCATGTTCTTTGTGGAAAACTTGCGAGTTTGAAAACTGAAAACGAGGGAAGCCAACCCTTGGACGTCGTTTCATAACATGACAATCAGGAGTCCATCCACACAGCCGCCATTGACTATCACGGTGAGCCGATCTAATCTGTTCCATGCAGGAACTTGGAACTGTGGGAGAACCTCGAGGGTTGTGTTCGTTTTTTTTTTTTAACGAGGAGCCAAACTTGGGCCGTTTAGCAGTTTGTCTACTGTGGCCCAAAGCACAAGAGTGTCTGTTCAATGCCAACCGCAGTGTTTCTCTGCTGATAAAGAGATCTAAACGAGGATGAATTATCCTCTGGAGGTCGTCGCTCAAAATTATCCGTGCTTTTCTAAGGACTCTGTAAGATAGATTTCACTTGTGTGCACTAAACTGTTTTTAATTACATCTCTCTTCTCCTTATGTGGTCTCTCGTCTTTATGATTTCATGCTTTGTGTTTTTTTTTCCAACACAATGCGAATGTGTAAAAATACACACAGCCAAACTGCATGTGTGTAGAGTTCTTCAGGAGCTTTGCTAACGTGGACAGCATAGTGTTTACATGCCAGAGACCAGAATGTAAATCCCAATACTTTATTTTCTCAATGCGTATTAAATGTGAGCTGATCATTTCAACACATCGTGGTTAATAAATGCGTTTATGTACGTATATGTCCTGTGAATTCAGACGCTCTGTTGTTAGAAGCTTCTTTTATACCTCCAAACAATGTGTTGTTGTTGTTGTTCTATGCATCATTGCGCATAAACTCCACATTCTGGTGGGAGTATGATTCAATTCTTTTTTGTTCTGATGTTCTGTTTATTTTAAGGCTGCCATATGTTTAAGCTCACTGTTTTAAGTAAGCTTCTCTTTCCTGCAGCCCCCCTGAATGTCTGGCGTAAACGTTTACATCTCTTAATTGGTTCAGGAAGTGCCTCCCGTCGATGGATGAGCCTGCAGAACATTCAGAGTGAAACTTTAACTTGAGCTGTGCATCAGAGCAATTACACTGATCAAATAATCATGATTACAAAATAAGTGTTGAATAAAACTGTGTGTGGGAAAGCTGTGTGGTCATTAAAGCTGAGGCGGTTTTTCTGGTTCATCTAACCTTTTTTATGAAAGGAGGGACTTCCTGTCAAGTGGGAATATGTCAACAGCAGGTCGCCTCAAATGTACCAACTGAAATATGCATGCTGTAAAATGAATAGGTTATGAAAGTTTTAACTAATGCTTCCTGCAAATAGTTAAATATCCAACTTACCTAAAGTTAACTAAAATTATAATTTTAAGTCATGCATGAGCATATTTTAAATTGATCCAATGCATTATTTCTTATTTCAATGATGAATTTTAAGTTTTAATAACTAATCAGTGGGAGGACATATCAGATTTTCCTTGCTCTTTTAAAAGAAACGATGTATTATTTAAGCAACACCAAGTACTGACAGCAAACTTACTCAGCACAATGGCACAGAAATAAAAACATGAGTGACCAAATTTCTTTTCACTCTATGCAACTGGTTAAGACAATGTTAGATTTGAACAGATGGATTTTATTCACTTCACTGCATTTCGTATGTAAAGAAGTAACAGTACAAAAACAAAAACAGCCTGCTTTATTCTAAGCATGAGTGATAGGATGGACAATGTTTATATAAATTATGAGTTTTTAAAATATCTAGCAATTTATAATGTTCATTTTGTTAATATTATGTATTTTATATCAATGATGAATAACAATTTTAAAGCCTTCATTAATCTGGGTTAAAGTTCATTTCTACATACATTTTTGATGTATTATGCATGAAAATAAATTACTGATGAACAATATGTTTCTCGCTACCTTTCCAGGAGCTGCACTCACTGCTGAATCTTCAGGGTCACAACTAAGGAAATTCAATAAAAAGACTGCAATTAGGAATAATAACAAAACAGCTAGCTACAATTCCCTTAAAATTCTACTAAGTTATCCTCGACAGCTATACGCTTAACATGAAGCATAGCCTTTGACACCTAGTGTAGTCCAAATCATGAGCAAACGACGCATGAGTCTGTGCTTGTTAGTGAATCAAAAACTTGAAGTGCAGCCAGGGTACAGTCAGATTGCCAAATGATTGACTTTCATGACAACATAAAGGGCAGCCAAATGACTCTCATGCCCTGGTCCTATTTAGTGAGTCAAAAACGTATAACATGGCCAGGGTATGCTGATTCACAAATAAATGACTCTCATGAGTTATTTTTAGCGAATCAACAACATAAAGCACAGCTGGGAAAGTCTGATCCCCAAGCAAATGGCTCTCATGCTCTGGTTCTTTTTAGTGAATATAGCTCAGCGAGGGTAGTTTGATTTCTGAATGAATGTCTCGCTTGAGCCGGTTCTTTTAGAATCAAAACCATACATAGCGGCCAGGATTGTCTGATTCCCAAGCGAATGACTCTAATGAGCCGATTCTTTCATTAACAGGGCTATACAATATGGTTACTGGAGGGCCAGGACCAGCAGATTTTAGTTATAACCCTAATCAAAAACCCTGCTTCAGTTATCTTGAAGACTTTCTGGGTTGTAACTGAATCCACGAGTGTGGAACTGAAAACTGGAACTGAGTTACGGGGTAGAAAGTAGCATGTATTTGTAATTCAACTACCCTTAACCTAGCTTACAATGTTGTTCATTGTTAGCTCATGATACGGCTAATGCATACATAAGTGTAGAAAATGCCCACTTTAGAGTCTTTAAATACAACATATTAAATCATAAAGACTGTTGAGATCATCCTATGTACATTTGATCTGAACAAGCCCTCCTTGAATAAAGCAGCAGTCAATACAGGGTCGAGGAAATGCGAACCTGATATAATCTCTCCGCGATAGCATTAGTGATATTTCATAAACCTTCCAAACATCTTTATACAAATGAGTTCTGCTGTGGCTTTAATCCATCATCTGGGCTTTTAAAGGTTGGCCCGACCACGACGGATCCATCTTGAAACTAAATGGACTTCAAAGGAGGATCTTACTCGAGGTACAGAGCCTCGTGTTTGCACTGGATTAAATTACAGTCCTTGTTGCTTCCGGCTTTGTCATCTTAATCGAAAGTCTAGTCACACACTTGGTAAGTGCAGCTATTTGGAAAAGCCTTCATCAGCAAATTCTTCAGTAGGCTGCGCTGTGTGGGAGCCCTTAGTGCTGGAGCTGAATTTGCCTATCTGTTGTGACCAGCGCTGAGTAAATTACTTCTGCAGCCACTTTCAGGATGCATCTATTGATTCTGCACACGGCCAGAAGTGATGGCGGCTTAATGCTTCAATTTACCCCAATCCACACTCTGCACACAACTTCTTAGCTCGCGCCTTGAACTTTATCGCCGCTGCCCACGTGAGGTTGTGGACACAGGAGCGCGCGTGGGGGTGCAGCGGCCTATGGGTTTGTGTGCGCTTGCTATGACAAAGTTTACAGCAGACCCTGGGATGTTTATGTAAATTAAGATACAAGTATGCACATTTATATCCCTCCAAACGCTCTGAAACTGATGATCACAGCATGCGCCGAGCCTGACATATGAAGCCCTAAATAAACGTCGTCATTCCTCATCCTGCGCTCTGTGAAACCTGCAGGAAAATGATTCGAGCCTCTGAATGTATGATGAAACATCTACACAAACCCGAGCTTCATCCGGGAGCTTATCTGCACTCCATCCTTCCCAACGACACGGTGCATCTGGGTGCTTAACCGTTCTGAAAATTCATAACAGAAACAATCTGAGGGGAAGAGCAGGAATGCTCACGATTTATTGTCTTTCTGCCCCAAGGTTATTATGGTTAATTAAGACACTTTACAGTTTAGACCAAATAGGAATATGTTATCATTAGCCAAGCCATTATGAAATAATAAACCACACTTTTTACAGTGCTAATTTTTTTAATATTAATTCCTATAATAATAGGTTTGAAATTAACATTCAAGTTCTAAATTAACATTAATGTATTATAAACAGACATAAATAAACATTACTAATTTAACTTAATGAATGCTGTAAAAAAATGCTGTGAATAATGAAGTAACTGCGAAAGTCAGTGTGAACTCGCTGTGAAAATTTATTTTAACTAAAATAGCATATCCTATTTAAAAAAAAGTATTTTCATCTACACTGATCTGTGAAAGGCATCCAAGACAGAGAAAAAAATATGTCTATTTCACACTTTTAAAGGAATAGTTCACCCAAAAATGAAAATTACTCCATAATTTACTTACCCCCAAGCCATCCTAGGTGTATATGACTTTCTTCTTTCAGACGAACACAGTTAGAGTTGTTTTAAAATTTATCCTGGCTCTTCCAAGCTTGGTAATGGTGGTGGATAGTGGCTATTATTTTGAAGCTCCAAATAGTGCATATTTCCATCGTAAAACTAACCCATGCGCCTCCGGGGGGTTAACACATGTCTTCTGAAGCAGATCGATGGGCTTTTGTAACAAAAATATTTTTAATTTTAAAATTATAAACTCAAATCACTGACTTCCAGCAACGGCCGTACGCGTGTTTGCGAGAGAGTCGAGTTCCCGGCTTCTTGACTGACCTCTGACTTGACGTATGACGTATGACGTAAGCTGCATTCGTAGCATAAGCTCAAGTGAGAATAAACGAACGAGGATAGAGCAATACCTTCCTGAATGGTAAGACTGGTAGGCCTACTGTAATGAAATATGTGTGATTGTTGCTTGAAAAGTATTTTATTGCATCAAAACACATACAGAGCCCTGTGAAAATATAACCTAACGTGACCACGAATTATGGATTTGTTGCCACCAAACAGGTTTTACGAATTCATTTTCTTATTTTACATAAATCGTAAGCACGTTTCACTGTTTCATTCCGTCATTTGAAGTAAATCAGCCATAAAAGCAGCTATAGATGTGTTTTATCAATGTGGATGACTGACTTACGAAACTGGGGCAGGAACTGGAAAAACATGCACAAGTTAGCCTACCTAAAACAAGGGAACAACTTAGTAAAACATGTTTACGTATTAACAAATTAGGGGAATATGACTTCTAACCATGCTAACCTGCAAAGCTGTGACCCATTACGCTATTTCAGAACCACATACGACTCTTACTATTTCTGCTATTTAATTATTAAAAAATAGTAAGAGCAGTATGCTAGTGTGAGGTTCCAAATTCAGCATATTTTTTTTTCTGTCCAAATAAATAGGCGTTCAACAAAGTAATTATAGCAAATTTTAGCACTGCCGTTAAACATTGAAAAAACAATCCCATTTAGTTGATCAAAAACTTCTCTTTGATTAAAGACTAACGTGTTTACATCACATATTCAGTGTAAAGCATTATGAATTTGACAAATGAAGCTTTTAACTTAAACCTGTGAATATACCGTTTTTGGGTTTCTGGTGTATATATTTTAGTATATGTCATAGGCAGATGGAACAGTTTGTGGTGCTGGTGATGAACACTACAACTATACTTATGCTACAGTAAACATAAACAAAATAAATCATTTTCAAAAAGTACAAATGAAATAAGAACTATTTATGCCCCATTAAAACTTACTAATTTGAAAAATGAAATTTGCAAAACAATAATAACCCTGTTTTTGACTGATTATTTTTTTCTTGAGAACATCTTGATGATTACATAGAAAACTAAACTTTTTTTGTGCAAGTGTGTAATGAAGCAGTGAAGTGTCATTTAGAATCAACCTGCTGCTCAACAACAGCACAAAGCAATTAGAAGCACAACACAAAATATTAAAAAACGAATCAATTCAAAATTGCTCATCTACTGGCATTTCTCTGCTGCACATATGGCAAGAGGAAGTCACAAAATGGAAAGAAATCACTATGCAACCTTTATATGAGATGAGTTCAGGAACAGAGAGCATCACATGACAGCAGAATAAGGTGATTTCTTCAAGACCATCTCTCCGCTAAACTGCTCTGAACGAGGTTAAGGGACCTCTGAGCTGCTGATGGTGTCGGAGCTGTCAAACGAGAATGCTTGACTTTCCTGCTTAACCTTTTTGAGAGCAGGGCAAATAGAAACATTGTGGAGCTCTTGGAAAACAGCGGGGAAAAAAAGAGACGGATCAGGTGACAGAGGAACTCAGCTCGGTTCATTCATTTCCTTTCAAAGAAAACTCAAGGATGAACAAATAAGTGGGGCCTTTCTGAAGATTCACACACAGTTAAAATATAAATCATTTGCCTTCAACTTTCATACATACAAGGCATAGTCTTTGTACGTCAAACAAAGAGTGTTGCATGGAAAAAGTGAATGGATATGTTCTGTTATGCTATTTTTGCTGTATATACAGTGAACAGTATATACACATTTTCTGAATGCTTGAAATACCTGGATGACCATGAAATACTGTGTCCCACAATCAGGATTTACAATATCCGGGAATACCAAGTGTGTTATTTTCACTCCTGGGAAAGCCATGGAAATTTATGAAATGTTAAAAGGTCACAGAGAAGTTATGGAAATTTGAAATTTCTATGGTCAGTGGGTTTTTTTCTAGTTATGCTTGCAGTCTTCTGCTAGAAATTAGTTTTTGTGAGTGCAATCTATCCAATTATTAAAAAAGATTAAAAAAAAAAAAAGTTATATTGCCCTGTCATATGCATAGTGCTTGCGCTTGTCAGATTCTTTTGGGACCTATCGTATGTCCTTAGATGTCCTATTTAATGTCCTGTCTAACAGATGACTAGAAAAAAGTATATGGACTATTAAAAAATTCCCATGACTTTGCAATGACATTTTAAGGTTTTACAAATTTCCATGACTTTTCCAATATCTAATAAAAAGGCAAAATGTCAGTATATATACAGGGGTGTGAAAAATTGTTGGCCCCCTTCCTGATTTTTTATTTTTTTGCATGTTTGTCACACTTTAATGTTTCAGATCATCGAATAAATTTAAATATTAATCAATGATAACACAAGCAAACACAACATGCAGTTTTTAAATGAAGTTTTTTATTATGAAGGTAAAACAAAATCCAAACCCACATGGCCCTGTGTGAAAAAGTGCTTGCCGAGACGAGCCTTTATGTTCTTTTTGCTCAGCAGCGGTTTTCGTCTTGGAACTCTGCCATGCAGGCCATTTTTGCCCAGTCTCTTTCTTATGGTGGAGTCATGAACACTGACCTTAACTGAGGCAAGTGAGGCCTGCAGTTCTTTGGATGTTGTTCTGGGGTCTTTTGTGATCTCTTGGATGAGTCGTCGCTGCGCTCTTGGGGTAAATTTGGTCGGCCGGCCAGTCCTGGGAAGGTTCACCACTGTTCCATGTTTTCGCCATTTGTGGATAATGGCTCTCACTGTGGTTCGCTGGAGTCCCAAAGCTTTAGAAATGGCTTTATAACCTTTTCCAGACTGATAGATCTCAATTACTTTCTTTCTCATTTGTTCCTGAATTTCTTTGGATCTCAACATGATGTGTAGCTTTTGAGGATCTTTTGGTCTACTTCACTTTGTCAGGCAGGTCCTATTTAAGTGATTTCATGATTGCGAACAGGTGTGGCAGTAATCAGGCCTGGGTGTGGCAGTGCACTGCATCTGACTTTTTTAAAAATACAAAACAGAATGCAAATAACAATATGATCATGGTACGCCACTCATATTCAACTTGATAAAATACAAACTGAAATGAAATTTAATTAAATTAAATTAAATATAAAAACAAATGTATTTTATTTCAGCTTTGCTAAGGCAACATTTCTCTTTTCTATTTAGTTTAAGTACTAAAACTAAATAAACAAGAACTAAAATTGAATAAACATTTAAATAATAATAATAATAATAATAATAATAATACAATTTAGGAAAAACAACTTTTACTAAACACAAAATTACTAAAACTTTAAATTAAAAAAAATTATAATAATAAAATCTCATTCAAAATATTTAGAACTATAATCATATATAAACGATAAATAAATAAAATAACTGGTCATGGGATGACAGTGTACTCCTTTGTTCATCATGTCGGCTTTTCAGTGACTGGCTTCCTGTTCATTATCTTAGAAAAAACGAAATGTATTTTGCATTTTTAATCTAATTTTGCGTAAAAATGTCATAACACTGTCCAATCAAAGTGTGTTCCTGTATATTGTATTGGGCCTGTTTTGGCAAACACTCAGTCATCCGGGTTTTAGCGGATACAAAGGAAACACATACATGGGCTAATGATTTTACCCCTATTCAAGAGAGGCATTTAGGATGATGGACAGGCTCAGTATTGCTTTAACTATTTGCCTTGTGTAATTAATATCAGAGGCAGTTGAACTGGTCGATGACAAACTAACTTCTGACATTTTGTCTCTGAGGTCTCCAAAGGACCCTCACAAATCAATATGCATGTCAATTGTTCTTTTTTAGCTGCTGTTGTTCTCTCTGTTGACCTGAAGAATCACAAATATTCCCCATCCAGCCTTTTTACACAGCTAAAATTACTCATAAATGAGTCATTCGTTCCAGCTGAAAGAGGATTGATCATTATTCACAGATAATGACCATAATGGTCTACACACAGATGTTTTTGTAAAACTTCAGTTTTAATTGGCTTGCTCTGCTTTAGAGCTTGATTGCTTTTTGAATGAGTCTGTCCTTCTGTACCGTCTTTTGGGGAATCAGGAACAGGTTTCATTTCTGTTTGAGAAACAAACACCTTTGCATTAACTGCCCTGTTGATGATCAATAAAATGTCTCTCAATCTCAGACCTGCATCGTTGATGCTGGTATAATGATTTATTTAAAGATGGATGTTTAAGGTTATCCACTCTTTCAGATGTGGTGAATTGATCTTGAAAAATTAAAGAGTTTTCTTTAAATGAAACGTCTTTTTGCAGCCCTGTTTGCAGAGCATAAATCTTTTAAACCTTTATTTGACTGTATAATTCATATTATGAGATTTAAATTCAAATGTTC
This sequence comes from Spinibarbus caldwelli, assembly GCA_039654775.1. Taxonomy (NCBI): domain Eukaryota; kingdom Metazoa; phylum Chordata; class Actinopteri; order Cypriniformes; family Cyprinidae; genus Spinibarbus; species Spinibarbus caldwelli. The sequence continues at coordinate 6,805,103 of CM077266.1, read as the reverse complement.
TCTCCCTCAGGACAAACCTAATACTAGCATATGAGTTAAATAGTTGCAGTATGATACATTATTATTAAATAGCACCACAAAATGTCAACAGAGAGGAAAAAAAGGTAACGCTTTAGATTACAACCCGCAAAGAACTACGTAAGTATACTGAATATACAGTGTACATTTCTGTAATTATAGTGTACCTATAAAGAACGTACGTGTAGGTGTCACGAATCTGGTCCATGCACTTCCGTTCACTCACCACCAGAGGTCACTCGTTCGCCACATTGACTCCTGCACTACACTAACTGTTGCACGTCACCCCCGGACTGCATTTCCCATCATCCACTGCACTGATCACAGCTGTCACCAATCACACATTGCACTGATTACACAGCTGATCCCATCAGACACGCTTTATAAGCCTTGGACTTCCTCTCTGTCAGCACCGAGTATTGTACGCGCACATCTCTCTCCTAGAGATAGCTACTCTACGGAGCCTACTTAGTTGTCATAGTCTTGCCTTGCCTTGCCTTGCCTGTTTTCTGGTGTTTCGATTTCTGCCCATGTTTCCTGGATTAACCCTTGTCTTGCCGTTCGGACTCTGTTTGCACCTCGTTTGGATTATTGCTCTTGTACCTGGATTATCTCTCTGCCTTGTCCTGTTGGATATTGTTCGCCGATCGCAGATCTACGCTTGCCCTAGGATTACTCTTTGTCTTGCCTGTGATATAGCTGTTTGTTTGACCCTTGCTTGTTTACTGACCATGCCTTTGTAAATAAAAAGCTCGCTCCGTAACAGTAGGTATAAGGGAACAGTGTGTTCTTCCAAATCTTATGTTTGGGAGTGATTTAGAAAGAGACAATATTTTTTGTATAATTTTATACTGGTATTTTATTATAGGCCTAGGTATTTTTAACCATTCTATTATTAAGGAAACATGATGATTACTGAACAAAAAAACTGGACATCTAGTGAAATGAGTTAATGAGTTTCTGAAATGATTTATAATTCACAAGTCAGTTTACCTTATGAAAGCTTACTCGTCGATCTCAGCTGAGTCACACCAGCAACTTCCCAACACCACTATCACCAAATAACTCTGCATGATATACCATCAAGGTTTAAAGAAGCTTAAAACAAGCTTACCTCTTTCTAGCTGTTTGCAGAAAAAAAAATGCATGATACAACATTTGTATTTCAGTGGATGTATACTGTGACGTTTTTATAGCAAAAAAAGAAAAGAAATTGTTGGCCATCAAACAATTAAATTAAAACTAGTGCAATGTTTTTCTCTCTAATTACTGTGCAAATATACACTTGTTCTGTGTTTAAGGCAGATGGGAGTTTTACTTACTCAAAATTGTTCTGAGGGCAGAAAGGAACATGATTGGTTTACAGATTCAACCAATGAAATTGAAGCAGAGGCGGAGTCAGGAAATTTGGACGTGTAGAGGGAATACTTCAGACAGATAGGTTAGTGACGCTTCGTGGGAGGCATTTATTGCAAGGTAAGTGAATTTACCATGTATTTTTATGAAAAAATTAACATCTCTAACATTTAGTAAGCTGCAAAGCTTACTAAATACTTACAAAGCTGCACAGAACAAATAATCATGAACTAAATATCATATAGTATGCATTTTCATTAGACTGCTTCATCAGTCGATCGCACCAAAGCTGCTTATGAGGTAACTGGATTAAAACATGCTTTTCCAATGCTACCGCGCTGTCTGTGAAACCGATATGAAGGACAACAGGTTTAAATCTCTGTGACATTTCCTCAGTCAGTTAGTGTTAGCCTTAGCATTAGCACTACTCACGGGGCAGGAGTGCTCAATATTCATATTACTGTTATTTTTACTGAACTATGCACTGCTCTCAGGGCAGGAGTACTCAATAGATTCATATCACTCTTATTTTTACTGAACTATGCGCTGCTCTCAGGGGAGGAATACTCAATATTCATATCGCTGTTATTTTTACAGAACTATGCGCTGCTCTCAGGGCAGGAGTACTCAATATTCATATCGCTGTTATTTTTACAGAACTATGCGCTGCTCTCAGGGCAGGAGAACTCAATATTCATATCGCTGTTATTTTTACAGAACTATGCGCTGCTCTCAGGGCAGGAGAACTCAATATTCATATCGCTGTTATTTTTACTGAACTATGCGCTGCTCTCAGGGCAAGAGTACTCCATATTCATATCGCTGTTATTTTTACTGAACTATGCACTGCTCTCAGGGCAGGAGTACTCAATATTCATGTCACTGTTATTTTAGTGTACTATGTGCTATCCTCTATGACCTAGCCATTGTTTATTCTGTTAAACAACACATAATATCAATCATGAAGAACATTCAGTATACATGGCTGTCAGCTCCCTGGGCATTCTTGACTGTTGTAAAACTGAAGCAAGTTGTCCCACAATCTAATAATATACAGTGTAGTCTACACTGCGTAGATAGATAGATAGATTTTTTTTTTTCATTTGTTCTATGTAGTATTGATATTTTGGTATCTTTTTTTTTCCTGTTTATTTTTACTAATTTTAGTTAGGGCTGCACGATAATGGTTTAACTGGTAGTCACGATTATTTTGATAAAATTTATAATCACAATTATTAATAACGATTATTCTATCAAAAGGGTAAATGCAATAACATTTCATGTGTCCTTTAACCAACCTCCACTGACTGACTTCATTTAACCAACTATGATAATACAAAACTCATGATTTTGGTTAGTGTTTTGTAATCTGTATTCACATTAGATTTTCTAAGTGACAATTTGTTGGCAAAAAAGACAAGCCATTCAGATCGCACAGTAAATTTGCTCAAAGATTGACACACTGATAATAACATTGCCTCTTTGTGTTATATTAGGAGTCTAAAGCTTTACTAGTTTTCATAATGTCAATCAGTTGAATGTGGGTGGGTTTTTGTTAAATGTGAGCCAAAATCATCACAATTAAAAGAACCAAAGACTTAAACTACTTCAGTCTGTGTGCATTGAATTTATTTAATACACGAGTTTCACAATTTGAGTTGAATTACTGAAATAAATGAACTTTTCCACGACATTCTAATTTGAGATGCACCTGTACATAAACAGAATATATATAACACATTTATTGCAATGATCACTCAAATGTGGTGATCAAACACTTATAATGACGTGACAAAGATATGTAATGGAGGCAGGGCATTTAACAATTTAACAATAAACTTTATTATCCAAAATGAGTCTGACATCAGTGCACTGAACAGTAAAGGTGAAGTTTATTTAACTTTATTTCAATTCAATTCCATTCAACTTTATTCCGTTGAAGTTTATTTCACTTCAGAACATTGATTCACGGATTTGCGCTACTGTCTTCACACACAGACGAAACTTAACTAGAGAAGTGTGAAGTGTGACATAATATACCACTGTAAATAAATACAATTTAAATTCACATCTCGCACACTTTAATGCTCTTTGAATGTAACGTGTACGTTCCCTTGGAACTGGAATCATGGTGGAATATCATGCGAAGTCCACTTCGCAGGGCACTTACGGTCGAATAAAGCCCTGTTCAGACTACACGATTTTAGCCCGATTTTAGCCCGATTTTGCCACGATCTGCTTGACGTAGGGTGTCGTGGGGATTCGTAAACGACAATGGGCGTCGGGATGCACGATTCAATCGCTTCATCTCGTGTAGTGTGTCATAATGCACGACACCTCTGCGATGCTTCACGACTTCAACACAGAAAGACTAGCATGTTTAATTTTTTTTTTTTTCCCGTCATACACGAAAGGTCCATCACATCTGTGACACTGGCCAATAGGAGTACAGAAGCGCCTTTGTACAAGCTTTCAAACAAGCCGAAATGAAAGAGAAACAATGGTATCAGTCTTGCTAGGTGTAATTTTACAATGGAGAAAATGTTCGTGGAGCTACAGCAACAATGCTCCTGCATTTATGATGAGGGACTACCGTGACAGTGAAAAAAGGTAAAATAAAAACTATTTTACCTCAGTTCTCTTTAACAGTCCATACCATCCTCTTCATGCAATCCAGATTTGTGTCCATTGTCAGGTTTTCTTTCTTTTTTGGGCTTTTCTGATGACAAGACAGGGCAAAACACGCTGTTTGCTAGCCATTGTTTGTTTACGCTCATAGCACCTTCTGTCTTGTCCCGCACTGTATCGATGACAGCACACACGTCGTTAATGACGGCATGCGATGAATGATCGGGTAGCATCGTATAGTCTGATCTCCACCAAATTCGGGGGATCCTTTCAGCTCGAGGAGCCCTCTCGAACACCACCCTCCGCGCCTCGTTAGTCCCCCGGGATCGCCAGATCAGTTGGCGCCCGACCGCGAATTTAATCGCCCGTAAGTCCCGGACCCCAGGGGCTATCGACATGGGGGTGGTCTCATTCGAAAGGGGGCCTCGAGACGTACACTCGATTCGGTGTTCGAGAGGGTTCCTCGAGCTGAAGGGATCCCCCGAATTTGATGCGGATCCGCTGCTCTGTTACAGAGATATGGCCGTTCAAAGTTTCAATGGTATTCCATACACTTAAGCTTAAAGCGTTTCATCCAGGTCGCCAGTAGCAAACAATGGAGCGCGCTCTGCTGAACAAACTATGTAATTACACCATATACAAGCATTTTATCTGCGTTTTATGTTCTGTAAAAAAAAAAAATTCATATCGGCGGCATATCCGCCGATACCGATATGTGTGTGACAGGCTCATATCGGCCGATAAAATCAGCAAAACAATATATCGGTCGGGCTCTAGTTAGCAATGCAAGATAACGCAAATGCCAAATTAAAAACACGTTTTCAGGATAAATAACAAGCCAGCCAATATCGTGACGATTGTTTTTAATTAATCGAGAAAGGTGGATATCATTATCAAGATTAAAATACGATTAATCGTGCAGCCCTAGTTTTAGTCCAGTAAATTTTTTGCATATTTTTAAGGGTATTATTATTTTATTTTTTTTAAATCATTACATTTACGAATCAGTAGACAATGTCTGTATTATTGATTGATCTTTTATTTTATTCTTCAGTTACCTGGAGGAGCTGGCAGAAACTGGACAAATCAAAGGTTTTAACACTAAAGAGGAATCTGATGCGGCCGAGTCCAAAATGGTGCAAAAAAGGAGATGTATGAAAAATGCACCCGTTTGTAAGGAAGGTTGTAAATGAACTAATTTCTCTATCCAATGCTGTCACGTCACGTGACAAAAGAAAGAACGACTCGAAAGATTCCAGAGATGAACTAATCAATTCTCTTTCCGGCTCAGACTACATTGGTTAAAGCTTATGGGGCTGTCACGTGATGAACGAACGACTCAAACCCGAAGACTCGAGAGATGAACTAATCAATTCTCTTTCCGGCTCAGACTGCATTGGTTAAAGCTTATGGGGCTGTCACGTGATGAATGAACGACTCAAACCCGAAGACTCGAGAGATGAACTAATCAATTCTCTCTCCGGCTCAGACTGCATTGGTTAAAGCTTATGGGGCTGTCACGTGATGAACGAACGACTCAAACCCGAAGACTTGTCAGATAAGAGGTGAGGTGAGCTAATCATAGACTAAAGACCCAGGTAAACAATGAATTAATCTTTTCTGTTTCTTATAGCATTAAAGTTTTGTATTGTTTGTAGTGTGATCAACGTTTGCATTAGTAGATGTGTTAGGGAAGTAACATGTAACATTTTAATTATGTTTTGCTAAAATGAGCGAAATGACTCGAAAAAAGATCCGTTCATTTTGCTGAACGAGACTCAAAGGTCCGAGTCGGTAAAATGATCCGAACTTCTCATCACTAGTGTGTGCACGAGTGATGCGTGTTGGATAGTGTGCATCAATTAAAGCAGCGCATTAATATGGAACGGTGTTTAAACTGACTTGGCACTACCTGTGCATTAAACGGTTATACTGCATACCTGCCAGCCAATCAGAATCCAGTATTCAGACAGACCATGCTATATATATAATCTGCAGTACATATATACATACAAGGAATAAATTCTTGAAATATATTTGATTTAGTTTACAGATAAACAAGGGGAAAACACAGTGCGACACGTAATGTAGCTAATATTTGCTGAGTTTCAGTTCATTTTTGTGACACGCTTAATTTGTTCACAGAAAGGAAACTCAAATGGCAGAAAGCAACATCCTATTTGTCTTCTTCACTTTACAAAAGCACAATGTTTTGTTTTCATTTGTGAGTGTACACAAATAAAAGCAGACCTTTATACAGTGATGCATTATTAACAATAAGTTAACAATTAGACAATAAGTGTTTAAAGTTGATTCTGCTGGTATAAGGAAACAGTTGAAGTGATCGCGCCGGCACACACACACACACACACACACATACACACAAAACACATCAGTTCCAGCATTACTAACTTGACAGCACTGTTGGTACTTTATAAAAATAAAATACAGTGAACCAAACATAATTTCATCAAACATCGTTGGAACGCGACTGAAGTACAAAACCTATAATTTACATAATAAATAATAGTTTAGCATTCAGATACGTTATATCGCAAATATGGAAATATTATGGAATATTTGGATTTGTGCCGAAAGAGAGGTAGGATACACAAGCTCAAAGCTCCATTTTGCAAACAGTTGAGTGGGCAAGCCTTTAAAGCAGGGCTCCTCAAATCTGGACCTCGAGATCCACTTTCCTGCAGAGTTTAGCTGTAACCCTAATCAAACACACCTGAACATGCTAATCAATGTCTTCAGGATCATTAGAAAATCACAGACAGGTGAGTTTGATCAGGGTTGATGCTAAACTCTGCAGTGGATTGGACCTCCAGGGTAAGATTTGAGGAACCCTGCTTTAAAGTATACTCCTTTGTCAGTCTATGTGAGAGACGCATTCAGAATCAGCACATGGTCACTGTCTAGTGGGCTTTGTTTTCAAGTGCGCAACTCATGGCATTTGCTCGCTGTTCTTCTGCTGGCAGTTATTAAACAGCATTGCATTACTGCGCCCCCTTTTGGATTGAGGGTGAGTTGCCCTTTATTCGTTGTAAGGCCTCATGCACCGAACCGAGATGTCCGTACCGTGACGGTTTGGTACGAATACATGTATCGTTCCACCCCTATTTATTGGTCGTGCAATTTGATCTTTAAACTTTTGCAGACCTTTTACATTTACAAACAGCTATGTTACAATGCATGAAAGGTAATATTTGGGGGAAAAAATAATATGGGCACTTCAAATATCAACAAGATTCTGTCAAGGTTGCGTGAAGAGATGAGAGCGAGGACTCAATTGCAGGAGGGAAAAGGCTTTATTAACACAAAATAAAAAATAAACAAAAACTACACCGTAGGGGAAAACAGACTGACAAGGCTGAACACGAGGATCACCGACCACATTCGACAATGAGCTCGCCCGGAACTGAAAACACAAGGAGATTATAAAGGGAGCAAATGAGGAGGGTAACGAGGAAAAACAGGTGGGGTAAATTAACCAATAATCAGGTAACAAGATGGGTGGGGTCAAGACAATTGACATGCGAGCACATGGCACATAGAACAAAACAAAACAAGACAAGCCATGTGCTCACACAAAACAAAAACACAAGCACATGGCCAGCAAAACAAAATCACTAGCCATGTCCAGAACAGGACACGAACACACAGCTAATAAGGAGAATCATAAGCCGCGTGTTCACACAAAACATGACAAACATGAAAGCACGCAGCCAGTGAAAAAACAAGTTGCGTGCAACACAGAACAAGACAACGAAAAAGCACGCGGCCGAACCCGAACCACCTGCCGTACAAAACACAACACACACGGACAGAGGAGCGCACGGCCCGAGCGAACTCGAGACCGCACACTCGCACAGCAAGACTAACCTGGAGCGTGAGTATCCGAACCCCGACAACGAAAACCAGAACCGAGCCTGAACAAGCCAGGATTGCCAGTATCCGAACACCACGCTCCAACATGAAACAGAGCACGCAGACAAGAGAGCGCACAGCTCGAGCACATTCGAAGCCGCACGCTCACCAGAAAACAAGACAAGAGGGGAGTGTCAGAGCTCTGTCACAAAACCACGAATAAACTAGACAAAAGTGACAGAACCCTGACAGATTCTCAACTAAAACTAGAGGAACTTACAAAAAAAGGCCAGAGATTCCCTTTCTCCAAGTATGGACCAGTGATGGCTTCTGCTTTTTCAAAATGTTATTCTACAAAGAGAAGAAAAACTACATGAAACAGTCACAGTCAATGACAGTTTTTTTGTCATTATAAGCATGTGAAAATGGAAATAAAAAATGCAGTTTCTTGAATCTACAATGCAGCATACAGTGCATTTGTCAGTTCTCCAGGACTATAGACAGAAACAATTATGGATAATATATCCAGAAAACAGATACCTTCTCTGTGTGCAGTTACCAGTGCATATTGAATAAGATAACAAATATACAGTACATTTTAGTTTTTGGTAAACCATATGCACTTCATTGCAATAGAACTACCATACTACTCTCTATTACATCTACTAAGAAATACTACACCTAATTCATATAAAACATATAACATGGAAAAAGTACCTTGGCAAAAGTCAATAAAGTTGTACAAATATGAATTGTAATAGAAACCAATGATTTTTCTTTTTCTTTTTTTAAATTACCTCATCAGGAAGATGCTGATACAAAGCGAATATGGCGGGGGTTTTTTTTTTTTCTTCCCAGTTCTGGTCTCACTGAAACAAATAAAAAAATATATAGGTACAGAGCATTATTATTATTGTTATTATTATTTGCAGGCAAGTTATATTCAACAAATCAGTTATAATCGTTTTTTCTTAGACTACTGTATTTTCAGCTGCATACAGTTTGAACCAGGAGTGTCCAGTCCTGTTCCTGGAGATCTACTTTCCTGCAGAGTTCAGCTCCAATCCTGATCCAACAAACCTGTCTGTAATTATCAAGTGCTCTTGAAGATCTTAATTAGCTGGTTCATGTTTGTTTGATTAAGGCTGGAGCTGAACTTTGCAGGAAGGTAGATCTCCAGGAACAGGATTAGTTTAAACCAAGGGTTTTAAAATTGTTCCTAGAGTCTCTCAAGGTAATCCAAGGAAACCAAGGAATAAGGAAAACATTCAAAATGTACAATGCTGTCGACTGGGGAGGCTCTAGGAAAAAATAAAATAAATAAAATAAAAAATTGCTTGAGGTGGTTTTTGGCTTGTGTGATTAAGGGTTAATGCAAATAACCTGAGATGGAAATGCATTTGCCGTATAACTTCCTCTATGCACATCAAAAAAGTCACATGACTTTGCGCGATGGGGCGGCATAACCAGTGGACCGATCTTATTGCACAGCATCTAAAATGTTGTTAAGGTCATTCTTACATGCCCAAGCAAAGTATAGTCATACAAAAATACTTTGATAAGAGTAGCGCATAGTTCAGTAAAAATAACAGTAATATGAATATTGAGTATTCCTGCCCTGAGAGCAGCGCATAGTTCAGTAAAAATAACAGTAATATGAATATTGATTACTTCTGCCCTGAGAGCAGCGCATAGTTCAGTAAAAATAACAGTAATATGAATATTGAGTACTCTTGCCCTGAGAGCAGCGCATAGTACACTAAAAATAACAGTGATATGAATATTGAGTACTCCTGCCCTGAGAGCAGCACATAGTTCAGTAAAAATAACAGCGATATGAATCTATTGAGTACATCTGCCCTGAGAGCAGTGCATAGTTTTGGTAAAAATAACAGTAATATGAATATTGAGTACTCCTGCCCTGAGAGCAGCGCATAGCTTAGTAAAAATAACAGTAATATAAATATTGATTACTCCTGGCCGAGAGCAGCGTTAATGCTAATGCTAACGCTAAATGACTGATGAAATGTCACGGAGATTTGAACCTGTTGTCCATCATATCGGTTTCACAGACAGCGCGGTAGCAATGGAAAAGCATGTTTTAATCCAGTTACCTCATAAGCAGCTTTGGTGCGATCGACTGATGAAGCAGTCTAATGAAAATGCATACTATATGACATTTAGTCCATGATTATTTGTTCTGTGCAGCTTTGTTCATTAATTGTCTTACTAAACTTTTTTTTCATAAAATACATGGTAAATTCACTTACCTTGCAATAAATGCCTCCCACCAAGCGTTACTAACTTATCTGTCTTAAGTATTCCCTCCACACGTCCAAATTTCCTGACTCCGCCTTTGCTTCAATTTCATTGGTTGAATCTGTAAACCAATCATGTTCCTTTCTGCCCTCAGAACAGTTTTGAGCAAGTAAAACTCCCATCTGCATGTTTAAGCCCAACTTGTTCCCCCCTTATTCCATGTAGTTACAGGGTAAGTAGCTACAACAAATTAATCTAAAACGATTGTTTATACAGTAGGTCATACATTATATATTAGGTAATATATCAATAAACATGGTGACTGTTATATTTAATTCAAATATTATTTAAAATTTGGGGTTTTAAATTAAAATCACACAATATGACAACAGTAACAACACAGGCAACAGATAATAAAAGATAAAAACTTATTACACCAGTTCAGAAAAAGCAAAGCAACTCCATACTTATCCAGCTTATAGAGTTAAACCAAATTCTTTTGAAAAGTTTTTTTAAGAACGAAATTAAGATTTTGTTCAATATGTTCATGTTTTTCACCCACTGACTAAGTTAAACTATTATGGCCAAACCATCACGTCAGTAAACACACAGTAATAAACACTGAAAGTCAACATTAAACTATGTATTATTGCGAACTGACAGGATTTTAACGTCTTTGTTTTTACCGTTGTGATCCACGTCCTCAAGCACCATTTTGACTACTTCAGTTCCCGGCTTTACTGCTCAATGTTGTGAGAACATACTAGGACAAAACTCTCCAATTTTAAAAGAACACATTCCAGTCAGTTTCAAAAATCTCTCTCCTCTTCGCTTCGATTAGTTTTCTTGTATTTTCGACTTATATTCCTGTCATGAGCACCGCAAACACGGCTCGTCTCAAGCGCCATTCAAGCTGTTTCCAGGTCCCGATCAGCACATTCACTGCTTCAGTTTTAAATGAACACAGTTTCAAAGTTGTCCCTCGTCTGCGCTTCGATTATTTTTTTTCCTATTTTCCACAGGTTTCCATCTTCAGCACCGCAGACACGGATTTCGTCTGTGCATAAGGTCATAATTTATGAATCATAACCCGCCAAATGAGCTAGTGATTTGATGTGCCTTACCCACCTGACTTCACTGGAGCTATAATAATCTATAATCTCTGAAAATACTGGCTTGACGCTTTACTATTGGGGGCTCTGGCAGCTAGCTACTGTTGGCTAATTAAATCTATTCAGACGGGCTTAGCTAACGTTATGTATTTAGATGGGAGAGCATGAGAAGAGAGAATAATTAGGTTCACTTGTCACTGAGTTTAATATGTTAAATTAGTTATTTTACCCAGTAAACGACCTGTTGCTCTCCATGATACAACCTCGCTCGCTCTTCTGTCAGACTGCGGCGGCAGTGGCGGGGATTCTGGGGACACGCAGTGGGCATTCTGGGGCACGTAGTGGGCGTGGTCGACCTGTGATTTCAATCGAGAGTGACCAATAGAAAAAGGCCTTTCATCCTTGTGGGAGGAGACCGCCCACTGAGACACAGCTTCACTCCCAAGCAAAACTTTTCAACTCAAACAAGTTTTAGACCCGCAAAAAAAGACGGCAGAAAAGAGAGCAACATTTGTGGTTTCGCGATGAAAAAGTGTTTGAAGTGCACAAAGAAAAATAAAGATTTTCAAAGATTTACACACACGGCAAATAATTTTGTTATCAATTTATTTATTTTTGAGCCTTAAGAAGACTTTTTTTGCAATCTTTTATTTTTTAATTACAAAATAATTAGTTTTACTCTCAAACACAGAATGTTTGATTGAATAATAAAGACACAAAAATAATTCCATAGTCCCCGGTAAAAAAAAAATTCCCCGGGAAAACCGCGGATTTGGCAACACTGTTCCTAACCCCCCACATAGCAAATGTTTTCTGGCCCAGCTCCGGGCCAGACAATCACTTTTCCCTCGGCCCAAGTACCGCAAAGAATGACGACCCTGGCCCAGAACTGGATTAAAGACAAGGGCCGCACTTTGGCCATAACCGGCCCGAATCTCAGCCAGTATTCACCCTTAACTGGGCCAAAACAGGTTTTATTATTGGTGCCAATTGTCAGCCTTAAGTAAACCAGAATCCCCAAATCTGAGCCACACCTGAGCCTTATATGGCCCAGATCCAATACAGAATCTTATATTTGATATTATTGCATTTACTATAATCGCCATTATTCATTTTGTGAAATGTTTTGGTAATGTACACACAAATTATGCCAATAAAGTACATTAAACTGAACAGAAAATCAGCCTTAAAATTCACAAGTCATGTAACTGTGCAATAAAAAACATATTGCACTGAAAATGTTTTATTTTTTATGAAGAACAAATCAACCAAAATAGAGTGAGTGTTTTTTTCGGTAACGCAGTCTATAAGAAAAACGTAACAGACGGACACTTGTAATCACAAGAACGTATTGCAGAAATGTCAAAGAGCAGTACCACAGTAGTCCAAATGACGATGCGTTGCAGTCGCGGTCCTCTCTGGCGGAATATAATAGTTTAGTGTGAGGAGCAGGGCATAATTTAAGTTGTTAAACGCTGAAAATACTATCCCGATCAACTCCGTGAGGGCACGCGTTTCTTATTCAAAACACGCATCACCGGAAACACGGCATGTCGCAATCTATGACGGAACCGGCAAGAGCCAATGAGCGTTTTATATCGCTGCCGTAAAACTTGTTGTAAAACTGCTTAACGGCAAATTTTTAAATTCATACTATAGCTACAGAGAAAAGAGATACATATTGCCGATGAATGGTTTGAATTTGGATCTGTTCCTCACACAAATCATCATGGATACCGAGGATTTGAATAAAAAAAATAATAATTATTATTTTATGATCATTTTATTTAATGCTTGTGCATAACAGCATATTAATAAAATGATGTGCCCCATGGTAAATCAAATAAATATTACATGATAATGATTAAATGATATCTCTCTCTCTCTCTCTCTATGTAAAGATTCTAAGATTATTTGTACTGAGAATAATAATATATAATCAAATTATAATTAAGTGCAGTTTAATGCAGTTGGCTGATTTACTGATTTGTTTTATTTTGAAATTATAATGTTGACAGCAAGCAGTGTTGGCCCAGATCCATCCCACATCTGGCTAGCATGGATTTCACGCGGGCCAGATGTGGGCCGGATCTGGGCCAACACTATGTTGCTGTTTTGACTTGCTATTTCAAAGATGAAATTTAAACAATACTACACTTAATTAAAATTTCTGAGATCATTTTATCATATTTTATTTGTTTTTCATGGGTCTCATAATATGCTGTCAGGTTACTGCCTGATCTGGGCCACATGATCACCGGACTGATCTGGGCCACACTCCTCCCACCAACAATCGGCCCTCATATTGTTTCCCGTGATCCACGCCATGCCATCATTGCCATACATGGCCCAGCTCTGGCTGAATGGGTATATGCCATTGCCGACAGGAGGCCAGCAGTGCCAGCTTGAGGCCACATTTGGGCCAAGTCCGTTTGCTGTGTGGGCCAGGACCGTCGAGTTACTTTTATTACTGATATCAACCCAAATTGGGTCAAATCAAGTCAGCTTCCTAACAACAGCCTCAACCGAGCATTTGGATTGAAACAATAACCTAGCGTGTTTAAAAAGTAGGCCTACACAGTATACGATTTTGCTAAATCGCTTGCAAATATAAGATTGTTGTATAGCCTACATACCACGTAATATTAGAATAGGTACCACTTAGTTTCAAAATACTTACATAAGAAATAATTTGTAATTTTACAGGTTATTACCCCTTTATTCCCCAAACTTCATATATTATTCCCTTATACTTTCACGGAGGTACTGAATAGGTACACTATAATTACAAAAAAAAGTTACACTGTAAATTCTGTTTACTTATGCAGTACGTTGCGGGTTGTAATCTAAAGCGTTACCGAAAAAAAACACAACAAAAACAAACTTTACAGAGCTCAAGCAGCCAAACACCCACTTCCCCCGATGGATGGCTTGATCACGCGTGATGAAAGCCGATGAGCTGCAAATCCCCATCTCCTTCTCCTGATGAGGTCTGACATACCTCACGGCATGATACCTGCTCGCTAACCAAACGCTGACAATCTGTAATTAATTGTCATTTGTATTATGCACATGAGGACGGTCCAATAATTGTTCATGATTGCACAATCACAGACTAATTAGGTTGACTTTATCAGCATTTAAAAAAAGAAGAGAAGGAGAGAGAGAATAAGTGGGTGTTTTTTCTTCACCTTCTGGAAGTTATAGGACTCATAATCACAACTGAGCAGCAGTTTAACCAACTAGATTCAACATTTTTGCGTGCCAAGTTGCTATTGTGCTTTAGCACGTTGCTAAGGTGTTGTGAAGTCTCTATGATATTAACGTAAGTTATGGCACAAGTTGCTGAGGTGTTCTGAGCAGGGCTGCCAAAAATAATGAAAATAACGTTTGCATTTATAGTTCTGAAATTACATGTCTAAAATAAAGTGAAATAAAGTGCTCACAGAAGCAGACACTTGTTTATGTGGCTATATATACAGGTGTGTCTCAATAAATTAGAATGTCGTGGAAAAGTTCATTTATTTCAGTAATTCAACTCAAATTGTGAAACTCGTGTATTAAATAAATTCAGTGCACACAGACTGAAATAGTCTAAGTCTATGGTTCTTTTAATTCTGATGATTTTGGCTCACATTTAACAAAAACCCACCAATTCACTATCTCAACAAATTAGAATACTTCATAAGACCAATAAAAAAAAAAACATTTTTAGTGAATTGTTGGCCTTCTGGAAAGTATGTTCATTTACTGTATATGTACGCAATACTTGGTAGGGGCTCCTTTTGCTTTAATTACTGCCTCAATTCGGCATGGCATGGAGGTGATCAGTTTGTGGCACTGCTGAGGTGGTATGGAAGCCCAGGTTTCTTTGACAGTGGCCTTCAGCTCATCTGTATTTTTTGGTCTCTTGTTTCTCATTTTCCTCTTGACAATACCCCATAGATTCTCTATGGGGTTCAGGTCTGGTGAGTTTGCTGGACAGTCAAGCACACCAACACCATGGTCATTTAACCAACTTTTGGTGCTTTTGGCAGTGTGGGCAGGTGCCAAATCCTGCTGGAAAATGAAATCAGCATCTTTAAAAAGCTGGTCAGCAGAAGGAAGCATGAAGTGCTCCAAAATTTCTTGGTAAACGGGTGCAGTGACTTTGGTTTTCAAAAAACACAATGGAGCAACACCAGCAGATGACATTGCACCCCAAATCATCACAGACTGTGGAAACTTAACACTGGACTCCAAGCAACTTAGGCTATGAGCTTCTCCACCCTTCCTCCAGACTCTAGGACCTTGGTTTCCAAATGAAATACAAAACTTGCTCTCATCTGAAAAGAGGACTTTGGACCACTGGGCAACAGTCCAGTTCTTCTTCTCCTTAGCCCAGGTAAGACGCACATGAGGAATACAACAACTGTAGCCAAATTCCTTGACACATCTGTGTGTGGTGGCTCTTGATGCCTTGACCCCAGCCTCAGTCCATTTCTTGTGAAGTTCACCCAAATTCTTGAATTGATTTTGCTTGACAATCCTCATAAGGCTGCGGTTCTCTCGGTTGGTTGTGCATCTTTTTCTTCCACACTTTTTCCTTCCGCTCAACTTTCTGTTAACATGCTTGGATACAGCACTCTGTGAACAGCCAGCTTTTTTGGCAATGAATGTTTGTGGCTTACCCTCCTTGTGAAGGGTGTCAATGATTGTCTTCTGGACAACTGTCAGATCAGCAGTCTTTCCCATGATTGTGTAGCCTAGTGAACCAAACTGAGAGACCATTTTGAAGGCTCAGGAAACCTTTGCAGGTGTTTTGAGTTGATTAGTTGATTGGTATGTCACCATATTCTAATTTGTTGAAATAGTGAATTGGTGGGTTTTTGTTAAATGTGAGCCAAAATCATCACAATCAAAAGAAGAAGACATAAACTACTTCAGTCTGTGTGCATTGAATTTATTTAATACACGAGTTTCACAATTTGAGTTGAATTACTGAAATAAATGAACTTTTCCATGACATTCTAATTTATTGAGATGCACCTGTACATGTACCTAAATACAATGTATAATTCATTCATTAAGTAAACCGTCACAGTGTATGAAATGAACACCCGCCAAACCCGCGTTAGTTCCAGGAGGAATGCCTTTGCCTAGACACAATTAATATTGATATTTTCACAATATTTACGCTTGCAGAAATAAAGGCTACATTTGTTTACATTTAGCAGAACAGACGGAAGAAGATCCGTCAATGTGCATTTGTTTCGTTATGTTCAGATGTTCTGTAGCGGTCATGTGAGGAGTTTTCACTCTTCTCCGTGTCAGAGGTTATATACATATATATTTATAATACATAATTAATATAGGCTACTTTAAAATATAATTTAATTTAATTCAGTGATGCAAATCAGAATTTTTAACAGCTGTTACTCCAGTTTTCAGAGTCATATGATGCTTCAGAAATCATTCAAATATATTGAATTATTACCAGTGTTGTTAAAAAAACCAGCATATGCTGGTTAGGTATGAAGCTGGGATGCTGATTTATGCTGGTCCTTTGCTGGTTTAAGCTGGTCCTGGTCGGACCAGCTTAAGACCAGCACATGACCAGCTTAAACCAGCTAAGGACCAGCATAAACCAGCACATGACCAGCTTAAATCAGCTCAAACCAGCATCCCATGCTTGAAAACATACCTTACCAGCATATGCTGGTTTTTTCAACAGGGAACAGTTTTGCTGCTTAATATTTTTTGGAACCTGTGACATTTTGTTCAGGATTCTTTTATGAATAGAAAGCTAAAAAAGAACAGCATTGATAATAAATCAGGCTGATAAAAATTCTGATTTGCATCACTGAAATAAATTACATAAAAAAAACAAAAAAAAACATTAAAAGTATTTTGAACGTCTGTGTGTGTGTGTGTGTGTGTGTGTGTGTGTGTGTGTGTGTGTGTGTGTGTGTGTGTGTGTGTAAATTTTATCTAAATATCTATATATCTAAATAAAAATAGACTATATTCAGTATATGATCCAAAGTAACTAGTAACTAACTAACCAATACTTTTTTACTCTTACTCAAGTAATTATTCAGACTATTACTTTTACTTGTACTTGAGTAAATATTTCTTCAAGTACTTTTACTTTTACTTGAGTACAGTTTTTGGGTACTCTACCCACCTCTGCTTGTTTCTCTGAAAATTTTAATTTAACATTTATTCTAATTTTTAGGGCTGTCCTTGACTAAGGATTTTTCTGGTCGACTAGTAGTTGTTCATTTTAAGCATTAGTCGACTAATTAATAAACTATTTAAATCATCATTATGAGCCTTTAATTGCCTACATAGCCTAATAAGCACTCAAGCACACACATAAAGCTTGCCACAGCGCACCGGCAGAAGTAATGAATGTGTCAGAGAAAAACAGTAAGAAGACTGCATTAACATTTTAATAATTTGATAAACTAGTGCTTTCTTTGTTTTCGGAGATGAAGTCGGCGACACTGACTCGTCATCTCCACAGTAGCAGACGCAACATGTTTCATACGGATTACATAATCTGAGAATATGTATTTTCCATTTGAACTGATTCATTTGAAAGTAGACATTTCACTCTCTATAGATATATTTTAATGTCTGTAAGCAAGATATACACGGACTTTCGCGCTCAAGTTCACAGACCGAGATGGTAGAAAGTGCATCCTGTTTGCTTTCATTATTTTACAAAAGTGCGATTTGTTTTTATTGTAAGTGCACACAAATAAACGTGGAATCATTACAGATTTTAAAGATGTATTACTCCTGTATGACCAAAAATGACCAGTATTTTAAGAGCAAGTGAACGCACTGGCGCCTCCATCTGTCCTGCAGACAGACACTTGAACAGCGCGCATTTCTTTAGGTTAACATTAGATTGAGCAGCCATGTAAAGTTGCTAATATTTACATATTTCAGATGATAAGTCTTATTTGAGGTCGATGAATGATAGGCGAGCATTTGGATCTCCAGCCTGATGTACTGTATTACCACAAAAAGCAGCCGTTAACAATCTGTTCGTAAGGGACTGCTGACTTTGCCGGGTTTTTTTTTAAGTTATTTATTTAATATTTTTTTTCCTCGACTAAGCCACTAATAAAATTTTGGTCGACCAAGCCTCTTCTGGTCGACTAACAATTAGTCGACTATTAGGGGGCAGCCCTACTAATTTTAAATGTGTGTTCCATGTCAGGATGCCTGTTTTTGTTTTGGTATGTGTCAGAATAACTTTGCCAATTTACCCAATAGTATTTCATCACCCTGGGTTGTCAGATGCCAGAAACACAGCATGCTGCATCCATGGATATGAACTGGGTGAGAGATCGCAGATTCTACCAGACCTAAAAAGCCATACATCTAAAAGCTCTATAACCAGAGTCATATTTAAATGTGGATAAATCAACTCATCAGCGTACAGTGTAAGGGTTAAATTGGGATCGCTAGGTTCATTTATGGGGAAAAGCAGTCTCATTTTGTTTTGAATCAGTGGTTTGGAACTTGAATCAAAAGTCATGTGATCTCAGCAAACTTTGTTTCGTCATACTGTTTCGAACCTCAGCTTGTTTTGCCACTAAATGGTGTAGATGGAACCCATTTGAAGGTTTTAAGTGATCTCAGTTTTCTAATGTAGGTTCATTTTTAATTAATGTAAAAAGGGTTTAATTAATGTAAAAATAATATTTCATTGCTTCTAATTGACCTATTTACTACGGTAGTGCACAACACAATGAAATCGCCACAACATAACGCATAGGACTAATTTCATTGTGTTGTGCTAATTTCGTTGTGTTGTGGCTTGTTTCCATTGTGTTGTGCTAATTTTGCGTTGCAGCTTGTTCTTGTTGTTTTGTGACTTGTTTGCTTTTTTTCCTTTGTGTTGTGCTAATTTCGTTTTGTTGCGACTTGTTTCTGTTGTGTTGTGCAAATTGTGTTGAGTTGTGGCTTGTTCTCGTTGTGTTGTGCTAATATCATTGTGTTGCAACTTGTATCCATTGTGTTGTGCTAATTTTGTTGTGTTGCAACTTATTTCTGTTGGTTTGTTCCTGTTGCGTTGTGGATATTTTGTTTTGTTGTGGAGATTTCGTTGTTAACACAAAACAACTACACATTAATAAAAGAATACTAATTTTACAGAACCTTCATACTTAACTTATTTAATTATTTGAGAAAATATTTGTGTAATATACATGGACTGAGTTTTTGTTGCATTGTTTTGACCAGTATGTGTTGCTAGCATGCAATGTTTTGAGCAGTTTGAAACAGCGAATCATTTGGTGAATCATTTGGAGTTTCGAAAAGCTTAGTTTCTCCATCATTAAAAATCAGCCCCACCACTTTCATCAGAAGTTACTTTTTGGAGCGATGTATGTCAGAGTCAGACTATGATGTAGGTCCTATGCAGACGTAAAAATACGATCAATCGTTCCAGCTGCCTAAAATTATAAAATTACAATCAATGCAAATGCAGAGAAATATGGTGGCTTATAAAATTCACTGGCCTTATATATGGAGAAATATATGAGACATCAATCTCAAAGGTCTCAATTACATCTTTGACACGGCTTGTGGTTCTGCTGACCCACAGATCAGCTGTGGTTTGTTTGTGTATTTTATGTTCTACATAAATTATCAGCCATTGAGAAAGCACACGAGCAGACGCTCCATCAACAGCTGTTATTGACACGGGGCACTTTGCAACTAGACTTAAAGATAAATCACCGTGTGCTTATTGACATTTGGAAAATGCCGGCACGGGTCGACCTGCACGTTGGCAGCATACAAAGCTGTGTTCTTCCTAATCCAGTTCCTCACGAGCGTGTTTTACAGTTTCATTTTCGCTGAGGGATTTACATGGATTCATTTGGAAATCATCAGACTGAAACAGAGATGTCAATGACTGCACAGATAAAAGAGTGGCATTTCCCCGACATGATGAAAACAGAGCACCAAATCTCAGAAAGATCCTCTATCATGCTGACTTTTAAAAATCTTCTAAATAAAAAGGTTCAACCTTTTAAATTCCCCATTGATTTAGGTGCTGTTCCTCTGTGCCTTTGGGTTTTAATTAAAATAAAGGGTATGAGGCCTTTTAAAATGAAGGTTTAGCTTTTAAAAGCTGGGGTGAGAGCAGTGCTTCTAGGAATGAGTGCTGTGTTCATGGCTTATATTTTTTTAATGGACTGAGGTGAAAGAATTTCCTCATTGTCTGCACAGATGTACTTTTGGCTTGAAACTAAATTCTTTGAAAAGGAAATTACCTGGGCTGCTGGCGTCTAATGCCAAAGATTGGTTGTGCAGTGGCAAAAGTGCTTCAGCATTTCTAAAACAGTGTGGAAAAGTAATAAGTCGATTTCAAATTAATTTCTAATCAGATGTCTGGAAGTGCAGAATGAATCAAATTGGTTTCCAAGGCTACAAACTGGTGACTACAGTTTGAGATAACTGTAAAAAACACCCAGTTCAATACTGCCTGACTCACATTCAATTGGTTTGTTTGGATGGTTCATTTAAGTCATTTGAATCAGTTCAACTCAATCATTCAAAAGAAACATTTCAAAAGAATGATTCATTCCCATACACGTTGGGTTTCTGTAACTTGTGTTTGTTTCTTCAAAAGCTAATCCAGATTTTGTCTCAGCCCGTGTGAATGTCAGTATGTGCTCCGGGTCAGTGTGTGTGTGTGTCAGTGCAAGCCAAGAGAGTCTGGGTCACGGTCGCACCGTTGGGTTAAACATGAGTTTAATTGTGCATCAAATTGGATTATAGGACTTCTGGCCATATGTTCCACCATGGTGTGGCTACAGATCAGGACTGGCAATTGGAAGGTTGTTTGTTCGAGCCTCATATGGAGTGAGCCATCATGAGCCTTTGAGCAAGGCACTTTACATAATTCCTGTGCCATATGAAAAACTGCAAATTAATGTGACCACTAACAGCTAGCTTTCTCCATATATTATAAAACACCTTTTTCCAAGGCGACTGTTCCTGTAATACATGTGCTGCATGTCAGTTTGGATAAATATGCTAGATGGCTGCTTAATTTGCAGAGCATTATTAGTCATTTTTGTGCTGATTTGGGGGAAATTTGTGGAATTATGTTATATTGATTTAAATATAATTAAATAAATAGAGCTGAGAGCAATATAGTGTTATTGAGCTGAGATACACACACACACACACACACACACACACACACATATATATATATATATATATATACACACACACACAGGTGCATCTCAGTAAATTAGAATGTCGTGGAAAAGTTCATTTCAGTAATTCAACTCAAATTGTGAAACTCGTGTATTAAATAAATTCAGTGCACACAGACTGAAGTAGTTCAAGTCTTTGGTTCTTTTAATTGTGATGATTTTGGCTCACATTTAACAAAAACCCACCAATTCACTATCTCAACAAATTAGAATACTTCATAAGACCAATAAAAACATTTTTAGTGAATTGTTGGCCTTCTGGAAAGTATATTCATTTACTGTATATGTACTCAATACTTGGTAGGGGCTCCTTTTGCTTTAATTACTGCCTCAATTCGGCGTGGCATGGAGGTGATCAGTTTGTGGCACTGCTGAGGTGGTATGGAAGCCCAGGTTTCTTTGACAGTGGCCTTCAGCTCATCTGCATTTTTGGTCTCTTGTTTCTCATTTTCCTCTTGACAATACCCTATAGATTCTCTATGGGGTTCAGGTCTGGTGAGTTTGCTGGCCAGTCAAGCACACCAACACCATGGTCATTTAACCAACTTTTGGTGCTTTTGGCAGTGTGGGCAGGTGCCAAATCCTGCTGGAAAATGAAATCAGCATCTTTAAAAAGCTGGTCAGCAGAAGGAAGCATGAAGTGCTCCAAAATTTCTTGGTAAACGGGTGCAGTGACTTTGGTTTTCAAAAAACACAATGGAGCAACACCAGCAGATGACATTGCACCCCAAATCATCACAGACTGTGGAAACTTAACACTGGACTTCAAGCAACTTGGGCTATGAGCTTCTCCACCCTTCCTCCAGACTCTAGGACCTTGGTTTCCAAATGAAATATAAAACTTGCTCTCATCTGAAAAGAGGACTTTGGACCACTGGGCAACAGTCCAGTTCTTCTTCTCCTTAGCCCAGGTAAGACGCCTCTGACGTTGTCTGTGGTTCAGGAGTGGCTTAACAAGAGGAATACGACAACTGTAGCCAAATTCCTTGACACGTCTGTGTGTGGTGGCTCTTGATGCCTTGACCCCAGCCTCAGTCCATTCCTTGTGAAGTTCACCCAAATTCTTGAATTGAGTTTGCTTGACAATCCTCATAAGGCTGCGGTTCTCTCGGTTGGTTGTGCATCTTTTTCTTCCACACTTTTTCCTTCCACTCAACTTTCTGTTAACATGCTTGGATACAGCACTCTGTGAACAGCCAGCTTCTTTGGCAATGAATGTTTGTGGCTTACCCTCCTTGTGAAGGGTGTCAATGATTGTCTTCTGGACAACTGTCAGATCAGCAGTCTTCCCTATGATTGTGTAGCCTAGTGAACCAAACTGAGAGACCATTTTGAAGGCTCAGGAAATCTTTGCAGGTGTTTTGAGTTGATTAGCTGATTGGCATGTCACCATATTCTAATTTGTTGAGATAGTGAATTGGTGGGTTTTTGCCAAAATCATCACAATGAAAAGAACCAAAGACTTAAACTATATATATATATATATATATATATATATATATATATATATATATATATATATATATATATATATATATACATATATATATATATATATATCTTTCCATTTCACAAAAGGTTTTTATAGTGAAAAAAGCATCTTTAGATCTTTATACTAAAAATAAAAAAAGTTCTTTTGAAGAACTATTCTATATATATTGCATAATAAGCAAACATGCAACAGATTTGTAGAATTGAATGAATGTCAAATGTTTCTGTGGAAATGTTCTGTGGAGTTCTGCAAGCCCAAATTCCTTATATATTATTTTTCCAAGCTATAAGGAAGCTGAAGGCAATATTTCTTAGGCAAACAACATTTTTATAGTTTGTCCCCAGGTTCTCTAATGGTACTTAAAGCAAAAGATCAAAAAGATCAGGTTGTTCGGTCAATGGCACCATTGATTTTTTACTGACTTAAACACCCTAGAATATGATGTTTGGAATATTAAGCAATGCTCAGAATGGCCCTAGACCATGTTACAGTATGAAATAATCATGAGTCATGTAGCAAAGCTGTCTTTAAAGCGTCTTCCTTCAGTATTTCTGCAGTGATAGGTTTCACATAGGCCACTAAACAATTTATCAGATTGGATTTCCATGTTTCCCAGGAAACCCCAGACACTCGCACAGGTGAAGATGAGCAACATAAACCTGCATCTACTGTTTTCATGATGACTGTTACACCCACACGGCTGTGAGGAAAAGTTTATTCTCCAAAACAACACAGATGTCTCATCAATGTCAAAAACTCTTCTCTAACATGTAAATATGCATATCGCAGTGCAGGTTTATGCAAGCGTGGCTTCTGAATTAAGTGCATTTGGTTTTCCCTTCAAGCAATTCTCTTCCAATCAGAAGTGCTCATTTTCATTCAGGTGGCATCCGGATAAACTAAACAAATAATTCTGCTCTGGTATTTGGGATTTCATGAAAGGCCCTGCCCTCACCTCGGGGGCACCAATCACAGCAGACGGCCACCAGATGAGTGATTAGACGCCAAGCTTGATTTGACCTTCAGGCTTTGTGTTGGCAAGCTTTAAAAAACAAAAAAAGAGCGTGACATGATCTCTTGATCTCTCTCCCTGTCTCAGCTTAGACCACGACATATTTTTTTGATTGCCTGCACATACAAGATTCACTCCCTCTGAATAGAAAACAGCTTTGAATGATTCTTTTCAGAGGGTTTAAAAAGTCTTTTTACTTTTAGCACTTGATATAGGTTTATTTTTGCTCTGCTAAGATAGTGAAGTGATTGATTCAGTTTGTCAGACTATGATGAGTGCTTTTGAGCAACTGTAATAAATGATCATCACAGGTTATTGCGTTCAATACAAACACCATTTAAAGTTCCACTTTCCAGTTCCATGGCCGTGGGTGATTCCCCTTAAACTTGTCCATGGCATATATATATATATATATATATATATATATATATATATATATATATATATATATATATATATATATATATATATGTATATATATATATTTATTAAAAAGTGAAACATTACCGCAGTTACTTTTTACCAGCTGCAAACTAAAAGTAGGCCTATGATAGGAATGACTCTCATTTATTAGTTTAAAACAATCATGTTTTCTTGTCAAAAATGTTAGTCTCAACTCTAATTTCTTTTTTTTTTTTTCTTTCTTTCTTTTTTTTTTTTTTTAAATCTGCTTTATGTGTGATTTTTTTTTTATTTTTGTTATTATTATTATTATTATTTTTTTTAATTAGCTATGTGATCCTGGACCACAAAACCAGTCATAAGTAGTACGGGTATATTTGTAGAAATAGCCAACAATACATTGTATGGGTCAATTTTTTTTTTTTTTTATGCCAAAAATCATTATGATATTAAGTAAAGATCATGTTCCATAAAGATATTTTGTAAATTTCCTACTTTAGATATATCGAAACTTAATTTTTTTATTAGTAATATGCATTGCTAAGCACTTCATTTGGACAAGTTTAAAGGCAATTTTCTCGATTTGTTGATTTTTTTGCACCCTCAGATTCCAGATTTTCATCTCGACCTATCCTAATATTGTCCTATCCTAACAAACCATACATCAATGGATAGCTAATTTATTCGGCTTTCAGATGATGTATGAATCTCAATTTCAAAAAATTGAACCTCATGACTGGTTCTGTGGTCAAGGGTCACATATGTGATTTGAATCGTATTATGGAATGTACGTCTTTATAAACTACACATGCAACAAAAGAACTCAATTGCGTAATTTTTTGGTACATTCTATCACTGGTATGTTTCACTCCATATATACACATACCATATACTGTATATATACACACACATCATAAAGTACTGACTCATAAGAGTAATTTGTTCTTGAATTGGACCACACTGGTCGCTTTGTATTTTTGTTTACTCGTACCTGCAAATGGAACTCATTAGAAATACGCTTCTAGCCATTATTTTGCAGTAGACGTCTTATTATTGCATCACATTCAATGCAGACAGCTCAGGTAAAATATGATTTTTAGGAGCTGAAGCTTCAGTTGGGGGGGGGGAGCACTGCTCATGAAAAGCAGTGCAAGAAACATTGGCCCACAGTGTGAATACAGACAGCTTGACAACCGATCAGATCAATTACATATATATGCCATTACTGCACTGAGAAAATCATGATTTTAAGGACCAAAGGTTTTAGGGAGGAAAGGACTGTTCCAAAAAGCCTTATCACCTAAAATTCTGTCATCCTTTACTCATGTCATTGCAAACCCGTATGACCATATGTGGTCATTTTCCTCACACAAAGTTGTTGTATATTGTAGTGCAATTTTTTTTGTTGAACTATCCCTTCAAGTGTCAGCGAAGAGCTGAACTAGCATTTCGAGCACCATAAACAGCTTTCCTGCAAAAATCCTTTAAAGATAAAAGATCAACAAATCACCTTAAAAACATTACATGACACATCCACCCTCCATGTAGCACTCGGCTCTGAATGCGAACGCACCGCAATTACACCTTACAGTAAGGTGCGCACAGCCGACTCTCTGAAAATCAATCATTTGGGATTGTTTTTTACCGTTTTAATGGGCTCCTGTGACCTTGACCCTTGTATTCTTTGGAGTGGAAAGCACTTCAGACTTTAGTCTATCGATTTTCCGATTTTAGAAATAAGTTGTGGCCAAATCATCCGGGTCAACAGAGACCCAGCCAAAAAGTTTAGACCTGGGAACTTCAGGCATTTATCCAGAAGGAAAGCTATGCTTTTGAAATAAATGTCTCCATCGTTTTGATATATGCGGTGGCTGTTCGTGACAGTGGCAGTTTGTGGGTGAGCTGTTCTGTGCTGTGGATGATATCAGACGCCCGGCTTGCATTAGTCTGTCCACTTTATGGCTGCAGCCAGCGCTTTCCTTCCTCTTATCTGGCGAGAGTTCAGAAGTGACGGATGCATTAGGACATGCACTAGTAGCTTTCAAGAGCTTAAATCCATTTGCTGGATTATCACTTTGAGCCCCTGTGTAATGACATGGCTCAACCCCCAACATCTTCCACGATGTCGGACACGAGGGGTTGTTTTTTAACACGACCTGCGTGGCCCTTTTTAAAACGCCAACGCTGCTAACATTTGCATTTTTCATCAAGCATATAGAATCTAACTAATCTAATGTACATCTAACTCCTTCCTGTTATTATCAAACATAAAAGCTTGGCGCTAATAATGCCAAGGTCATGGGTTTGAATTCCCATGGAAAGCAAGAACTGATTAAATGCATACCTTGAATGCAATGTACTGTAATTGGCTTTGGATAAAAGCATCTGCCGAGTGCAAACTCTTGTATCAGGTTCAAATTCTGGGTACGATTTTTATGCAGGTCTAATTAGATTTAGTACAATTCACCAAAAATCACACTATGAAAACAAACAAACAGGAAAAACAATACATTTTTAACACTGATACACATTCACACATTGAAAAAATTAATATGAAAATATAATTTTTAAAACATTTTTTTTTTTTTTTTTTTTTTTTTTACAAATTATGAATATTAAACAAACAAAAAAACTTAAACATTAAAAAAAATTACCTTTTAAACAAAGGAAGTATGGAAGTATGGAAAAAGCTCAAACAATCAGGAATATTATAGTTAACTAAAACTAAAACTGAAACTAAAATCATAAAAAAAAATTATTAACTTGAAATAAATATTATCTGAAATATAAAATATCAAAAGTTATTTTTTTTAAATTCAGCTAGTTGCTGAATTGTTTTAATTTAGTTTAACTTGATATACTAAAATAACAAAAATTAATATTAATAACTATATAGAAATATATTTTAAAAACGATTAAAAATGACAAAAACATATAATGACTAAAATTTTAACTAAAATGGAAATGGAAAATATAAAAATGGATTCAAAATATTAATAAAAGTATCTTAATGATACTACTGCAAACAACAGAGAATAGTGCTCGTAACGTCAAGATCATAGGATCAGGGGATCAATTCCCAATTAAACGCACTTTCTTTTGATTAAAGGTGTCTGCCAAATGCATGTATGTAATAAATACCATTAGTGCCCGAGAAACTGACATGGCATAAAACACATCCAGTTTTTATTTCAGGTCCTGCAAATGCATTTAAACTGATCTACAATGCAATGTGAGGGCTAAACCAAGCTCACTTGAAGTTTCAAGAAATTGACTCACAAAATAAACTCCCAGAAGTGCCCAAAAGCCTCGTAGCCTTCAGAATCACTCCTTCAGAATATTCCTCCCACTTATAAGAGGCTCAATAAGAGTGCAAATCTTTAAAGTCTATTTGAGATATTCAAAGAGGTGTTTGCCCGTTGAAATGTGAGTGCCTTACTTCCAGGACATTAATGCTCTGCAATTGAATAACAGAAGAAGAAGTCAATATTAAGGGGGTGGCGGGGCTATCTTGCCCTGAACTCAGGTTACCTTCTGTTTCATCATTTTTTTCAGTTTGCTTGTTTAAATTTGTGCGTGCACGTTTGCGCGAGAAAGAAACTGAGGGAGAGGAATAATGAAGCCTTTCTTCGCATCATGAGGCCTTTCCCATGCTGCATTACTCTAGTGCCATCAGATGGCGAGGGAGGCCATCAGTAGCGTTGCATCTGTACGCTCTGCTAATTATTCTCTTGCCTTTATTAGACTACAGCCATCATAGAGAGAAGGGGAAAGACATCATCTCCAGCCTAATTCTCTCCCTCGCTCTATCTATCTATTTCCCGTCAGACTCTGGTCTGAATGAGGCCGCTCGCTTTTATCACACAGATTACTTCACAGGGTGACTCCAAGCCATTAAATTCTTATCTGTGTCAGAGCTGAAATATGATGTTTACAGCACTGTCTGGCTATTAGTGTTAGAATTGAGATCTCATATCCACGACAGGCTCGGTAGCCACTGCAGAATTGATTAGGTGACCATGTCGCTTGATTTGAACGTGAAAGCTGTATTACACACCAAATGATGCACACCGGGCATTAAGACAAACATTAAGCCTAATAATTAGAGTCTGTGTGGCTGTGCGCAAATATGAAGCAATATCTCCACTTGACGACATTTTGTCAAAGAAAAGCTCATTAAACACTAAATTAGACCATTCAAACCTAAACGTTGGACTTTTGGATTTCAGGGTATTGAAACATATACCCATCTGAATGGGATGTGCCATATTTCCAGATTGCTGTATGTATTCAGCTCCAGTGATGGTCCATCTGCGCCATCTCATGGCCGACCTGCGTTACTACATCTACACAAATAATAATAATAATGGATGTTTTGTCCATGTGGAATCAGATACAGATTTTTTTTTTTAAAGTGTAATTTTACAGTTTATATGAACCATATGTTTAAACAATTTATATAGTATATATGTTTTATATTTATTTAAAGACCTGAAGGAATAAAAAACACATTACTACTAGGCTACTACTTTATGTATTAATACACATACATATTATAATTTCTACAAGATAAAATATATACCTTCCTTTTCAACACTTTTGTGAATGGACAAGACTTCCGGTTCATCAGCCACTGTAGGGAAATAGCGAGAAGAATAGCAAAGTGCAGTAAACGGTAAAACTGTTTGCACTACGAACTACTGTGTTCATAATTAAGATAATATATCAATGTAATATAGTAAAACACAGTTGTTTGTAATATCAAGCCGCAAAACGAGCTCTTTTGTACAGCTAAAAATAGCTGGAAGCGTCGCACATAAATGGCCGCGTCCGCTCTTACGGCTCTTTGAACTAAAGCGAGCATTCTGTTGTTTCCATGGAGTTCACTTATCAACGTGTGCCGCTGACCTGCCTTCACTGTTGCGCCGCGCTGCCTGGTATTTACGACACTTTCGTTCGGAAGACGGCAGCATGCGGGCATACATGTGGAGTGCGGCGTGCGTTTCTGCATTCAGAGTCTTGACTCGAGTTTGTGTGTCATCGCAGCGGGTTAAAGCACCCCTACCGGTGTTTACAGCCCACAACTTCTCCCTATTCAGTCCATGTACCTTTGTGCTCGCGAAAGGTTTGATGTCAAGACGACCTCACAGCAGGAAGATGTCACAGTCCTTGGCGCAGCGGATGGTCTGGGTAGATCTGGAGGTAAACAGCAGCAGATAAACGCAATAAACAAGACAATATATCGTTTACAAAATTTCACTGAGTCGCTTTTAAAAGTCATAATCAAGATTTTTTATTCAACGAAACGGTAGGCCTAACGTTACATGACTAAACACGCCTGTATGATCGAGTTTGACAGTTGGTTTTATGCTGGATGCTGAATGAATTTGCATGGGGGTTTTTTATAATATGCAGTATGTAAAAGATTCAAAATAAACGATCTGCTTTTATAGCAAGTCCAGCACAATCTGTGCATGTCAAAACATCTTTGCACAAGATTTAGAATCGTCACTGCAGCTGAGGACCAGCTGACATGCTTCTTTACCAGGTTTTGCACAGTCTTTGGTTTTGGTTGCACCCTACGCAGGAATTTTTATCCAGGAACTCTCTTTACAGATAAATATTGGCTGAAGTCCTCACAGTGATTGTGCAGTTATGGGATTGACAAGTTTTCAGTGTTGCATATTAATGCCACTGTACTTCCTGTTTCAGATGACAGGGCTGAATATAGAGAAGGACCAGATTATTGAGATGGCTTGCATCGTTACAGATTCTGATCTGAACATCATTGCAGAGGTGGGTTTTTTTTTTCTTTTGCATAAACCGCATAAGTCCCATGCAGTCGGAATTAGAGTTAGTTTTAAGGGTGATCTACATACTGGTGTACACCTATAAATTGACATAATTGGCTTTTTAGTTAAGTTTATTTATAAAGCACATTTAAAACAACAAATACAGCACCAAAGTAGAGCTGATCAATTATGTTAGTTTAATTCCTATCACGTCTGTTTCTATGTATATTGTGCTATATGTATATACCAAATACCACCTGCATGTAATGTGTCATATATGTCTCACCCCAAATAAAAATAATGCTTTAAAGCTAGAAAATTGTTGGTTGTTGTTGTTAGGGGCCAAATCTGATAATCAACCAACCAGATGAACTGCTCGATGGCATGTCAAACTGGTGCAAAGAGCATCATGGGAAGGTGAGTAGTACAGCTCAATGCACCTGCTGAGTGTTTCCTGTTTGTGTGAATGAGCCTGTCTGTGCTTGATGTGTGTTGTGTGATTGTGTTTCTGTTTGATGTGGCAGTCAGGGTTGACTCAGGCTGTCAGGGACAGTCACATCACTCTCCAGCAGGCGGAGTATGAATTCCTGTCTTTCATCCGACAGCACATGCCACCTGGACAGTGTCCTCTCGCAGGTAACCAACCACACGAGCTGCTGTTGTTTCTTTTGCATGTTGCAGGTCTAAAATATTATGGAAGCTTAATTCTGCCATGGAATAAAAAAAAATAAAAAAATAAAAAGGTAATGTGACTTTTGGTCTCACAATTCTGACTTTTTTTCCTCATAAATGTGAGTTTACATCTTAATTTTTCTTCATAATTGCGTTATTACGTAACTCACATTTACATCTTACTATTCTGACATTTCTTCTCAGAATTCTTCTGTTTACATCTCACTGTTTTGACTTTTTTTCAGAATTCTGATTCTCAATTCTTTTTTTTTTTCTGTCGTGGAATAAAAAAAATTGTGATGCCGACTTTGTCACAAGTGTGACTTTTTTTTTTTCCCTTCAGAATTGCAAGTTATTTACAGTGCCTATAAAAAGTATTCATACCCCTTCATTTTTTCATGTTGTGTTACGTTGCTGCCTTATGTTAAACTGCTTTAAATTACTTTTTTCCCGCATCAATCTATACTCCATAAAGGTAAAGCAAAAAACAGGTTTTTAACATCTTTGCAAATTTATTCAAAATAAAAAACTTAACTGATTCCATTGCATAAGTATTCATACCCTTTTCTGGGTCAATTGAATTTTAGCTCAGGAGCATTTATATTACTTGTAGATGTTACTACACTTCGAGTGAAGTTAACCTATGGCAAATTCAATTGAATGGGTATGATTTGGAAAGGCACACGTCTTAAAAGGTCTAACAGCTGATAATGCATATCAGAGCAAAAACTAAGCCCTGAGGTCAAAAGAACTGCCTGTAGAGCTCAGAAACATGTCGGCGTCAAGCCACACATCTGGGGAAGAGTTCAGGAAAAAATCTACTTCATTGAAGAGTTACAGAAGCATGTAGTCTCTGTTACCGTTAAGTTTGAAACGACCAGGACTCTTCCTAGAGCTGGCCTCCTGGCCAAACTGAGCAATTGATGGAGAAGGGCTTTTGTTAGTGTGGTGATCAAGAACCTGATGGTCACTTTAGTTGAGCTCCATGATCATATGTGGAGATAGGAGAAACCTACAGAAGGACAAACATCACTGCAACACTCCACCGATCCGGTCATTGCGGTGTGGCCAAACTCAATCCTCTCCTCAGTGAAGACACATGAAAACACACTTGGAATTTGCACAAAAGCACCTAAAGGACCCTCAGACTCTGAGAAACAAGATTATCTGGCCTGATGATCCTCAATTCCAAGCATCATGTTTGAAGCAAACCAGGCACTGCTCATCACCTGCAGAGTACCATCCCAAAAGTAAAGTGTGCTGGAAGCAGCCTCATGCTGTGGGGCTGTTTTTCAGCGGCAGGGACTGAGGGACACATCAGAGTAGAAGAAGCTCAGTGTACCAAAATATAGAGATGGCCTTAATGAAAACCCAGTCCAGAGCATTCAGAACCTCAGACTGGGCAGAAGGTTCACCTTCCAAAAGGACAATGGACCTAAACGCACAGCAAGAATGGCTTATAGACAACTCTGTGAATGTCCTTGAGTGGCCCACGCAGAGCCTGGGATTGAACCCAATCAAATATATCTGGAGAAACTTGAAAATGTCTGTCAGCCCCCATCCAAGCTGACAGAGCTTGAGAGGTGAGGAGAAGAATGGCAGATAATTGCCAAATGCTGATGTGAAAAGCTTGTCACATCAGACCCAAAAAGATCTGAGGCTGTAAAGGTGCTTCAGCTAAGTATTGAGTTAAGGGTATGAATACTTATGCAATGTACTTATTTTAGGTTTTTTTTTTTTTTTTTTTTGTATATAAATTTAAGAAGTGACAATTCTGTTTTTGCTTTGTCATTATAGTATGGAATGTAGATTGATGTGGGAAAAAAAGTAACTTAAAGCAGTTTAACATAAGGCAGCAACATAACAAAAAATGAAGGGGTATGAATGCTTTTTATAGGCACTGTACATCTCCCAATTCAGACTTTGTTCTTCAGAATTGCAAGCTATAAACTCGCATTGATGAGTTTGCATCTTATGACTTTTTCTTATTCTTTATTTCTTACAGTTTACTGTACATCTCAGACTCATTTTTTACATCTCTCAGTTTGTACTGTATTCTGAAGTTCTGAAAAAAAGTCTGAATTGTGATAAATGAACTCAGAATTGAAAGAAAGAAATGCTTGCTTATGCCTCAGAGAGTTTGTGTGGTATTTTATCCACAGGGAACTCTGTTCATGCCGATAAGAAGTTTCTGGATAAGTACATGCCGCAGTTCATGCGACATCTGCACTATCGCATCATAGACGTGAGCACCATTAAAGAGCTGTCCAGGTATTTTCCCCATTTAGGTTTAATCAGATGACCGAGCGACCACTGTTGCCACGTTAATGCATGCAGACGTGCTTCAGCATGATCTAGAGAGACTATTTTCAAAAGTACAGGAAGTAGGCGGAGATGTCAAAATACTTTATCCTTTTTTTTTTTTTTTCCATTCTCTTGCTTAGACGATGGTATCCAGAGGAGTGCAGTCTCGCACCGCAGAAAAAATCATCACACAGGTCTGTGTACATCACACAGGTGTTTCACAGCTGTATTATTGAATGCCACGTTTAGCATAGCAAAGGATCCTTTGATATACTCCTTAAATATTTAACCATAAAAAAGAGCTGTTTTGTCTAATCTCAGAATAATGTTGTGTCCGTTTGAATTTTCAGAGCGCTGGAAGACATCCAGGAGAGCATAAAAGAGCTGAAGTTTTACAGAGCGAATGTTTTCAAAGTGAAGGAGAAGAGAAAAATAGTCCAAAATGGTGATAAGACATCTGTGAACTAATTGCCAAGCTGATCTGGAGTGGTTTTAGGATCTTGTGCCGAATTCTCACATTTGGATGAAAGCCTATGTGAATACTTGAGAGAAAGAGAGAGCAGTGTTTGGTTCCTGTTTTATTTGTTGACTCTGCAAATAGCTTAGTTTAAAAAGAGAGAGAAATCCAACAAGTTCAAAACTATGCAAATAACTCATTGTTTTGAACAAGTTCCTTTTTATCCCTTGTGTTCCACTTTAGAAATCTGATTTGTTGCTGGATCATGTCAGTGTGTAGTAATGAAACAAAAGTGTGATTGCGTAAGTTCTTCAATCTGAGAGTGTTTTCATTACACCCCTTGTTTTTTTTTTTTTAATAAAAATCATTTGTTGCTGTTTTTGGAGGGTATTTAATTAATGTGATTTTGCTGAAAATTTGTTGCTGACCTCTAACTACTGTAACCTCAATCATTCAGCAGATGGCAGTATACAGTCAGGTAATATCTGGAGCACGGTTTGCACGGGGGATTAATGGAGTTGTCGAGTGAAAATATCAAGTTTTTGAAAGT
The DNA here is from genome assembly GCA_039654775.1 of Spinibarbus caldwelli. Lineage (NCBI taxonomy): Eukaryota > Metazoa > Chordata > Actinopteri > Cypriniformes > Cyprinidae > Spinibarbus > Spinibarbus caldwelli. Next base: position 6,770,944 of record CM077266.1, on the reverse strand, counting down.
TTGGCTGCGTCTGAAACTGCCTACTCAATGAGTAGGTACTTAATTTCAATAAGTACTTAACGAGCGCTAAAAGTACGTACTCTACAGCTAAATCTCGTTGAGTATGAATGCGATCTGCCATGTTTACGTTATCATGTGATCTATGAGCTACAAAAAAAATACATAAATAAAATAAAACAAGAAATGAGCTACAGGCTTAATTCATCTGTCTGTAAGTATTTTGATGTTGATGAAATTTGCTCATTTTTTGGTCTTGTTGAAGAAACAGCTGCCCTTATGATTGTAGTATTACCAATAAATTTTGGGTTGATTTAAGTTTTTATATTTTTATAATCCTTAAAGATATTATTCTTTATTACGAAAAACCAAGATAGTTATCTCTTGAATATGTTATTAATTTCTTAATTTTATGTGCAAAATTGTTAATCCACACGCAAAACTGGCTTAAATCTCCTTGTTTTCCTCTTTTTCTTGTTGAATGTCTCTCTCTCGAGGCTTATAAATAATCAAAAACGAATGCAATTTTAATGCATTATGATTATACTAATTTTATGATTATTCAAAGTTATTTAATCTTTTCTCCGTGTATATAATCTCATACTATGATGTATGCAAACCCATTATAGTTGTTTTCTGGATTTTTTTATTTTTTTGTCATTATGATTGTTCATTGTTAAAGATGCAACCATCTTTCCCTGAGCTTGTATGTAATTGTAAGTTATGCAGTAGTAATAATAAAAGAAAATAACAGCAACAGGTGCACAAACACCTCACAGCATCAATAAATCCACAACCCTACCTAGTACGTTTTCCTCCATGTTTGCAGTGTTTGTAATATCTGCACAAAGGAGATGTCCATCAGCTGCTTGAAGATCTCGCCTTTGGAGAAGACTGTTGATTTTACACTAGAAAAATGTAAGTATTACTAAATTAAGATTACCTCAGAATGCATTGGTAGCCCAACACTTATGAACAATAATAATGATAAATGCTGACCAATAATTAATTACATTTTTAGTAAAACAAGCAAAATGTAATTTATTTTTTCATATGCCATAGCTACACACTACTATACAATAGCCAAGTTGAATACATCTCAATTTTCAGTCAAGTAATGAATTAATGCATATATTAATGAAACAATTATATTTTATTTACTGACAACAAAAGGAAACATGAATAAATGAGTAAAATGTAATTAAAAGTAACCATGACAATAAATGTCAACAACACACACTGAAAAAAATGACTCATTGAATTTACTAAAATTTTTTAAGGTAAGTGGTTGCAATCAATTTATTTTAGCTACATTTATATAAACAAATTTAGTTGAAAGTTAGTCAACTTTTTTTTTATTTAAATGTAGCTAAAATAAATTGATTGCAACCACTTACCTTAAAAAAAAAATTAGTAAATTCAATGAGTCATTTTTTTCAGTGCATGAAACAAAGCTTTATTCAAACATATTGTTCTAACAATCATGTATTTACAAGCGGTGAACCCACATCCTACTGCCATCTCAACACAGCTGAGCCAGTTCTGCAACTTTATTCTGATGAAGCAGCTGACCACCGTGTCCACCTTCACTTGTCTCTGCTGCTCCAAAATTTCTTGGTAAACGGGTCACCATATTCTAATTTGTTGAGATAGTGAACTGGTGAGTTTTTGTTAAATGTGAGTCAAAATCATCACAATTAAAAGAACCAAAGACTTAAACTACTTCAGTCTGTGTGCATTGAATTTATTTAATACACGAGTTTCACAATTTGAGTTGAATTACTGAAATAAATTAACTTTTCCACGACATTCTAATTTATTGAGATGCACCTGTATGGTTTACGAGAACACAAATGTGTATAATGACATGGGCACTACAACATAACATGGTTTATGAGGACACTTCCTGTGTCCCCGTAAAACAAAAGGCTTAAAAAACATACTAAACGGTGTTTTATGAAATTCAAAAAATGCCAGTAGTTTCCTGTGAGGGCTAAGTTTAGGTGTAGGGTTGGTGTAGGGCAATAGAAAATACAGTTTGTACAGTATAAAAACAATTATGCCTATGGAGAGTCCCCGTAAACCACAAATTCACGTGTGTGTGTGTGTTTCCAAACACAAAAGGTGATTTTGGTCAAGTTTGTCCTGCTGGCTTCTGTTCCTACCATATCAGTCAGTGGAGCCTGACTTTCAGATTCTTCATGAAATTATTTGACGATGATTTTGAAGCTTCTGAAACATTTCATTGACTGATGTTGTATGAACAGAAACCAGCAGAACAAACTTGAACAAAATCACATCCTCAGTGTCTTTTGGTCTTTCTCTAGATGTTCTAGCTGGCTCTGAGCTCACTGAGGATGAAGAGACCACAGCAGCACCCGGCCCAGATGAGGCAGTAAGGGCAGGTGGAGTGATGGAGGCTCTCATCCATGGCACCAGACCATTTCTAGGATACTGCTGTTGACTTCTCCATGCTCACTGCACACAGCAGTCTGTGGACATTTCAGATCCTACAAAAATGCACAAATATAATACAAAAGCAATCATTTTAACAGCACAATGTAATTTGATTTCTGCATTAAAAGTAACAAAATGATTTCTTACTTTTTCTTAATTTATATTTTTGTTTCAGGTTTTCCTTTTTTTTTTTTTTTTCCACAAATGCCACCGTCACCTGCTCCACCACAAAAGCTCTGCATCAAATGTACAGGAATCAAGAATCAGAAAAGCACTGTAATAGCTATGTTTGAAATTACAATAATTAAAATAAACTATAACTTAAAATTTAAAAGATGTTTCATTGATGTCTGTAGCGTACTCACTGAGAGCCTTTCATGGCAGCATTCCTTCATCAGGCACTCTGCACCGTAAACACACGTGTGTCTCATCTGTCCCTGTAACATCCAGACAAGATTCAGTGACCTCTGTGATTTATATGCTCAATACTGCATTTACATGTTGAGGTAGTTGCTGATGCGTTAACTCACTTTTTATCCAACACAAATGTTCCTCAATATATCGACAAATACTAATGGACAAATAAAATAGGTAACTGTTTAGTTACTCCATGTAGATTTGTTTATGTGCATTATTTACATCCATCTAAGGCAGTGTTGACAACAGTGAATTCTACTATAATAGCACACATACATCACTCACTAATATGTCTGTTCATGTTGTGATGTGCTCATATGCAATTCTTTTAGAATATTTTCCTGTCTCATGTTAAATAGACATTTAGTAATGGTCTTTAAGATGTATATGGTTTATGTAAATCCACTCTGGTGACGTACGTGTGTTACGGGAGATCCCCTGTTCACTATACATAAAAAAACATGTTTTTACAGCAAAATCACCAATATACTGTAATGTTGCTGTCTAGTGTCTTTACACTTTAAATCACCAATATACTGTAATGCTGCTGTCTAGCGTCTTTACACCTTAAGCAAATCAACAGTTTACTATACAGTAGCTCAACAAATGTGATTTTAACACAGGTAACCGTGTTTTTGATTTATAATACTCACATTTGTAAACACCCTCGTCGCTGTTCTCCATCACGTTCGATGATGATGCATTGATCTCTCGTGGACTCCTTGGATAGAAAAGTATCCATCGATGAGCACTCAAGAATCTGGGCAGAAGCAGTAGGACATCCGGGAACTTCTCGACTAATCTTTTATGAATACTGAGGTTTCGGACATACTTATTCACTCACCTACTGCTTTTCCCCTACTATATAGTAGAGAAGTAGGCGGTTTCGGATGCAGCCACTATATTCAGGTTCAGTATTTATGTAAAAGGATATTAAATGGGGAAAAAGAGGGAGGGTATTTTATTATCTGTAATTAAATGGAAAAGTTGGCTGAATGCTACATAGCAACTAGCATATTAGTATCACTATCGCCATATATTAATAATTTGGTATGCTGTTCCGAACTCAGCTTTTTATGGCAGGTGGATGGACGGGAGGAATTAGTGACGTCACCTGACACAGAAAGTTGTTTGAGGCATCATCTGTAGAATAATGTGCGTTTGTGAATCGTGTGCAAACAAATGTGTCTTAAGAAAGTAAGTGGGACCAAACTGCTCAGTGATTCAAGTTTTTGTTGTTACAGAGATTGACAGTTTTCTAATCCAGTAATTTTGGACTTGACTTTATCTGTTATTATCTGCTCAACTAGTTAAACAAAACATGAGGGATGTCATTGCCTCTTCAGCTCTCTGTCGAGATTAGTAAATGTTGCTCTCAAAAGTCACTTAGTGTTTTATGCTGTTTTAATGTGGCCGGGACTGCTGGGACTTCAAATCCTGCTTGACTGGAGCAACCCAAGGTAACATGAGCACTCTGTCTGTCACTGCTGCCACTGGAGGATCGCAGGGTTGATTCTACAAGAGAAACTTTAAATAGAAAGACACTGGGCCAATGCATAAACCATGTACTGTAGCTTCTCTCATCTCTCCCCCTTAGAATCTTTCTCCCAGAGGATGAAGAATATCCTCATTAGTGTTCAGGACAGACAGCTCATACCTGGACATCTCTGTGTCACTGTGTTTGCTCTGATCTGGTCAAATGATTTAGAAACATTTATGTTTCACAGACAAGGCTTAAGCCTAGTCTCAGACTAAAATGTAAGTCTAAACTGGTTCAATTAAAAGAAACTTGCACTGATTGATCTTAAAACATGTCGGTGCTTTTGTTTTGTCTCAATATACACACCATTAATGTTTTTTTTTTTTTTCTAAGGCACGTTTATAAAAATTACTTAAATATCCTAATTGAACTTGGCCTAATCCTGGTTTAGTCTAAGCCCTGTCTGTGAAACCAGGCCTTTATCATTTAGCAGATGCTTTTATCCAAAGCAGTCTCATGAGACTCAATGATATTTGTAGTACACAATACCAATTTTCAAGTGTAAGATGAAGTAGTTGAAAGTGTATTATATGGAGCACCTTTGTTTATGGTTGTGGATTAGGTACAGTAAGTGGTGTGACTTCAGCAGGTTCTTTAAAGTTCTGATGATCTCAGCAGATCAAGTAAAGACTGATAACTCGTTCCACCTCAGAGGAATGTAGAAAGTAAAGTCTCTGGAAAGCAACTTTGTACTTTGTTGTGAGGAAGCCAACAAAAAAACTTTTTAAATTTCCACAAAATGCTTTTTATTACTTGCCCTCTTAAAAATCCAGAACTCAGTAAGCTACAATGTAACATTAACAATTAACAACAGAGCTCTTTGCTGCACCTAATGTAAAGTAGAAAACAACCTTTATTATTAGGAGTCTACAATCTCATACATGGTAAATGTCAACTTCAGAATTTCAATCTTTCTTGGGTCTGCCCAAGGTATCACTGCTACATCCTGCAGGTACACCAAGGCCACCCAGAACCCACTGGACTGGACCATTCTGAAGAGCCAAGACTCCAGCCAGCTTTTTCCAGTCCAGGTAGATGCTTTTTCTAAAGTGCACGTTTGTTTATGATGCAACAAATTTGTTTTATTAAAATCTTCTAACCTGTTTAGCATGTTCTAGTGTGTGCTAGAAGATTGTAGTTAAAGTAATATATAATGAAATGTGTGATTATTAGTCACTGTTTTTTTTTTTTTTTAAATGGCTTCATATACTCAGGTGGGTGTGTGTTCAGGCCACATTGGGTTGCAGCTCTGATTATTTCTGAATGGCCCAGCATACGGGGGATTTCCTGAGGGTGCCAGAGGAGTCAAATTAAGAGAGATAATTAAGACTTTTGGAGTGAATGAATGCGGTGAATCAGCTTCTCATATACCAGAGTAAAAACATTCTCCATGCTCACACACCAAGCAGAAAATGGATTCTCTGGACTGAAAAGATAGTTTTCCAACCAGTAAAAACTGTAATTTATCTATTTACGCACTTCTTAATTGCTTACTCTAGCATTTCTGCTATTTGCATCCGTTCAAGGGCAGAAACAAGAAAGTCTGGATCGTGACGATGGGCTAAGAACAGATCAATCCATCATGAATTCATAACTCTGAACCAACAGGAGCTCACGTAATTACTGACAAAGCCTTGTAATTTATCACTTTCATTCTGACAGGCTCCTTATACTCATTAAAGGTTCATTAAATTTATGCTCTGAAAAATGGCTCACATTTACTCTAATTTAATTACCTGCCAATTATCAGCACCTGAATTGATTTTGTTTTAGGTAGACCTTAATATCACTGAATGCTCCTCGCATTGATATTTATATATTTGAAATATCCAAAAATAATACAGCTCGTGTCTTCATAGCTGTAAGTGCAAACTTTTGTGTTATGTGTTATTTTTCATTATTTGCAGTGAGACATTTTACATCTCCTGAAGCCCTGACACAGATGAGATGCGGATCAGATTGGTTTTGATCAGAGCTCTAGATCAAAGGTGAACTCTGAACATGAATCTCACAGACGTTTGTGACACGTCACGTTGTGACGATGTTTTATAACTTTCAACTATGTAAGTATTAACATTTCACCTGCATGAATGGGGAAGAATCAGATTGATTAGGATGAAATGCTCTAAATCTGTGTTTGGTGTACAAATGACACAAAGAAGAGCAAGTTTCACATAGTTTTGAGCTAAATCTCACATATTCATAGGCCCACATAGGCTATTTTTGCATGCTAACATGCAACTTTCTGCTCCAGATGTATAAGTAAAATAAAATCTGTGGATATTTAAGTTACGAATAATGACTACAAGTACCACAAAAAGAGTTTATGTGCTTGATAAATTTAATAATCATTTTATAGTCTTTATACAGCAACTTGTTAGTGTAAAGTGCTTGTTTCATGTTATTTTTAAAAAAAGAGTAGGCGGCATATAGTAGGCTACACACCATGCAGTATTCATTCAGTAAGTAGTCAGTTAGTGTTCCATTCCGAACGTAGCTGAACGTAAGTAATCATAATTTGAGCTGTTGTTTGGCAGTATATATGGGATGACATTTAGCTGGAAAATGAGTCTTAAGCACCATGAATTTCTGCATCAATCATTTGTCATTGTAAACCCAATCCAGTGGAAGCATGCTGGCGTTAAAGCATTTAGCTCTATTATGCTGTCAGTCAGTGCTTATGTCAGCATTGTTCTCCAGTCCAGCCTGCCAGTCCAGACCTTTATGAGGAGAGTTTATCCAGCGGAGCCGCACAGGCCAAAGTGACAGACGCCACCCAGATCCTTCCATCCGCAGACCTGCAACACCGACTGACAGAAATGTTCTGTGCTTGACAATATAGGCACATATTGTAAGTATTAGCAGTATTAGCTGTTGTTTTATAAATGGAAACAATTTATCAATTATGTGTGCTGTGTAATGACATTTACACATTCATATTGAGTGTGCAAATATATATTATTTGGCAATAAACATTTATTTCCAAATTTTATCTACAGGAAGGGCTTTGATGCAAACATCTGTCACTTGGCACAAATCTGTTCGCAATACTCAAAAACTTCCTTTGAAATATGACCTGAAGTTTCATCATTGCAGTTGATTTAAGGTGAAGCTTCATAAATAACAGGTAGGTTCTGAGTGAAAAAATAGAAGAAAAAGGTGGGGGGAAAAACAGGAGCGCCGCAAAAATCAAAACGGCGAGAGCCTGAGGGAATTGTCCTTTAATGAAAGGAAAAATAGGCCATGTTACATGCTAAGTGAGAACAGGATTAGATGTGCAGAGAACAAGAGAAGTTGAAAGGAACAGGTCATGTGGTTATTCAAGGTTGTTCTGTTTGGAAACTTTTGCAGAAGTCTGACAAAGCACATTCAAACCACAAAATTCAGATTTATACTTTCAGGCCATTTTTAAATGCCATTGTAATGAGGTGAACCAGGTCAGAAAATGATACGTCTGTTAAATCAGCTGTACTCAGCAGTGTCTATCTGAATGTTTTCTTAGCAGAATAGAATAGAATAGAATAGAATAGAATAGAATAGAATAGAATAGAATAGAATAGAATAGAAGTTAACTGAAAATAAAATATAAAAAACTTAAACTTGTTCATTTAGTTTATTTTACTGTACTAACTAAAACTAAAACTGAAAGAACTTATAGATATATCTAACTAAATAAATATATCTAACTGTATAGATATATTTTAAAAATAATAATGACAAAGCACACAAAATTACTAAAACTAAAATTAAAATGAAAACAAGATATAAAAATTATAAAATTAAAAACTAATTTAAAATATTAATAAAAGCTATAATACTATCTTGATACTGATTCTCAATTATTGCCATTTGTGGTTGGATAAATGTAGGATTTTTATTTATTGATTGATTCTAAATAGGAAATGTGTAATTCATTTTTAGAAAGAAAAAAAACGGCATAATAAATTTTTTTTTTTTTTTTTTTTTGAAATAGTTTGCTTCTATTGCTCTAAAAGCTAAATTTAAGTGAAATTCATGTTGATTTGTATAACCGATTACAATGTAATTGTGATGAATGGCGACCTGTAGATTGGCTGATATCGATGAAAACTAAAATATTTCAAATTCAATTTTACTGTTTATAGTACATAATGTGGTCACAGATGGCACTGTTTCCTGAGGATGTGCCTCACTACAGGGAAAATCATTTTTACACGGAAGACCAGTAATTGAAGCCATGGCAGGTAACAAAGGCAGGTGTCATTCTGATCAGGTGAAGGTAGCGGGACATTTAGAGAATTAAAGTCACAGTGATCTTGTCCTAGACATCTCACAAAGGCCTGGCAGGCTCTTTATGTCTTTTTTCTTTTCTTTTATTAGAACGGCCTCTGAAGGTCATCTCAAGCGTTAGAGAAGCACTGCGCTGTTCCACGTGTCTTTGGGGGCTTTGGGACCGGAGGAATAAAACATCTCATCTGGAGCCTTTGAAGCGCTTTGCAGCTGGTACGTCTGACTCATGTCTCTTCTTCTGCCGCAAATCGACAGATCTTGTTTGGGTTTATCCAAAAATCCTAAATCATACTGCTGTAGTCCCTAACCTAATGCTATGCCCATCAGGTAGATGGTTAGATGTGAGTCGGATTTTAATTAAATTAATCTCTTAGATTGCAACAGAAAAAGAAGTAAAAATCAAAGATAAGTTATATTAAAACAGCTGTATTGAAGCAAAGGTGTATTTAATAATCAAACATATTTCAGAATATATGTCTTTTTATTAATGTCACTGACATATTGCTTTTGTCTTGTTTTAAGCATGGAGGTAAATTAAATTTTGTTAGAGTTACGATTAAAACCATGGATGTTTTACTATCATTATGATACTATTATAGTTTTTATTAATATTTTGAATTTGTTTTTATATTTTGTGTTTTCATTTTAATTTTTAATTTGTAGTTTTCATTAGTTTTTATTTTAATTTTAGTTATTTGTGTGTGTGTGTGTGTGTGTGTGTGTGTGTGTGTGTTTAGGTGTGTGTGTGTGTGTGTAATTTTGATTTCTTTTTTCAGTTTTGCATCAAATCAGTGAATTTGAATTGTTTAATAATTTTTCAGATTTTTATTCTAATTATTTTTAATGATAGATATAGGACCCTATGAAATCTGTTTTATTTTTTTCCCCAAAATCCATTTTATTTTTTTCCAATTTCTGTTTTTTTCCATTTTATTTTTTCTAGATTCCGTTTTTTTCCATTTAAAATTTTCTGGACCCCTTTTTAATGGTTAATTAATTAATTAAATTTTTTTTTAATCAAAAAGCGTGTCTAATTAATTAAAATCATGAAACTTATACAATTTCACATCAATTTATTAAAAGTTGAACAAAAACTACTGTACATGCTTAGGGCCCTATGAAATGTTGTGGTTTTTTTTCTCACCATATGTTTTATTGTTACCAAATTCTGTGTTTTAGCATGTCTAATCATTTGAATCGATAGAAACAACTTAATTCAATCAAATTTATTCTTAAAATAGCCATATGAAATGTTTTGTTTTCCTCAGGAATTGTGTGTTGTGTACTTACATTTTTCAGGTTATCAAATGAAGGCATAAAACATTAATTTCATTTATCTTTTAATTACTGAAAATTAAAACTTTATTTTTGGCAAACAAAGGGGATTTACTATTAACATTAAAACATGGAAGAAATGTTGTGTGATTATTCCTTAAAAAATAAAGTTTCAATAAATTTTGTAGTAGTAGTATGTACATTGTACTGAACAATAGTAATATATTTCTGGCACAATTTCTTCAAGTTAAACCAAACTTTTATTTTGTCGGGTTGCTGTGAATACCTTTAAATTTCTGTGTTCTGTGATATGATACTAGTTTGACTCAAATTAAAGGGTAAAATGCTCATGAAGTGACTCTCAGAGCAGTTCTGAAGATGTTGTTCATGTATTTGTGTCTGCATTTAGTAAGACGACAGACACTAAAATCACTGCTAGCGTCATACGCACTTCAGTATGTGTGTAGTAAACAAAACCGCGTGTCTGCGCCATTCCTTCATACAGAGAACATGCAGGATTCATATTTAAATAGTCTTTTTGCTGCTTAATATTTACAGATACTAGTCAGTATCGCAATTTGATTTAAGTGTAATGACCTACTTTTGATTAATTCATTCAAAATTTGACAAATTCCATGACATTCAGCGTTATACATAAATATAAATTCCATTTTCATGACTGGATTCTGTGATTCCGTCTGCGTTTTCCGCTTCATGGAAAATATATACTAATTGCTATATTTACTAATTACAAATTATTTGATTTTTAATTTTATATATATATATATATATATATGTGTGTGTGTGTGTGTGTGTGTGTGTGTGTGTGTACATACTGTATTGTATTAATTGCATTTTTGCAATTAATTAAATTCAATTAATAAATCCATTATTTCAGAGAATATACATTTTGTTTTTAATAATTATTTGAATATTTGTTAATTATTTACTGGAAAACAAAACAAAATGCTGATTATGCAAATGTTTATTTATTTATTTTTTTTTTTATGTAGTAAATGTTCCACTGTTTGTTCAGGACCCTCCAACCCACGTGCACACAATTTACTCTCAACCTCATTAGAGTTTCTGAAAAATTACGTCCCATCGATTTTGTAGGTGAAGAGCAGTGGATGAAAGTTCAGGCAGAGTAATGCACATACAGAAAGCTGCATGCCAATGAGAGAGAGAGAGAGAGCACAGGAAAGATGCTGACGTGATTTTCTGTTCTATATGATTGTCCCATCTTGTAAGTGACGTTATGGATTGACTATTGACATGCGCTTGAAACAGCCAGCGCAACAAGGACATGGACATTAGGACAGAAATGCTCATTCGAGTGCAGCGTTTTGGAACAAAGCAGTCGTGAGGAAAGACAAGCGTTGAAGGAAGGTTGCAGCATATCTGTAAAGGTTCTCGCAGGGGAACAGGAGGTTTTAAATTATGCAGGGCCAGCCAAATAGAGTCAGGATGTCACTCTGCAGTATGTCTGTACGGGACAGGAAACACGGATAGATGGACCGCTCCGGGGAAAAAAACAGAAGGGCCAATCCTGTCAGTGGCTTTGACACATTAGTGCCGTTTATAAAAGAAGTCGACTCTCAATACGGACACTGCTGAGGTCAGCGCTCCACCTCAGCTGCCCTGCAGGAGGGATTGTGCCGGGTCTGATGTCCACTGTTAGTTGTGTGATTAATCTCTTTATATGGCCTAGTCCAATGCAACAGATCTGTTTAGTGTAAGCAGAACACATTTAGCGGTCTGTTTACTGAAGGTCAGTGCGCTCCAACTAATGGCAATCATTACAGGAGCCATAAAAATCAAAAGAGTAATTGGTTATATGAGGATTCAGGTTGAGGAGCTTCTCTTCAGTCAGCAATAAATGAAAAAAGGAGGTTGTATATTTTCAGTCTTGCCACAAATTGAAAGAAAATTCAATATCCACATGTCTTGGATGATAGAAACTGCAGTAGTGAGTGTGTTCATATTTAGCTTTTATCATTCTGAGGATCCTTTGAGTGGTTTTCTTGCTCTTGTTCATGGTTCATGCGAATGATTAGATGGTCAGTATATTCAGAATAAGAGGAAAAACTGGAGCAAGATGAAGTGTTTTGTCTTTTATTCATTGGACACTTAGGACAGAGTTAAAAATAAAAGCAAAATTGACCAGATGTACTTAATAGTATATTTTTGTTTTTATTGTACAAGATTTATCACTCAACATTACTCCAAAGAAACAAATGTTCAGTTGCTCAGCCTCTAAAAAGACTTTTTGGCTGATGTCCTCAAGCCTATTGTTCTGTTACTTAAAGTAAACAAATAGCCAGAGTGTTTCAATTCAAGTCTAATCAATTCAGATTTGTGGTATTTAACACCGCATTGTCCTTATCCAGTCAATTCCAGGTGTATAAAGTCACCAAAATCATTGAATATCTTGCTTGTTTCTGCTTCTGTCTCATTACGAAAGTAAAATGGTTTGCAAATGCCATTTCATGTTGACTTTAAAACCTGTTCAGACTAAGAATGAAACAAACCATGGACGAACCACTTGCATTAATAGAGTGATATAGTTTTCTGTTTCATATTTTTTAAAATGCAATTTATTTCTGTGTTGGCAAATGGTTATCGCATCCAAAAGTTTTTGTTTACATAATATATGTATGTATGCTGTGTATATTTCTGTATATATAAATACACACACATGCATGTATATGTTTCAGAAAAATTTGTTTATATATTAAATATATATTTTTATAATATAAATTATTTGAATATAAATATAGACATATAAATACAAAATATTTTAAAAATATATTCTGTATGTGTGTGAATTTATATATACATAATAAATATACACAGAAAACACACATATATTATGCAAACAAAAACTCTTTATTTTGTATGCGATTAATATATATATGAATATATATATGAATATATATATGTATGTATATGTGACTCTGGACCACAAAACCAGTCTTAAGTGTCAAATTTTCAAAACTGAGATTTATACATTATCTGAAAGCTGAATAAATAAGTTTTCCATTGATGTATGGTTTGTTAGGATAGGACAATATTTGGCCGAGATACAACTATTTGAAAATCTGGAATATGAGGGTGCAAAAAAATCTAAATATTGAGAAAATTGCCTTTAAAGTTGTCCAAATGAAGTTCTTAGCAATGCATATTACTAATCAAAAATGAAGTTTTTATATATATTTACAGTAAGAAATTTACAAAATATCTTAATGGAACATGATCTTAATATTCTAATGATTTTTGGCATTAAAGAAAAATCTATAATTTTGACCCATACAATGCATTTTTGGCTATTGCTACAAATATACCCCAGCGACTTAAGACTGGTTTTGTGGTCCAGGGTCACATATATGAAGTAATTGACTATATATTTTCATTAATTTTCAGTAACAGTGTAAATATATAAAAGTAATTAAATGCATCCTTGCTGAATTTAAGAAAAAAAACTTACTGATATAATTATATTGGCTGTTGAATAAACATTTAATACACAATCTTATATTTTGTTTTACTGTATCTCTTCTTTGTGCCCAAGTAAGGTTTCTTCTGTAATGATTTATAGGAGCTTGAGGTATTTAGAGTGATCCCCACACTGCTGCTCTGGTGTGGTTGTTTTTATGAGACGCTCTGAAATGGCTTTTTGATGGACAATGCCGGTTTGCTCCAGGTCTGCTGAATTGAATATATCCCTGTGTACTCAGCATTCCGGTGTCTCTGTATCACCATGACAACTGCTATTGTCTGCTGTCACTCCCTGGTCGCTTTTAACATCTCATAATTCGGTATTCAATATTTTATTACCTGTAACCTATTTTAATCTTTACTTCCATGTCATTTTTAAAAATAAATTTCTCCATTCACTGGAGATAAAGGCACTGCAGAGTAAAACATTTGAAAGCCTCTCTTTAATAGTTAAAGTGTCGGTGCGCCCATCCCATCTGGGCCTGTGGCCGCTGACTGATCAATAACCGATCTTGTGTCTCACTGACTCCAGATTGCTTTGCAGTCCCACTGCTTTAATTGAGTGTCTAACTTTCTGTGCTCTCCTCACTGGTTGATCTGGCAGATGGTTTTTAAGAGTTCCTGCGTGTGTTAAGTGGGTGAACTGCAGTGTGTCCCATGTGCCAGCTGCAGTGGCTGCATCTGTGCTTGCATGTTCTGGATTGATCTATAGAGGATTTCTCACACACTCTGAATTCCCGTCCATTCAGTACACTCATGGAATTCATGTCTGATTCATCTCTGGACTAAACATTTTGAACTTATTTCTCTCTTTCTGCTTTCAAGTCTTATGGTAAAGCTATCACTAGTGTGGTACCCTTGTAAAAAGTACTATTATGTACAATTTCGGTGCAAAAATTTACTTTTGAGGTACACTCTTCAGGGTTAAATAAGGTACAAAAGTGAACCTTTTGAAATGATACTGCCTCACGGACAGCTTGTATCTTTTTTCCCTGTAAGTGTAGGTTCAGCGCACATGAAAGTTACTGCCCAGAATTGTCTAACCACTTTTTAAGTTGTCTTGGATCCAGAATTTTTTTTTTTCTAGTTAAGTTTTTTTCCATGGGGATTTAAAACATCTTCACAATTTGATGTAATCAAATAAAAAATTGTTATTCTCAACAAATTTATTGATGTACACTACTATTCAAAAGTTTAAAGTTGGTAAGTTTTTTTTTGTTTGTTTGTTTGTTTGTTTGTTTTTGAAAGAAGTCTTCTATGCTCAGCAAGTCTGCATTTATTTAATCAAAAATACAGTAAAAACTAATATTGTGAAATATGTATTTTTAAAAATTCTATTTTAATATATTTCATATATCAAAATCATTATGTTCTTCACCTGTAATCGCACTAGTCACTGTAAAAAAAAAAAAAAGAATAAAGTTGAAACTCAAACTGATGGCTCAATGGATGTAATATATGTAAATTATTTGTTTCTTTATATAGATATGAATTACATAATTGTGAATTTAATAAGTATAATATTGCCTAAGGATGGTGACATCATTTTCAATGTCGGCAATTTTTTTTTTGACTAATATTTTACAGTTCATTTTAATAAACTTTACATAAAAAGAAGTTACTGGAATTGGATGTTATTCAAGTTCAATGTACGCTCACATATCAAGAAGGTGCAACAAATATGAAAAATTGGACAGATTGCTTCCATAAAACATAAAACATAATTTAAACTCCTAATGCATATCCTTTTCTATTCATTTTGTAGTACTAAAGGCTTATCTTGGTGGGATTTTTTGTTTATTTATTAAAAAATGTGAGGAAAAAAATTATGGCATTGTCCAAGTGTCAATTTTTTGACCAAAATCTATTGAACATACATAATTTTATTAGTTAACACTTCTGAACTTGTGAGTAGGAACTTCCCAGCAAGACTTGAAGGTATATGTTTCTGGCTCTACCCCTTTGTCTTCATCTCACTGTGATTGGTTTGTGTGCTTGTGCTGGTGTTTTTGTAGCATTGCCTCATACCAGCTGTGTGTGTGTGTGTGTGTGTGTGTGTGTGTGTGTGTGTGTGTGTGTGTGTGTGTGTGTCCGAATCGCTGCATTTTGCTGACCATCTGCTTTATGGTGTGTCCTTCAGGGACAGCTCCTCTAAGTCAGAGTCAATTCAACACGCCATACATAAGTCAATATCTCACACTCTCAAAACACCTACAATGCTTTTTAAAAATGCAATGCTCTCTGAGGTATACAAACATCTGGGATATCAGATAATATAACTGCACCTATTGATCAAGATTCTTATTGAAAGTTATAGTACAACTGTTGTCGACTGATTCTAATGTTTTTGTTCTCTTTTGTGTACAGTAGGTGTTATGGATAATCACGACTGTCATAGTGCAAGTAAATTGCCTCTGCATTGTTTTCATGTGTATTTAGTGCAGCTGTGCAGGAAACCGAGCTTCAAGGTGACTTCTGTAGCTGCGCTGGAGCCAGAGCCACAGAATGTGTCTGAGACGGATCAGTTACAGGGTGAAAAATTCAGCACTGAATCACAACTAGTCTGGACCTCTCACTGTCACTTCCTCTCTCTCTTTCCCATTACTTAGACCACAAATCATTGCTCATGTCGTGTTTCTCATGTCAACCTCTATATCGTGTGATATTTATGTGATATAAAATAATGGATGCACGCAGAATCGGTTGACAACAAAAGGGTTTGACAGCAATGAATAATGAAGTCAACATGAAATCAAAATTTACTCTAATTACTTATAATAGATCCTTTAGATATTATAAACATATATATAATAAATGAATAATTTTATTGATTAAGAATGCATTAAATTGATCAAAAGTGGCATTAAATGCATGTATAATGTTACATAATATTTCTGTTAATAAATAAATGCTGTTCTTTTCAACTTTCCATTACCTAAAAAAAATCCTGAAAAATGTAGAATATTAGAATATTAAAAAATATTAGAATGATTTCTGAAGGATCATGTGACACTGAAGACTGGAGTAATGACTTCTGAAAATTCAGCTTGCCATCACAGGAATAAATTACATTTTAAAACATTAAAATTGAAAACAGTTGTAAAAAGATTTAATCATATTCTGTTTTTACTGAAATTTTGCATTTTTGTCTTTCAAAACATTACAGAATCTTATATTAACCCTAAACTCAAAAATGTTTATCTATCTATCTATCTATCTATCTATCTATCTATCTATCTATCTATCTATCTATCTATCTATCTATCTATCTATCGATCTATCGATCTATCTATCGTTCTATCTATCTATCGTTCTATCATTCTGTTTGTCTGTTCATCCATCCATCCATCCATTCATTGGCATATGGATTGAAGTGTAAATACATTGTCTAACAAATCAATGTCAAAACTAGTTTGAACTTGTGCACTTTGTTTCATTGCTCTATTCAAGTGTAGACATGGTGTTCATGGACATTTCTGCACGTTAGATCAGTAGTAAAACATGGGTGGCATCCATTAGTATCTTGGTTCTTGGAAAAATCAATCGTGTTCTGCCAGAGCAGAAGGAGTAAAATCAGACTGGTGTGGCATGTCTTTGGTCTGTCTGTCAATGCTTTTAGAGTCAGTATGCAGCTACTGCTGAGTGTCCTGGTCAGAGCAGAGCTGTAATCGGGATCTCATCTGTGTAGAAGGGCTGCTGGTGTCAGTGGAGTGGATGTGAGAGCTGATATTACAGTGCTGAAGCAAACTGAATCTCTATTTAAAGTGAATTGTGGCCGGCAGGCGTGTGCCTCATGGAGAGGTGAAAAGTTCATGCTGAAACTTAAACTGTGGATTCTTCCCCCAACTGACTTTAATGGTGAACTAGAGACAAGAACTTCGGAGTTCAGAAGTTCAGTGTTATTTTTTTTTCCAAATGTTCAGTTTTTTTTAAAAATTTTCTTAAAATCTATTATTTTATTTTTATTAGATGCTTCATAACCAAATTGGATGGGCAAAGTTTTACATATTTAAATAGTCTGTTGGATATTCTTACTGTGCAGTTTCTGTTGATTTCAAAGCAGTGTTTTTCTCTTTTTTTCATTTCAGTTTTCACATCACAGTTGGAAAGTAGCAAAATATGTTGTACTTTAGAACTCTTTTATTCAGTTAAACAGCAGGGTATTGGAAATGAACAGCACGTTGAACTGCACAAAGCCTGGCAGTGCGGCTCTCTGTTGTATTGAGTCATTTGATAACTGTAACATGTCTCAGACTCTGCTGCAATCCAGGGGTCCCATGCGTGGCTTCACAGGAGATTCAAAGCTATTTTTGCAGGAAATTTGGGTCAGTGGTTTATTGTCCTCTTTAACCAGTGTCTTACATCCACTGAAACGTAGAACAGAAGTTCTTTGAACAGCACAAGAGGTCAGGAAATAATCGGATTTCTTTGTACAGAACCCCAACAGACGTTTTCTCCCTTGATGGGAAATATTCACTGCTTTTATTTTTGTGTACATTCAAAAAGGTTTTACAAGAAAATACTGTTTCAGCCTTTCTACAAGAAAATGTCATGTTTAATTCAATGCGGAACTTGCTTTTTCTTTGTGATTATTTGTGAAATTTACTAGCAGTTCCTAAGTGAAAATTGTTTCTACACCAATTTTTGCTTATACTTTGTTAGAGACCAATTCTCACTATGAACTAGTTGCTTTTTAGCATGCCTATTATTAACATATTGGCTGTTTATTAGTACTTATAAAGCACATATTCTGCATGACCATATTCTGCATCCCTAATCCTACCCAGTACCTAAACTTAACAACTACCTTAGTAACTTTTAATAAGCAGCAAATTAGGAATTTGAGGCAAAAGTTGTGTATTACAGTATCTGTATGTATATATGGTCTCTGAGGAGGGAAAAAAGTCCTCTATGACAGACAAAAATTAAACTGCTGGGTCTAAAATTGATTGCTGCTCAAAAATTTTGAAGTGAACATTTTTCATTTCACATTAGCCAAAGTTAAACATTCCAGCTTTGTCTAATGTGTTCAGGACACATATTTCTGATTCATAATTACTGTAGCCAACAGTTTGCTTGGACTTAATTAAGGGCCGGTTTGTTTGGAAAGACATGACAGCAGCAGCCAACCAATGGGCTAATGCGAAACTAATTCTCCTTAAATATTATTCTCATATCCTTCCCAAGTAACTCATCACTCGTTCAGCTAGGGCAAACAATGTGAGCAGAATATTCCCACACTGCTTTGAGAGATGTGTAATCCATGGCCATTAAAACCAGACCACTGCAGCAACATCATCTGCAAGTCTAATGATGCTGGCAGTTCATGCCGTTGCAGTATTTAATGAATTTAAATAACCCAATTTAAACAATGACATGCATGCACAGGGAGATTGATGTGCCTGTCAGTTAAGGAAGGTTTGTCTGATGATGTGGGATCCCATCTCACTGTAGTTCCCATAATGCACGGCTGGAAATGGGGGGGGGCTGTTAAGTGAGGTTTGGCTGTTACTCATCTCACATAAAAACACCACGAATGCTGAAGCTTGCACATACAGTGCACACCTACTGATGAAGAAAATTGCTAAGATAATCGCTCAGGGTTAATTAGAGCAAAACCTAGTCTACCATTTGGAAATAATCCTGTCAGATCTCTTGATTGTTTGCATGGCTTGCGAAGAAGTTTGCTCATTTTATTCATTCTAAGTAGAATTTTCTAAGACATTTTCTCAGATTTATCAGTGCGATCAATTCAATTCATCAACATTACTTAATGCATTAGATATCATGAACTATGAATATTTTCACAGCATTTATTAATCCTAGGTTCATGTTTATTTTATAAATAAAATAAAAACTAATACAGTAATTTTAATGTACACAACATGAACCAAAATTAATAAATACCTTGTTGTACATTGTTGTTGCTATTTCTATCTGATCTGGCCATTACAAATGACATTTATTGGTATGCAGTCAGGATGATTCATTCATATTTTCAACTTGTATAAAACAGGTTAGTTTAGATTTTACCACAAGTTAGACATCAGTCGACATACTTTAACTCTGAATTTAATGTATTCATATATAAATAAACATAACTAGTTAACACAATAATAAATACTTTTATTGATACTTTGGTGTACAGTGTTACTGCTGTTTCTACCTGTCCTGGACATTAAAAATGGCATTCATTGGTGTAAGCTAATGCAGTCAGGATGATTCATTAATATTACAGACTATTTTGTCTTGAAACAGATTATGTTTACCACAAGTTACCTATTAAAGTTTTTTCATACGTATAAATATAAATTACTATTATTTTCATGTTGTGTTATTTCTATTAAATTGCATTTTTCCTGTCTTTCAGATTATAAATATTCATACAAAGACATTCACTAAACTGCAACTTATGCCATATTCCTTGATAGTTAGTGATATCGGTGTTTTTCAATACTCTCTATTATCAAGTATTGTTTATATCTTGTGTTTGGATCATTTTCATGCTTAGTTTCCTGTCTATTGTGTTTAGCTTCCATTTTTTCTAAATAAAATGATTGACTTTCCCAATATTCGCTCTCATGTTGAGCGTCTGTTTCTACTCAGTTTGATGAGCTCAGGTTTGGCACAAACACTAAATTTTTCTGATTTAACGCACATCAGTTGCAGGGTGGTAGAAAGAAAAAAAAAAAAAAACTCCAGACATCCCTGAAAGCAATCCCTTTAATTAAAGCTTGGTGTTTGTGTACAATAATGTGCTGATATGTTTGGAATGCATTCTGTTCACTCTCAGATATTGTTTCTTGTCTTGTATATAGAAAACTGACTGTCATTTATCTGTTTCTGTTTTTTATTAGGGCTCTCTAGAAAGTAGAGAGCAAAGAAGCTCACTAGGTTTTTGGAAGAAGACACTCATTTTTCTTGTTCTTTCTCCGAGGCCTTGAAAATAGCCTTTGAGAAAATAGACCTCATCTTTGAAGGGAATTGAATTGCAGGGCCTTGGATTTCTTGGCTTTCCTTTCATTTAGTTGGTGTTCCAGGGGATATTAAGGTTGCATTGTCACCAAGCAGACTTTTAAGAATCATTCCATTTCAGAAGTGGTCCATAAAAGCTTTGATTCACTCTGAACATCCAGGCAGCCACTTCATAGCCATGTCCTGATTGTGCTTTCAGACTGAATCAAGGGAAAATACAAAGATGAACCAGAACCATCAGAGCTCGAGACTGTGGTGCGGTCCCTCCCGTTTTTCATCACCACAGATTCTAGCAACACCACATGCCAGAAAGATTGAGTGCATGGGAAAATCTGCGGAAAAAGAATCATAATCCCACTTTCAAGTTAGGATATCATTCAAATTCCTCCAATGTCGTATCGAAGGATCTTGATTAATCCCTACCATGCTCTCAGGGAAGGTTATTAATTGAGTGGTTTGATGAATGAACACTTGCCTCTGAATTATGGGTATTCTGCAGCAGTAGAGATCTTGCAGATTTACGGCGCTCTCCCTGGTGATGAGGGGTTTAACTTCTCAGTCTGAAACGCTAAAACCAGAGGAGGTTTTGGTAGAGAGTTGTTGTCTGTCCTCCCTTTAATGTGTCTGTCAGAAGACTGCTGGCTAACAATTCAGAAAGAAAGCTCATTTTCATCTAAATCTGAGGCTGAAGTCTCATTGGCCGTTCAACGCACCATCACCAATTTTGCCCGTGACATTTTTCCAGTCTTGGAAATGAATGAATGAATGGATTAATGGATAGTTTTAAAGTTTTAAGGCCTTCATGAATAATGCAATGACCTCGGTGTGTTCTAAAGAAGCTTCTGAATTTCTTGTAGGAACACGTGGACATTTTGTTTTTAGACATTTCCTTTCTGTCTGACCTAAATTTAGTTGCTAAACTTGAGTAGCTTGTAACTGAGGCCGTGCTGAATTAATAATCATGGCAAAGAACTTTGTCCTCAATCTTTAGAACTCAAAATAGTCGATTGATAGTGGAGTGAAACATATTGTACTTTTTGTGGTTGGCTTCACCACAATTAACCAAACCAGCCTGGAAACTCTTGCGTTTGTTTTTCAAGCTGTCAGATGCTTTAAGATGCGGCATCTGCCTGGTCCAAAATATGAAAATTTTGTCAAATCGGCATCTGCAGCAAACTATAATCAGGTCATGGCAATAAGTCCTGTCCGCCTTCGCTGCTCCTTTTCAGGAGACCTTCATGAATAATCAGAGGGAAAAAACAGGCCACTGTTGCTCTTTGAAGTTTTCCATGCAACTAAAAATAATCCCATAATTCATTATAATGAAAAACTATTTGTTGGTTCCATCACTGCAGATGTAGTCAGAAAGCTTCAGCAGTAAACAAACCAAAATCCAGCCGCCTTGGAGAGAAACTGAGGATATTGTACTTGAAAGTGTAAGAGGTTATTTGCATTTTGATTGACATGCAAGGTCAGGGTTAGACATCAGATGATCACATATGAGTTATGTATATATGAACACACATCCCATTGTTGTTTTCTAACTTGTACATTTTTGCTGTTTCAGTCCTATAACAGTGGTTGAATAGCAAGTGTTCCATTGTGAAATCTTAGTCAATGTGGTGTCTGGCATGTCTGGCTTTTAGACACTGAATAACCAGTGTTGAGAAGTAACTAGTTACATGTAACTAAATTAAATAATTTAATTACAAAATAAGGCTACACTTTATTTTTAGGTGTCATTGTTACAGTGTAATTATACATTTAAGTACTGAGTAATATTAATTAAATACATGTACTTACTATTTGGTTAGGGTTTGGCTTAGGGTTACTTGCATGTAATTATGTATAATTGTTTTTTTTTATTATAATAGAATAAGGTACTTACTTGTATTATAATACAGTTACTGAGAAAAATGTGTAATTAAATTAGTTACTTATGAAAATGTTAATGATTACAAAGGGGGTTATATATAATATTTATAAATAAATATTATTTATTTATTTATTTTTACACGCATCCACATACAGATTTACTTGATTTCTTTCATAAATTGCAGAGACTGCTCTAATATATGAGAGACCAAAGTTTCAGGAGTTTAGGACACAGACTAGGACACATTCTTATTCAATAACTGTTTTATTTCCTATTTGAGTTTATGTATATCTGTCCACCACCTTTCACATTTTACTAACAGATATGAAATGTTCTTAAATGAATAGCCTACTTAGCCTAACCTAAACATAAAAACTCATTATATAGCCAGCCATCCTTCATGTTATTCCTAATATATTCAGGAAAAAAATATTTATTTATTTATATAAAATTTATTTATTTATTCCTATGGAACATTCTAGATTTCATTCAAATAATATTTACTAGGGCTTCTCTTCTATATCTCTTAGAGCGAACTGTCCGTCACGTGACATACGAAAATGGCTTTGCCGCCAAAAACGTCAAACGAGATTGAGTAAATAGCCTATGTCTCAATTTTCATTTTGTTCTTCACAAAGCTATCATATGTCTTCAGATTTAGAATATAGAGAAATATGGACTACATTTATGGTGTTTTTATACTGTTTGGAATTTTCAGGTGAAGTATTTCATTAATTGCCACTTTAGTCACATATGGATATGACCATTAACCTCTTAGGCTATATCATTCATTAGGCTAATTCAACATGTCATTAAATTTAGATTCACGTTTTCATTTATTTATTTATTTTTTTAAATTAATTCTATGCAGTGGTTACTGTTCTGATAAACGCAATGTTTGTTAATGGCTTTTAATTAAATTTCGGTTATCATAAAGTATGATCATTTCATTGCAGGAGCAGTAAAGAGACTCGCATCCAATGGTCATCTATCTACATGTGTCTCTGCAAAGGAAAGTGTTCTCCTTTAACTGCAGAGGTCTCCCCATCCCCTCACACACCTTTACCAGCCCGTGGTTCCTTCCTACACAGAGCAGGAGGCGGAGGAGAGGACGGAGATCGTAGATACGCATCCTAGTTGAAGTCAATGAGAACTTCTCCTCGGAGGAAACGGGCGTTTGTGAAGGAGCTTCAGGACCTTTGGAGATGCTTTTGATTGTCTCAGCCGGTGATATCGCAACGTTCATGGTCAGAACAAAACTGAGAGACCATTTCAATGACTCAATGTGCTCGTTTTGAGGAGCAAAGGAGACGTTTCTGTAGGATTCTCAGTCCGGAGACGTGATGTTTGCCAGCGCTCGTGCCCTGCTCTTAGGTAAGTTTCCTCCTCGTGCTTGTGAGTGCTGTTTTTGCAGCTCCTGTCAAATGTGATCAGTTGTGGAGATTTAGTAGAGTGGTAGACTCTGTAGTAGTTGATTTGGCTGGCGATATCGATAGTTTCTACTAATGTGACTTTTAGATCACAATTGGCAACAATAAGCGATCAGATTATAGCAAGCCGTTTTAACATTTCCTTTAAACGAACTACTATCTATTTTTATGGTCTACTTAATTTAAGTATTCCGATATCTTATTGTTTCTCATTTGCTAATATGCATTCTTGTAGTGATTTGTATCTTTTTGATTGGCCTAGTTATTCAGTAATATTTATTTCTATCCTGGTAACAAATTGCATATTTTTGCCATTTAATTTTATGGGGGTCTGTGGTTAAGATGCGAACTATTCTCTTCCGATTCTATTTCAGTTGTTAATGGTTTCTTTTTAAGTTTTACTTGGCACATTTAATTGTTTACTTATCATATCTAATGAAGTCAGAATAACTATTTTTACTAGCTTAATCTTATTATTAAATTAAAATGGAATTAAATGTTAAGATGGCATGCCATGACCAGGTAGGACTTCAATCTTCCTTTGTGTGCTGTATTATTCAGCATCCGCATATGTATTAATTTATTAATGCCTTCCTGTGCATGAATTAAGTTATGCTTTCATGTGTTGACTGCAAGTGATCTTAGATATATGCTGCTCAGTCTTTTAATAAACTCTCTGCGTTGCAATATTTTAATTGATACAGTACTGAAAGAGAACTCATTTAAGGTTGAATTTGGAGTTTAAAGTCAATTACTTTTACTTTTTTTCTTTATTTCTCCATATTTCTGCAGATATTTAGTGTTTGAGTCTGACCACACAGGGTGAAGTCACCTTCTTGGTTTGAAGCAGCATTAAAATGTCTCTGCACTTTTTTTGTGTGTGTTAAGTCAGCTCCCTTCTATCATTTTATGTTAAAATATGTAACAAAAACTACTGTTTAAGCCCAAAAGCTGTTTAAATGTCAAAAGTCTTTTACCGTGCCTGTTAGCACCACTATGTTCGGTTACAGTAAAATAGGCCAGTGATTCAAAGCCATCATTGTGAACAAAGAAATGGATGTGAAATGTTGCTATTATTATGTCAGGGTATCTTACTTTTTCCTTTCAGTCCTCTGTAAAATGAATTGTCCTGCACACTTTAGTAAGCACAGAGCAATCAAATCATTTGATGAATGTCTAATACTATTGTGGCAACTGTTTAGAATAGTTTTGCGGTGACTGAATATTGATTCTTAAAGAACTGTGACTCACCAACCTTATCTGGCATGTTTTACCTCATGGCCTATTTTACCTGACATCATCCTAGATATAACTAGATTTGCATGTCCTTAAGGAAATGTTCTTAGTTGCATGTCAGCAAAATAATAGGAAAGCTAGGTTTTAGGCTTTGTTTCTGTGTAAATTAAATGTTGCATCAGCCCTAAACTTTGCTGTTGTCGTGACATTTATGTGTGTCTTATTTCCAGCTGCAGGAGAATCAATACATGAGCTTGAAGTTGTGTATAAGGCATTTTACTGGTAATGTGATATATATTCGAGTGATTCTGGAGGATCAATGAGAAAAAATATAGACTCAATTTTATCCATTGGGAATCGATTGTGAAAACTGTTGAGAGGTGTTTGGAGTAGATTGGTTGAAAATTAAAAGGGCTTGATGATGTTAGGCGAAAAACAGTTCAGAGGTGGATCAACTTATTGTATTTTGATGAAAAAATGCATTTGCGCTGTAAAACGCATGCAAAAATAGCACTGCATGTGCTTTAATACCACAACCTGTGTGCTTACTTTCACTGAAGTGTTGTGACTAGACAATAAGCGGCACAGAGAGATGTGAGGCGTTTGAGTCCTCAGACTTGCGCACATACAGGAACAAATGCCACTGCAATTATCATGATGAGCGCTTTCATTAGTTGCATTAAAACAACTGTGCTAAGCAAGCCGTGCAAACAACACAACATATCACGACACGATCATCCACACCCCGCAGATACGCCAACACAAGAGAAGCTATCTGTCTGCCTGTCTGTCTGTCTATCTAATGGCTTTACATTTTCATTGGTTTGGGCTTTCTTCTGGAAATTATTGATCATTGTCAAATAGTAAAGAACATCTTATTCCCTGTAGCAGCAGTTATCACTACTGCAGTCCTAACTAGTTGTTTTGTTTGTTTGATTGTTTCTTTCCTCCCTGTTGCTCTAGTGGAAATACGCTCATGAAGAAACAGCAATGGCAAGGTGATGCGATACCAAAATTAGTTACTCTTTAGATTATATTCTAGAAGGGCTGAAGAGATTTTTATATTATACTGTATTATCCAGTTTTAAGATTTGTTCAACAAAATGTTAGATGTATACAAATTAGGCATGCACATTATATTGGTACCATGTCAATTATTCTTTGTCTTTTTTTTTTTTTTGAATAAATTTGCATTGTTTGATGTTGTGCATACCCATTTCCACTCTATTTGTATTTAGATGACTTTTGCCATCATGTAGTGTTCACTAAAATTAATAAATAAATAAAAAATAACGCTAATATATAACAACATTGTTAAATGTAATTATTAGCCAGTCGCAAAATGTAGCCTATGTCCATTTTTCACAAAAAAAAAAAAAAAAAATCATCATTTGTAACATTTAAATCGATTGTTTTTTTTTTTTCATTTATTTTGACAAAATAGTATAAAATATTAACATCAGCCTGTTATTCATTTTTATTATCGACCATACAATAATTATTTCCTTATCTGTATCAGCTGGAGTTTTAAAATTGGTGCTTCCCTAATATAAACAAAAGCTTCTGCATTGCTTAAAATTTGTTGCAGCATCTCACATTAAGAGTACGTTATGAAGCAAATATTAGATCAGTCTATTTTTAAACGGATCTCCAGGGGCAGCAAAGTATCTGTCAAGTATAAAGATGACATGGGCATCTAGAACCAGAGGTCAGGAAGTGACATCCTGCTGTGTGCTGCCTTCCCTCTCTCTCTCTCTCTCTCTCTCTCTCTCTCTCTCACTCACTCATTTTTTCTCTCTCGTTCTCTCTCTGCCCTGTGAATGTTGCTGTCAAGCAGACTTTAATAACAAAAGCTGTGTGTAGCATTCTGAAATATGGAGTATCTCCGAACTTGACCTCAGTGTCTCTAACCCTACCCTTGATGAGACCACGACCCATTCACCCCAGCATCTGCCTTTACTTAAACAAATGCAGTGAGATAATAGGATCATTTGCATGCTGTAAAAAATTTTTTTTAAAAAAGTTTCTCCGTGTCATAGTAAATGTTTTTCTCTCTAATATTTCATGACAAAATAACATTAATATTTAATAGTTTGTTTATAATTTATTAATTTATGCTTGCTAAATGGATGTCCCCGCATTACTTTTTCAGATACCATAAATACTGTATAGTGCCTTCCTTAATGAATCCATTTGTACAAAGAAACTCGATACACTTCCCACAGGATTATGAACCATATTAAAGTGCCACCAACAAAAAGCAGGGAGTGACTAGCCTGTATGTGTGTGTTTTTTGGATGGATCTGGTAATTTAGTAACTTAATTCAGGAACTGTAGTGTGTTTTTTCAGCACCTAACTCTAATTTAGCTCCTGATGATCCCGGCTTCACATGGGCCATGTCAGCTGTGCATGTGTGTGTGTCCCCACGGGGCCCCAGCGCTGTCTTTAATTAGTGGAGCACATCACAGCAGGGCCGACCCTCACTGAGAGTTGTGTCATTCCGTTCAGAGAAATCACAGTGACATCCTTTCTCCCACCAGACACACAGCACCAGCCACTTACCTCCTCTGTACACACACACACACACACACACACACACAGTATAACATGCACAGACCCGTACACATGCTGGTATCAATCACACAACAGTACATGTGCACAACACTTCCAGAAAACAGTCCAGCAGTGTTGCTGTATGTGTGAGTGAGTGTGTGATGGACTGTTTTGATGGTTGTCATGAAAGTGTGACATTATACCTTGTCTTATTGACCGTATGACACCTTAACCTTGAAGAACAACATGTGACTAATAGAAGATAAATTCATCTAAAAAAAAAAAAAAAAAAAAAATGCTTTCAGCATTGATAATAATAAGAAATGTTTCTCGAGCACCAAGAGTAATAATGGTGAAAATTCAGCTTTGTTGTCATAGGAATAAATGGCATGTAACAAATATTAAAATAATATAAAAAAATAGTTACTTTATTTTTTTTCCACAGTATTACTGTTTTTATTGTATTTTTGATCGAATAAATGCAGCTTTCTTTTAAAAGTTTTAAATTATATGTATGTGTGTGTGTGTGTGTGTGTGTGTGTGATAGATAGATAGATAGATAGATAGATAGATAGATAGATAGATAGATAGATAGATAGATAGATAGATATTACAGTTTTCACACATAAATTAAATTGCTAGTGGATTTTACAAATAAGTACAAAATGAGAAGTAACACATTGAATTAAAAATGAAATTACAAAAAATGTTAACGTATATAACTGTGGTAATGTTTTCAGTGTGCATATTTTTTTAAAGTACCCTGGAAGCCAGTGATTGCCGTGCAATTTCATTCTGTATGAACAAGCAACTTACATTTTGTTAATGACTCCTTTTGTGTTCCTAAGGGAAAAAAAGATGTATCAAGTGACGTTTTGACTGGATAGATAATATTTTAGTGTAAAGCGTAGATAAATATGTATATTCAAAAATGTAGTCGTGAATTGGTGACACAAAAATGTTTTAGATCCATAGACCTTTAGAACTTTGATTATGGTGTGGACTTTTTTAATAATAATAATTACACAATATATTTGATAATACATTTTTGTAGATAGATAGATAGATAGATAGATAGAGTTCCGTGAAAAGGTTTTTGCTCCCTTCCTGTTTTTTTTTTTTTATTTTTTTGCATATTTTTCACAATTAAAATATTCAGATCATCAAACTAATTTTAATATTACACAAAGATAATGCAAGTAAATACAAAATGCAGTTTTTAAATGATGATTTCATTTATTAAGGGAAAAAAGCTAAAAAATTAATTGCCCCCTTCTTTTAAATCATGAAAGAACTGTGATTAACCACATTATTTTAGAAAGCTGACTTAAATTTCACTAGCCACACCCAGGCCTGATTACTACCAGACCTGTTGAATCAAGAAATCACTTAAATAGATCCTGTCTGACAAAGTGAAGCATGCTTAAAAAGTAACAAATCATGCCGCGATCTAAAGAAATTCAAGAACAGATGAGAAAGCCATTTCTAAGGCTTTGGTACTCCAGCGAACCATGGTCAGAGCCATTATGTTCCTGTGGCTCAGTGGTAGAGCATTGCGTTAGCAGCGCAAAAGGTCGTGGGTTCAATTCCCAGGGAACACACATACCGATAAAAAAAAAAAAAATGTATAGCCTGAATGCACTGTAAGTCGCTTTGGATAAAAGCGTCTGCTAAATGCAAAAAAATAAAAAATAAATAAATAAAATAAAATAAAAATAAATTATCCACAAATGGAGAAAACTTGCAACAGTGGTGAACCTTCCCAGGAGTCGCCGGCCTACTAAAATTACTCCAAGAGTGCGACAACGACTCATCCAGGAGGTCATAAAAGAACCCAGAACAACATCTATAGAACTGCAGGCCTCACTTGCCTCAATTAAGGTCAGTGTTCATGATTCAACAATAAGAAAGAGACTGGGCAAAAAACAGCATCCATGGGAGAGTTCCAAGTCAAAAGCCACTGCTGACCAAAAAGAACACAAAGGCTCGTCTCACATTTGCCAAAAAATATCTAGATTATCCCCAAGACTTTTGGGCAAATATTCTGTGGACTGATGAGACAAAAGTTGAACTTTTTGGAAGGTGTGTGTCCCGTTACATGTGGCATAAAACCAACACAGCGTTTCATAAAAAGAACAACATACCAACATCAACCATCAAACCATGGTGGTGGTAGTGTGATGATCTGGGGCTGCTTTGCAGCTTCAGGACCTGGACGACTTGCCATAATTGATGGAACCATGAATTCTGCACTCTATAAGAAAATCTTGAAGGAGAATGTCCAGCCATCGGTTTGTGACCTCAAGCTCAAGCGCACTTGGGTTATGCAGCAGGACAATGATCCCAAACACACCAGCAAGTCCACCTCTGAATGACTCAAGAAAAACAAAATTAAGGTTTTGGAGTGGCCAAATCAAAGTCCGGTTTAAATCCAATTGAGATGCTGTGGCATGACCTTAAACAGTTCTTTCATGCTCAAAAACCCTCCAATGTGGCTGAATTAAAACAATTCTGCAAAGAAGAATGGACCAAAATTCATCTACAGTGATGTGAATGACTCATTGTCAGTTATCACAAACGCTTGATTGCAGTTGTTGCTGCCAAGGGTGGCACAACCAGTTATTAGATTTGGGGGGCAATTACTTTTTCACTTTGGGCCAGGCAGGTTTGGACAGCTTTTTGCCCTTAATAAATGAAATCATTATTTCAAAACTGCATTTTGTATATACTCGGGTTATCTTTGTGTAATATTAAAATTTGTTTGATGATCTGAATCTTTTAAGAGTGACAAATATGCAAAAAATAAAATAAATAAAAAACAGGAAGGGGGCAAAAACCTTTTCACTGCACGATAGATAGATAGATAGATAGATAGATAGATAGATAGATAGATAGATAGATAGAGCGAGCATATAGTATCATGAGAGCATAGAGTGATCTTGTAAAGGATGTTTTACCGCCCCTCTGCCTGTCCCTGTGCTTTTAGTTTATGTTGGTCATCATTGCTTTGAAGTGTCTCATGGCACAGGCCGCTCTGACCTACAAATCTCACAGCGCACAGAGACGCGAGTGAAGAAAGCGGCCAGCAGATTACAGAGGAGCGTTTCAGGCCCAGAGCTGGAATGATCTCCTTTACTCCTGGTTTTCCTGAGACAACGTGAAACGGTTTCGATTTACTGTAATCCAAACCACATGCTCTCACCTCACGCTTTCATTGTGGAAAAACCAAAGTATTTCTTTCAAAAATATTTGGGGGAGATTTGCATTTCAGTGTTAACTCTGGATTTATAGGCGGCACGATGGGATGATGTTACCTGAGGTGCTGGCAATGATTTGCGGGGTGTTTTTTGAGAAAACACTTTTGATACTCTTTTAAGTTCATCTGTATCTCTTGTTTGATTTTTTTTCTTTTACTTTTGACCACCCTGAAGATGAATTTGTCCATTTGGATATTTCTATAAGAGTCGTGTTTCTTTAAAAACAGGGGAGGAAAAACAATATTATTTTTTCTAAGCTTTTAGTGCCAAGAATGAAAACTGAAATCACACCCCTCCTCCAGGATTACAAACGATTCCCTCTAAACATTTATTAACTCTGCTGTCCAGTGAAACGTGTTGTCCCTTTGATAAATGAGCAAAACCTTTTAATATGAGAAGCCAGACAAACAAAGACTGATGGATGTGTTTAAATGTATTAATTAATCTTGTGCATTACTTACTTACAAGTTAGTGTCTATGAATAACATCTGATGTCAATTAACGCTGAATTTGTATTATTTTTTTAATATTGCAGTAATGTACAGTGGAAACCTGGCAGGCAAGTGGCTGGAGGGTGGAAAAGCAGAAATATTATGACTTTTTTTTTCTTTTTAAAAGCACTTATGTGAATGGTTTTTTGAGCTGTCTAAATATTTTTTTTCTCTGTGGGCGAACTTTTGGTTATGCATTTCTGACGCATAACATTGTAGTTGGCACACATGCTGGAAGAAGCTAATGAAGTTTTCTCCTTCTCTCCCTAATTTTTTTTTTTTTTTTTGCAGAACATATGGCACCAGTTCTTCTGTTTTTTTACGAGTCGTTAGACATAACTTCTTAATGAAATTGAGCCATTCCACTGCACTGCACATGTGTGAATTTTTTTGCTCTAATTGCTCCTGTTGCATCAATGCGTTCTGTTCACCTACAGAAACAAAAGCAGCAGCAGTTTTTGCCATCTCACATCGCTCATTCCTTCACAGCTAATGGCCTCAGAAGGAACACCCACAGACTGTGTTTGGCAACTTTCTGATTATGGTGCAGGATTCAAGATGTATTTAATATTAGGTGTCCCTTGAACATAATACAGCACAGAAAGGCCTGGGAAAATGCTAGTTCATTTGATATATTGTTTTTGGGCTTTTGCCACTCTTTAATGATACATAACATGAGACTGAAGGGAAACGGTTGTGGAAAGATGGAATGGGATTAGAATATGGTGCAAACGAAATCAAACCCATCGCTGCATCCCATTTCATGTTCTTAATAGTATGCAAGATTAAAAAATGAGTGCATCTTAAATCATTGTATGCTAAGAAACTAGGGCTGGGTGATATGGCCAAAAATATTATCACAATATTTTTTTCCATATCATACAACAGGGGGCGGCAACTGGCAGCCTGCGGGCCAAAACTGGCCCGCCAGCAATAATATCTGGCCAGCGCCTGCAGCCAGATTATTTTGATAGCGGCTGGTTCTGAAATAGATCTGTCATGACAGCAACAGTTACTTACAATCAGAGTACGTGAGTGGAGCGCGGAGTGGGGCGGTGTGATTTTGAATGGAGGGAGGAGCGGATTTTTTAAAAGTCGGAGCGTCGTAGTTTTCACTCACTCCAAGAGCGCTTCACCACCACTCCATCCCGAGTACAATTCATGCCAACAGCCCATAATATAACTGCATATTTAGCAAGAATTCATGAGCGGGACATGGACATGAGCGGGAAGTTAGAGTTCTCAAGGAATTAGTTTGTTCCTTCTAGATACTTAATATTTTCAGCTGAAAACATGATTTAAACAAGTAATACAACACTTATTCACACGCAATCACTCTCTCAATAATGCATTTAAACAAATGTAATCTTACTTCATCTGTTTCCGATTTCGAATGAGCAGAAATCTGTAAGAAATGCAACGATCCGTAGGTAAAATAACTGACAAAAATGTACTGTTATTTTCATCACAAACAAAATTTGCACAGCAAAAA
Organism: Spinibarbus caldwelli; assembly: GCA_039654775.1. Classification (NCBI taxonomy): domain Eukaryota; kingdom Metazoa; phylum Chordata; class Actinopteri; order Cypriniformes; family Cyprinidae; genus Spinibarbus; species Spinibarbus caldwelli. Next base: position 6,738,180 of record CM077266.1, on the reverse strand, counting down.
GCAGCAATTATACCTTTTAATGGTAACAATGTTATTAGCTTTTCATGTGGTGGGAAAAAAGTTTGCACATTAGTGTTCCAATAAGCCACTTTGAAACTTTCCTGTTATTTTATTTATTTTATTTTTTTTAATATACGTTGTGAACAGAACTGTGACATTTCAAACATACTGAAATACTTTAGATGCGGAGCGGTGTTTCTGATATCAGTGAGCGAGGAGTGGAGCGGGAGCGGGAAATGGTGAACCTGGAGCGGAGCTGGAGCGGAGTGATTATTAAATGCTCGGAGTGCGGAGGGAAAATTGTTGACGCTCCACTCCGCTCACATACTCTGCCGGACACCGCCACACAAATGTGGCTTTTTGTTAATGGCTGTCCTCCTACAGGATTTAACATAGAGTAACAGCTCACTACCAGTTACAAAAGACACTGTAACAGTCTGTTACAGGCAATTCTAGTTGCATTTTTCATCAATTAATTTCTTAAATTATCCTTTGACTATGTTCTGGCCCATCATCTAGTGGCGAAATTTTTTTTTTGCCCAGTGCCAAACTTACTTGCTGACCCCTGTCATACAATATCAATATTTATCACAATATTTAGTAATGATTAATGGAAATGCTTTGAACATGTTTGTAAGGCGCTCTGGAGGCCTCCAGGAGCAGTAACACAGAGACAGGACAGACGGACTCCAGGGCGGCGCCCATGGCGGGTCATACCCCCCCCCCCAAAAAAAATACTTAGAGGAGCTTACGGGGCTTAACTGGAGGTCAGGGGCCCTCTCTGGGCTTAACGGGGGATCTGGAGCCCTTCCTGGGCTGAACTGGGGATCAGGAGCCCTCTCTGGGCTGAACTGGGGAACAGGAGCCCTCTCTGGGCTGAACTGGGGAACAGGAGCTGGAGTCTTTTGTGGGTTATCCACCGGAACAGGTGGATAGTATTAGTAAGAAATAGTATTCTAAAAAACATAACAGGTTGAATTCACACAGTTTTCCACTTCTAAACTGCAGTATTAGCATGTAAGTGGACTGCTGAAGGGCCTGCCTGAAATAACCTGAGTCTCTTGTCAGTAAAATTAGGATCAGCCTCCCCAGCCCTCAGGAGCTGACACCTTCCTCCTATTGTTCGTTAAATACTGAGGGCTTTGTGTGTGTGCTTTGAAAAGCTGTATTTTAAAAGGACTGTCTGGTGTTATTTGCGGTACGGAGGAGGACGAGTCAATACAGGTGCTGCCGCGGCCGCGTGTCAGGCTGCTGTTTCCTGCTGCGTCTATTCTGAGCAGCTTTACCTTGGCGTTCATGCGGTGTGACAGCTTAACTGCAGTGCGCGTCCCTGCTGGAACAGATGAAAGGCGAAGGTCTCGCTTAGATGGTCAGTCTTCCTCAGCGTGAGATGAAATCTGGCATTTAAAAAGAGGCATGCCATTTACTGCGTCCAGCAGCAGAGGAAAAACAAGATCCTGGGAGAAATCTGGCATGGGATAAAGGTTATGTTGATAATGTCATTTTTGTTTGATTTTATTATTTATAGACTCCTTTTTGAATTTCTAATAGAAATGCATCAAGTTTTGTTGGCCCTGAGGAATAAGGTGGCTTAAAGGGATATTTCACTTAAAAAAAAAAAAAAGACAGATAGAAATCTGTCATCATTTACTCACTTTCATGTTGTTCCAAAAATGTATGATATTAATTCCACTGGGGGAATTTTTTTTTTGAAGTTTAGTAGTATGTTGACGCTGTTCTTTTCAGTGTGCCCCAAAAACACCACTCAAGTAATTGTAAGTAAATGTAGTCAATGTGTTGTATTTAAAGTCATATGAAAATAACTGTTATAGTAATGATAGTAACTAAAACTAAAATGTTTTTGTTCCTTAAAATAAATGTTAATAATTGTTAAATTAAAAAAAAAACATATTTTATTTCAGTTGCCAAGGAGACAATGCTTATTTTTATTTAGTTTAGCTTTATGTGATAAAATAACATCAAATAATTAAGCTGAAAATATAAAAATAAAAACTAATTTAAAATTTTAATAAAAACTATTCCTACTAGTATTGCAGTGATACTAAAATAACACTGGAAAAGAAAGAAATTGTAGCTGTTTTACTGATAATCATTCACATTTTTATTCACATTCATGAATATTCAAATCCTATGAGTGAAAAAATGTGCTATGGCAGAGGGGGAAATTTTCATTTATTATTATAATTTTTTTAAATTTCCTCACTCAAATCTATTGTATGATTTGAAATATTGCACACACATATTAGTTTTATGGCATTTTATGGTGCATTTTTGCTTGACACCCTCTGGTAAGTATTCAATTTCAATGTATGAAAAAGAGTAGCTGGAACATACAGTATAAACCTACTGCCAAATATCTCCTTTTATGTTCAACAAAAAGAATGACATGAGAGTGAGCAAATAATGACTATTGCTTTAATCACTGGAAAACATCATAGCTGTGGTCTTTTCTGAAGTCACAATAACAAGAAATCCATCGAAGCAAGCAGGGCGGTATGAAATAACAAGGGTCTTCCATCGGCTGAACGTCTCTTGATTAAACAAACATTACTCATGTCAACAGCGTATGTCTCTTTCTCTCTCTCCATTGACCTCTCCTCTGTACTGCTCCTGTGACTTTGACTAATGCTGAAACCAGGGCAGAGTTTCCACTGCCTCCCCTTAATGAGCTAATTAAGTCCGTGGCTTGCGGTTTTAAAGTAGCTGTTGGTAGGCAAAGGAAAACGCAGCAAACATGTTTTTGCTGACTTCTCCAGAACGTCCAGATGGCCAGTCCGCCCCTGGTGGACACAGTTATATTTGCACCTGACCTTTTGAATATGCATTTGTAGTTTCCCTTTCAGACGCAAAGTAGACGAAAATAATCAGATGAAATAAATCACGCACGAGTTACGCAATATCAGGTCTATCAAAACTTCTTGCAACCCTTCAACGTACTGTGGCTTCTTTATTTCTTTATTTGAGACTACGCTAATTTGGTCGATATGTAAATGAGATGATGCATCTGTGTTCTTTAATTTGCGCATTGTTAGTAAATCACCCACAGAAATTTCCACACCCATCGGTGCTGTTTTGGAATTGCGCTCCCTGTTTAGTAAAACTGGCCCTTAGTGCTTTTACAGTATTTTAAATCAAATAAATGCAGCCTTGGCATGCATAAGAGACTCTTTTAAAAATGTAAATAAATAAAAATAAAAATATTACAGACCTCAGACTTTTTAACCATAGTACAAGTGGACCAGACTTTATGCGAATAGTCAAAAGCATGGCTGTGTGAGACTAGAACGAGTGAAAGAACTGCATTAGCACATCTCAGCATTTATCTGTCTATTACACAGATTATTAATGATGATTGTTTTAATCTAGTGTGTCAGTGCTGCGTCTGCAGAAAGACCTAAACAGTAACTCTAAAAATAAAATAACAGTTGAAATGTGTCCTCAGGGGGAAGTTTGTGTCTTCTCCTCATTAACGTGCGAGGATCTACATGACACAGGAGATTTTGACCAACTTTGACGGCGTCGTCCGATCTCGTCTGACTCATGTGAGATGAGTGATGCATGAGGTGTCTGTTGATAATGAGTCTGCATTCTTTGATGTCATGGATCAGCATTAGAAAGATCCGAGATGACCTTGCGTTATGCAAACGCGGGACACCTCACTCTTCATAAGGGGAATGAGTGTATAGATTATATGTGCATCGTCGAGTACGTGAGCGGAAAGCAAGCTGGAAGGAACAACTGTGTGTATGACTGCTCATCCCATGCTGTGAATGTGTGAGAGACAGATGTCAAGGTTAGCTGACATGAAGGCACAGTGCATTTTGCTGTCAGCGTGTGATCTTCAGAAAAGGAGAGGAAGAAAGAGGCTGTGTGTGCAATGAAATACTAGGCTTCTGCTCACTGCATACTACACAGTATATACTATATACTTTCTATTACTTTAAGTTAGCACATTAAACAGTATGCACAGGGTCCAAATTAATTAATTAATGAATTTATTTATTTATTTATTTATTTATTTATTGGCACACATGTCAATGTCAAATTAACTAAGAAACTAAGAATTACAGCAGTAAGTATTTTTACCAGCAGTGCTTTCATTTTCATTATTTTTATATTTTATTTTATTTTATGAAAATTCTGTCATCATTTACTCACCCTTATGCTGTTCCTAACTTGCATGACTTACTTTCTTCTGCTGAACACAACTACTGAAGAAATGCTGATATTTTGAACAATTTTAATAACCAGTTTTGGTTCCCATTGACTTCCATAGTATTTTTTGTCCATACAGTGGAACTCAATGGGAACCAAAATTGTCTAGTTACCAACATTCTTTAAAATATTTTCTTTTGTGTTCCAGAAGTTATACAGGTTTGGAACTGCATAAGGGTGATGACAGAATTGTCATTTTTGGTGGACTATCCCTTTAAGACACATACACTGAAATTCAGATAATCATTCTTAAAATTAGATTGACACCATTTATTATGATGCAGTTAAAGTTAAAGTTAATAGCTGACAGGTCACTCAAGTTATATATATTATATACTAAACGAAGCCAATTCTTGTCATATTTGCTGTTTGCCGAGTGTTCATTTTGGACCCCAAGTGTGTATTATGCAACAAAATTTCCAACAACAGTTTACTACATAACATCATCATATTGCATGTTTAATTCAGCAAGTTGCATCTAATTAATCTCGGTGATAGCTATAATTATTCTGCATTTTAATTACAGTCTGATCTAATAATGAGTCCAAAGGTTGCATAATACTTCTGATTTATTCATCATATTTGGAATGGAAGGTCATGTTGAGTGCAGTGCTTTGTGAGATATAATATAATACTGTGCAATATGCTTTTTTTATAGCTACTAAACATTGAACATCTGAATAACAGAATAAAAGAATAACAAAAAAAAACACAGTGTACATATTGCATTACTGCAGAAGTAGTAAGAGTAGTTTTGTAGGACTGAACAGGCAGAGAGAAGTGAGTCTTGCCTTTTTTGGAGTGAGAATATTTGATTTCCTTTCATTATCTGCCAAATTGCCGCTGTCTTATCTGCTAAGTAGAGCCAGGTGTTTGGCAGGCTTGTCTCTTTCTCTTCCACTTTCTTTTACTTTCCTGTCGGCCTACCTGGCTTCCTGCCTCTCTGCAGTACTCTGGCTCAGCTGGAGAGGTTCATCTCAGAGGACATCACATCGAACCCCTCCCCTCGCTCTGTTATATTACAGCATGTCATGTTCCCCATTTAAATGTCAATTGGACTAAAGATGCCATCACTGCAGCATGATCACATCCTCTGTCCGTGACACTTTTATGAGAGGTAGAGTGAGACTGTAATCACAGGACGCACACCCACTTTTACTGTCCTGTGTGAGCGAATGAAAATAAATCCAGGTTATATTTCATTATAAAATCAGAATTAAGAAAATTAAGCCTGTTTTAGAACCTTTAAGAAAATTCGCATTATGAGATGCACATTTAGTGCATATATTTTTAAGATAATTTAGTCACAAATTCTCATTACCATAATGCATCTGGGTTTTTATTGTTAGTGTTAGTGTTTTCAATATTGATTATAATAATATAAAAGTTTTTTAAATAATTTGAAAATATATATATTTTTTAAAAATATATAATTATTTTGTTAAATTACTGTAATATGCACGAGATTAATATGCTTTACAGTAAGGCTTATTGTCATTAAAGTAGTGTTAATAATCTAATATCTTTCTATCTATCTATTATCTATCTATCTGTCTGTCTGTCTGTCTGTCTGTCTGTCTGTCTATCGTTAACTAAAGCAAAAAATTACATTGATTTCATAAGAACTATGTACACACAACAAAATTACTATAACTTTAACTACAATTAAAATGAAAAATAATTCTAAATATTAACAAAAACTATGATAGTATCTCAAAAATAACACCACTATAGATATCTCTCTACATCGCTCTCTATCTATCTATCTATCTATCTGTCTATCTATATATATATATATATATATATATATAAGGTACTAGTTACTAGTTGTAAAATCACAATTAGAGTTATAGCAAGCTTGAGCCTTGAATTTATCAATTCACCTGAAGTCAGCAGCTTTCATAATTAATGTGGCTTTTTTATGTTTGTTTGTTTGTTTTACCTCTCATTTGCTCAGAGAGAGATGTGCTTGCTCAAGTCAATTAATGCTGCAAGGGTCCTCACAAAATCAATGCAAAACTGCTGCGCTGATTTAATTATTTCCTGTCTCACACATAGAGAGAGAGAGAGAGAGAGAGAGAGAGAGAGAAAAGACACACTCAGCCTGACCCTGATTTTTTTGTCCGTTTTAGCAGCAACATCTCCTTCATGATTGGATTTTTGCTTAACCACAGTTAAATGCTTTATTTCTGGGTTCGGTTACAGAAAGGAAGTGTGCTAGAATACTAAAGCCACATGCTTTTGTATAAATTGGGTTTTGAGACACATAATCAATAATACATAAATTCTAATTGCTAAAGGTCACTTATTGAGCTAATTTCCATAGTAACAGGATTTAAGTACATTCCTAAAGCTTCTGACTAATTTTAACATGACGATTGTGCAGAATCGATCAATTACCAGCATGATGCAATCGATTCAAAATGAATCAAGAAAATAACTTAATAAATATTGATTCAATTCTCTTGAGTTTATTGATGTCAGCACTCTGTTTGCATCAATGCTCAAATTTTGTTATATTTTTTTTAATTGTTCTGTTAAAGTTTAATTTAAAACCATTACATTTATAGATGAATCAGACAATATTTCTGACATCTTTTCTTGACTCATTATTTGATCAGACTGCCAAAAACACAATTTTAACACAACAGTTAATAAAAAATGGTTTAAGAGTGCAAATAAATAACAGTATGATAACTGGACACTGCATGCAATGTAATAGCATGCAGTGACGTTGTGATTTTGCAATTTTGCGAGGAACATACTGAAATTTAAGTTGTTATTCACTTAAAAACATCCCCTCAGTCATTTTCTCCCCAAGCTGTTGGGACATCAAACTATGTTTTTACGCATCAAATATTAATATACAAATGTACAAATGAGATTTAAAGGCTATGGTAGAAGCCATCTTATTTACCCATCATCCCATTTGTTAACAAGAGACACACAGTCCATGGTCTGACCAGATGCTGCAGGTGAGATGAAGTCATTGCCCAGGTGTTTGCATGCTGTGAAGCCTTCCTGTTGTTAATACTGTGCGGGTGAGGTATTTCAGGTTTTTAAACGTGTTTGGTGTGCATTTTTTGTGAACAGCAGCAGTTTTTCTCTCTTTTCTTCTGGTGGGTTTAGGTTTGTTGTGATGGCTCTGTAATGAGCTCACACTATTGTGCCTGCTCATAATAACTCCCAAAATGTTCGTATCTCTCCACAGTCTCCGGTGGATATCGGCGCAGACCTTTGAAGTTCTCTCACACTATTCTGAGTTCACTCATGTGATTCATTTAGTTTCACTTTTGGGTCCTCTGTTTTCACCACACTCCTGAACTAATGCAAATATGAGAGGCGTCGGAGCTCCAATTAACTCCGAAGCTCATTAGGAAACAAAACAGAATGGAGTGGCACCTACAGTAATGGTACGGAGAGTGAACACAGAGGAGCAGATTTGTTTGCCTTTTTAAGTTCTCTGCTCTTTTCCCAGAGTTCCACAGCGTTTATTAAGAAGTGGTTGGAGAAGTATTTCATATTACTTCACAATGAGCTTCCATTATCCTCCTATTAGTCCCATAAAATGATTTATGTTGCAGCGCTTTGTTAGTTTTATCGCAGACTTTCCTTGGGCGTTTTTTGGTTTCCAAATGAATTTTTAACAAAAAACAGCTTTTCACCCCAATGAATTTAGGTAGATTTTTTTAACGTTAATAAGAGAAAACCATAGGACTTGTGCACTATATTCCCAGTCTGTCAGTTCTTATTAAATAAAAACGTCTCCTCGGTAATAGCTATCAAATGCTGCTCAAAGCCATTTGCACGCCTAATGTGGTGCAACATGTTTTTATGCAATGCATTTGAATATGCAGATATACAAATGAGATTTAGAAGATTTTAGGACGAGCTTTTCAATGAATAACAACTTTAATTTTAGTTCCTCAGACAAAACTGGACTACTTTTTTGAGTTTGGCAGCCATTGGACACTGAATGTTTTCAGTGTTACAATTATAGTTTTTATTAATGTTTTTAATAAGTTTAAATTTTTATATTTTCGTTTTAATTTTAGTAATGTTTTAGTTTTAGTAATGTTGTTTTTATTTATTTTTTTTATTTATTAGTTTTATGTATTGAAATATAGTTTAACTTAAATTTTTTAATGTAATTTTTAATTTTAGTTAAAGTTTATTTAATTTGACATTTTTTGTGGTTTTATATTTAGTTAACTGTAATACCCCAGGTTCACTCTGTTCTTTTCATATTTACTTCTTTGTGGAATAGAAGAGGAATATCGTCGTTGCAGTTTTTGTTTGATTTCAAATATTGTCTCTTGTGTAATGAAAGCAAAAGCCGAGACCATTCAGAGAGCAACAGTAGAAATGAGCTCTTTCAGCGTCAGTCTTCGTTTCTTGAAAGCACAAGGCCATCTGAGTAACTCTCCATATTTGGATGTTCCTCACACATTTTCTCTGTGATATTAATGAGATGCTACAACAGAATTAATCACCGTCTTTGTGGCTCTCCACTGTGAAAAGCGCTTCATTAGAATACAGCTCCTTTATGCTGCGGTAATTCAGTGCCTTTTTTTCATAATTCTGCTTGACGATATAATTCAAGCGTTTATCGTCCACAGACAGAGAACAATGTCCGTTATATTTTTCTCTGTGGATTCTCTGTTCCAATGAGCACTGCAAAAATTTTATTTCACTCAATAAATTCCACTAAGATCAGGCTGTCTTGAATGGAATGAGGAGTCCTGATGGAGCTGAAACAGTGCTGATCTTCATGTACTTCCACAGGATTTAAGGTTACTAAAGAAGTTTAATTACAGTTTAGTTACTCTTGCTTGTATTTTAACTTTGGTCTGCTATGCTGTACTTGGAGATGCACCAATATTGCAATTCTTGCTGATACAATAAGCCAATAACAATAATTATTTTCATGTAATTGCCATTGAAGATAATTGGGAGAAAACAAAAGTCGATACTACTGTATTTTGACTAAATTAATCAAAATACTAAACTAAAACCAGTTGTTTTAAATGCTACAGGTGAATTTAGGCATCACAACCTTATAAATGTACGCTAAAGTTTAGGGTCAGTAAGATTTTTCTTTTGAAAGAGTGTAATGCTTTTATACAACTAGTATGCATTAAATTGACCAAAAGTGACAGTAAAGACCTTTGATTTTCCAAATGACTTATATTTTAAATGAATGCTGTTCTTGTGAATTTTCTATTCAACAAATAATACTGAAAAAAAATATGTGTCCTGGTTTCCACACAAATAAGCAGGGCTGATGATAAAGTGTTTTCAACATTAATAATAATTAGACATTTGCATGTAAGTAAATATGTAAAATGGGTATTTATTTTGAGATATAACATTTAATTGAACAGCAAAGTAATCTAAATGTAAAAATAGAGTAAATGATCTTGCACAATTAAATATCCAATATCAACCAATATATCGGCTGATAACCAGTATTGTGCATCCCTAACTATACCATACTTCTGTACTGTAGCTTTGGTTTTACTGAACTGTTTCACTATTTTGAAATACGCTGAGCTACTGCTGTGCTTCTGAGCATGTAGTTAGGAAATAGTTGGAAGTGTCACTTCTGTTAGTTACTTTTAGTTCCACCACCGGATATTAGTGTGCAGAGAAAGTGAGAAAGAGTCAAGCTGGCCTCAGTGGAGCTCAGTATGAATCCTGTAAGCCCATGATCTGTGGCCAGTGGTGTTGGCAGTGCAAATGGTCGACTCTCAAGGCCTCTGTGAGCCCAGACATGGCACATTGACTCAAAGGGGACTGGAGGGATCAGCAGAACATGTTTCTGACGATTGTACAAACGTGTTCCACAGCCTGAGCCTCAGAAGTCACATATGTTCACAGACATACTGGCCAGCACCCCTCATATGTGCCAGCTTTTGGTGCCATGCTTCTAGACCATCAGAGGTGGATACTGTTTGTAATAGGTTTAAAACCAGAGCAGATGAAAGCAGATTGTTGTGTGTATCTTGTGGGCACTGGCTGGAAACGCAGATGTCCTGGAAAAAATAATAATTGGATTGTAAACAGGCTTCTCATTACTAACATTCTGATTTGATCAAGCTTGATAGCTGGAACGGACAATAACGCTGATGATCGTTTGCTTGAAATTACTGATTTTCTAAAGCAAGACATGAAGCTCATTAGGGAAGCGTTGGGAATAAATATATTCATTAGACGTCATGAAGTCGACATGAAATTTTAGTATTGTGTTAAGCATTAACTCAACATTCATATAATCTTTTCATTGCACAAATGTTTCTTTAGGTTATTAAAATGTTCTTCACAATAAGAAAAAAAAAAGGTTCTATTAGTAACTGTTCACTGAAAGATTCGTTGGGGAACCAAAAATGGTTCTTCTATGGCATCACTGCAGAACCGCCTTTTGTAACCTTTGTTTTGAAGAGTGTGGGTTTAGCTGGCCAGAGCACTGCACCGCTCTCAGAGACGGCCAATGACAAGAAATTTATTAAACGCATTGCACAGGCTGTTAATAATAAAAGAGAGACACACCGTAGAGGCCGTAGGGAGCTAGAAACAACTATTTCACCAGTGTGTGTGTGTGTGTGTGTGTGTGTGTGTGTAAGAGAGAGAGAGAGAGAGAGAGAGAGAGAGAGAGGGCATTCTTTACACACAGCTTGAGGTGTTTCCCATCTGCCACATGGTAATTCCGACAGCTTTCACAGTAACAGAGATGGATGAACTGATTACATTTACAGTTTTCCATCACAACTGCCTTTTCTCCTATGTTTAGATATCCAACATCATTCTTTCCTCATCTGATGCTTTTTCTCACTCCATATTTTGTCTAGGCTCAAAACATACAGAAAGAAAAGCCTACATTGATAATAATAAGAAAAGTTTCTTGCGCACCAAATCAGCAGATTAGAATGATTTCTGAAGGATCATGACTGCATAATGACTGCTAAAAATTTAGCTTTGCATGTCAGGAAAAAATGACATTTTAAAAATATTACAACAGAATGTTCTGTAATTTCATTTTACTGTAAACCGACCCTAATATTTTGAATGGTAATCTGTACGGTAAAACTTACCATATAATTTAACTTTATAATAGTGTGTATTATAGAGTGGTGAAAATAAATATATAAATATATACATTTAAAATTCTAAATTTATATTTAATAAGAAAACTGAACTATTGTTAAAAAATTTTTGTAAGTCGCCTTGGATAAAAGCGTCTGCTAAATGACTAAATTTAAATGTAAATATGCTGTTGTATATATATAGTGACCATTTTTGGTTGCCAGAACATTGCAGTTGTCGCATAATACAGTGACGTTTCAGGCATTTTTTAACAGTATTTTACCTTGGAATTACATGCATTGTCTTCACCATTAATTATAACTGTTCAATACGCTATTATTTCATTTTTATTATTTTTGCTCTAAGTGTAGCAGCTTATAGCAAGAAGGAAACTCTATCGCCCCCTTGAGTATTGAGGTTTGCTACCACCACAGTAATGCACGAAAGCACCTTAGCTATGTAACTGACACCACACACTTGGATAGAATATGTTTCTGCCATTAGTTTATTCTGTGGTCTCTCTTTCTGCTCCACAGAGGGGATCCAGTTTAAGAAGGGAGGAAATACTTTTGTGTGTCAAACACTTTCTCTCCTTTTCCCTCCCTCACTCTTATTGAGATTCCAATATTATTCTTCACAATTCATGCATAGCTTGACCGCCCATAATTCCTTTGTTGATTCATTCATTTACTCATTCGTAGTCGTGAATTGAAACCCGTCATACTGGAAAAACTCATCTTACTTTCAGGATAGAGAGTGTTTGTCCACATTGAGTTCCACGTTTTTCTAAACTCAATCTTCCATTACCATTGTGGCTCATAATATCCTGCTTTGATTGGTTTCAACTGTATATTTGTGAGTAAAGTGATTGCAGTTTACCGCATCTCAGACCAGAGACCACCTCTGATCGGTTCGGAAGCCAGATCAATTTCCATATCCATCAAAACCGGTTCCCTCTCGGATTAGCTGCCAGCGCCGTCGCCATGGCTGATCTATACGTGCCTCGTTGGCGGGCAGAGGCAGATTACGCTCGGGTTTGAGACTCCTAACTCACACAAGCGTTGGAGTTTTTCCGCCCACCTGACAGACGTGGAATGCCCAGGGCTCTGAATGATGATCACAGTTAACATGACAAGCTGTGACTATCAATCGCTCCGGCCTGATTAATATACTACGTGACGAACCGTATTTACTGGCCAGAGGTGCTTTTCATAGGAAGCGACGCCTGGTTCTACACGTGGGTGTGAAGCTGAGGTCAGCGGCGCTCTGTCGCATTCCTCATAGATCTCCCGAGAGTGCGCTGTCATTCTGCGGTAAACGCACACTTACGTTATGAAAGAATAGTAGTGGAAAACGTCTTTGGTGGCAAGCCGTGATTTGTCTTTGGTAAAGAGAGAGGAATGTAGAAGAAAATTAAGAGCGAAAATCATTCACTAGTGCATCTGCGCTTGAGTTACAGTGCGTCTCAGCGACTTGGTGGTAGAACATACATCTGAGAGCAGTCTGAGTCATAAACCTGGCGGGATATGAAACCCCAGCGTAGTGCATGATGGGATATTTTCCTGGGCACTGTAAAAGTGCCTCAGATCGCCAAATATCCAAATTACTATCTCTTAAATACTTGGCTAGTCTGTTTTTTTCCTTCCGTAGCCCAGAATTCCACGCCAATTTTTAAAAATACCACAATCCCGACAAGAAATCTTGACTAATGTACTCCTGACATATGAAATAATAGTCAAAAACTCTCATTTTATAAAATGAAACAGCTCATTGAACCTAGACAAAATTTGAGTATCCCTTGGATTCTTTTGAGTATCATATTTAATACATGAGATTATGACATATAACATGAAATATGAATCTCATACTCGAGGAGGATAAAAATTCTGATAGCATGTATTATGACTCAAAGAGATTTTTACATTGAAAAAATATTTCAAAAATTGTAATTAAAACATATGCATATAAATAAAATAAAATAACGGTTGTCACTCTATATCTCCCAGTAATATGTCTCGCAGTAATATGGAAACATATCATGCATTGTAATACAATGATGACTGAGCGATGAACAAATAAATATTCCTTAAAAACCTGATTACATTTGATTCATAGAATTTAATTTTTTTTTCTAAAAAAAAATATGTATGGATAATCAAGTAAACCTAAGCAGCTTCACTGCAGTAAGTGTTCATCTTGAAATATTACTGACAATATAAAAGTTATTCTTAAATTTACTTTTTTTAAAATTCAGTAATGATTTCATAGCAGGAAGACGTGTACCACGACTGTCACGTCTATGTTTCTGTTGAGTTCCTGTTTTTTCTTATTTGGTAGTTCCTGTCCTTAGTTAATCATCGTTCATTCAGTTCTCCTGTGTTTAATTAATCATCTCTTTTGCTCCTTTGTTTCCATGTCTTTATAACCCTTCAGTTTCTAGAGTTTCTTGGTCCTGTCTGAATGTCGTTTTGTGTGGTTGTTTTCTCCTGCGTTTTCTCTAAGTGGATTTATTAAAAGACTCAGTTTGTTTGATATCTGCCTCCTTCGTGCTCCTTCGTATTCCTCGCCTCAGCAACCCGTGACAGAAGACAGGACCCCAAAGGACATGGATGAACGAGCTAAGTTCATCGCCGTGGCTCATAAAAAGCCACGACCCACTCACCTACGCGAGGGCATTTGTGCCGCTCGCCCTGGCCAGCTCCTCACGACACTCTTTCGGCTCAGGATCACTTACCACTAGCCCACGGAACTCCCAGACACCACCAACCTAGATTGGAAGGAGGCGGTCATCCGGTGTCTGGAGAGTCTCCAATCCCGAGCCGGAACCCCACCAGCCGCGGCTCCCACAAGCCCGTCTGCTGTTCCCCAATCAAGCCTGTCAGCCGCCGCTGACCCAAGCCCACCGCCGTTCGCGGTTCACTCAAGCCCGCTGCCGTCCGCGGATCACTCAAGCCCGCCGCCGTCCACGGCTCACCCAGGCCTGCCGCCGTCCGCGGCTCATTCAAGCCCACCGCCGTCCGCAGCTTACTCCAGCCCTCAGCAATCAGCAGCAGCCTCCCTCACTGTGAACCAGAAGAGGAATAAGAGGAGAAAAATACTGCTCTCAGCTTCAGAATGCTCTCCAGAGTCCGCTCCAGAATGCTCTCCAGAGTCCGCTACAGAATGCTTTCCAGAGCTCAACAGGGAGCCCACTCAAGACACAGAGCTCAACAGGGAGCCCACTCAAGTCACAGAGCTCAACAGGGAGCCCACTCAAGTCACTGAGCTTAACGCGGAGCCCAACTCTCCATTGTCACCTGAGTCTTCTTCGTCTCCGCTGGTCCCGTCCAGCCCCCCATCGTCTCCATCGTCTCCCACGTCTCCGCTGGTCCCGTCTAGCCCTCCATCATCTCCTTCGTCTCCGCTGGTCCCAGCCAGCTCCGCTCCTTCAGAGCACCCTCCAGTGCCCGCTCCTCCATAGCGCTCTCCAGTGCCCGCTCCTCCAGAGTGCCCTCAAGTGCCCGCTCCTCAAAAGTACTCTCCAGTGCCTGCTCCTCCAGAACGCCCTTAAGTGCCTGCTCCTCCAGAGCGCCCCCTTGACTTCATAGTTTTCCCCAAGAAAATATATATCCATGTATAGTGGCTGGGCCAAGGTCCAAGGCCACGGAGGCGGATCCGCTTTAGCCTCCAGTGTCTCCTGATCCGCCATGGCCGCCTGAGTACCTTGATCCGCCATGGCTTCCCGAACTCCCTGATCCGCCATGGCTTCCCGAACTGTCTGCTCAGCCATGGCTCCCTGATCCTCCCTGGAGGCTCTCCTGGTCTCCGCCCTGTTCCAGTCCTGCACCAGCCTCCAGGGCTCCTGCCCCCGCCTCCCCGATGGTACGCGCCGTCCGGGAGGGGGGCGATCTGTCACGTCTATGTTTCTGTTGAGTTCCTGTTTTTCCTTATTTGGTAGTTCCTGTTCTTAGTTAATCATCGTTCATTCAGTTCTCCTGTGTTTAATTAATCATCTTGTTTGCTGCTTTGTTTCCATGTCTTTATAAGCCTTCAGTTTCTAGAGTTTCTTGGTCTTGTCTGAAAATCGTTTTCTGTGGTTGTTTTCTCCTGCGTTTTCTCCAAGTGGATTTATTAAAAGACTCAGTTTGTTTGATATCTGCCTCCTTTGTGCTCCTTCGTATTGCTCGCCTCAGCAACCCGTGACAATGACCTGAAGGGATACATTTTTAGAATCATACTAAACTGCCTTTTACTTGCTTAAATGTATGAACTGTCAATTAGATGTCAAAAGGCATGTAGTAGATTGTGTACAACAGGTTTTTCAGCACATATCAAATATGATACAGTAGGCTTTTTAGGGTTAACCTTGGTCAGTCAGCAGCATCAACAGAAATTTTGGCTGCAAATCTCATGCTTGTCGAGCCTGGTTTATGCTAAATAAACCAGCATGAAGTTTTCAGCAGAGATTTCCTTAGTCTTTCGCCTGCAATGCAGCATTCCTGTGAAGGATTTTGTTTCGTCACGTCTTTATGGAAGAAAAGACATTCAGCTTTGACAGTCTATGGCTCGCTGAACATCTCTGCCCCTTTCCCGCATTTAATATGACCCAGGCTCGAGAGTATGTGGATATTGAATTATTGAGAGTGGATAACTTGACCTTTGCTAGGGATATGAATCAAACATTAGCGAGAGATCCAGCTGAAGAAATTTACAAGGGCCACATCTAATAAACGGAGGCCAGCAGGGTGAAGAGAAGTGCTGAGGCCGGAAAATCCAGAGATCCATTACCCAATAATTCATCTGGAGGAAAGGCGGCCCGGATAACCGCAGATACAGTCGATCCCGGAGTGGAGAGGCAGCAGGAATGGGTGGGAACAGTCCTGTGGGAGTCCTGTGGCTTGCTGTGATGTGCTTTGGTAGAGTGCTGTCATGATTTGTTGTGTTAAAACAATCTCCACTGCATTAAATACTGTATACAGCGCCGTGTTTTGATTTAGCTCTAATAGCAAAGCTTCAGAGTCTTATGTTTCCTATATGGTTGTCTATAGAGGGCTAGGGCTGGGCAGAAAAATAAGAATTTACCCATTGTCCAGTTCATGACATGAGAATTTGAATTGATGTTGGAATTTAAAATTTGAATTGGAACAACAAGATGAGAAATTTATTGAATTGCAATTCTAAGGTTTTCTGACAAAATTTACTACTTTTCAAAAGTAGTACATGTTTTTGAAAGTAAAGTTTCTTCTGCTCGACAAGGCTACATTTATTTTATCAAAAATACAATAAAAACAGTAATATTGTGAATAACTGTCAATAACTTTTCAATTTTAATGTTTTTGCTATTTTTTCCCGTGATGGCAAAGCTACATTTTAAGCAAACATTACTTGAGTCACATGACTCTTCAGAAATCATTCTAATATGCTGATTTGCTGCTCAAGAAACATTTTTTATTTCCTGTCATCTTTGAAAACAGTTGTGCTGCTTAATATTTTCAAACATTTATTGTTAATATCTTAATCAATTTAATTTGTCTATTACAAACTAATGCTTGATGTATCTGGAAATACCCATATGTTTTGTGTATTATAATATTATGGGTAATTCATACTGAAAAAAATGAAAGATATTGTTTAAAAACAGCATTTACTAGAATTTCTTTAAATCTATTTGCATAATTCTACCCCCTGCAGTTAGAATTATAATTCTGTCTTCTGTTTGCAATCTCAATTCAAATTCTGGATGTAAATTTGAGCGTAAAATGCGTTATAATTGTTAATCTTAACTCTGAAGCCTGGTAGTGAGATATGTGGTTGCTTGTGTTTATCATCAAGCATGTCAAGGCAATTTCTCATTTAAAGTCAAAATGCCCTGGAAAACAAGGACTTTCTTGAACTTCTTTCCCACTAATGATCACTGTCTTGATGCCTCTGTAAGGGGCAGTGATGGTTCGTACCACTCCACACTGTCTCCTGTGGTCAAGTAGTCTAAACACAGCTGGAATGTGTACTGTCGTTTCAGGACAATGGCGGCTGTGAACTTTATTCTGTCAAAAATTGCAGATGTTTGAGTTTAAACCTTCTGCTGGAGTCACATAGAGTCAGAAAAAGCAACAACTTGGTCTTGTTATTTTATTTCTGGCTTCCTGAGTAAATGACAAGTCAAACGATATTCTCTTGTAAACTTTATTTTAAATTTATGTTTTGTTTTGTTTTTTTATAACAGCTTCATTATTTGTCAGGGATTGGAGGCCAGGTTGTGTTTCCTGTCTGTGTCAAGCACTATTTATATTTTTCTGACTCTAAAATTAATTATTTTTCCAGGGACACCAGCAGCAAATCCCCATTATGCTGTTGCCTGTTTCTTCAACTCACTGAACTTAGCCCGATTAAGACCCGCGAATATTCCTTCTTAAAGATGGCAATCACAAATGATGCTGCCATTTACTCCTCATCTCATTATAGTCACTGACATTCATGCTTAATTTAGTCATAATGACAACAGATTGTATAGAATGAGATGATGCTTTTAATTTATCACAGGAACCTGAACTTTGTGAAAATCTCATGTAACCACAAGAAATACAAGAATATGTTTAAAATTATCTTTAATGGTGTCCTCGTCAGAGCCGTCTTCCTCCTGGCTTGACAGTTGACAGACTCCAGGGACGAGGCACAAATCAGCACAGATTAGAAAAGCCTGGATGATAAACGGCCTCAAGTGTATGGCAAGACTGGCTTTGGGTGGGGTCAGGCTTGCAAAATTGCATTGCTGAGTTTGGTTAACAGCCCAGTCTTGGGGGTCCTCCACTGCACAAACACAGTCTGTGAAGTATATGTACAGTGGGACTTGTCCTAAGAGACCCTGCTTCTACTGGAGATCTTTATGGTCCTTGTAAAAACCATAGCAGGTATTCTGTCTCCGCTCTTACTGTAAGGTCAACTACACTGACTCCTCCTGCTGTGAAGAAATGCTGTGTGACATTGCTGAGCGTTTTAAAACATGCAGCCTGTATTTCTGACTCTATTCACTGGAACTGATGCATCATCTGATATTCAGATGATGCATCAGTTCCATTCAGATGATGATATGTATATGTGTATATATATATATATATATATATATATATATATATATATATATATATATATATATATATATATATATATATATGTTTTAGGATTCTTTACCTTAGCAAAGTCTCTGAGAATCTGACACCTTGTACTTCTGGAGACTCTAGAGTAGGTTGCAGTCCTGGAAAATGGTGGAACTGGAGACTAAATGGTTCCTGATGGATTCACACCTAGTTTTATACCGTAATTCTGAATTATTTTGCAATTAATATGAGTCTTTTCTTCTCAAACTGTTTTTGTGTGTGTGTGTGTGTGTGTGTGTGTGTGTGTGTGTGTGTGATTATACTGACCCAATGAGCATAAAAATAACCTGCTTAATAATTATGCACACCTGAATATAAGGCATTTTTCATTTCCAGCCCTTGTTTACAAACATATATATAACTTATAAATGATTATATGTAAAATTAATAATTAAGATTGATATGGTTTGGAATTGGTAAAACATGCTTGGAAAAAATATATAATTAGAATATCGACTTCTACACGCACTGTGTATATACAGTATATATGGGCTGTACTGCAGTTCATTCTCATTGGCCACAGCTTCTCTGGCAATGATTTAATCATTTGTTGTTGTTGAATTAAGGGAAACATGTCGTCATGGTCTTGGCATTCCGCCGGCTGCATCACAGCCCGTGAATCCTGATCGAGAACGACAGGCATTGTCAGCTCTGCGCTACACCACATCGTGACTTAAAATACAGTTATTGTGGCATTTATTCCCTAATGGAGAAACATTTCTTCTCCTCCAAACTGTTTCTTTGGGTTTCTGTGGAGTCTCCATAGGGGATTTCAAATGTGGTCAGTGATGTAGAAAGCTCTCAGTTCAAAACAAACCTGTTCACTCCTGCGTCGGGCAGCCAGGTGGACAGACGGTATCTGTGGCTGTCACTTCTCTAACTGTTATTCACCTATCCATGAGTGATTGCACCGTCTTGATGTATCTGCTCTCGGTTCAATCGCTGTGAACGAGAGGAGGCTGATTTAGTGCTAATGAGTTAAGTGATGACAACACAATTAATAGTTTGCTTCGGTGAATCTGACAATCAGTGTTTTGGTTTCCCAGATTCAAGCAAGTCTAGTCCTGGACAAGACGGTGTTTTTAGTGCTCTGTTTTAGTGAACTGTCTGTCTACACTCTTTAAAAAAGTTTTCCTGAGAAACAAAATTTGATATATTAGACTTTCCAGAAAATATCTTGAATGTAAGTACATTTTGTTTTGTTCCATATGCAGATTTTTGCACTAGTTCTAAGCATAAAGCTTGTTCCATTTATTCATTTATTTATTTATTTATTTATTCATTATTATCTAAGCCAATTTTTGCAGTGTAGAGAATATCTAGTGTTTGTTTCAGCACACTGAGGCTGGGGTTTGCACTGATTTTGCCTCTGGGATTGGGTTTTATTTATTTTCAGGCCGTTTTAAGCAATGGGAGGCTCTTAAAGGATTGTTCCAGGTTTAATTGCAAGCTAAACATGGAAATTAATTTCAAATAATGAATTACTTTGTAGAAGTACTTTGTTTTTGCATTACTTTGCAAAAGTTATGCTTATAATAAAGGTCTATGGAAATATAATAATACACAGACTGTAAAACAAGTATAGATTCCAACATTGTTCTTTTGAACCTTCTATTCAAAGAATCCTGAAAAAAAAAAAAATAAATATATATATATATATATATATATATATATATATATATATATATATATATATATATATATATATATATATATATATATTAAGCAGCACAGCTGTTTTCAACATTGATAAGCAAAAATATTTCTTACCAAATGAGCACCTGAAAAATTTGACACTGAAACTGTAGTAATGCCTGATGAAAATGTAGCTTTGCCATCACAGGAATTACATTTTAAAATACATAAACATACAAAACAACTGTTTAAAATTGTAATTTCATAATATTACTGTTTTTACTGTATTTTCAATCAATTAAATTGAGCCTTGGTTAGCATAAAAGACGCAGAAATCTTGCTGCACATTTCTACTTTAAAACCCTTTTCCTTGCCTCATAGACTTCCATTGTAAGTGTAATACTGTAAACGCTAGCTATTTTTGCTTGATTCAAAATAATTTTCTGTGGTTTTCGACAGCACTGTTGACCTGCTGTTGATCGAAGTTGACTTGTTTTGAATCTGGAACATTCCTTTAATAAACCATCCAACAAGTGGCCCTGTTTTTCCCCTGGAGACAAAATATATCTTCTAGACAAATGTGTCAGTTCAGGATAGTTCAGACAGTTTGGTCACTATGCTTTTTATCTGTACACTGTTCTTTGTTATTTTTCTTATAGCGAACAACAAAATTGCTCAGCATGTCCAAGCTGAAATAATTTTTTATCCTCTGTTATGTTTGAGAGCAGCATCTCGGAGCGGAAAGAGGCTCCGGACTGATTTCATTTGGTGGCTCTTGATGTTTGGAGCACTCTACTGTGGATTTTCTGATGAATTGTGATGGAGGCGTTTGTTTTCATCATGGTGAGGGTGAAGATGGATGGATATCAATCACAGCTGTAATGGCATGACTGATTCATTCCCTGCACATTCTGCACTACTTAAATGTGTTGTATTACAGAGTCTTTTCACGTGTGCCCTGTTTGCTGGAACTCACATTTACTGGAAAAGAGATTGGACAAATTGGCAAAGCATTTCACATCTCAATTGTAACTGCTGGGTGGAGAAGGTAAAAGGTTGGTTTTTTGTCTAGTGCCCTGCAGGAACAAGAGGCTCTAGCCCACTTTCCCCACACATTGTTTTAATCTAGCTGCAGCGGCTGAAACACTAGCCCAGCGAGGGCTTAACATGAGAGCTTCATTCATCTGCTTCCAAGCTCCCAGCGTGCTTTTGGACTCCTCGAATGTGGAGAATGGTGTAGATCATGGCCATGAGCTGCTTACCTGAGGGACAAAGGAGGTCATGATCCCACTGGTGATAGAGTTTAAAAATGGCTTGGTTTTGGGCTGAATCCAAATCTAATGCTGTTTTATTGTTTTTTAGAGAGGACATCATACGACAAAAAGCATTTCCTCGTTCTTTTGGATCTTCTTTTGAACACAAGACTCCAATATTGTCACTCATTTCATATGCAGAGATGTTAGCCAATCATAACAGAGGACATTTAGGCTACATATTGGCTGTGTTCCAAATCTCTAAAACGAGTGGGCATCATAGGCACTCACCCAACGCAAAGGCTGTTCCAAATGATATTTAGCATAATTATGCAGTTTTTTAAGATGCCTTGCCAAATTCCAGCATGTATCCTTCATGGAGATGGCAATTCCAGAATGCATAGCACCAAGCTCAGTGAAAAAATCCATCCAATATACAGTATCAGATGCTGATACTGTATTTTTTCTTGTTGTTGTTGAGTAAATGTGATTATAGTATATTTCATTCAGCACCAAAAAGTAATGCTAAAAATAAATCAATATAATTAAAATGAAATATTTTTACTAAAGCCAAACTTCTAGGAGTTGGATATCCTATGCTGTTTGCACTTTTTGTACAAGGTGAAGAGTTTTTACTTATGTAGATCACTCAACAAAGCAAAGTAGCTCATTAGGGTTTGGAACAAAGCCATAAAATGATAGCTTTATGTAGCCACATTTACATTTTTTTTTTTCTATTTTCTGTAAATGTGCAAAACGTCTCGGTTACGTATGTAACCCTCGTTCCCTGAAGGAGGGAACGGAGACGTCACGTCGGATGACCGACGAAATTGGGATCTCGCCAGAGAGACCAATCCACTTCGAGTGTAACTAAACGAGCCAATGGACATTGGCATGCGATTATTGCATCCAGCTGCCGCTGATCACAGCGTGAGAATAAGAGGCAGCTGATGCACCGCATCAATTATGTTTTCGCTGAGGAGCCGAGCCGGCGACCCGGCAGCTCAGCGGTGGTACAGTGACTGTGGCGACGGGACGTGACGTCTCCGTTCCCTCCTTCAGGGAACGAGGGTTACATACGTAACCGAGACGTTCCCCTTTCAGTCGGTCACTCCGAGTCACGTCGGATGACCGACGAAATTGGGATCCCTACCAAAGCGCCACAGGAGCTGCCCCTTCCAGTGCCCTGTGTAGGGCTCCTGACCCTTCCTATAAGGCAGACGATAGGACCGGGCTCTACACAGAGAAGGTCAACTACTGGTGTTCCTTGAGCAACCCAAACAGTAGGACTAGGATAACACTGGGAAGCGTGCCCTTCCACTTGGAAGAGGCACACTGCGGAGTCACCTCCTCCCAAAGGGGGTTTAAGTGACATTCAAACATGTGAAGTAACCCAGAGGGCCCTTTTGCACATGGAAGTCTCTGAGATGGCTCAGGCTGCATCTTTAGAGATGGCAGAACGTGGTCCGCCAGGGGAAACACGGCTCCAATAAGAATACCGTGGAATACACATATGGGATCCCGACAGGGTCTCTCATATGGGCACTAGCCTCGCACCAGATTTCAAGAATTCATTGGCTGAAGGCCTGGCGCCGGACGCTCCGCCGTGTCCGGACGCCGGAGTGCTGGAGGACTCAACAGGGTTTGCCTGGTTAAGGAACTCTCTGGAGAATTTAGGCGTAAGGACGCCGCAAGCCGACTCTGAGCCGGCCCTCTCAGTGCCACTACCCGTTTGAGGTGAGAACACAGGAGGAAACCGGTTCGACACGTAGGCTATAAAACCTAGCGAACGTGTTGGGAGTCGCCCAACCCGCAGCTCTACAGATGTCTGCTAGCGAGGCACCACGAGCCAGCGCCCAGGACGATGCGACACCCCTAGTGGAGTGAGCACGCAACCTGAGCGGGCAGGGCACACCTTGTGCTTCATAGGCCAAGGTGATGGCATCCACTATCCAGTGGGCCATCCTCTGCTTGGAGACAGCCTTCCCCTTCTGCTGTCCTCCGAAACAGACAAAGAGCTGTTCTGAGGTCCTGAAGCTCTGAGTTCTATCCACGTACTGACGCAGTGCGCGTACAGGACAGAGCAAAGCTAGGGCTGGGTCTGCCTCCTCCAAGGGCAGCGCTTGCAGGCTCACTACCTGGTCCCTGAAGGGCGTGGTAGGAACCTTGGGCACATAGCCGGGCCGGGGCCTCAGTGTTGCACTGGAGTCAGCCGGCCCAAACTCAAGGCACGACTCGTCGACCGAAAATGCCTGCAGGTCCCCCACCCTCTTGATTGAGGCCAATGCAGTCAGGAGTAGGGTTTTCATAGAAAGAAACTTCAACTCGACTGACTGCAATGGCTCAAAGGGGGCAGTTTGTAGGGCTCTTAGCACCAAAGCCAAATCCCAAGAGGGAAGGGAGGGAGGCCTCGGAGGATTTAACCTCCTGGCCCCCCTAAGAAACCTGACGACCAGATCGTGCTTCCCCACCGACCTCCCCTCTATGGGGTCGTGGTGGGCAGAAATAGCAGCAACATATACCTTAAGGGTGGAGGGGGACAGCCTACGCTCCAACCCTTGTTGCAGAAAGGAAAGCACGGCTCTGATCGAACATCTCCGGGGGTCCTCCTGGTAAGAGGAACACCATTCGACGAACAGGTTCCACTTCAGCGCATAGGCCCGTCTTGTGGACGGTGCTCGTGCTGAAGCGATAGTGAGCGCTACCTCCTGGGGCAGGTCACCTAGAACCTCCGCGTCCCGTCCAGGGACCACACATGAAGTTTCCACAAGTCTGGACGCGGGTGCCAGAGGGTGCCCCGTCTCTGAGAAAGCAGATCCTTCCTCAGAGGAATCGGCCAGGGAGGGGCTGTCGCGAGGAGCATGAGTTCCGGGAACCAGGTCCTGTTGGGCCAATATGGAGCCACTAACAGGACCTGCTCCTCGTCCTCCCTGATCTTGCACAATGTCTGTGCTAGCAGGCTCACTGGGGGAAACGCATACTTGCGCAAGCCCTGGGGCCAGCTGTGTGCCAGTGCATCCGTGCCGAGCGTTGCCTCGGACAGGAAGTAGAACCACTGGCAGTGGGTGGTTTCTGGAGATGCAAACAGGTCTACCTGAGCAACTCCGAACCGACTCCAAATCAGCTGGACCGCCTGGGGATGGAGTCTCCACTCCCCAGGAAGTGCCGCTCGAGACAGCTCGTCGGCCGCCTGATTGAACACTCCTGGGATGTGGATGGCACGAAGGGACCTCAGATGCTTCTGACTCCAGAGGAGGAGGTGGCGGGCGAGTTGCGACATGCGACGGGAGCGCAAACCGCCTTGCCGGTTGATATAGGCAACGGTCGCAGTGTTGTCCGTACGGACCAGAACGTCCCTGCCCCAAAGGCGCCCTCTGAGGCGGCACAGGGCAAGGCGTACTGCCAGCAACTCGAGGCAATTGATATGCCAACGCAGAAGGGGGCCCGTCCAAACCCCTGATACTGCGTGCCCGTTGTACGTGGCACCCCAGCCGGTGGCCGAGGCATCCGTGAATACCACAGCATGCCTGGATACCTGCTCCAGGGGCACTCCTGCCCGAAGGAACGAAGGATCTGACCACGGGCTGAAGGTCTTGCGGCAGGCCGGTGTAATCTGAACCCGGTGAGTACCGCGTTTCCACGCCCACCTCGGGATTCGACCATGGAGCCAGTGCTGAAGCGGTCTCATATGGAGCAGACGAGCGGAACTATGACCGCAGCTGCAGCCATATGCCCCAGGAGCCTCTGAAAGAGTTTCAGTGGGACCGCTGTCCTGCCTGATAAAGTCTTGAGGCAGTTCAGCACCGACTGAGCACGTTCCTGGG
This sequence comes from Spinibarbus caldwelli, assembly GCA_039654775.1. Lineage (NCBI taxonomy): Eukaryota > Metazoa > Chordata > Actinopteri > Cypriniformes > Cyprinidae > Spinibarbus > Spinibarbus caldwelli. Next base: position 6,713,016 of record CM077266.1, on the reverse strand, counting down.
TGAGGTGTGCTGTCTGGTTGACCGAATCCAACTCCATGCCGAGAAAAGAGATCCTCTGCACTGGCACGAGTTGCTCTTTTCCCAATTGACCCGAAGGCCCAACTGGCTGAGGTGCCTGAGCACCAGGTCCCTGTGTGCGCACAACAGCTCTCGAGACTGTGCAAGTATGAGCCAGTCGTAGAGGTAGTTGAGAATGCGCACACCCCGTTCTCTCAGGGGAACAAGGGGCCGCCTCTGCGACTTTGGTGAAGACACGAGGCGAAAAGGGACAGCCGGAAGGGCAGGACCTTTTACTGATATGCCCGACCGTCGAACGCGAATCGCAGGAATGGCCTGTGTCGCGGGAGAATCGAAACATGAAAGTACGCGTCCTTCAGGTCGATTGCTGCAAACCAATCTAGGGGACGGACGCATCCAAGAATGCGTTTCTGCGTCAACATCTTGAACGGCATCTTGTGAAGTGCACGGTTCAAAACTCGCAGATCCAAGATCGGTCGTAACCCACCGCTTTTCTTGGGCACAATGAAGTAAGGGCTGTAAAACCCCGACCTCATATCGGCTGGAGGGACCGGCTCTATTGCATCCTTCGCCAGTAGGACTGCAATCTCCGCGAGCAAGACAGGGGCATCGACGGCTTTGACTGAAGTGAACCGGATGCCCCTGAACTTGGGGGGGACGCCGGGCGAACTGAATCGCATAGCCGAGTCTGATGGTCCGCAGGAGCCACCGGGACGGGCTGGGGAGCGCTAACCAGGCTCCGAGAGACCGCACCAGCGGGGCCAACGGGCCCACCGACATGCCCGCGGTGGGGCAGCGAGGTGGAACACAGGGACCGGCCCCAGGGCCTGTGACGGCCTGGCCTGTGACGGCAGGGGGCGGGGTCTGGGTGTGTAGTGTAGCACTCACCTGATTTCTCCTCGCGTGGGAGGAGACACAGGAACCCGGCTTGAGGCTTGTGACAGCCCGGCGTTTGACGACTTGAAGCGGGGACTGGAGTGCTACTGCCCTTACCTGGTTCCACGAATGGGCAGGAGGGGTGCTCTTGGGCAACCGCCTGCTGGCGAGAGAGGAGGAGGGAAGTGATCCTGTGATGCACGGATCACCACTCTCCTCCTCTTGAGACCCGGAGATTGAGGAGACCGCTCTTTACTGATGTTTTGGGTACCGCTGGCTGCTGGGCCAGCGGCGGAACAAAATGAACAAAAGATACTCCACCCGGCCCTCCTCCGGGGGAGGGAGTGGTGCAGTCACCATCTCCCGATGAGCAGTCTCCTCCATCTCTGGGTCGACCGTCCCAGGGCCTCTTGCACTTGCGCTTGCCGCCAGGTTTGGCGGGGGCCTGGACGGGCTGGGCGTCCTGCCTGCGACCGGCTCCACGACGCTGCCTGGTGAAAGGCTGCTGCGGCTGCGCGGGAGCGGGGGCGGCCGCAGGGGGGCGCCCACGGCGACGAGCAGGCTGAGTGGCTGCAGCCGGAGTGAAAGCAGCAGGTTTCCTCCGGCGCATGATGTGTTTGCCTCAGTCTGCTTCTGGGCTGCCGAGAACTGCTGGGCAAAGCTCTCGACAGCGTCGCCGAAAGGGCCGGTCTGTGACACGGGAGCATTCAGGAACTGTACCTTCTCCTGCTCCTTCATGTCATCGAGACACAGCCAGAGATGGCGCTCCTGGACATCGCACGACCCAGAGACTGTGCGGTCACCTTCGTCGCTCGTAGCGCGAGGTCCGTCGCAGCACGCAGCTCATGTAGAACCGCCAGGTCGTGACCACCCTCGTGCAGGTCTTTCAGTGCTTTGGCCTGGTGGACCTGCAGCAACGCCATAGCGTGGAGGGCGGAAGCCGCCTCCCCACAGGCTCTATAAGCACTGCCAGTTAGACCTGACGAATACTTAGAGGCCCGTGAGGGGAGACACGGATCACCCCGCAGGGTGGAAGCGGCTGTTGGACACAGTTGCATGGCCACAGACCGTTCCACCGAGGGGATGCCCGCATACCCCAAAGCGGCTCCACCATCGAGGGTGGTGAGAGCGGAAGAACTACAAGATGTGTTTCGGGCAGTGAAAGGTGCCCTCCACAATCTTGTCAGCTCCTCATGCACTTCCGGAAAGAATGGCACCGGAGGGGGGCGCTGAGAACCAGCGCCACCCCCACCGAGGAACCACTCGCCCAGCCTCGAAGGATCGGGACACGGTGGCTTTTTAGGATTCCACACGAGCCCGACATTCTCGGCGGCCCGGGAAAGCATAGCCGTCATCTCTGGGTCTGGCACGGACAACGCTACCACACCCGAAGGGGGCAACGCAGCCGGGTCGTCATCCCCGGAGAGAGAGGGCCCGCCCTCCGATGCGGTGATCGACATCTGGTCGTCAGAGGGGGCACCGAAGGAAACGCGTGGCCAGCGCGCTCCTACGGCAGCTCCACCGGCTGCGGAGTGCTTGAGGGGTGAGGAGCTCCACTTGGGGAAGCCCTCACCGTAATCCTCAAATCACCTCTAACTCCACCGGATCCAGTGTGCACGCCGGATCACGGCAGGCAGAGGGACTCTGCCATGTTTGACATAGCAGAGTCGCACTCCGAGATGGTCATGTCCCCGCAAGAAGAACATGAACCATCCACGAAAGCCACCTCAGCGTGCTGAATGCCCAGACACGTGAGGAAGCGATCGTGACCGTCCTGAGGCGCCAGGAAACGACCACACCCAGAAACGCACAGGTGAAAAGACATCTTTAAAAAGACGCGATCACCCGTGTTGCGCTTTTAGAGAAATTGCTCTTTCAGGGAAATGCTCTTTTAGTGCTGAAGCACGCAGGGGAGCTGGCCACCGCACACTCCTAGTGTGGCTGTCAGCAGGAAGACGATCTTTCTCTCCCGGACACCGTGACCACCGCTGCCACGCCGTAACGCCCGCACTCGCTCGCAGAACACTCTCTTGGAAGGGAGAGCAGTAGCTTTAACCACTACCGCTCGGCTCCGAAGCGAAAGGATAATTGATGCGGTGCATCAGCTGCCTCTTATGCTCACGCTGTGATCAGCGGCAGCTGGATGCAATAATCGCATGCCAATGTCCATTGGCTCGTTTAGTTACACTCGAAGTGGATTGGTCTCTCTGGCGAGATCCCAATTTCGTCGGTCATCCGACGTGACTCGGAGTGACCGACTGAAAGGGGAACTTCTGATTCCCTAGATACTATAGGTAAATAACTAGAAGAATAATTAAGTGCATTAAACAGTAAACTATTTGTTCCGCAAGCCAGTGTGTTTAAGAATCCGATAATGAATTAAAAATAATACATACTATTAACATGCAATATCAAGCATCATAATGGACAGTGTTTGTACAGCCAAAATAACTGCAAGCGTCTGACACCGGAAGCCATGCTCATTCAAAATGAAAATAGCTGTGCTCATGCTTACGTTCAAAATAAGGTGTTTTAATATACATATATTAGATTTGATCTTTTAACGTGCAGATTTGGAGGAGAACATCAGGCAAAATTATGTAAGAACATTTTATTGTATTATTATTAAGTGGCAAAATCTTTGTCATGGCATACAACACTACAAGAAACCTTGCTACAGTAATGCTACGAAACATCTATGAAAGCAAATTTGTGACCTTGGACCACAAAACCAGTCATAAGTGTCAATTTTTTGAAATTGAGATTTATACATCATATATATGAAAGCTGATTAAATAAGCTTTCCATTGATGTATAGTTTGTTATGATAGGACGATATTTGGCCGAGATACAACTATTTGAATTCTGGAATCTAAGGGTGCAAAAAAATCAAAATACAGAGAAAATCGCCTTTAAAATTGTCCAAATGAAGTTCTTAGCAATGCAAAAATTACGTTTTGATATATTTACGGTAGGAAATTTACTAAATATCTTCATGGAACACGATCTTTACTTAATAAGCTAATGAATTTTGGCATAAAAGAAAAATCGATAATTTTGACCCATGCAATGTATTTTTGGCTATTGCTACAAATATACCCCAGCGACTTAAGACTGGTTTTGTGGTCCAGGGTCACATTTACCAAAGATGCAAGCAGAGTGTTGCAGTGACCCCACATTTACCCCAGTAGAGCAGCATATCTGTGCATGGCAATAGGCCCATGATGCCATCGTGAAAGAACACTATTCAGAACTAATTATCTAGAGATGACTTTAAGAGAAAAAGCTGGTCTTACCTTTACTTTACTTAAACAGTTTTATTACAACAGTAAGCAATTTTTGCTGTAATTAAAAGATGTGTGAGCCAAGCACTGCAAATGAGATTCTATAAATACATGCAGATGATAAGAATGTTACATTACACTGAGAGATGCTGGATATTTACTGAGTTACACTGATGTGCTCATTTTTAGAGCAAGTTTATTACCCTGAGATCACCAGGATTCAGATGAATCGTGATCAAGGTCTTAAAAAAACGATTCACCCATAAATGAAAAATCAACCTTATGTCATTCTGTACCTGTATAACTTTATGTAGGAACAAGCTGACATTCTGCTAAATATCTACTTTTGTTTTCCCACATATGAGGGCAAGAAAATGATGATGGAACACTTTTGTATGAATAATCACTAATGGTTTGGTCTTAAAGCTGGTTTTAATGCAAGAGCTGCTTTTGAATGCTGCGGTGTACAACTAAGAGCACTAAAAGTCTGTTTTTAATTAGCGTGGAATGTCAAACGTTCAGCAGTTGAGTTGTTTCCACATTTCTCTTTGTGAAAAGCCAGAATGCTTTGGCTAACCTTGCTGCCACGCTAGTGAAAGGCACCAGACAAATTGTTCTTGTCAAAGTGGTTTGCCCGTACCGCATGATTTTAAGAGCATCTGTCATTCTTTGCATCGCAAACTGCGTGGTCCAACCAGATGATCCAAACCACAGTTTTTTATGGTGTGTACCAGCAAATTTATAACAAAACTGTTTAGACTTCAGGGCTTACATTCCAATTAGTAAACTTTTACACACTATTGTCCGTGCTATTTATTTATTCATATTTTTATACCACTCTACATGTGGTGAAACAACCCCAGTCATGTTGTCTAACCCCTAGCATAATAAATTGCATTAGATGAAAAGGAAACTCAACATGACCGCGAGGGATACGGGCCGAGCTGTTTGTGTTGAGCAGTCAGCAATGGATTCGGGAAGACAAAGATGCATTTTCCTTCTTCCGCTCTCCCCCACAGTCAGCTAGATTTTCTACCTAATGGGCATGAAAGTTGCAAATTGCAGCAAAATGGACGTGGCAGGATAAAAAGTGTATTAAAGTATCGATCGGAGCAGGTCAATGGCGAACTGTAGCCCTGCATCAAGCAGACAGTGGAACGGGAGCAAGTCTGGTCTGCTGTTTTGTTTCCACTTTGAATCAGGGTGACTACTTGTGTCCAGTATTGATAGATATGTTTAGCTATTGATTTGAGGATTTCTGTGGGAAATGTGATTAAGCTGCAATTGTGTTGTCTCTAGTAGAGGAAAATGTCCCAAAAGAGAGAAAGCTGTCAAAAGGATTTATGATGTTGGCTAAAATATATTTATGGGAGATAAAATGGCTTCAAAACTGAGGGGGTAATTCACTAAGAATGAATTGTGGTCTCTGATAGTGCTGTTTATGTGCAAGTGCTGTCCGTGTTCACTAAAACTTTGTATGCTGTACTATACAACATTGCTCCACCACTGTGATCCAGAGACCTGAATCGGCTTTTTAAAATGCTGAACGTGCACTTGACTACAGCGCACGTCTTGATATGTAAATGATTACTATATTTTTCTCCCTCATTTGATCACATGAATTACTCCTGTCAAGAACACTAGAAGAGAATACCAGTGATCCAATGATTAGCTGACACTGAAAGGAAAAAAGAACATAATTGTATTTATTTCATGGTCTGTCTGAATACTGGATTCTGATTGGCTGACGGGTATGCGTTAAAATCATTTAATGCAAAGGTAGTTCCACAGTAGTTGCTGTGCACACACACTAACTTGTTGTCAATGTTTCCCCGTGACTTTTAATGATAAAATAGCCTAGATACTAGATCGCTACATTATATTCCTCAGTAATGAGGTGATAAAATCGCTGTTTTTGAAGTAATTCATTGTTTGTGGAGAGACGCACAGAGGCAGTACACAGGTAACACACACAACTGTCATCTCTCTTTTTGTCTCTCTCTCTTTCTCTCTCTCTCTCTCTCTCTCTCTCTCTCTATCGATAGTTAATTCTGTGATCTTACCGCACTATTTCATCTCTGTGTCTGATTTGAAGCGGGCAGAATGGTAGCACTAACGAGTCGTAACTGACGAACTGACGAAAATAACCATCATTTTTACCCTTCTGGTCAAATATTGCGCTGCAAACATCATTTACAGCTTTAACTTGTCAGTGCTGGCAAATGACCATGGTATAAGCGGGATAATGCACAGCTAGCCATGCATTATCCCTTACTTGTATATATATTTTGAAAAACTTCATTTTTTTGTAAGTTATTTCAAAAAGTGAAACTTTCATATATATTGTACATTAATTCAGTGGTGTATAAAGTACCTGAAAGCCATACTCAAGTAAAAGTACAGATATCTTACCAAAAAATGACTTTGGTAGAAGTTGAAGTCACAGTTTAGAATATTACTTGAGTAAAAGTCTTAAAGTATGTGATATTTATTATACTTAAGTACGAAAAGTATTTTTAAAATCTTAAACGTACTTAAGTATTGAAAGTAAAAGTACAAGTAAATGCAAAATGGAAAAGAAGCAAATAAATATATATATATATATAAAAATATTCATACAGCTTGAGTAGCAAGATTGTGTTCATTTTTAACTCTTTCTTCCATTTTGTATTTTTGGGTAAGAATAAGAAGAACTTCATCCGGTACTTAGTGTCTTTTATTCCAACATAAGAAAACATTTCTCGAATCTGCATCTGAAATAGCATTTAGATGTATTTACACAGTTTATGTATCTCAGAGGGGACATGGATGCATTTAAACTGCAGTTACAGATGCATAAATAGGCATGTTTTGTTTTTAACAAAACGTTGAATACTGATATTTGAAATAATTTAAAACATGAAAAAAAATTGTCGAAATGTGAAATTAAAACCGCCAGTAGGCAAGTGAATGTTAATGAGTGAGTCATTGAGATTCAACCGATTCATTCAAAAGACTGGTTCATTCAGAAACAAAGCATTGACTGTCTTAATGAGTGAATCACTGAATCATTTATTCAACTGATTCGTTAAAAAAGCTGATTCATTCAATAAGTAAACACCGGCCATTGCTCAGAGATGCAAAATAGTGCTGTGATCTTTGTTTGGAACTATTTTCGTTGGCAAAATTGAGCAAAAACAAGCAATATTATATCTAAAATGTAAGTCACTTATTGCTTTACTGAACTTGTATAAAATGATTATTAAATCTGTTCATGCTGATATCTGCAGAAAAATGGTACTCTTTATGTGATATAGATAGATATAGAAGTTAACTATATTAAATTATATAAATATAAAAGCATTTTTGCTTTTAGAATGCCTGGAATTTTGAGTTTTAATAGACTTACAAATCAACATGCGTGCACTCTGTGTGTGATTTGGTGATATAGCCTACTTGAAAATGTCAGAACGCACATCATTACAACAACACTTACCATATTACCGCAGACGATGCTGTATTGCACACCCCAGACTCGACTTGAGTGGAAAATGAAATCATCTGCGGTTGTGCGAGCACTTGATTGCATGAGCAAAAATGTTTTTAGGAGTCTAACTTGCAAACGCCAGAACACTGATTCGTCAAACCTGCTTTCTTGCCGTCTGTGTTCTTCTGACTATTTTGTAGTAAGTAACGAATATGCTTCGGGGAAATGTATACATTTTAATTAGGAAATGTAGTGGAGTAAAAGTAAAAGTTGGCTGAAATATAAAAACTCAAGTAAAGTACAGATACTCCCAAAAAATACTTAAGTACTGTAACAAAGTATCATTACTTGGTTACAATACACCACTGCATTCATTACATGTAAAGTAAAACATTTAAAAAGTTTTTTTGCTTTAATTTTGATGATTAGAGCTTACAGCTCGTGAAAGTCAAAAATCCAGTATCTCAAAATATTAGAATATTTATATTTGAGTTTCATTAAATGACCATCCCTACAGTATAAATTCCAGGTTTCTCTTGTTCTTTGATACCACAATAATGGGGAAGACTTCGCAATGGTCCAGAAGACAATCATTGACACCTTCTACAAAGAGGGTAAGTCACAGAAGGTCATTACTGACAGTGGTGGCTGTTCACAGAGTGCTGTATCAAAGCATATTAAATGTAAAGTTGACTGGATGGAAGAAATTGGTTAAGAAAAGGTGCACAAGCAACAGGGATGACAGCAACCTTGAGAATACTGTCAAGCCAAGCCAATTCAAACACTTGTGAGAGCTTCACAAGGAGTGGACTGAAGCTGGAGTCAGTGAATCAAGAGTCACCATGCTCAGACATCTTCAGGAAAAGGGCTACCAAGCCACTTCTGAAACAGAAACAACGTCAGAAGCATCTTACCTGGGTTACGGAGAAAAAGAACTGTTGCTCAGTGATCCAAAGTCCTCTTTTCAGATAAAAGTAAATTTTGCATTTCATTTGGAAATCAAGGTCTGGAATCTGGAGGAAGACTGGAGAGGCACATAATTCAAGCTACTGTGATGATTTGGGGTGCCGTGACGTCTGCTGGTGTTGGTTCATTGTGTTTTATCAAGTCCAAAGTCAATGCAGCCATCTACCAGGAGATGGAGCACTTGGAGCACTTTATGCTTCCATCTGCTGACAAGCTTTATGGAGATGCTGATTTCCTTTTCCAGCAGGACTTTAGCACCTGCCCACAGTGCCAAAACCACTTCCAAGTGGTTTGCTGACCATGACATTACTGTGCTTGATTGGCCACCCAACATGCCTGGCCCCATATGGAATCTATGGGATATTTTCAAGAGAAAGATGAGAAACAGTCGATCCAACAAGCTGAAGGCTCAATAGTGCCTCAGCAGTGCCACAGGCTGATCGCTTCCATGCCACTCAGTGTCACAGGCTGATCGCTTCCATGATTACCTCACTGATGCTGGAATTTGTGCTAAGGAGCCCCGACCAAGTATTGAGTGCATAAATGAACATACTTTAAAGAACTTGAACTTTTCTGTTTTGCAAATCCTTTTTTTTGATTGATCTTAGGAAATATAATTTAATAATATTTTGAGATACTGGATTTTGACTTTCATGAGCTGTAAGCTCTAATCATCAAATTAAAACAAAACAAAAAAAAAAAAAACTTTTGAAATGTTTTACTTTACATGTAATGAATCTAAAATATATATGAAAGTTGCACTTTTTGAAATGTTACAAAAAAAATGAACTTTTCACGATATTCTAATTTTTTGAGATTTACCTGTATATATACAGTGCCGTGAAAAGGTTTTTGCCCACTTCCGGTTTTTTTTTTTATTATTTTATTTATTGCATATTTGTCACACTTAAAAGTTTCAGATCATCAAACAAATTTTAATATTACAAAAAGATAATGCAAGTTAATACAAAATGCAGTTTTTAAATGATGATTTCATTTATTAAGGGAAAAAATCTGTCCAAACCTACTGGCCCTACTGGCAAAAAAATAATTGCCCCCTCTTGATAAATCATGAACAAACTGTTATTAAACACATTATTTTAGAAAGCTGAGTTAAATTTCACCAGCCACATCCAGGCCTGATTACTGCCAGACCTGTTGAATCAAGAATTATATAGATCCTGTCTGACAAAGTGAAGCATGCTTAAAGAGCAACACATCATGCCGCGATCTAAAGAAATTCAAGAACAGATGAGAAACAAAATAGTTGACATGTATCAGTCTGGAAAGGGTTATAAAGCCAATTCTAAGGCTTTGGGACTCCAGCGAACCATGGTCAGAGCCATTATCCACAAATGGAGAAAACTTGGAACAGTGGTGAACCTTCCCAGGAGTGGCCGTCCTACCAAAATTACTCCAAGAGCACAACGACAACTCATCCAAGAGGTCATAAAAGAACCCAGAATAACATCTAAAGAACTGCAGGCCTCACTTGCCTCAATTAAGGTCAGTGTTCATGATTCAACAATAAGAAAGAGACTGGGCAAAAACAGCATCCATGGGAGAGTTCCAAGGCAAAAGCCACTGCTGATCGAAAAGAACACAAAGGCTCATCTCACATTTGCCAAAAAATATCTTGTTTATCCCCAAGACTTTTTGGCAAATATTCTGTGGACTGATGAGACAAAAGTTTAACTTTTTGGAAGGTGTGTGTCCCGTTACATCTGGCATAAAACCAACACAGGATTTCATAAAAAGAACATCATACCAACAGTCAAACATGGTGGTCATAGTGTGATGGTCTGAGGCTGCTTTGCAGCTTCAGGACCTGGATGACTTGCCATAATTGATGGAACCATGAATTCTGCACTCTATCAGAAAATCCTGAAGGAGAATGTCCAGCCATCGGTTTGTGACCTCAAGCTCAAGCGCACTTGGGTTATGCAGCAGGACAATGATCCCAAACACACCAGCAAGTCCACCTCTGAATGGCTCAAGAAAAACAAAATTAAGGTTTTGGCGTGGCCAAATCAAAGTCCAGAATTAAATCAGATTGAGATGCGGTGGCATGACCTTAAATAGTTCATTCATGCTCGAAAACCCTCCAGTGTGGCTGAATTAAAACAATTCTGCAAAGAAGAGTGGGCCAAAATTACTCCACAGCAATGTGAAAGACTCATTGCCAGTTATCGCAAACGCTTGATTGCAGTTGTTGCTGCAAAGGGTGGCACAACCAGTAATTAGATTTAGGGGCAATTACTTTTGCACGTAGTGCCAGGTGGGTTTGAACAGCTTTTTTCCCTTAATAAATGAAATCATTATTTCAAAACTGCATTTTGTATTTACTCGGGTTATCTATGTGTAATATTAAAATTAGTTTGATGATCTGAATCATTCAAGTATGACAAATATGCAAAAAAAAAAAAAAAGATAAAAACAGGAAGGGGGCAAAAACTTTTTCACACCACTGTGTATATAATATATATATATAAAGATATTTATACATATACACAGAGCTGGGTAGATTACTTACAAATTGTGCTCCGTTACTGATTCCAAATTACATGACAAAAATTGTAGTCAGTAACGTAATCCATTACATTACACATTTTAGGTAATCAGATTACTTTTAGATTATTTTTAGATTACTTTTGTCCTAACTCGTTTATCACATTGATTTAAACAGGATAATCTTATACCATAATGATGTAAAAATACAAAGAGTGAGAAAATATATTCCTATCATTGTAATTAACAACATGAAATGCATTAAACATTATATTATAGAGGTCTGCATTCCCGCGTCTGTCCCGCAGGACCCGACCAGATTTCTTGCGACGCGGGATTAAATTCCCGAATAATACGCGGTAGCGTTCGGTAACTCTGGTGCAATTTGAATGGGAGCAGGCGGTCTAACAATATCCTGTTCCCGACATCCTTTCAGAACAGCATATCTGCGCTTTATTCTTATTGAGCACAGGTACAGCCTGCACTCAGGACTGTTATGCATGCATGAACAGTGCTTTGTTTTATTTGCGTGGTCTGTGCGCAGCATGTGCATAACGATGCTCAGAGCAGGCTAGCCGCTAGCCTACCAGTGGTAAATATACGGATCTCAGACAGAACAGGCAGGTTGTCGATGAGTGACAGAGCAGAATAAGGATGGAGCAATGTGTGGATGCGCTGTCCTTGAAGGACGTTCAACTCGTTTTTTTTTTTGTTTGTTGTTGGTTTTTGTATTATATTTAGCCTATAATTTTAAATGACAGATTGTGCCGAATTTATTTATTTATTTTTCTCTGCGACACTTTTCCTACTGTGTTAACAGCAAGATGTTAAACGAATTTAGTATTTTGACAAGACGAATAAAATGATCTGATTAGGCTATTTTGTACAACCTACATTTTTTTCCTCTGCGACACTTTTTCCGTGTTGTAGGCTAAATGTTAGCCTAAACGAATTGTATCCTGCCAAGACGAATAAAAATAAGGAATACAATTTTTGTACAACATTTTTATTTTCTCTGTGACACTTTTTTTTCCCTACTGTGTTGGCAGCAAAATGTTAAACAAAATTCGTTTAACATTTTGCTGTCAATAAATGAGCGGGAGCGGGACTAAAAAACAGTCCTGTGCAGACCTCTATTATATTACATCAAAGTTTCCCAAACTGGGGTTCGTAAAGGAACTGCAGGGGGTTTGTGAGTTCAATGAAAGGCAAACATGTAATTAAATCATAAAAATGTAAAATTAAAATAAATCACTTTAAAATAACAATCAAAATAATTCACTTACTAAAAAATAAGAAATATTTTATGTTTTTCCTGCATGCCATATAACCATTAACCAATGTCAGAGAACCGTGAACATGCAAATGTGATACTTTAAAATATTTATTTTAAAATCTCAGGTGTACTTAAAGGGGTTATTGATTATGATTTCTCTTTTTTAACTTTAGTTAGTGTGTAATGTTGCTGTTTGAGCATAAACAACATCTGAAAAGTTACGATGCTCAAAGTTCAATGCAAAGGGAGATATTGTCTTTTAAAGAACTGCTGATTGACCACCCCTTTAAAGTAAATATATTAGGTGAAAGAGGTTCAGATGACAAAAAGTTTGAGAATGTCCGCAAATAAGAAATAACGAGAATCTGGCCATTTTAATGAGTTTGAAAGACAAAAGCCTTTCAATAACACGTAATAATACATGGTTAAATAACCTACTGAGTTATAATTCAAATAAAAATGAATGTGTTCATCAGTAGTTGATGCAATGTTGAAACAGTTCTTAAACCTGAAATGATTTTTGTAAATCCATTGTTCAAATGCTGTGTCGCCACCTTACTAATGACTAGTCTATGTGTGAATGTCCACAAAACTGGACTTTATAAGCGGTAGACTATTTTAGAAAGGAAAATTTAAAAGTTAAAAAAGAGAAATTAGACAGAATCAATAAATGAGGAGTAATTTATTGCTATTGTGTGAATAATATGTAATCATGTAATCAGTAAAAAAAAAGTAACTGTAGTCTGATTACGAGTATTTTAAAATGAAACTTACTCTAATTACAAGTACTTTTTGGAATCTGATTACGTAATTCAGATTACATGTAATCAGTTACTACCCAGCTCTGCATATACATTGCACAAATGTGGTGCTTAATTATAAAGAGTCTGTTTGAAAGGATTGTAGCAGTTGCAAGGTGGACTTGTGTCAGACACATCAGAAATCAGGTTTCCCTCTGGGCTTTGATGCTGTGGCTGATCCAGACCAGGTGGAGAGAGGGACAGCCGAATCCAGCTATCAGAGTTCTCTTGTGATCAATCTTTCTTATTCATTCATTCCTTTGCTTTCATCATCAGTACTACAGGAAATCCTGAAGGGTTTGTTCGATCTGCTGAGGGGGTGATTCTGTATGCCCAAATTCTTTTTAGTCCAGATGTGTGAAATATTGCATATGGTGGCGTCAATATTGCAGCGTTTCTTACTGGTTTTGTGCTTGATCCGGAGGGATCTGCTCTGCAGTGCTGCAGATTTCTACAACATCTCCTCATTAAAGAAGAGCAGGACAGCACATACAGTAGTGTGTGTGTTCACAGAAGTGTGTGTCTACATGTGTCTTTATCTGCAGTCAGCTGTGTGTGTCCGATTGAAGGAGGAACTGTATAATGAACAGTGAGCCATAAGGAGACATGGCAGCTTCCTTCAGGATGACCAGTATTGGGAGACGCTCTCTGATGGACAAGCACTCATTGACCTCAGTTTCACTCTATTTCCTAGACTTCTTCTAGGTGCCTAAAGAAGAACTTTTAGCTGGTAAGAATGGGTCTGGGTGGTTTCGCAACAACCAAGTAGTTTACTGGATTTGACTGGAATTTTTTTTTTTTTTTTTTTATGGCTGGTTTTGGCGCATTTTTAGCATGCTGTGCATCTTTTAATTTATACTGTTTCCAGCCATAAAAGCATGTGGAAATAAACTTCAAGACTGTTGGACTTCAGATCACCTGCTGTGTGAATGCTTTACATTATTATATATAATTGTAGGTTTATGAGTCTTTCAGTCATTTTCATTCATGTGTATATTATTTTATTTTATTTTATTTTATTTTATTTTATTAATACTTTTATTGAGCGAGGATGCATTAAATTGATCAATCTGACATGCATCAGAGGAATAAAGTTATTTTTAAATTATATTATAATATAAAACAGTTATTTTAAATTGTAATATTATTTCACACTTATGCTATTTGTACTGTATTTTTTGATCAAATAAATGCAACCTTGGTGAGCAGAAGAGACTTCTTTCAAAAACATTAAAAAGAAAACCCAACCAGCCTCAAGTGTTTGAACGATAGTGTAGATATTTTGGTATTACCACACACACACACACACACACACACACACACACACATACACACATATATATATATATATATATATTTATTTATTTATTTTTTTTGTTTTGCATAATTTGCAAAATAAAAATAAATAAATAATATTAGAGACTTCTTTCAAAAACATTAAAAAAAAAAAAAAAAACTATACCAACCCCAAACGTTTCAGTGGTAGTGTATATATTTTGGCATTACCATATTTGATTTGCATAATTTGCATAATTTATTTAGTGAATCAGGTGCAGCGCAGCGGCATGTGTGCAAATAAATAGTTTCATTATTCATGGATTTGGTTTGAGGCAAGTAAACTAGATATTTTCTAGTCCACAAATTTCAGATGTACCTACCTCTAAATATCACTGGCTAGTCACGTTATATCAGGTGCCCTAGACCAGAGTAAGTTAAACCAAATTTTATGCAGATATTTAAAATTCTTGGTACTGAATGTGACGATTTCCTAGGAAAATCCAGGAATTATGCAGGGCCACATTAGTTTGGATTAAAAGTGAGTATGTGAAGCTTTTACAGTATAAGCTAACCTGTGGAGCTAATGTAGTTAATAAGGCCTAAGTTTGATTATAACACTCAGTTCCTTATGTTCCTTGTCACATTGCGTTCGGTGTGTACCAGCAGTGAGGCAGATGATCGTGTTGTTTTCTCTGCGTGTCACCTAGAGTGATTGACACATGCAGTGTTCAGCTGGAGATAATGAGCTTTTTCACATGAGTGTCATCGCCTGCTTGAACACCTCCAATTCAAATGAGATGCTCATCAGCCTCCAGAGGCCCAGCTGAAAACCAGAAAAAGTGAAGACAGGAGTCCAATCCCTGCCTCAAGAAGTATTTTGTATTTTGTTGTGCCTTCTTTCTTTTCGTATACCAAGCACCCTGTGGTTTGGATGGCAGCGTAGCGGGGACCAGGGCATCAGGTAGCGTTCATGGGTGTTGATGCCACGAGCTGGAATCTCGTCAGCAGCAGGAAGGGATTAGAGAATTCTTCCTGCCATAAAAGTGTCGCCTGCAGTCACTGGGAAGAAAGACTTGGGATTTAAAGGAACATTCCACTTTTTTGAAAATAGGCTCATTTTACAACTCCCCTAGAGTTAAACAGTTGAGTTTTACCGTTTTTGAATCCATTCAGCCGATCTCCGGGTCTGGCGGTAGCACTTTTAGCTTAGCTTAGCATAGTTCATTGAATCGGATTAGACCAATAGCATCTCGCTCAAAAATGACCAAAGAGTTTCGATAATTTTCCTATTTAAAGCTTGACTCTTCTGTAGTTACATCGTGTACTAAGACAGACGGAAAATGAAAAGTAGCGATTTTCTAGGCTGATATGGCTAGGAACTATACTCTCATTCCGGCGTAATTATCAAGGAACTTTGCTGCCATACCATGGGTGCAGCAGGCACAATGATATTATGCAGTGCCTGAAAGTAGTCCCCAGCTAGGTAACTAGTTATGATATTCCTGGGGACTACTTTCAGGCGTTGCGTAATATCACAGAAAATCGCTACTTTTCATTTTCCGTCAGTCTTAGTACTAATGGTCTAATCCGATTCAATGAACTATGCTAAGCTAAGCTAAAAGTGCTACTGCCAGACCCGGAGATCGGCTGAATGGATTCAAAAATGGTAAAACTCAACTGTTTAACTCTAGGGGAGTTGTAAAATGAGCCTATTTTCAAAAAAGTGGAGTGTTTCTTTAATGGGAAGGAAACATTCCTCACCTCACACTGACAGGCCTGATAGAAGGCAAAGTAGTGTTTATGCAGAATATTTGATTGGGAAATATTGGTGTTGTGATTTGATTTCATAAGGTACATGAGCTCAACAAAGAAGATAAACTCAGATCTTTAATCAGGATATTCCTTTCTCTAGATCTGATATTTTCCTGAGCCGAATGTCCCTGAGGTGATCACTGAACATCATATCAGATGAATATGTTTCACACGTGAGTTTAAAATATTCTAGCTGAGCCCCCAGCATGAGTTTTTTCAGGTGACTATTATTTTAGAAAGTTTAGCCTTATTGTTTCCATGGCGACGCGTCATGTTTGTCATGTGACACAACGCAGCCACAATAGCGCTGCATGACACATGGATCGCTTTTATTTCGTTTTTCCTTCATTTTTACTATTAATATGCACAAACATACTCACTATATTATGAAATATCTGATATTCCGATTCTTAAATATGTGCAAGTAAATCTATTTGGTAGTTTAAAGACTTTTATAATAACCGTGTTAGTTGATCTGTACCGGGTGATGGGCGCTGCCATGTTTGTTCACGCTGAATCCGAGCTGTGGGATTTACAAAACGTAAATTCATCCTCTCCTCCCGAAACACGTTAAAGTAAGTCTCCAGTAAACTGGGAGAAGAGCAGAGTAAACTTTAAAGTTATCTACACAATCTATATATGATATAAATAAAACATGTCGTCAGATTATATTTGTAAGGATCATTATTGCTGCTTCCATAGACATCAGTGCATATTTTACAAACCATACATGTATGGTTTTGCTAGTACTTATGTGTATTTAACTGTCTGAAACCTAAAATAAGCATTATATGGTTGAAAACACTGAATATTTGTGATAATATGACAAGCACTCAGCGCGTCCGATCTGGCTCTGCGCCAGCCAACGAGCGAAAGCAGATTTGAATTCAGCAGTTGATGACGTGATGCACTGAACGTTCTAATCACACACTGGTGTGATCGTATGCGTTAAAGGGTTAATACTGTGAGTGTAGTGAAAGTTTACATTTACATTTTTTGAAAAGATTATAGCCAGAAAAGCCTTGATGTTGGCTGAAGGGTTCTAAATGGCTGTTAGATGGGCTGCAATATTACTATTGTAATATTGTGCTGTAAAATTAAAAAAAAAAGTATTTAAAAAGAATAAATTAATCATTTTACAGTGCATTTTTAAAATTACTATATGAATATTTATGTCTGTCTTGTTTTCTTCATTTTCAAACGTTAAACCATCATTCTTTTATTTTGCTGAAAAACGGGAGGAAACTCTTAGAAACATACTTTTCTGTTTTTCTTATGTAAACCACTCTAGATGGATGTGTTTGATCGTTGTGCTTACGTCTTTTGTGTTTCACGCATGTGTCTCATTCTACTGCCCGAGTTTCACGTTTTTCAAAGAAAAATGATTTAAAGTTAGTTACTTAAAATTTCTCTATTTACTTATAATCGCAAGTATGGGAATATGGTTGGCCCATGCATTTAAGACAATGAAAACACGGGATTATGAGCTGGTTGCAGTGCTATCCTTAACTGTGAACATCGCAACGCATATTAATATATGTAATTAAATCACAGTTGTTGCAATTTGATACACACATTAATCCTATTGCAGTTTTATTTGTTTATTAATCATACAGCCCTAGTTGTTAGCACATTGCTATGGGATTCTGGGTGGTTGGTAATATTCTGGCATTTTTAAAATATTTGCAAGAAGAAATATAGGATTGGAAGGACATAAGGGTAAGTAAATGGTGAACTTTGGGGTGAACTGTCCCAGTTTAATTTGATAGTTCACTAATTGTAAGTATGATAACACTTGATTTAGTTTGTAAACACAACTAAGGCATCCTTCCAATACTGATCCATTTTCAGTTCACTAGTTGTGTCTAAGCTAGCAACACAACTCTAAATTAGATGTGCTGTGAGGTTGTTTTTCGTTTGGTGTTGTGTGAGAGTGAGAGAGCAGAAACATGAACCTGCACTTGACCTGTCAGCGCTGCGGCCAAAGAGCGCTTGTATTTACTGCTGCATTTCTGGCCACTTGCTGTAATGCAGCACCAGTCTTAGTCTTGTTTTATAGCTCAATGGACTCATCTGGGCAGCGGAGACATAAAATACAGCTTTAATTTGGAGCGTTTCTCTAGGAAGATGTTCACATGAGACGCCAGACTTTCATGTGTGATATTAAACTTTTAAACTGCGCGGAGTGTAATATTTCAAGAGGATGTCCGAACCTTGACAGATAAATGCAGTGTAAATCGGCTTAAGATGAACCATGTGCTGCGCTGCACAGTAAAGCACATTTATCTGTATATGTTCTTGCCTTTCTCCTTTCTCTCAACCCCCAAATACACTCAAGCATACATTATCAGCTATACCCACCTCCCCCTCTTCCCATTTGTGTGCATTTACAATTTCCAGCAAAGCTGAGTGAGCACAACAACAGGAAAACAAAGTGCCTTCTCTCATTCTCTCAGTTTTCAGCTCTGTCTTTGCCGAATCGAAAAGGCAATAGACCGGCCTCATCACTCCAGAGTCTACGGTAAAGTTTTTCTGAAAACTAGAATGACTAGATGTTTAAATGGGAAGAAAATGTGATTGACATGTAGTTCCAAACCTGCATGATTTACTTTTTCAATTTGTTGGATTTAAATTTACAATTTTCTGAAATTGCTTGAATTTCTCAAATAAGTACAAAGAAACACGTTGAATTAAACTTGAAATGTTGTAGTTGAAGACTGAAATAGTATTTTTCTTGTAAAACATACTTTAATAAACTTTGTCTTTTACAACTTAGAAAAATGATAGTCATACGTTTTTGGACTGACAGGGTTTTTGCAGGTTTAAAAAAAAAAAGTCTTAAAGTCATTGCATTAAATGTTGCATGCATTGCAAAAAATATCTTCCTCTGTGTTTTTTTCTTCCAGTATAAATATCTAAAAATCCTTAAATCAAGATACATTTACTTGACATGCAAATGTAAAATGAAGCCGTAAACACAATTAAGTGAGTTTAAAACAAATAGGCTATCTGTCAACAGGGAAAAAAGGGTGTGAAGAATTTATTTTTATTTTGTCAAATGGCAGATATTTGTTCTTGTTTCAATCATAAACTCACTTCGTTCTTATCTCATGTCAAGTAAATTTATCTTCATTTAAGAATCTTTAGACATTTGCACATTTGCTAAAATAAGTTGTATTTTAGTTTATTGGTGAAATACCCCTTTATAGCACAATGACTTATTTAGTATACAACTAACAACTACAACACTGCTTTACACTAAATTCTTGAAATCTAGTTTATAGAACCGAAGCTTGAATCAAGGAAGTGAAATAAATCAATGAATCAATTTTTTAAACCATCTGAATGAACTGACTCATTAAAATGAATCAGATTTCTCTGCCTCATATGATGGAGGGGGGATATTGAGGTTTGGTCTTGCTCAACTGTAGAGCTTTGGAAATGAATTAGTAATGTAGCATAACAAAATGCTTCGTCGCTAGTTTCTTCCCGGGTTGTATTGAGCAACTTTTTGGGGAAAAATAGCTGTGACACAAATGGTGTGGAAAAGGTTCCTCACCAACGTTTTGAACCCTAACCCTCAGTATGAGTGGAAGATAACAGCTCTCTCCCATGGTGAAGCCCGAGTGCCTGTGTAAAGACAGGGAAGGCTATGTACCATGACTTTGGACAGTTTGAAGGGTATGGATGTGATATGTGCTATTGGCTGCTCTATAATAAGATTGCTGAGATCTGTGGGGAGGAGAATTTACTGGAGCACAACTCCCCCCAGGGCATCTTCATAGAAATCTGGTTTTCCACCAGCTTTTGGAGCATCTCAGCCAAGCTGCTTGGTTCCTATTGTTAATGAGCCGCTCTTTCACTCTCCTTCCCCCCAGCCTGAGCCACAATACGCCAAAAGGGGCTAGAAAATCTCAAGCTGCAGCTGATGGCAGTCCAGGAGAGGCAGAACATGACAGATCACACTCAGACTTTCTCACTCTAAAGGCATTAACATGGCCATTTCATCCAAACCTTTTCCAGCTGAGAACTTAACATGACCTGGTCCACAGGCACCTTCCTTACACTTTAAAATAGACACATGGATACCTCTGTGTACTTCAAAGTCTTCAAACTGGAGTAGTACCTGATAAATGCTCTTTATGTGCTTTTCCCAAATGTTTTTGGTACACCAATGAGCACACAGTGACTCATGATTGGTTGACATGAATATCTTTAAGCAATCAGTGATCAGACGGTTGCTCACCGCATACCGTTTACTGCATACTAGTTAGCGTTAAAAAAATACAATGTGAAATTGTGCATTATGCAACGACTAAGATTTTAAACAGTATTAAGCAAGTTTTTTTGTTGTGTTGTATTAATCTGATCAATTGTTATGTGTCCTTGATATTAATATCATCATTATCGTAGTAGTAGTAATAATAATAATAATAATAATAATAATAATACATTAATTAATTAAAAAGTGCGTTATATAATTTATTTATTTATTTGTGACTAATTAAATAGCAAATAATCAAATATAAATAATGATAATATGTAAATATTAGTGCTATCAAATGATTAATCGCATCCAAAATAAAAGATTTTGTTTACGGAATATAGGTGTGTGTACGGTGTATATTTATTATGTATATATAAATACACACACATGTATGTATATATTTTGAAAATATTTACATGTATATATTTATATTCATGTAATTTATATTATATATAAATATATTTAATATATAAACAACATGTTTTTCTTAAATATATACTAGTGCTGGGCAACGTTTAATCGCGATTAATCACATCCAAAATAAAAGTTTTTGTGTACTTAATATATGTGTGTGTACTGTGTATATTTATTATCTATATATAAATACACACATGCATGTATATATTTAAGAAAAATGCATTATGTTTATATATTAAATATATTTAGATATAAAATAAATTACATGAATATAAATATATACATGTAAACACATGTAAATATTTTCTAAATATATACTGTATGTGTGTGTCTTTATATATACATAATAAATATACACAGTACACACACATATATTATGTTCACAAAAACATTTATTTTGGATGCGATTAATCGCGATTAATCATTGCCAAACACTAATATATAGTTTGTGTGTGTGTTTACATAATAAATATACACAGTACACACACATATATTCTGTAAACAAAAACTTTTATTTTGGATGCGATTAATCGCGATTAATCATTGCCAAGCACTAATATATAGTTTGTGTGTGTATTTGCATAATAAATATACACAGTATACACACATATATTATGTTCACAAAAACTTTTATTTTGGATGCGATTAATCGCGGTTAATCATTGCCAAACACTAATATATAGTTTGTGTGTGTATTTACATAATAAATATACACAGTACACACACATATATTCTGTAAACAACAACTTTTATTTTAGATGCGATTAATCACGATTAATCATTGCCAAGCACTAATATATAGTTTGTGTGTGTATTTACATAATAAATATACACAGTACACACACATATATTCTGTAAACAAAAACTTTTATTTTGGATGCGATTAATCGCGATTAATCATTGCCAAACACTAATATATAGTTTGTGTGTGTATTTACATAATAAATATACACAGTACACACACATATATTCTGTAAACAAAAACTTTTATTTTAGATGTGATTAATCACGATTAATCATTGCCAAGCACTAATATATAGTTTGTGTGTGTATTTACATAATAAATATACACAGTACACACACATATATTCTAAACAAAAACTTTTATTTTGGATGCAGTTCATTGCGATTAATCGTTTGACAGCACTAGTAAATATTTATTTTGTTTATTTGTTTATTTATTTTAATAAAATCCTACCATAGATAATAATTAATAATAAAAATAGATATTTTGCATTTTTAATTTAATCCTAAGTAAAACCAACTCAGCAGCCCAATCAAATGAATTGTCAAGAAAAAGAATCTTAAGAATTGTGGCAGATTGCTTCTGGTTCACTTGTCACACTGCATATGGCTGGTCAGGTTGAGTGCATTGCATTATGGGATACAGTAAATAGTACAATGTTGTATAATGCCCATTCAGACAAATGTAGCAGTTCATCCAGGTATTCTGTGAATACAGTCATTCTGGACTGCCAAATTTTGCTCTGAGAGCTAGCTTTTCATTTTATTACACTATATTTTAAAACCTCTGTAAATCACACATCATTCTCTTAATCTTAACTTCGAGGCAGTGAATACCAGATCGCTATGATTTCACTTCACATCAAAGATGGATTTCCACGACACCGCGCGCCATGCAGATGAGGATTTATCTGATCTTATCATTTCCTTTGAAGAATAACCTGATCATCATAAAGCGTCCCATATTAAATCTGTGGCCTGCAGAATTCACCTGCTTCCATCAGAACCCAATTTAGCTGGCCTGCATTTTAACCCATTTAATTCCGAGATGCTTTTGCTGAATAAACAGCCAGAAAGGTCTCTTTGATGTTCTTAAAATATCACATGTTATGACGTCATCCTGCATTAAGAGGAGAAAATGAAATGTTCAACATGCACCATTCTGATAATTAACGATATTGTGATTTTAATTAAGGTGATGAGTGTGTGTTTGAATGAGACCGGGCTCTATATTTTTAGATCTCCATCTTTTCTTAAAATTATAGTGATAATAAATGAGATAGAAAATATATAATTTAGCATAATCCACACCGTTGAGTACAGACTGTCAATGTAGGAATTGATGTGTATTTTTTCCCCCCTTTTCCAGTCCAACGTCTATGATTATTGGTATGATTTTCTAAAGATTTGGCACATTGAATGTTTTTGAAATGTCACACCATCATCTTTTTTTTTCTTTTTCTTTTTTTTTTTAAATAAAGAACGTCGTATGCGGTATGCAAATATGTGTACAATTTTTCAATATACTGTACAATTGACCAGATTTCTACTAGATTTGCTAAAAATGTTCAATATACAATTAGAATGCACTGCATAGAACACTGCAGTGTTTAGCCTTCTATTTCTAGTATGACAAATGAACCAGAAGCGATACGAACCATCTCCTTGACTATTATTTGTTTAGACTGCCAAAAGTGAAGACATTTACCCCACACTGAATTAATGTGAAATAATTGTATTTGAAACATTCACGCTCTGCAATATGTTAACATACTATTTTTATATAACAGTATGCAGTGTGCTTCTGATCGTTGCCCAAAGCAAAGATATTTGATCATTTTCCTCACATTATCAGGATTATTCAAGCAGAAGGCTGTTGCATATGGCTGAGGTGTAGAGTTGTCTTCTTGTCATCTGCCTGTGTAGGCATTATTTCTGCAATCAGAATGCATGCTGGGAATTAATTAGCTCGGCCTTCATTTAGCTGCCTCCCTGTGTTAATGTAGAGAAGTTCAAACGCAAAGGGTGTTAAAGTACAGTAGCTGCGCGGCGGGACGTCCACTCTCCGCGTTTTATCGCTTGATGAGTGGAAAATGTGTTGTGATGGGAAACGCTGGGAGGCTGTGATGGTTCGGAATGGGGGGAAATTGGGGTTGTAACACAGATTAGCACAGATTCCGTACGTCCACAGCTTCAGCTTCAACCTCAATAAATTCAGAAGCACGGCCTTCTTCGTCTCCAGCAGTCGCTAATAGTCCATTCCCTCCCTTCTGTTACCGAGCTGATTTCCAAGTGGCCGCTTAGCCGTTAAACCATTGCCCAATTCCAGGAATTTATCGGAGAATATAACAATGATTGTCTTGATGGAGCCTGTGGCCTCTGAATCATCTCCTCTGTGCTCTGGATGAGAGCGCAGTGGATCAGTGGCACGAAATCCCCGACGCCCCTCTCTAAAACCCCCAATCTACCTCTGCAACCTGCAGCAAAGCTAACTAAAGCCCTTCAGTCCTAACTACTCCCTGGCATCGGGCCTTAACGCTTCCTCCTCTCTCTTTGTCTCTCTCTCCACAGTATTGCTGAGTGTGCTTCAGGCAAATGGCCAGACGGAGATGAAGAGGGTGGTCGGAGACAACGCCACACTGCCGTGCCACCATCAGCTGTGGCAAGCCGACATCTCCCTGCTGGACATCGAATGGATGCTGCATAAATCCAGCTCACGGCAGAAAGTGGTGAGCGTGAGCACGCGTGTGCGTCTGATCTCCCACCACTGCAACATTGCACTGCTGATGCTGGCCTTCGCTGTTCGCCACAGTCCCTGATCTGCAGTGCAGTGCTTTTTTGCTGCTTGTCTTTCTGTAAACTGCACCATCAATTGGTGCTGCAATCAGCACTGTAAAAACTGCTCGCTTTTAATATGTCACTGCTTTGCCTCGTATCACCCCTAACAATTACTTTTATGACCTAATGATGTGGAATTGGCCCGAGGACAAGTTTTACATTTTAATCTGGCCACGGCTCAAGCTGCTCACTGAGGTCCTTCCTGACACAATATATCCAACAAGAAGGGGTCAAACCTTTCGCCAATTGATCTTCCTGCCAGTTATTAATCATTTCAGAGCTATTTTTCTAAATGGCATGTAGCTTTTTAATGAGAGAGAGATAGTTTTTAGGGGTGAATTTTTGATGTGCTTAGATGATAATTCTGGGGTCTTTCTCTCAAAATATTTAGCGCCACCAACAGTTCAAACTTTAAGGTGCATAGTTTTAGTTTATTTATGCACAACAATTCAAAAGGTTGTGGTTTTTAAGATTTTATGTTTTTGAAAGAAGTATCTTATGCTCACTAAGTCTGCATTTACTTGATCAAAAACGCAATAATACTGTGAAATATTATTACAATTTAAAATAGCTGTTTGCATTTTTTTATATATTTTCAAATGTATTTTAATCTTGTGATGCAATGCTGAATTTTCAGCATCACTACTCCAGTCTTTAGTGTCACATGATCCTTCATAATTCATTCTAATATGTTGATTCTTCTAATATGAACTCTTCGTATTATGAATGCTGAAAACAGTTGTGCTGCATAATATTTTTAAACCATTATACATTTTGTTTGTCAGTATTCTTTGATGAATTGAAAGATAAATCTTTTTATCATTATAAATTTATATATATATATATATATATATATATATATATATATATATATATATATATTATTTCTATCATTATAAATGTCTTTACTGTCACTTTTGATCAGTATAATGCATCCATGCTTAATAAAAGTATTTTTCTATTTCTATTTTTCTACCTGAAATTTTTGATCTAGAAGCAAAATATATATTTTTTTTATGTTTTATTAATTGTATCATTTCTGTCAATGTTAATTTTGTTGAAAAAAATATATTATTTATTTATTTGTTTTTATTTTATTTATTTTTGGGGGTTTTTTGTTACATGTTATCATGCCAGTCAAAATTATTACAAACCTTTTTGATACAGATGCATCAGTAGTAATATTCTGGCTTGATTCTGGTTTGATATTGATAAATAATTGTCTTCATGTTATGGCGATATTAAAATCCTATAGTATTTTTTTTTTTTTTTTAAATTTAGAAATTCTAAAGTGTAGTAAGAAAAAAATATATATATTTTAAGATTGATAAGTTAAAATTCTGAAATAATAATAAAAAAATAAAATATTTTCAAAAAGTTGCTTAATTATTAGTGTTTTTTAATAGATAATGGTGTCTTGTTAGATAATGGGGAAAGAAATAACTTTTGTTAGTGAAAAGAGCAGTTTCTTGTTAGGAAAATAGCTTTAGCATTGCTTTACAGAATGAAGTTGAGTATCAGGGACACCGAAAGACAAATATAACCAAGTGAAGAAGGGCCTGATTCACAGTGACATCAGAGTTTAGCAGACTCCTACTGCAGGCTGTGACTCAACCCTCACTGGACTGCGCCCTTAGCGCAAAGAGTTAAACACAAGCCTAATCAAAGCAGTATTTATTAGCACGCTATATTTTCCTCTTTCACCAGGTGATCACATACTTTGCCGGTCGGATCTACGACCCCAATGAGAGTGAAGCTGGGCGGCTATCCCTGGCGGGAGACTATCTAAAAGGCGACGCTTCACTTTTGATCAGCGACCTCTCGCTCACCGACTCCGGAGAATACATCTGCAAGGTCAAGAACGGCGGGAAGTACTACTGGAACACAGTCAAACTCATCGTACTCTGTGAGTCTTTGGCCCCGCAGCTTGGCTTTAATTAACTCCTCTTGTAGGCCTAGGGAACGATAAAGACATGACAGATGCTTATGTCACAGAGTAAGGGGTCCAAAAATAGCACCAGGATGTTGTCCCTGGGCGTAGTATGCCAGTTGTGCCCCTTTGATCTTGCCGTGAAATGACATTCAGCAACTGTGTCACAATAAGAATGACACATTACACATAATAGCATGGGAAAAAGCAGTCATTACATGTAGAAATGTACATACTTTACAAGACACACTATAGTCGAACTTCCAAAACACATAAATCAGTCTTAGTTACTCATTCAACGTGTATTATTGTGAGTATGTGTCCTGCAAAGAAACATTATACGTCTGTTTTCACCCCATTGTTTCTTTCTATATTCCCTCATTCCATCTTAACCGCTTCGCCAGCTGCATAAAGACATTTAAGAGCACCACAAATTTACACATGCATTTGTATAAATGGTCCATGGCTTTCAAACGACACATTCGATTCCGAGGGGCAAACATTAGCATTTGTCTTGTTCAACACAAAGATAATGGCTTGGCAGAGAACGCAACTGCAGCTTCCTCTGTGCGCCGTAAGTGATCTTGACAGAGTTGGGAGATGGAGAGGACCTGCATCCCACTCAGCAGCTGTAATTGCATCCCCCCCTGCGAGTGCCGGGGCAAAATTGTCCTGGCTCAGCAGATAGAGGCGGCAAGAGCAGATGCTGATGGCCAGGGTGGGCAGGAGCAGGGGGTCGAGGACCGAATGGTGAACGGTTGTATTACAGATTCATGTTATAGAGCTCGCTGGCATCACACTGCTTTTTAAGAGGTTCATGATGGGAGGAAAAATAGATCTAAATGGGGAACAATGCAAAAAGGGTAAAAGTGCATGTTTGAGTGTACAGACCTGGTTTTACATATTCTGAATGCTTGTTCCATTATAGTATTAATTTTTAACTCGTGTTTCAATTTTTTTTTTTTTTTTTTTGCACTTATACAAGATTTGTTAACAAGACATACATTACTACCTGGTTATTTAATACATAAATAATGCCTGTATTATGATATAAAATTCACAGGATTATCCAAAAATATGCATTACTCTGTGGATATTTAATATTTAAGACAATTCTTTGTTGAATTTCCAGCTAAAATGCCTAAATTGTGAAACAAAATTCACAGAATAATCTAAAAATATGCATTCCTACATAGCTGTTTAATACAACCCGAAATGTTGGGACGTTTTTTAAATTTGAATAAAATGAAAACTAAAAGACTTTCAAATCACATGAGCCAATATTTTATTCACAATAGAACATAGAGAACATAACAAATGTTTAAACTGAGAAATTTTACACTTTTATCCACTAAATGAGCTCATTTCAAATTTGATGCCTGCTACAGGTCTCAAAAAAGTTGGCACGGGGGCAACAAAGGGCTGAAAAGCAAGAAATTTTGAAAAGATTCAGTTGGGAGAACATCTAGCAACTAATTAAGTTAATTGACATCAGGTCTGTAACATAAAAGGGATGTCTTAGAGAGGTAGAGTCTCTCAGAAGTAAAGATGGGCAGAGGCTCTCCAATCTGTGAAAAAGTGCGTAAAAAGATTGTGGAATACTTTAAAAACAACGTTCCTCAATGTCAAATTGCAAAGGCTTTGCAAATCTCATCATCTACAGTGCATAACATCATCAAAATATTCAGAGAAACTGGAGAAATCTCTGTGCGTAAGGGACAAGGCCGAAGACCTTTGTTGGATGCCTGTGGTTTTCGGGCCCTCAGTCGACACTGCATCACTCATCGGCAAGATTCTGTCATTGACATTACTAAATGGGCCCAGGAATACTTCCAGAAACCACTGTCGGTAAACACAATCCGCTGTGCCATCTGCAGATGCCAACTAAAGCCCTATCATGCAAAAAGGGAAGCCATATGTGAACATGGTCCAGAAGCGTCGTCGTGTCCTGTGGGCCAAGGCTCATTTAAAATGGACTGTTTCAAAGTGGAAAAGTGTTCTATGGTCAGACGAACCCAAATTTGACATTCTTGTTGGAAATCACGGACGCCGTGTCCTCCGGGCTAAAGAGGAGGGAGACCTTCCAGCGTGTTATCAGCGTTCAGTTCAAAAGCCAGCATCTCTGATGGTATGGGGGTGCATGAGTGCATATGGGCAGCTTGCATGTTTTGGAAGGCACTATGAATGCTGAAAGGTATATAAAGGTTTTAGAGCAACATATGCTCCCCTCCAGATGACATCTATTTCAGGGAAGGCCTTGTGTATTTCAGCAGGACAATGAAAAACCACATACTGCAGCTATTACAACAGCATGGCTTCATAGTAGAAGAGTCCGGGTACTGAATTGGCCTGCCTTCACCTATAGAGAACATTTGGCACATCATTAAACGAAAAATACGTCAAAAATGACCACGAACTCTTCAGCAACTGGAAACCTATATCAGGCAAGAATGGGACCAAATTCCAACACCAAAACTCCAGAAACTCATAACCTCAATGCCCAGACGTCTTAAGAAGAGGAGATGCTACATCATGGTAAACATGCCCCCGTCCCAACTATTTTGAGACCTGTAGCAGGCATCAAATTTGAAAAGAGCTAATTTTGTGCATAAAATTGTAAAAAATGTCCCAACATTTCCGGAATTCGGGTTGTATTTAAGCCAATTCTTTGTTGAATTTCTAGCTACCATACCTATATTGTAATTTACAATTCACAGGATGATCCAAATATATGCATTACTGTGTGGTTATTTAATATATAAGCCAATTCAGTTATTGAATTTCCAGCTAGACTATACACTGATACAAAATAACTCATACCATCATGTAATTTTTACCTTACCATTGTGTGTTTTCTGTTTTGCAATGTAGTAAAGCCGTCCAAACCACGCTGTTGGATGGAGGGTCGTCTGCTGGAAGGAAGTGATGTCAGACTGAGCTGCAAGTCCACAGATGGTTCTGATCCAATCAGCTACAAATGGGAAAGAGTCTTAGACAAAGGAAAATATTCTGGCAAGCTGCCACCTCTGGCCCTCATAGGTGAGCATTTTATCATTTATGTCTGTAAGCATGAGGAAATTTTAATAATGACTATTTTTACAATTTGTGCCATATTTAGATAATGTGATGTAGGTGAAGATGATCTTTTGACTGTAACCTGTTGCCCACGTTTTTAAACGCTAAACTGACTCGCTCTGCTCCAATCGCTTTAATTCTGCTTTCCCATGAAGAAAAAAAATGGAGCGTTAAGTTTATCTTCCAAGCGTGGGGAGTAAATCACGTGGACATCTCCTCTCTGGAGGAGCAGAAAATAGATGAAGACACTACAGGGCCAATTTAACACTGCAAGCATTCTCAAATTAAATTTACATCAATTCCATCAGCACTTTTTAGCCCACATGCTTCACTACCTCCTCAATTAGCCCCTCTTATGAGATCGGCTTGGAGATGTGACATATGTGTAATATAATGTGCTCTCTACCCTTCATCAGGCTTTATGAAGAATTTTGCAGAACATGCTCTGTTCATTCATCTGCGCACTTTCAGTAGTTGTTTCACGTCAGAAATGAGGTTTTGATGAAATCAACATTAACCAAAAGGTTGTAGGTTCAATACTTGAAGCTTGAAGTGTGACAGCGTGTCCTAATCAGGCCCGCTGTGATGAACTGACAAGCAATAAATCTTGTCCATGTCCTAACCAGCCATAAAAAGCAACATTTTGTTGAATGCTTGTTTTTTATCTATCATGTAACTTACAGTTTGATAATGCCACTTGACATGACACAGTCACAGACAACAAGAGCTTATTTAATACTTAATATACAGCTACACTGCTGTTCAAATGTTTGGGGTTAGTAAGATTTTATTTTTATTTTTTTTTGGAAAGAAATACTTCAGTAAAGATTCATTAAATTGAATTGAATTAAGTTGACCAAAAATGTCAGTAAAGACACTTATAATGTTACAATAGATTTCCGTCAAATAAATGCTGAACTTTCTATCCATAAAAGAATCCTGAAAATAAAAATTTATATATATATATATATATATATATATATATATATATATATATATATATATGTATATACTGTATTTTTTTACTCTACTCAGCAACCAACAAAATGTGTTAGATTAATATGGAAGATTGCTTGTCATTTTGTGTCTGTTTGGATGCAGTGCAAGACTGCAAACTATTAGCATATCAAATGACAAGTAACTTTGTGTTTTTTAACTAAAGATCTGAAGAACCCTGAGATTGTGACACTGAAAAATCTGACGAGGGAAAGCGTGGGTGTTTATAAATGCACCGCCAGCAATGATGTCGGAGAAGAAAACTGCACTTTAGAGGTCAAAGTTCACTGTAAGTACCTGTGTGAATGGATGCGTTCAGAATGGCATACTAGCATAGCATACTGTGAAGACCACCTGCTGTTTTCTAAAAATAGTGCACAGTATGAAGTGATAAATGCTTCAAAACATAGTATGCTACTTTGTTGACACATTACCTCATTGCGCTGCATATTTAATTTAGCATGTGCCGTCCAGTTTTCCATTACCTCAGAAATAAATATGCAAATTGAATTTTTTATAGCTAATTTGTCAAAAAATGTTAACTTTTTGTAGTCTGATCAAGAAGGAGATGCAACACATTTTCTACTGCTTTATTTGTCAAGCCGTAAATGGTAGGTCAAATAGAGTGCATTGCTTTGCATTGTGGGAGACATTAGGTAATATGAGTATCCCATGCATACAGAAAATTTGCATACATGCAATGCTGCATAACACAATATAATATGAATAGTATTTTGTATTCAGTTTGAACTTAGCTATTGTATTTTTCTGTTTGTTTGAGCACTTTGATACAGACTCAGATGAAAAGCTTTATGCAAATCATAATTTCTTACTCCTAGTTTTTGTTTTCTTCTTGTTTCTGACACTTAATTGAATTAGCGTCAACACAAGTACATTCCCAACCCACTGTATATTTTGTGAAGATGGCAGTGAGATCCTGACCCGTTCTGCTATGCAGTGCGATCTTTCAGTACTATTTAACATCCAAATAAAGAATTCATCCTTTTCTTTATCACAGTATTCATTGATTTAATTCCTTCCTCCAAACCTTTCTCAAACAGTTCTGCTGCATTATTAAATATCAGATGATGGAATTAGAAGAAATAATTAATTATGTGGCGGAAAAAGAAATTTATTCATGCAAAAAATGGCATATTATTAAAGGAAGGAATGTAGTGAGTGCGGTAGGTCGATTAATGCTGTGCTGTTTGCTGGAGTTTTCTCATGGTGAGATACACTCCTTCAGGTATCTGCAATGCAGAGGGGGCTGCTTGCTTGTTACGGGCTGTTTGTTAGGCTATTCTGAGCATAGAAACTTTGTTTTATGTGTTTTTTCAAAGAATAGAGAGTGGTTTCCATAAATACGGTAGTGGATACTGAGTGTGTGAGTTTTTAAACAGTTTTACACACTTCTGTTCTCTGTGTGTGTGTGATTTGTGAATAGAATAGAATAGAATAGAATAGAACAGAATTTATACATTTCCTGAGGAAAATTTGAGTGGTTATGAGTAGTTGCTTACTGCCATAAGTTAAAAGAGTTCCCCCTTAAGTTTCTGTAGAATTTTGTTCCCTAGAAATTGCTTGGGTCATTCCATTTACTTTTTTTTCCCTAACACAATTGGTTCTGGACCCATTTTGGACGAAGTTATACACCAATGTTTAATTCTTCATTTTTTTAAAACCTTAAGTCAAACTATGAACATTGTCTTCTATAGAACTGTTTTATAGCTGAATCGATTTTTATTTCATATTTGATATGTAAGACAGTAATGAACTAAACTGAATCAACACTGAACTAAGTTGAGCTGAATAATGACACTATTATCTTCTATAGAGCTAAAAACAACAAAAACAACAGAGATTCTGCAGTTCACTTCATAACTAATGAACTTTGCAACATTCACACTGTTATTGAACTAAACTGAATCAACATTTAACTAAATTGAGTTGAATAATGACACTATTTTCTTCTGTACAGCTGCTTACAGGTGAAATTATTATTTTTAGTATTTAATTTAGTGCTGTCAAACGATTAATCACAATTAATCACATCCAAAATAAAAGTTTTTGTTTACATAACGTGTGTGTATTGTGTATATTTATTATGTATAAATAAAGACACACATATACAGCATATATTTTGAAAATATTTACATGTATTTACATGCATATATTTATATTCATATAATTTCTATCATATATATTTAATATATAAACGTAACATTTTTCTTAAATATATACATGCATGTGTGTGTATTTATATACATAATAAATATACACAGTACACACACATATATTATGTCAACAAAAACTTTTATTTTGGATGCGATTAATCGTTTGACAGCACTAATTTAATTGTTTTATAAATGAAGAATTTTGCAATGTTAATACTGTTATTTTCTTGTTAATTTTCTTGTTAACGTTAATACTGTTATTTTCTTGTTTATTACTGTGAAGCTACTTTAAAACAATCTGTTTTGTATGAAGCACTATATATATATATAAATGTGACTTGAAAGTAATAATAGTGACGTTTACCTTAGCAAACACCATAACATCTTATAAAACGTGGAAGAGTTATGATGTTTCGGCTCTTTTGTAGATGTCCGGGGGATGGGTGTGGTGGCTGGTGCTGTGGTGGGCGTGTCCTTCGGCGTTCTCCTCATCATCCTCATCGTCTGGCTTGTTTTCCGCAAGAAAGAGAAGAAGAAATATGAGGAGGAGGAAGCACCCAATGAAATAAGGTAGTAAAGAAAAAAAAAACACTTTTCAAAATAGTGTATAGAACATACATGCAAATTACAGCCTGAGCTCATTTATAATGCTCATTAAAGCAGCAACTCTTATTTCTCTTTGTTGACTTGCATTCATGTCTAGGCTAATTTGCGGGTGTCAGGATGAATTATGCACGTTTGGAGGATGAGTGAGCATTAACAATGCAGACAACAGCGAGATACACACATATACACTGCTCTCACTGAGGTTAAAGAGATACATAACAAGGCCCCAGTGTTGCAGAAGTCATTTTCCCTAAACTTGTTAGCCAGTAGCCTGAAGGGTCTTTTTTTTTCCTTTTTTTTTTTTTAAAAAAAAGGTGTTTTTATATTTTAGTGTATTTAACAAAACATTTTGTAAAATGCAAAGCCCAAAACAAAAGTTTGTGAATGCAAATGATTTTAGCTATACAAACCCTGAACCTTTAGCAGATTTAGCACAAACTTCTTGAAAATGCATTTAGGCCTGAATGCACTCCATGCAGGTTGTTGAACAGAAACACTTCTAGCAAGTTTCTGAACACGTATGGCAAAAGTATATTTTCAGATATATTTTTAAATCAATTTCAAAATATTCAAAAAAGTGGACCAAAAATGTTTTTTTTTTTTTTTTTTTTATGCATTATATATAATTACTTTATATACTTTACTTAAATTTCCTCATATATTTCTTGTCCATTTTTATATATTTTTGATTATACTGGTGAAAATATATTTTATCCATTAGTTTATATTTTTATTCACTGAACAGTCAAGCCAAAAATTATTCAGACATCTTTTTACTAGTATTAACTATAGTTAATTTATGTAAGTGTGGATAGCAAAATAAAACAAACTGTGACCTATCATACCCAAAAATTCTTCATACAGTGGACTACCAGTAAAACTGATAAAAATTTGAGACCAAAAATTATTCAGACACTTTTACCTGACCATGTTTTGTTTTGTTTTTATTTTTCTTTAATAGCTAACGTGGCCTTTTTTACACCACAGACTGAACAAAATTAAGCATTGCTTGGTTATTGGTTGACCTAAATTGGTATTGTCTAATTGTGTACTTAAATTTAACAGATGAGAGCTGACAGCTATTCAACCTAATTCACTACATAACTTTCTGTCAAAGTTAT
The DNA here is from genome assembly GCA_039654775.1 of Spinibarbus caldwelli. Lineage (NCBI taxonomy): Eukaryota > Metazoa > Chordata > Actinopteri > Cypriniformes > Cyprinidae > Spinibarbus > Spinibarbus caldwelli. Next base: position 6,678,564 of record CM077266.1, on the reverse strand, counting down.
CTGACATTATCAAGATGAATTTGTTCTGACATTTGTTCTGAGTCCTTGTCATATTTTATTACCATTTTCTAAACTATAGCAAATAAACTGTGATAATGTGAGACATGTTAAAGGTGTCTGAATAAATTTTGGTTTGACTGTATATTTTACAGAATAGTCCACCCTAAAATGAAAAATTGTATCATTTACTTACCCTCATATTGTTGAAAACCTGTGTGACTTTTTTCTTGCTTCTATGGAACACAAAGAAAATATTCTGAAGAATTTTGGTAACCAAACAGTTTTGGTTCTCTTTGACTTCATGATCAAAAAATAAATAAATAAATAAAAATAATAATGGATCAAGTCAATAGGAACCTGAACTGTTTACCAACATTCTTGAAAATATCTTCTTTTAAGACATGAAGGTGATTAAAGGATGACAGAATTTTCATTTTTGGGTGGACAATCCCTGCAAGCTATTGATTTATTTAGCATATTGTATATTTTGGCCACAAAAGGAATACATGTATCCTATTTTTTGCTTTATGTGGAACTTTATTTCATGTCTTTGTGTTGATGAGTCACACTGTAATTTGAGTCACGTAATTTATATGCTAACACAAATGCACATTGCATTCACAGCATTCCAAAAGGGTGTAATAACAGGAATTATGTAGTTTCGAGTCAACTACTGTCCTGGAGGATGAACAATTTGAAAATAAAATGTTTTTGAGGGAGCTGACATGTTTATAGCTAGCTGTCTGAATAATAACACTTTCAATTTGGCACAGACTTTTGAAGGCCCCTTGAGTATAGACGTTAAGTATATACAAGACTGCATGCCTGCAGTGCACTGGCCAAGCCAGATAAAGAATCTCACAGTCTCTATCTTTGTTTTAAGGGAAGATGCAGAGGCTCCCAAAGCCAAACTGGTGAAGCCGAACTCTCTCTCCTCCTCCCGATCTGGTAGTTCTCGCTCAGGGGCCTCCTCAACTCAGTCTATGGTGCACAACAGCGCCCCCCGTGGGCCCAGGCCTCGACTGCCTGTCGTGGCTGCCCTTAAAGAAAGCGGGCAGCCCGAAAACTTCCCTCCGGTCCCACCGCCGTACAACCATGTGGTCCCCAAACCTCTGGAGCCCGGCAGTAGCCCCAAAGCCAGCCCGGCAAAGCTCAGCCCGGGGAACCTGGCGAGGATGGGCGCCACACCGGTGATGATTCCCGCCCAAACCAAGGCATTCCAGACTGTGTAGGAATAATAAATGCCCTAAACATACACACAAACAGATAAATACACACACTGCACCGAGCATCAAATCCCACATCTGGTATCAGGAACATTCCCAAAGGATTTCCCATTCCCTGCGGAAACCCAGGTGGTCAGGCCTTTTGATTCAACAGATTCGACTTCTTGGTAAAATAAATGCCTTTGTTGTTTTATGTGCACACTGAAGTGGAAGAAGACCCCTTGTGGAGTGTAAAGGGAAAGGGGGGGGTTTGGTTGTGGAGGGCTGTGCCTTGTGTTATGATGATGGTTTGAGCAAACAAAAGAGGCAGATATGAACAGAGATACAACTCTGCCTTTACCCAGACAGACAGCCTGTCTACCTGACCGCACACTTCCCGTCCTCGCTGGGTTTGAACTGACAGCTACAGAACTGGAGGAGAAACTCACAAAAGAGGACTCTTTCCGGCACCTGCTCATCCGCCCCTACGAGGATTCACATCTGCCACTCATTTTCTCAGCCAATCGGCATTCGCCAGGCGGCCCAGTGGGCATCACACCTCAACAGCCAATGGCAGGTCACCTGCTGGGCACAGACGCTGCGATTGGCCCAGAATGAGGAGAAATCAACACACTACGACATAAACAGTGACAGTAAATTTCTTTGTTCTTCATTAGAGCTATACATATTCCATATAAATAGGCATATTCCATATTTAAGAGGTATTTAAAGGAATTCCATATATTTCAGTTCATTCGTAACGTGTGTGCACATTCCCTTTAAATCATTCATTTACATTCTTCAGGATAATTCAAACAGTATCTTCAGTAATGATGTTGATCGTCTCAGTGGGGAAATGGTTTGGCTCCGCTTTGGCTCTTGATATTTGCAATTGAAATCAGATGTCTGGTTGGCGCATCTCATTGGATGCAATTGTAATGAGGTTGGGTCAGGCTTATTCTGTGCTGGTTTATATGGATCTAAAGCGTCTTAATGATTATGATGAAACCGAACAAGCAGGCCCACACACAATCATGCATATGTGGAAAAATCCAATTTTCAGCGGAATTCGAACAGCTGTCGTTCACAAAGCTCTGCATTGGTGGTTCTCAACCATTTTGAAGTCCCCATTTTTCAACACAATTAAACAAATCCCCCCTGTATTAAGATATTTTATTTGGTATTCCCAGCTAACAAGAAATGTTCTCAGAAAGTTCTGGCAAGGTTCTCTCAGAGACATGAACTTCTTCAAGTAATGACAGTAGAACTTTATTTCACAGTTATCTGCTAATGTTCTCAAAACTTTAACACAAAAATTGTACTTATTATTTCTGAAACATTTTAGTTAGATGTTCGTCTAAAGTTTTTTTTTTAATATTATTACTTGTTTTAGAATGTTGAGAACAATCGAGAGTAATGTTGTCATAATGTTTGTAAAATTATAAAATGGAATGTTCCCTTAACATTCAAAAAACATTCAGAGAACATTCAGAAATAACACCTCCCTTTTTATAACTTACTTGGAACATCAGCAAAATGTTCTTAGAAATTGTTGCATTAGCTGAGTTTCTGCTGAAATTACAACACTTTTTATTTTAAAACTTTTATAAGCATAAACTGGGAGTGTTGTTATATTAAATTAAATTAACCACAATTTGTTATTGCAATTCCAGAAGATCCAAAATTCAAATATGTTCTTCAATTAGAACCCTTAATTTTTGTGTGTTTGTTTATTAAATATTATGGTTAATTTGTTAATGCTTTCTGCTACCAATAAGAATGTAGTACTTTTTGCTCACTTTAAGACATTGTATATCATTTTATTCAAAAAAATGTGAAAAAAAAAAAAAAAGAAGTCTGCAAATTTTGTCTGGGCCTGCGAATGAGCTTTGAATGTGTTCGATATTGTATAGCTAACAATTTTTTTTTTTTTCCTCATTTCAACAATTAAGTTTTAAGTTTAATTTTATTTTTTGCTGTTTATCAAAAACACACTATTGTAACTGCGGTAGGTTAGAAGCTTTAAATTCTTGAGTGCAGATTTTTATATACATTAATCTTTTTTTGTATTCTAGTTATATCCGGGTTACTCTAATGCCATTGCAAATATATTTTCTCTATTTTTCAGTTGTTTTCCCTCTTAGATTTCAATGTTTGATGAATTCTAATGCTCAGAGAGGCATTCATACCCAGACCCAGCTGGAAAAATGTGCTTTTTGAGTCCACATTAGTGAACAGCAGGGGACCATAACATGGATTCCTCCCCTCAAAGAGACATTCTTGTTATTTACGTCTTCAGAAATGAATTAGATGGACGAACAAGATGTCAGAAAATATTCAAAGTGACAGGTCACCCTTAAGGACAGAACAATGTCTTCTTGCCGAATAACCAGGGAATAAGCGTCTCTGTGTGGAACAAGACTTAGATGTCAATGCTGGAAGAGGTAAAGGAACCAAAGTCTGACCTTATTTATCTAAATCCAATCCTTCACAACTCTTAAGGCCAATGCAAAAGAACACAGAATGTGCACCCGGTTCCATTGATTTAGCTTCAACCCACAGCCCAGTCGATTCCCTGGCTTTGAAGTCTATTTCCATGAGCAGGGAAATTGAGAAAATGAAGTAATATTCGTGAAAATACTTCATCGCAACCCGCTGTTCCTGCTGTACGGCTGAGTCTGCTGTTGATATGTGCTGAGACGCATGGTTCAGTTGAGTTTGTGTTCGGTCAGTCACAGCTGAACTGTTTGAATGCTGAGCTCTAATATTAAACACCCTGCATACAATTGCTTGAGAGAATGTGCATCTAAACAATGGACCTGCATGACACCGATAGCTACAGAAAGATGAATATTTTGACTCAGTGCTAATATCAGTACGTTATATACTAAGAATCGCATTATTAAAGAGTTTTGGTTAAAAAGTTACTAATGTAAATACTTTTTGTATTTATACGTCACCTATCATTATACCGTATAAACATTGAATGAACTCATTCTTGCACTTCTACAGCTGTGCTCTCTATACAGTAGTTCGTCTGGTCAGTCTGGTGTTTTGACTGCATGAGTAAGGAAACCATGAGCCATTTCCCTCTGTTGCTCGGGGGTTTTTTTAAACATTACTGGCTATTATTTGATGACAAAAGATATTGTACATATTTCCTTTCTTCATTACAAATGTATATTTGTACAGTATCTTAATGATTTTCTTTTGGTTTGTAATAAAGCATTCAGTGGCAAGCCAATGAAAATGCTGTCATGTTCTGTTCATTGCACAGACGTTTCAGGGGTTTCCATTCTCAAAAGTAGTTAAGCTGCCTTTTGACTTTGTGGAGGGGTCAAAATCCAAACTAAAAGCAAATTTAAAGACATTTATGTCTGGGGGGGGGGGAACCTTTTCTGTGGCAGCCATCTATCTGAAGTGTTCCTGCTCGAAGTTGAGAGTCGATTTAGTTTGGATCAAGTTTCTGGAGTGTTTTATGGGCTAAAAAAAAAAAATAAAAAAGAAGAAGAAGAAAGGAAGTTAATTATTCATTCCTTAATCCCTCCATTGTGGTGTAATTGTTCTCTCAGTCTCATTGTGATTCAGGCATGTTTCATCAGTATGCGGTCTGACAAATCATTAACACAGAGCCTGTGAGCACCTCACGCTGCTGACCCAAATCTCCTACACAAAAATATAATCCATTATTTTTCAATTGATGTTTTGAAATATCTAAAATCCGTTGTCCGCCTTCCTCCTCACTCGTAACAATAAGATGATCTCGAAAAGAGTTTTAGCATGCTTGATTACAGTGTTAGTACAATTGTGCCCTCTACTGGCCACAGTGTGCATTTACCTGCACTTGTATTAAAAAAAATCAACAGTAGGCCTATAAAATATGGGGAATAAATAAAACATAAGCATGTGGGAAGGAAAGAGCATTTATGTTTAGTGTAACAGTCTATATATAGCCATTTTTTGTGTGCTTTCCCTGCTGGGAATGAAAAACTATTTTTAATGGTTTTTCAACTATTTTGATGATTGTAAGGTTTGTAATGTACTTGTAGTAGAAATCTTTAGAATTTCTGTGATGGATCCATTTTTTTTTTTTTTTAAGCAGGGTTTGTATTCGGTTCATGAAGAGTGACTTAAGAGTTTTGTGGCTCTATACTAGTGCAGTACTAACAAATTCAATCTTTAGAAGACTAAAATTTTCAATCACTATCTTATGGGAAGTGGCTCAAAGTATTGACGACTCATCCTGAACTACAAATATTTTTGGCCATTTATAAAACTGTCCCTCTCCCAAATACCACTGGCTAGCCTAGTCAAAGACTATAGAATACCCTTAAAAAAGATTTGGCCTAGTGCATCTAGCTTTAGAGCAAGTAATTGAACACATTTGTCAAAGACGTTTAGACACAGTTAAACCTTGCGAAGCTACCAAACACACATCTTTTTTTTTTTTTTTTTTGTCTTTAATTCGCTGTTGATTCTTGCTGGACAAAGTTGGAAATCCGACTCATTTTGAACAGTTCAAATATTCACTCAGAGAACCGGTTCAGAAGAGTCAGTTGTGATTTACGTCAGCACATGATTGCGTGGAATATTACATGAACTAAATAAACCATTCTAACATTAAATTTAATTTAAGTGATTATTATACTGTAATTCCATGTGTACATAGCCTATCTGTTGTTGCAGCTAAGATTCATTATACAGTATCAGAACAATGATAAAAATTAATTTACACATTTTCATTTCTTGACTGAAAAAGAACACGTTAAGTTGAGCTCAAAACTTTTATTTTAATAACAATAATAGGCTAATAATGATGACGATGATTATGATGATGATAATAAATATTTTATTTACAAAAAACAACTCTTATATGCCTCATATGCTTACTTAATAGTTCTCGGATTATTACCAATCAAACATGTCCGAAAGAGACGCTCGGTTCATCGATAGGATTTTTGGTTCAATACCATCAACACATACTCAAAACACTGAATACTCCAAACTACAGAATAAATTCGATGAGTTGTATAGAGCCAAAGCTAAGGGAGCCTGGACGGAAATGGCTGGAAGAAGGAGAACAGAGTTTCTTCAGGTTGGAAAGATTCAGTGCTATGAATGAGTCTTTTGATCGTCTCCGAACAAACGATGGAGTTCTTGATAATCCTAAAGAAATAGCTGCTTTTTGCTCCAAATTTTATTATAACTTGTATACATGAAGATATTCTGATAATTCAGCCAAATCCTTTTTAAATTCTATTAATCAAAACAAAATTATTTCATTTGAAGATAAAGAAGCTTGTGATGGTGATATATCTCAATCAGAAATTCTACGGGCAATTAAGAGTTTAAAAAATAATAAAAGTCCTTTCTTACTCAAAGTAGGCTATTTGAGGAAAGTTTTGAATTGGAAGCACTTCCACCAACCATGACACAAGGGATCATCACCCTGATACCCAAACCCAATAAAGATAAAGAATGGAGGCCAATCACCCTCTTAAATAACAATTTAATTTTAGCTTCAGTTGTAGCAAGAAGAATGAAATATGTCCTTAACATTATTATTGATGAATCACAATTGGGTTTTATGGAGAAACGTCACATTACAAATAATATAAGATTAGTCTTAGATCTCCTAGATTACGAAGATCTCGTCACTAATGACAGTTTCCTGCTTTTCTTAGACTTCTACAAAGCCTTTGATTCACTCGAGCACAAGTTTATATTTCAAGCTCTTGCCAAATTTGGATTTGGAGATTATTTTTGTAGAGCCATCAGGACATTATACAGAAACAATAATGGTGCTATTAAATTAAAATTTGGAACCTCACCGAGATTCAATTTGTCATGCAGAGTAAGACAAGGCTGTCATATATCTCCATATTTATTCTTACCTGCCTCTCAATTTTTAGCTCTTCATATTTCCAGTAGTAATTTGCAAGGTATCACAATTGATGACAGACAAATTATTATTAGCCAGCTGGCTGACAACACTACTTTATTTCTGAATGATGCCTCCCAAATCCCTTTAGCTTTGAGATTGATTGAGTCCTGTTCCAGAGCTTCGGGTCTCTGGCTAAATATCAACAAATGTGAATTAATGTCAATTAAACGATGTGAAGTTCCCTCTATATGCAACATTCCTGTGAAAGATCAAGTTACATCCTTAGGAATTGTAATTAATAAAGACCAAAAAACAAGATGTAAACTAAATTTTGACGCTTTAATAATGAAAACTCAAAGGAAGTTCAAACTCGTTGTTGCAGAGAGACTTATCAATAAGAGGAAGAATTCTGCTCTCTAAAGCCGAAGGATTGTCTCGATTGACTTATGCTGCTCTTTCCTTGGAGGTTGATAAAGGAACATTAAAAAAGGTTGATAGCATGTTAAACAAGTTTGTTTGGGAAAATAAAACTCATTATATTAGGAAATCAGTATTAATGAATCCAACAAAAACAGGGGGGATTGGATTTTTTTGATTTTACTACCTTAAACAACACTTTTAAAATTAATTGGCTTAAGAATTTTTAAAAAAATCCTTTTCACTCTGCAATATTATCCCCAATTATTTAGGAATTTTCCCCTGCTTTGTAATTATAATGTTTCGAAGATCCCTGTCAAACTTTCTAATTTTCATAAGCAGATGCTCTTGGCCTGGTCCCTCATAAACACAACTTTTCTCCGCACCGATATTATTTATGGAATAATAAGGATATTTTTTATAAGAATAAATCCCTTTTCTTTGACAGCTGGTTTGAAAACAACCTTCTTTTAGTTGTACAGCTTTTTAACTCACAAGGCAGTCTTTATAACTATTGAGATTTCTTACAGAAATATAATATTCTTGTATCTGCCAAATGAATATGCTGTTGTTTCCAATGCTATTCCTTCCGGTGTGTCTTTTCTTTTTCAAGGTACCACATTTCCATGGCCATGTGCTTACTCTCTGTCTTTAACTGACACAATGATCGGAAGTGTGTGCTTTTCTGTAGACCAACAAAGAAATAACTATAAAATCAGAGCTCTCTTCCAGAAAGAGTGAACAACAATTCCTTATGTAATACCATATTGGAATAATATTGTGGAGAATATACCTTGTGAGAAAGTATGGTCTTTGCCTCATAAGTATTTGCTTACCAATAAAATAAAGGAAAAACATTTAAGCTGATTCACAAATGTTACCCGACTAAAGCCTGTCTTAGGAAATATAAGTCAGACATTGAAGTGAACTGCAGTTTTTGTCATTCATCCGAAGAAGACTTCATTCATTTGTATTGGCAATGCACCTACACAGGAAAATTTTGGTCAGACTTTTTAGTGTTTATCCAATCTTATTTTGTAAGTGACTTTTCTTTCTGTTTTAAGGATGCTTTCTTTGGATTGTTTGACTATTCAAATAAATAAATAAGTAAATATATATATATATATATATATAAAACAGGAAGATATTACGTAATTAATTTATGCTTTCTGTTTGCTAAATTTCACATTCATAAACAAAAGTTTACTGGCTCTAAACCTCTATTTTCTTTGTTCAAAATTGACTTAGATAAGTATGTGGAAACTATCCAAAATTCTGCTAATTTGAAAGCTATGAAAACTGTATCTCTGTATTCATCCTTTGTGTCTTCTTATGTAATTTTATTACATTATTTTTTTTTAACCCTGGCAAGTCTGAGTGTATATTCTTGAATTGTATTATTTATTTATTTATTTATTTATTTGTCTTTGTGCATAGTTGAAACTGTACTGTCGTAATGTTTGTACTGTTTAATTTAAAAAAAAAAAAAAAAAAAAAAAAAAAAAAAAGGATTTTCGGTTCAATGAATCAGACTTAGCGGTTCGCTAAACCTATTTGGATTCTTCAATGAATCCTTCAGAACGGTTATGTGAACCGGTTGAACTGATTCACTAAAAAGATCCGAATCATATGAACGATTCGTTCACGAATCGGACAACGCTTTAAAGCGCTGAGATTTGTGCGACAAAAATAATGTTGAGTGTATGGAATAAAATAATACATTTAGGATTATCCTGCTGGTATCACACAGAACTCTTTCATCAAGACGCGCTGATGTAGCCTATATAATTCATTATGATTTCACAAATCATTCGAATCAGTTCGCCAGTTTCCCAGCCCCTGCAGTCCAGCCCATGTCCAGATCCGCAAACAGCATCTCCCGGCCTCATTTCGTGCTGACGCGAACTTTCCATCTCACGGGAGGTTAGATGCACTTTACTCGAGCAGTGGAGGAAAATGGCTTGTACAGTCGGAGGTCAGATCATACCGCAGCTAAACGTGGAGGAGGCGACCGAGGACAGCAGCCCGTCCAGGAGCATCTCCACCCGGCGGAGCAAAACCTCCTTCTCCCCGTTCAGCTCGAGGAAACATCAGAGGTAAGACACACCGTCTCTAATTCAGTGCAGTGCTCCAGATATTCAGCTTCTAATGAGTTCTGTCGCATTAGGGCTGATTTTGATGATACAGGAACAGTTAAACAGCTGTGGTGAAGTTGGCACAGGTCTTGCTTTAGACAAACGCCAGTCATTTTGACAAGTGTCAATCTGGACGTTTATCTACTAAATTACAAAGTTCAATGACTTTTGCCTAAACCCATTAAACAAGCCATCCATTTCACTCATCCTCCATTTATTTCCCTTTCAAGCATCACATTAAATTTCTGAACCCTTAAAAAATAGAAAAACAGAGTAAGAGTCAAGCTTCTAAATGGATTTATTTATATTTTTTTCTGTCATCTCTGAAGTCATTTCAATCTATGCAGCTTTATTAAATCTGCGGGGTGTCCAAACATTCTGTGCTTGCAGAAGAGCAGAAGCAATCTGCTGAAATTAGATTGTGAGCAATTACAGCAAATGCTCAAGAGGACCTCCAAAACCTCGTTTGCGGAATATTTAATTAAATGCTTTTAGTAGATCTGTAAATAAACATGTGCTAAGCTCATATTTTTCAGCCTGGTTTGGGATCGGCGATGACCTCTCAGTGCAGTGGCGGTCCTTGGAACCGATTTGGAGGTTTACAGCCAAAGGGAACATGTGAAACTATGTGCTGGTCTCGATTCCAAGCACAGAGACAGGCAGCATGTAGGGATTGATTAACCATTGAGCCGGTGTATTTAGAGGACACTGCAGAGGGAACGAGAGCTGCAGTGTTTTCAGAGGCAGATGTAGATATCAGATTTGTCTGAAATCAGTCCACCTGACCTTCACTACAAGTTCGTGGGTTCGCAGGATGGACACTGTGGTGGTCCTGAAGGTCTCAAATGCAGTGTTAACCTTCATGCAACCTTAACCCCCCCCCCCCCCCCCCCCCCCCAAATTGTCAATAATTGCAATTTTAAATCTTTATCAATTTTCGCCACTATCCTTTGAATCACTAGTTTTACCCATTCATCAGCAAGAAGTTTTTAATCATTTAAAATGTAATAACATGTAGTATGATAACTTGTACTTTTATGTATTTAAGAAAGTACAGGTCAGAATAAGTATGTTGTTTCATTTTTACATAAATGTATCTGTTACGCTGAATGATGATGGAACATTATTTCACCTATATTTTGACATAATTTTCACAAAAGTTATTTGAAACATTGAAGTAGACACTTTGCTTGAATTTAATATGCATATATGAACATAGAAATATACAACACTTGTTTATGTATTTTGAAATGTAAATTACTATATTTAGATTATTTAAATATTAATGGACATATTGTAATGATTATTCTTTTGACAATTTGACACCGTATGAAAATAGTTTTGATATATCAAGATTTCATTTAAATAGATACTTCCAAATAGTTGTGCATCAATTATTTTATTCACTGTTTATTTCAAAGCTTCTTAACTTGCACATCCTTTGTGACAAATTCATTGCAAAAGGGCCTTTTCTTCATTGTACTCTATATGTTTAAGAATTGTGCTGGTTTTCACTATATCCTGATAGTGTTTGGATTTGTTACCAGAGCATGTAGAGTGGAAGTCAAATGGTTTAGTAACAGATTTTTGTCCTTGTACTACAATATTGTGGCCTACAAGTCTTATACACGCTGCTGGCTCTGTAGTACTGCAATAAAAGAGGCAACAGGAGTAGCAGACATCAACTCTTTTATTAGCTTGATTACCCTCTTTTTATACCGAACAAAACCGGACAGTATACCAAATAATTGAAGTCATCATCGGTCAGACATTGCTAAATCAAATGATTAATTTACTAGGATATAGCCTGTAGTTTTACCCAGCTCATTTGTTCTTGTAACCTTCTCATTCAGATTGCCAAGAAACCAAGGACAGAATGCTTTGGTTAAAGCATGACGTTATATCTGCTCCTGTAGAAGACGTTTCCTTGGCTTCTCTCCAGAGAATCCCAAGGCTGATGCATCATGACAAGGCTTTCTAAAGGATGAAACTTAACTTGTACAGATACATTTCAGGCACTTGATCCATCCATCTCGTTCTTGATTGGTGAGCATGTTGAAATAGTATGAGCTCAAAGATGGCTCACATTGTGTGGCGTATTAAAGAGAAATGTTACTTATGGAAGGGATGTTTCCCGATGAGAATAAAAAAGTTATTTGCAACTTTTTCCTCATAACTTTTGTGTTGTGCTGAAAATTATTAACCTAGTTTGGAGTTCCTGGTCAAAAATCACCAGCCTTTTAAAAATTGCTAGTAAATGTCTTACTATGTCTTATTATGTTGTATTATCGCCAAACCTTGGAATCAATCTTTTTGTCAACTCTTTTTTTTTTTTTTTTTTTTTTTCACTTAGCACATGGTTTTGTATTTCTTTTTGGAAAAGATTCATCATAGACCTCAATGATCTGAGCCTATTCGCCTCAGTATTTTGAAAGAATTGAAAGAAATGGAAAGAAAACAAGTTGATGAAAAGATGGAATCCTTTGTAATAAAATAGCATAACAAGTAATTTATAAGCAGTTTTTTTGTAGGCTGGGAATACCACAACTATAACAAGTGTAACATCCCCCAAAAGTACTAAAATTATCAAAAAGTTTGTTTGGAAGTTATACCCTGTGTAATGAAATTCAGTAGGTCTTATTCCAATGTGATAACATTAAACTAGCATTTTCAGGAAAAATAAAATGAGCAAAACGTATATCTTTAATTGTGAAATTGCAGCTTTATGTCTCACAATTGGAACACAATGTGACATGTGTTTCTTATCTTATTTTAAGCTTTATTTCACAATTACATTTTTTTAGGAGGTTTTCATAATAAAATTTTTATGTGATTAGACTTGTGTTTTTTGTTCTCTCTTCCCTTTGCCATTACGAAACCACCTAGCAACCACCTAGAGTACCATAGCACCCTTTCTCCTTTGCAGAAGCTGCTCAGCAAAATCTGTTTACAGAGTATTTTGAGTATTTTAAAACTTTGTGACCAAACTGTAAAAAGATGCCATACAAACACTGAAATCAAATCGTTAGGATCGTTATTTCCCGAGACCCATTCTGGCTTGCTTTACCCATTGCGGCCCATTACAGTTATTGTTTGTTAGTCCATTACCTGTGACCTCTATGAGACACCCAACACAGTCCTGCCCGAATTAGACATGGGTGACGACATATTCTGGCTGTGGTTTGGAGCAATATCATATTTTGCAGTTTGTGCATTAGACAGTAAAGAGATAATGAGTCTTTCTGGTATCTGTTAGTCCTTTTTAGTTGAAACATCAGACAAGAGCAGGAAAAGAGTTGTGCAGCTTTTTTCTAGAACTCTGTTCCTCTGTGTGTTTGTCATAATTTAGTGGATTCCTTTTTGCAGAGGACTGACTGATCTCTTTCAAGGCAAAAATGATGAATATGAAATGAAGTCACTGTTTTGCAAGTCATGCTGGTTGTCCTTAAGAGCTGCTCAGACTCACAGAAATGTGTCCTTGATGAGTTTTTGTGAATCAGATTCAGCAGAGAGCCTTGAGAAACCCACCTCTCCCAGGGACCTTCAGCATTCCAGATAACACATAGATACTTACAGAGAGATCAGCACCATGGACAGCAGCCTCACATTACTCATGAATGCTTCACTGATCAACTAATAGCGCTTGCTTATGATTATTTGATTAGTGATCTAGAAATGAAATTATGCAAATATCTCATTTAGGGATGTAGGATTTTTTTTTTTTGCAATTTTTCTTTTTTTGCAATTTTTAGTTGCACATGCTCTTTTGCCCTATATTAACATTTAGAGTAGTCATTACCTCACCTGAATTATTTAAAACAAAAATTTACTAGCAGTATGAATGGATATTTATTTTGAGATTTGCTAAAGATTACAAATTATTAATATATAAATTGTTAGTGTTTTAAAATATTAACTTTAGGTGAGGTTATGTAAATATTTGACACACACACACACACACACACACACACACACACACACACACATACATATACAATTTTGGGTTTTTGAAAAATGATGTCATAATATATAATGAATAAAGTATACAGAGAGATAGTTTTTGGACCCCACTGTGTTTAGGTTTTTATTATTTTGTGTCTGTCTTATAAGTTAATGTCAGCCTACATAAAATGTAAAACTTTGTGCAAAAAGAGGAAATTCAGTCTCTTGATTAGCTAATTTACAGTATATAGGCTAACAATATTTACAGTAGATTTCATTAAGGGACACCAGAGGGCAGCACTTATACATAGTTACTTAATCTTATCTTGATTGACAGTCATATCAACACCTTTAGAGGTATGTTACTATACAAGAATTACATTTATTCCATAATAACATTGAACTTTTAATTTTTACTGGATAAATACATCCATATGGGTGTAAAGAGAAATAAAAGGAGGGCCAGAGGCAGAAAATACTGTGTTTTTGCATGTATGTGGCATTTTCATCAGGGTGAATCAGGCCAGTGACTCAGAAAGAACAAAACTGAATTAGATCATTGTAAAAAAAAAAAAAAAAAAAAAAATTGCATAATGCAATGTGGGCGTATGCCACATCAATATAATAAATAAAAAGATGAGTGGATTTTTTAGGCAGAGCCTTTCTTCTGTCCATAGGATGGTGTTGTTACTCATGATGTTGCGTAAGTTCCCACACATTCATCCAGTGTTATTTGAACACAGCTGGACGACCCACACATTTCCAAGTTATCTTGGCCTTTGGTGTTTGTGGTAGTAAGAGGCTTTTGTCCTCTTGCATTGCACAAAAAGTGTTTTATATGTTCATAATGCGTCATCTTTAGAGAGCAGCAAAATTATGAATAGGATGCATTATCGTACTTGAGCTATTTAACAGAATCTTACAGAAAAAAAGTGGTATTTTTCAGTGACAGCTGTCAATCTGATGTGTTACGCAAATGCACAACAATGTGGTGCACAACTATCATTGAGAATGAAGCTCAGGCGAGTGTAAACGCCTGCTAGCAGCCCACAGTACTGTGACTGTATGACCTCTATCAATGTAACCGCTGTCATTGTGAACGGCCCTCGAGACTGAGACTAGTGTGGAGATGCACTGATGCTTCCTCTGAATCCACTTCTGGTGGTTTTTAAAAATATATAAAACAATGTAATGTGTTTAATCATTGCTCTTAGAGTTAAAGCTGATGCCTTTTTTTTAGCTTCACTGATGGTGTCATTTCTAAGTTGGGCTGAAAGTGGTCACGCTGTTATGTGTCATTTTCCCTTTTTCAGTTCATGAATGTGCCACGGGCCCCAAAGGCAAATGCTATCTCTTGCATTAAACTTAATGCCGGCGGTGGCTGACTATGAATTTCACATTTCAATTTCACAGCATTTTAAGGTGGCAGAAGCTTTAGACACATCACCCCATGAGGGATACTGTATAAGATTATGCCGTCTAATCCAATCCCGTTTAAGATGTTGAGTGAGTTCCTGTAGCTGCTCGCAGCTAGAAAACTTTTAACTATCCTCTGGACCGTGGAACCATAGAGAACAAAATAAGGTACCACAATAATTACACTAGTGTTTGAAAGTTTGGGGTCAATACGTTTTTTTTAAAATAAATTAATACTTTTATTTAGAAAGGGATTGATCAAACGTGACAGTAAACAACATGTATAATGTTACAAAAGATGTCTATTTCAAATAGTGTTTTTATTTCTCTTTTTTAGAATTATGATTTATATGTCCTTTTCAACACTTTAACACATAAGTGCTTCACACATGTACAGTAATTTTAGTTTTTAGGATTGTTGGTGCTGGTATGAATCTCGAATTGTGGCACCAGAGGTATTCTTAGTGAAACAGTGCAGTGCTTGAATGTTATTGGAAGTTGTTTAACAACAGATAGCCAATCACAAACAATATGGTAATTGCCTCATTAAATATTCATGATCTTTAGACAGTTAGAAGGGTCATCGGATGCAAAATTCACTTTACAAGTTGTTTGAACATAAATGTGTGTTGGAAGTGTGTGTACACATCCATCCTATAATGATAAAAATCCACCCAGTGTTTTTTTTTTTAAATCCCTATTTTAAAATCCCCTTTCTCAAATCAGGCTGTTCTGAGATTCCTGTCAGTATGACGTAGTTCTGCACAGGCCGCTCCCACAACAGTTGATTGACAAGGCCGTCTTACCTTAGACCCGCCTTGAGTGAACCGTCATCAGTCCGCCATTGTGTCGACTCCGGTGCAGGGGAGGACAAGATGTCGCCGATTAAGCGATTGAGGCGTTTTGTTGTTGGATGTAATAATGAACATAGCAGTCGTCATTTATTCCCGACATCTGAGCTGCTGAAGACGCAGAGGATTAACGTTACATTAGTTTTGAAGTGAATGCGCCGATCTCGATCTGCCTAAATGCGTCTATGTTCACGCAAATCATTCGTGATCCAGCTTCATCTACAGAAGAAGTGAGCATAAGGGTTTTTATGAATCTTTGCAAATCGCCTTTCCTAATAACGTGCTAGTTAGCCAATTTCGCAGCTAAAGTAAACAGTACTGCTCGTCACCCCACGGAAGAGAGGGGCGGAGTCAGCAGAGCTCATTAGCATTTAAAGCAACATTGACTAGAATGGCTTGCTAAAAACAGAGCTGATTTTGACATGGTAAAAACAAAGTTGTTTTTTTACACTACCATTGAGAAATTTTAACCAAAGTATGTTATAGACTTTTCATTAAGACCCTAAAGAATCATATCAACTTGTGGTAAATGGGCATCCGATGACCCCTTTAAGAGAAACCTTCTTAATTTTGAAAGAAACAGATTGAGATTGCATTGTTCCTACACTATGGTTTCATTTTTATTGGGCCGCTGTGGGATTTTGTACATGTAGGTAAAAGCAACCAGGCACATGATGAGAAAAAATATATATTTTCTCTCGATCAGAGAGACAGAGAGAGAAATATCCACCCTCAGTGAAGCTCCTAAACACTGTGATCTTTTAATAGGCTTTTTTTCTTTTGTGCATAATAAATGCCACTTTAATTACCTGCCAACAGTAGTTTTTTTTTTTTTTTTTTTTGGCAGAAGTGAAGGCAGAGGCAGGTTTGTCTGCCTCTGAGCTGCAGAAGGAACGTTGTGTGGGCTTCTTTTTATCATAATATGCTAATGCTGGAAATAAGGCTGAACCGTAGAGCCTGAAGTCAGTTACACTTCCCTTATTTACACAATGGAAATATCAACTAGCTTGAGCAACATCTGAAGAGAAACTCTTGGTTGGAGGCAAAAATAAACCTAATCCTTCACTGAGCACTTTCTACAATAAATGTGACTCTTGTGACTGTGACACCAGTTTTGAGTTCACTGGGGAGATCCTGGCCTTCAGAGTCAACATGTGAACATCAGAGCATCTTCTTAATATCAGGACATGTTCCTTTTGATAGAGAAATGCTCTCAAATAAAGCAATAGAGGGTTTCAGTTAAAGCTTTGCTCCAGGATCTCCTGAGTTTACTGTCAACCCAGAAGTGACAGGTCTGCACAAAATCTGTAACACCCTACTACAACAGACTGCTATTTTTAGCATGCCCACATTCCCGTCTTGGTGGTCTTCAATATAAAGTCAAGCTCACTGTAAACCTCTAACTCACCATCTGTAGCTGTAAGAGAAGACATAATATACTGTGGCATGAATAGGGATTCAATGTAGCACAAAATGAAAACAATCTGTTACTCCGTCAGTCATTTTTAGAGCTTGATGGTGCTAATCCACATTTCAGTGCACTGTATAGAAAAAATATGCTGAACAATCTATTAGACATCTCCTTTTGTATTCCATGGAAGAAATCAAGTCATCAACATGGGGGTGAGTAAATGATGGGTGAACTAAATCTTAAAAGGGCTTGCTGTGTGTTTGAGATCCTCTTTGGATCTTTAGTCCCTTTATGAGCTGGGAGATTTTCAAGGAATTTCTCAGAGATGCTCATGTCTTTATTTTCAACACTGATGTTGTGATCTGCATCCTACTGTTACTTCAGATACTTCAGACTATGTGTATTCTGTGTGCGTGTGCACGTGTTTCTGCTCAATACATTTTAAAAGGGCTTGATTGAATATGTCAGTCAAATCCCCAGATACTTGAAACTCTTTTAAATTGTGCCAACTTATTTCTGTCTCACCCTGAAGAGTCAGTCTACCCACATCACAGAAATCAACCAATTCCAACCAAACCGGTGAGGACGATTTAGAGCTGTGCGAAGACTTTTGGATTCGGTTTGGGATTCTGGAGTCAATGCCTCTAAGTGAATTCATTTATTAGAGATTTCTGTCTTTGATGGTTTAGATCTTGACGCTCTCTCGAAAAACAGCACACTACAAACTTCATTTAAATAAACAGTATTTTTTAAAATATCTACTTTTTTTAAATTCCAGAATTAAAAATAATTAAAAGTTCAAGAATTACACACAAAAAAAAATCAGCATAGGACAGTATAAATTCAACATTTATACATCGGACTGGCAGCAATAAAATAAACAAAACATTACTGAGTGGACCTTTACAACAAGATGTGAAAAACAGTGCATAATATTATTATAATAATAATATTACTCTAATATATACATATTAATAGATATTACTGAGTGGACCTTTACAAGAAGATGTGAAAAACAGTGCATAATATTATTAGAATAATAATATTTCTCTAATATGTAAATATTATTAGTTATATATATATATATATTAAAATAAATATATAATATATATTTATGAAAATATATTATATATTTTCAAATAATATTTATTTTATATCTTAATTTTAACAATTTAAATAATGTAATTATTTAATATATTTAATTTATTAATATTTTATTTACTAACATTTAATTTTTATTAACTTTATTAATTTATTTTTATTTATTGGCAAATTGTTTAAAACATAAAACTCACAAATAATTATTAGGTTTATTCCAAAAACAAGAAATAAGAAAAACAATTGGCAGTGAATTAAGAAAAAAAAAATGTAAAAATTTGAATTACATTTTTTAAATCAATTACAAGTTGTCTTCAATATTTGATTTTTTTCTTACTCAAAAACTAAAAAAAAAAAAATTAATTAAATAATAAAAAAAAAAAATTTGTGCGTGTTCTAAATATCTGTGAACTTCCTGAGTGGCAGCTGTGCAACCATAAAAGAGAGACAGAGCCCAACAGGTTTAAGTGTGTTTATGAGAGAAGTAACAGAAGGAGAACAGAACACCTGGAGAGGGAGAGAAAAAGAGAGAGAGGGAGAGAGGGAGAGATTGCTGCGCTGACTGGGCAGCAGCGTGACGTGTGCTCAGTGTCTCGTGAATAAATGCTGCAATGTTTCTTTCCGTGTGGGCTTAATGCAGTTTGACGGCAACCTCTCAGTTGTGCGGAGAGGAAAGTGGAGGCTGTTGGCGCACACGTTGACGTGCTGTTTCATGTGGTTGGGGTCAGGTAACGGTAAAACCTTTTTATCCAAATGTTGTGCATGTCCAGATTACTGTATGCATGTAAATGAATCTTATAGGGTTGGTGTTGACATGCATGTCGCTGTGGGACTCCAGTTCACTTTCATTTCTGTGTGTGTGTGTGTGTGTGTTGATGGAGCATGACTTCAGAGTAAATTCCTCCACTGCTCTGGAGTGCAATCTGTCTATAGCACTTAAAAATTCATGCACATCTTTAATGAAGTCCATGTTTTCAACCGTCCTCTGCTGGCTCAGGAATGGAACATGTTAGTTCAACTGCCTGAGGAGGAAGAGGATGTTGTCCTCTTTTTTTATACAGTGTCAAGAATCCTTCCGATGCCCTGTGAAGTCTTGTATCCATAAAAAGCATCGTCTTGTTCTGATGGACTTTATTGTTTAGCTCGTTACCTCTCTCTCTGTCTCTCTTCAGCCTTTTGAGACTCTGCGTTATTCAGCATCATGCTGGGCAAATACATTTCAAACCCTCTGGCAGCTTCTTCTTCCATATTCATGAGATCACATGTTTCTGTCCCTGAAATGCAGGGCTAATGTCTGTGGCCTCCCGCTGAGGTCATTGTGTCCACGTCTCGGCTGCCCAGCTGTCGGAGACAGGGACAGTCCTACGTCCATGCAGATGAGTTGACCTGAGATAGATATCACTGCACCTTTGACATTGCTTATCATTTTGATAATGCCTTTTCATATCGTTATCGTTTTGTTTACTCAAAGGATGTTTTCAATGATGGAAGTATGGTGATGTGACATTCAACAGAATTCAAGGGCCTTCTGGAGGGCTTTAAATGTGCACAGAAATGTTTTTGTCCAAGTAATGTTTATTCATACAGTGTTTTTTACAGTATACATTATTTTAAATCAGCTTTACAAAAAATCATGACATTAATGTTTAGAATATCTTAATATCTTCATGTCTTAGCAGATAAGATATGGTGGATAATATAGTTAACATTGTACAAAGATACAAGCATTAAGCAGTATATAGTATATATGACTTCTTAATGGAGTCTCTTATTTTGTTTGATCAAAAATGCAGAAAAAAAACAGTAATATTGTGAAATTTTATTGCAATTTCTAATAATGGTTTCCTATTGTAATATACTGTAAAATATCATTTATTTCTGTGATGCATTGCTGAATTTTAATCAGCCATTACTTCAGTCTTCAGTGTCACATGATTAATGCTTAATATTTTTTGGAACCTGTGATACATTTTTCTTTGATTCTTTGATCAATAAAAAGTTAAAAAGAACAGTATTTATTCAAAATAGAAATCTTTTCTAACAATATAAGTCTTTTCTATCACTTTTTATCCATTTAACACATCCTTGCTGAATAAAAGTATTAATTTCTTTTAAAAAGAAAGAAAGAAAGAAAGAAAGAAAGAAAGAAAGAAAGAAAGAAAGAAAATTTACTGACCCAAACTTTTGAATGTATATTGTAACAGAATTTCTATTTTGAATAAATACTGTTCTCTTTAACTTTCTATTTATCAAAGAATCCTGAAAAATTATCACAGGTCCCCCCAAAAATATTAAGCAACTGTTTTCAACATTAATAGAAATCAGCATATTAGAATGATTTCTGAAGGATCATGTGACACTGAAGACTGGAGTAATGATGCTGAAAATTCAGCTTTGCATTACAGAAATAAATTAGATTTTAAAGTATATTAAAATAATATTTCACAACATTATTGTTATTATCATTTGTGTTTTTGATCAAATAGATACAACCTTGTTGAGCATATGAAACTTCTTTAAAAAAACATTACAAATCATGCTGATCCCAAAATTTTAAACGGCAGTGTATGTGGACAAAGCTTCATTTAATGTATATCTAACTTTCTATATAGAGCTGTGTGATAATAGAGTTTACATTTTTGCTACGATTTAATCAACCACACAGCTGAGATTTGCTATATATTTCTTCACATGAGTATACAACGCTATTAAAGTAGAATGTACTATATATCCAACTTTTAATATATAGCTGGGCGATAATATAGTTTACACTTTTCAATGATAAATAAATACACATATTAATAGTTCAGGTTATTTGAGCTAAACTTGTCTAAATGATTCTTTAATTGGTGAGACTATTCTAGGCATATGAATGTCAAGTTATGCATTTCTGACATGATTTCTCTTTGAGTAAGGTTCCTGTACATTTAACACTTTTATGGTATCCTTGTGCAAATTGCGCAAAACTTTACAGGCTTTAAATAGTTTTATAGGGTTCAATTTATTTATTTAAGCTTATTTTTTAAAGACATTTATTTTTTTTTAAAAACTCACTCAAAATTTTAAATTCTGTCATCATTTACTCACCCTCGTGTTGTTTCAAACCTGTATGACTTTCTTGTTTCTATGGAATATTTTTTCCCCTCTCCATTTTGTCCAGTGTTGTTTTAACCCCGCTGCATTTCATTTTATGGGTAAATACAGTTAAAAATAGTGCTATTGTGCAGTCAATGACTTGTCCTGCTTATATTCCGTCTGGTGCTGAATAGACCTGGATTTCTCTACAGGGGGACCGTTTCATAACATTTAGACGTCACACACCTGTAACGGTTGAATTATATTTCGCTACTCACGCTGACAATATTTTTACACTCTCTTCTTGCCTATGATGTGCTTTGTGTTAAATTAACACTGATTTTTCACAATGCTGTTGCTGTTAAGTGCTTCAGGTTAGCTCATTTATAAAATGACATCAAACAAATGGCATTTCTTATGATTTTTGCATTGTAGTTGCATATTTTCATTAAAAGTTAATGATTAAATGCCACAGCATTTTACCAACTAGCGGCTTTCTAAAGTGAGCCTGGTCTTTTCAAGCATGACTCAGAATTGACAAACGTATTCAGTAAGCGCTGTCAATCAAATGCACTTCAGCTCCCAGCAATCATGTATTCCAGAGTGAGACTGCTTTGTTTTGTAAATGCAAGGTTGGCTTGTCAAATACTAAACAAAGAATTGCATTGCAGACTATTGCTCTTTTGCAGCTCATGCCGGGACATTTTTAGGTTCATGCTCACACATTCCTCTTCTAATGTGTTATTCGTCCATATGGTTGGAGACTCCCAAAGTTTCCTTTTTTTAAGTTCCCAAAACAACACATCAGACTTTGAGAACTGTTGTCATGGTAACGTTGCATTGAGTAGTATGTTTTCTTATAAGATTGGACAGAGCTTGGTTGCAAAGAGGCAAAAACTCACAAAAATTTTGTGTAAGTTTGTTGAGCTTGTCATCAGGAATCAGGATCAGGATGTGCATGGATGTATTTGCAGCTGTAGAATTTATATAAGTGGGTAGGCTAGTTGATAGATAGAATGGACATTTTTTTAGGTTGAAGTTTATATAAATACAGTATATTAGAGAAAATCTGTCATTTTAGATAATCACCGTTTGCTTCCTTTTTTCAGTTTTGCAGTATTGCAATAGTCTTACAGTGTAAAATGAATGTTAACTTAATCTAAAAATGGCTGTTTAATTGATCACTACAGATGTGTAACTGTCAGAATTAATAATTTTGAATTATTAATTCTGTATTACTAAATATGGAATCATTATGTTTTTGTTTTGAAGTTTTTAAAAAATAAAAAATAAATAAAAATGAGTGTTAATTAAAATTAAAATTAATCAAAATAGCTGGTGTTATTTTAAATAAAGCTGAAATAAAATTAAATAAGCATATGAAGGACAAAAACTTAAAAATTAGAAACGTTACCTTGGCAACTAATTGAAATGAAAGTACTAAAATTACTAAAACTAAAATACGTAAATTAAATGACAAACGAACAAAATTACTAAAACTAAAACGACTGAAACCAAAAATATTAAAATAAAAGCTTACATATATGTGTATATAAAATAAATATTAATAAATACAAAAAAACAATGCTGCTGATGTTTTTTATTTATTTTTGTAATGTAAAAAAATCATATATTGCAGGGTTAAAATAGTTTTAGATGAAGGACAATATAACATGTTGCTTGTAGTTTTCAGGGTATGTAAGTAAGACACAATGGTTGAGCAGTCGGAAACCCCTGGAAACATGTCTATCTCGAATTTTCTTCGTCTGGCACATTTATGACATAATGACACAGTGACTGGCATGTCTATGACAGGATATGACATGTGAACTGGCAGTGACTTCCCACTCAGTGCACATGCTGTCAGGAGCATTTACCTTATTAGATGATTCCTATTTTTCTTTTCTCTGTTCAGTGCATCAGCTCATAATATCATACAAAATGCAATGCACACTTCATAATCTTCTGTCTTAAACATTGTGAGCTCACTTTTAGTTTTTTTTTTTTTTTGTATTTATCTGTTTAGACTATACAGTGTTTCAGTTCTTGTCCAGTCTTCCGCTTGCGGTGACTTGGGCCCTTTTTTGTGGTTGTTACTGCTAAATTATTCACATAAACCTATTTTGATTACTCAGGAGGGGCCTCTGGGCATCATTTCCGCTCAGGTTACATTTCAGTCGGTTTCAAAGGGCACCTGACATTGTGTGTGGGTTCTGTGCAAGAATCGTTTATTATGAATAACTGTATAAAACGGCATATTATAGTTTGCGAAAGTGTTGGGGTTGATGTGATCATTCTATTGTCTGTGTGAAAATGTCTTACATTTTCTTTTATGTGAGATCTTGAAATCTCAGCTCAACATTTATTGTCACTGAGAAGTGAAAGATGACGTCAGAGTTATGATTAATTAATTTCTTCTCGATTTCCGTGTTTTTCATTTAACATTGGTCATATTTCATTTAAATGCTGATACTCTGGAGTTAATAATATTTTGTTGTAAGATTCATTACTTTGATTAAACGGCTCCGAAATCAGGGTAGATGTTTGAATTCACATACGTAGGTTATGAACAAAACTGTAAAAGCCATTGGGTTGAATGAACTTGAACACCCACATCCACTGCACTTGGACGTAGTTTTTATGTAAGACCTTACATAACCTTTAATAGCAGAGTGAGCGAGAGCTGCAAAAAAAGCACAGTTTGACGCTGAAGATGAATGTGTGGGCTATTCCTGCCAGTACCTATTGAACTCTGTAACTAAAAAATGTGTATGCTTAGAAGATATTTTGCAGAATGTGAGTCTGAACAACACTGGACCCCATTGACTTTCATTGTATGGACAAGACAAAAAAAAAAAATGGAGTGAACTGTCCCTTTAAGCCTTTAAGGAAATGACAATATTCTAAGGAAACATCTTATATATATATATATATATATATATATATATATATATATATATATATATATATATATATATATATATATATATATATATATATATGTATATAAAATATACAAATTCTTCCATATCTCGATGTGGCCGGAGCATACAGTTTGGTGTTTAATTCACACTACGAAACAAGAAGTGTTTATTTTTATTCTCAGAAGACAGGATGTGAATACAGATGGCCAAAGGTGTTAATTACAGACACATTTGTATGGCATGACATGAGAGGTGTTGTCTTCAGTGTGCTTGAGCAATCGATCATTCATCAGTGACGTTTAATAGCGCAACATTCTCATTCAGAATCAAAAAGAAGGCCTGTTGGCACATACTTTCACTGAAGTGTAGTGAATGAATACATCAGGATCGTTATGGTGTGGTGAGGGAAAACTGTCACACACAAAACAGACTGGAGCAGCCATCTGCCAAATAAATTCAGCATGTGGCATGATCTTCCTTAGCCAGCTAAAGAGACTCCCCAAAGATAAAGCTTTGAAGCACATTACTAAGAGTTTGTTAGAAAATATTGGCATACTATAAATAAGTCAACTACTCCTAGTGCAACAGAGTAAACAATGTAAAGGATCTATTGACACTCTTGGGAATGATGTTAGATTTACTGGTGTATTTTTTAAGGTTTTGGGTAGCTCATAAATGATGACAGTATGAAAAACTTAAAAATTCATAACATATGGTAGGAAGATTTGTTTACAGATTTGTCATCTTTTTATGTATTGTGAAGTTCCACTGTAGCTCAAATAGTAGAGCATGGCCCTAGCAACGCCAAGATCGTGGGTTCGATTCCTAGGGAAAGCAAGAGCTCATCAAATGTAAAAACTGTAACTTGAATGCTATGTAAGTCGCTTTGGATGAAAGCGTCTGCTAAATGCGTAAGTGTAATATCTATCTTGATTAATAGACCTTAGTCATGTGTAATTTCTTTAATGAACTGTACTTTATTCTTCATTTGCATAAAATTAAATAGGGCAGAGAATTAACTAATCTCAGGCCTACATTTCTAAGACGTATTTACTGCGGTCAAGGTGTAACTTAGGCTAACGTTACTAGACTTTACCTCAGTAAGTTGAACATTCGGTTTCCAGCTAACGTTAAACGACGTTTTAACGTTAAAAGTAGTTCGTTTTGAGAAGGAAGCTCGTTTTTATTTTATTTTATTTTATTTTTTATTTTTTTGACAAGGACGACAGTTTAAATTGTCGCATATTCTGCGTTAATATATTTCACTTGACTACTGCAGCAGCCTCTTTTAAACGACGAGCCTGTACCGGCTGCTTCTATGCTGAGAGATCCGGGGCGCCTAAATTTCAGAAAGAGGGGTGATGGGTAGAGCTCAATCTGCGTATATGACACATCCGATCGTTTTCTTTTACCACACAAATATTTTAATCACAAGTCGTTGTGCTTTTATTTCGCTTATAACAAACCCAGTTCACGTTGTTCTGTAAAACAACATTTAATTTATTTCTGCGCGACAAGTCTCCCCTTCAATCGGAGTGGATTCGTCCTGGGAAAAGGAAACGTGAAGATCATAACGGAACAGTGTGGGAATAAACGCAGAAACAGTTCCTCATTCATTCCGGCTATTTAAAACTTAAAGACAACGACTGCATATTAAAACGAAGGTTTTGGTTATTTGAAATGTAAAAGGTAAGATTTTCATCATTTCTGTTTTGTGCATGTTTTCAACTTTTTATTTGTACCGTTAAGGATTGTTAACAGATCAATACCATTTTAAAGAGAATTTTAAATCCCAATTAAAACAATAAAGTATAGGATGTTTTACATTAAATATTGTTATGCACTTTGGGGTTGCAGAATGACTTTTAAACTTTCAACTTTTAAGCTTTCTGATACAGTCTTTCTCTATAGTGCTTATAAAAAGTACTGTGGCAGTACTAAGATACAATGATGGTAATAGATTGTAGTGCCATGGTACTTTCATAATACTATGGTAATTTGATATAAGCTATGGCACTGAAATTTGTTTACCATATTTTTTAAATAAAATTGCCAAGAATACCCTGGTATTACTATGGTACCAGATCCAAAAACCCTTGATAGTGCCATGGTACATTTTATAAGTGAAGACAGACATAGATACAGTCATAAAATATAATACATTTCACACCAAAATGGGATTTATATGCATTTTTAATGCATTGTGGTTTCTTAAATAAGGGGACAAAAAGTTAATGGCCTCATTTTAGAGCCTTACTTTCTTACAGGAAGTTAAAAGTCAGATATGTACCGTACAGGTTATGCATTGTGGTACAGTGTGCACCTTCCGGAGCCCCTCACATGGGGGACATGGTAGGATTTGTTTTGTATATTATCTAAGAAGTCTAAGAATGCAGAACTCATATATTTGGCATTTAGCTGCTAAGGACAAGACAACAGGGACTTATTTTTATTAAAACTGGCCATCTCCAGTGGAGCAGTAACAGGAGTGATCTAACAGTGTGTGGCAGGTTACTAACCTGCCGTAGGGGTCAGTCAGCAGATTGTGTGATGTGTTGAGCAGGCAGATGGGCAGCCCGTGAGTGTGTGTCTGCTCTCAGTGGGCTGCGGCTTACTGCACTTCCTCCTGTAAGATGAACTCGCTCGCATGTTTACGCCTGACTTCCTTACACACGCCTGAAGTGCAGCGCTACATGACGCCTGTTATATTAACACTGACATGCATGGCTGGCTCTAATTTTTTTTAATTTGGGCTATATCCTGAGGAATCAAGCTTCCTAGATTTTTTGAGATAAGGGTCATTGTGCAATGAAAACATACTGTAACTGTCAGAACTCAAAACTTCCTCCAAAGTGATAAAAGCTTTTATTTGTAACTTAGTGGATTTCAGCGGAAGAAACAAAATACATAAATATGCACTACTGGTTTGGAATAATTAGTATTTCTTAAAAGTCCCTTATGCTCACAAATGTTTTTTTTTTTTTTTTTTTTGGATCAAAAATAAAAAATAAAAATATTGTAAAATATTATTACAATTTAAAAGAATAGTTTTCTGTTTTAATATATTATAAAATGTAATTTATTCCTGTGAATTTTCAGCATCATTATAGTCTTTGCTGTCATATGATCCTTCGGAAATCATTATAATATGCTAATTTGGTGATCACTTATTATCAGTTACTACTGATTCCCAGTTATTAGTGTCTCTTATTGTTGATGTTGAGTTTTTGCTGAAAAAAAAAAAAAATTGTGATATTTTTTTCAGGTTAGAAAATTCAAAAGAGCAATATTTACTTGAAATAGAAATAATTTTCAATTTTAGTTCTTACCTTTTAAATTGTGGTGCATCACTGTTTTCAAAAAAAAAAAAAAAAAAAAAAATATATATATATATATATATATATATATATATATATATTAAGCAGCAAAACTTTTTAACTTTGATAATAAGAAATGTTTCTTGAGATATATATTCATGTTAGCACTTCTGCGACCTAATTAAAGGTGTGAATGTAATGTGGGGAAATTAGAGGTGAAATCATAAAGGTATGATTATTTATTTTCATTTCAATGGGTTTTCAGTAATACTCCAGAGCAGAGCAGGAAAGACCATGTGTGTGAGAGAGCAGAATATGTAATTTTTGTTACCTAGTAGTGTCTTATTTGTTTTGCATGTTGTCCTTTCTGTGTAGTCTTTTCTGTAAAGTCCTAATGTTGTTTTTTTTTTTTTTTTGTAGATCTTTATGTGCATGTATAGGCTCTGTCCACCTAGAACAGTGGTTCTCAAACACACCTGATTAAATCAAAACAAGCGATTTTCAAACAAATAAACAAATTATTTATGTACTTCTGGCAATCCTAATGTACTAATGTGTGTTAATAAACTCTTGACTGCACAAATCGTTATTTTAAAAAAAAAAAATTCAAACTTTAAACATAAAAAATGAATTTAACTAAATTAATTTAAAATTAAACATACTTTTTATGTTTTTAATTATTGCAATTTTCCAGTGTTTGAGAACTGCTAACCTAGTAGATCCTATGACCTTCCTCTGACCTCTAGGGAGCTATGCTGGTTTTCTGGACAGAAGGTTTTTAAAGGAAATCTTCTATAAGTCCCAACATGTCAGCACTGAGCCGTCTCACAGGAAGTGCTGAACTTAGCTCAGCCCAAGTGTGGACTCGCTGAGCTCTTTGATCTGCATCTGTACTTGGTTCTGGACTCATGTAAGACTGAGCAGAAGCAGAACCATGTCAGAAACCCTCCAGCTGCCCGCACTGCAGATCCAGGGCCCGGCAGATGGGGAGTGCAACGGATGCGAGGTGGATCCGGCCCTGTCCAGCTCGTCCAGCCCCTCTCTGCGGCGCAAGCGCTTTCAGATGCGCCGTATGAAGAACGTCATGAGCGAGAAGGAGCAGCTGGAGAAGGACCAACTTCAGCATTCTGGGAGTAAGGAGTACCTTCAGCTTCCATCCATTGAGATCACGCCGTCCAGCGACGAGGATGCAGCATGGTCAAGTTGTTCCACGCCCAGCGCCTCGCCCCAACGCAGACGCTTCCTCCTGCGCAAGTGGCTGAGAGGAGGCGAGAAAAAAGAGCACGGCAGTGAGAGCAGGTCTGTATGAGAACGAAACCGAACCCTCCTGCACTGCCTGATCTCAGCACACAAACACATCCATTCTCCATTCCCGCTGTCCATCATGATTAATGTGCACCACTTTATTTGAGTCTTCATGTGAGCTTGCTCTGATACATTAGCCGTAGCAGAAAACCTTTATGTTTGTGTGTGCGTGAGTGTGTTTTTCCCAGTTTTCTCTGGAGGGACTGAAGTCTCTGCTGTGACATTTATAGGCTGGAGGGAAGAACAAGCGGCCGCCTGCTACTGCCAGGAATGCTGACAGGAGTTTGTCTGGGGACGTCTTAAATATTCATGACTCTTGTTGGCTTTTAATAGACAAAAACACAACATGCAGTATATATGTATCTGCTAAGTCCTAAACATTTACTTCAGTACCCTTAACAATAGCTGAAATTAGACTTGAAGTACACTACCAGCCAAAAGTATGGACATTCTTGACTGAAATTCTGATTTGTGATCTTGATTATTTATAAATTATTAATTTATAAAATAGAAATAGCAGGAGCAACATTTAAGATGCTGTGCAAAACTCCAGTGAACTATTCAGTCATGTCACTTGTTAAGGCAGTCATAAGACTTAAAAAAATATACCCAGGCATTTTATTCTTACAGAATAAAAGATTATCCTCCTCAATCAAGTGTATGATTTTTTTTTTTTTTTTGTGCATCCATTGCATCTCCATATTTTTATTTTTTTATTTTTTTTTTATTTTTTAAAGAAGTCCCTTCTGCTCACCATGGCAGCATTTATTTGATCAAAAATCCAGTAAAATGTATTATCGTGAAATATTATTTCAATTTAAAATAACTGTTTTCCATTTGACAAAGTTAAATTTTCAGCATCATTACTCCAGTCTTCAGTGTCACGTGATCCTTCAGAAATCATTCTAATATGCTTTTTTGGTACTCAAGAAACATGTTTTATTATTATCAATGTTGAAAACAGTTGTGCTGTTTAATGTTTTTGTGGAAACCTTTTTTTAATTTTTTTTTTTTTTTTAGAATTATTTGATGAAAAGAAAGTAAAAAAAAGCATTTGTTTGAAATAGATTTGTAACTGTAAAAGTCTTTACTGTCACTTTTGATCAATTTAATGCATCCTTGAATAAAAATATTAATTACTTTAAAAAATGTGTTTTGTTTGATCACTGCATAATTCTCATACTTAAATTTGTCATTTCAGAAATTGCATGATTTTACTATCATTCTAAAATGTGGAAAATACCTCTAATAAAGAATGTGTAGGTGTGTTCAAGCTTTTAACTGGTAGTGTACATGGAATTTAAAGTTAGATGTTTGACATGATTGACATGAATCAGTTATCGGCTGTGTACTGTAAGCTGTCAGGTGTTTGCTGGTAGAAAACTCTTTTAAATACACCAGTGTTTACCAATGTAGGGCTCTGCTATGTTGATCTGTTAGGGTGTTTTCTCACCTGCTTCCTTTTCATGCAATATGAAAGAACTCAGGGAACCACTTCTGTAGTTGAATGCACAGGATGTTTTTCTATCATTTCTTTTCTGAAGTGTACTTTGCACTCTGTACTTGATAATCATGTCAAGGTTAACTGGTTAAATGCATGTATTGTTGTGTTGTTTCAGTTTTATAACACTCTTGTCAAATATGACACTCTCTGCTGTCCTCTAGTGGAAAAGACTAAACAGTATCCTTAAAATATCTGTTTAAGACACTTGGACATTTGTAAACTGAGAAACACTAAACTGTAAAACTATGTGCACATTGTGTGTTGATCTTGTATGTTTTGTTTGAGCATTTTTTGTTACTGTAATTAAAAGACATCACTGTGTGTCCAAACTCACCTTCTGTTGTCTCATTCTCAGTATGAGTGGACATCTGGTGTGTATTTGTAATGTTGTGATTGTAATGTGACGCTCTGTGTTACAGCAGTCAGCAGAGCAGCCTGCAGAGCAGCCATGAGGAAGAGTCCACGCGCTACCTGAGCCCCAACACTCGCGACGACAGGTACACACTCTGAGCTGCTTTGGATGTCATTGTCGTTGTCAGTGGGTTTTACATGTTAAAGTATCTGGAAGCTGATTAATTGAGGCATTTATCTCACTTGTCTTATATTTATATTAGTGCTGTCAAATGATTAATCGCGATTAATCGCATCCAAAATAAAAGTTTTTGTTTGCATAATGTATGTGTGTGTTCTGTATATTTGTTATTTATATATAAATACACACATGCATGTATATATTTCAGAAAAATATGTTGTTTATTAAATATTATTTATAATATAAATTATATGAATATAAATATAGACGTAATACATGTAAATATTTTCAAAATATGTATGTATAAGTATGTGTGTGTATTTATATATACATAATAAATATACACAGAACACACACATATATTATGCAAACAAAAACTTATATTTTGGATGCGATTAATCGTTTGACAGCACTAATTTGTATTATGCTGCTTTCACCGTTTCCTTATGGGTCCAACAGGGCTCAGTGGTTGGTCAGCTCACAATCTGGCTGAATTCGTATGCTTATAACTATTCACTTGTGATGGGAAAATATGTATCGTATGTGATATTTCCTAAAAAAAGAATGTCATCTGTGCACTCTTGATATACTGCTTTCAGTGTACTGTAAATGTACTTTGTATGATAGCCTGTTTCTGCCTAAAAAACAAGAAACCTAAAAAGGTCATTTTGATTTTGCTTCTTATAATTGCTACCTTATTTCTCATGATGGACCCTTTTCACATTGGCACGGTTCTCAGAAATGGAAGTTGTCGTGAACTTCTATAGTGATGAATGGAAACTACCACAAATGTGTTTTTTGCATTCCCATTTGCTCCAATAGCAAAAGAAAAAAAGATCCACAATGACATTTCTATGATTTTCGAAAAGATTAAAAAATAAATAAATTAAGAGATTGATTGGTGTGTTTAGAAGAGAGAAAGATGTCACATTTGCCATGACTCCCTCTGTAAGTATACATTAAATGTTTAAAAAAATAATTAAATATAAAATGCTTTATTAGGTTTGTGATGTCATTACAGTCTGTAAAAATGGTCCATTGCAAGTTTATCAGCTGTTACTTTAATTCATGCAATGTGACTTCCTCTTATTTAATAAGGAATTATTTCCTAATTGTTTTAATTATCTCTTTATTTTCTGATAATTGTAACTGTCTCACGATGGGATTTTATATCTCACATTTGACTATTTATCTTAGTGTTTTATATCCCACAATGTTATTTTATTTAATATTTAATTTCCTTTTTTATTTTTTATTGTGAGTTGGAAACATGCTAATCTGGGGTGTTTTATATGACACATAGTTTGCGAATTCAGGGATTCAGCCTCTGTCACTTGGCTTTTTTTTTTCTTATTTTAATCTTGCCGTTTCAGCAGATGCTGAAAATGTTGACATGTTGTGAACTTCCTGCTGGCAGTTGGTTTTAGTCTCAGTGTTGGTTCTCAAGTGTGGTTGAGAAGTATCTGTTTTTGGTGGTTCATGTTTTGCTTATGAAGTTGTTCTTCTTTCCATGTCAAGTTCTGCATCTGTTGTCTGGTTTTGAGTCTGACCACAGATCTCACTGTCTGTATAGTGCCATCTCAAAAACAACTCTTGCGTGTTTCACTTTCCCATGACAGCAGAACTGTAGAACTGTAGAACAGCCCATGGCTTCTTCTGAGACCATATATTTTTGTCATCATCTCAGAAATAGCATGAACTAAACCAGGTGCTACACATTTTGAATGAGCTAAGCAAGTTTTGTAGTGAAAGCTCAGATTTTTAGCTGCGCTCAAATGTTCTTGTTGAGCCCAGCTGGTCAGAGAACACGCCGATCCTCGGCTGGAATATTATGGGCGTGTTTTCATCTCCAGGCTTCAGGCGCTTGTTCGTTGGTGCTTTTATTTGACCTATTGGAACACTGTGTTCTTTCTTCTGTATTTATGAAATGTGTCTTGTGAATATCACTGCTTGTACATTAATTGATTTTGTGTATTGTTGCTATTAACATTCATAAGCATTATTTACCATGTGTTTGTCTGAAAAGAGGTCATTTGTGTGTTTTTTGCAGAAGTGTGTGTGCATCTCCACACCTGCTAAAGTCAGTTTGTTAAAGTCAGTATGCACGCAGTCGCCAGCAGCTCATTTTTGTGCACTCAGCAACCTGATTTCAGCTGATTCCTGAGCTTATTTTTAAATCAGTTTTGTGTTGTGACGCAAAGCAGCTAATGCTTATTAAAGGTGATGAATGTTCAGCCTGTTTGTGTCCCGTTAGGCTGAATTGATCACAGCAAAGTCTCTCAACTCTCATTTACACACATACATATACAGTACAGGCTCCCTTTTAGTTTGCCAGTGTGAATTTAAATTGAATTGCCCAGAACGTTGAATTCAAATTTGAATTTGCAGGTGTTTTATGATAAAACATGAATTATGTCATTATTATTATTTATTTAATTATTTATTTTTAAAGAATATACATTATTTCTGATCTGAACTATAAAACTTTAAAGGGGTCCTATTATGCTTTTTCACTTTTTGAATTTTAGTCAGTGTGTAGTATGTATCTTTGGGCATAAAAAAAGTTCTACAAAGTTACAAATCTCAAAGTCCACTCCAAAGGGAGATATTTCGTTTTTTAAAAAAACCCTTTTCAAGAACTACAACGAATGGCTCGTTTGGATTACAAAGTTGTTTTCCGGGTTTTGTGATATCACAAAGCTGTCCATTAGAATATCATTAAAATAAATTCCGCCTACGGAAATTCGAATGGTTGGGGGGTGGGGAGGGGCGATGTCGTGGTTAGAACGCTTGGTTGAGACAAGACGACGACGACGACGAAGAAGTGTTGCTGTAGCGTCAAGTTTTCGCAAGTTATTACACATGCACCTGAATAGCCTAATTATACATGTAAAAATGTATGTTGCAATTATGAAAACGTTTTTATAAATTGCTGACAGTACAATACCGGACAATGATGTAATCTGCAGAATTTACACTTCAATAATGAGACTACAGTGTTTCCCATACATTGATTTATTTGTGGTGCCCGCCACAATATCAAAACTTACCGCCACAAATAGATTTTCCAAAAGGCTTTGACTTTGTTGAATAAACATGAGCACTGCACGTTTCGGTGCGGGTGTTTTTATATCACTGTATTTCTGAAGGAAACCGACTCTCTTCAGAAAATTTTGGATGTCATTTTCATTTCATCTTGCATGTAATGCCTGATAAAGCAGCATTTGTGAGCGGATCACTGCTTTGTGTACAGCATTACCGGAGAAACCTTGATCTTTGCATTACATTTTACATTTACATTTATGCATTTAGCAGACGCTTTTATCCAAAGCGACTTACATTGCATTCAAGTTACAGTTTTTACATTTTATCAGCTCTTGCTTTCCCTAGGAATCGAACCCATGATCTTGGCGTTGCTAGCGCCATGCTCTACTATTTGAGCTACTATTTGTGGTGGCATATATATTTGCATATATATGCCACCACAAATAGAGTGTCTGTGGGAAACACTGGACTATGGTATAAATAAATTCAACTGTATAACAGTTTCACTGCAATTCATGTTATAATGTTAGAATTAAAGAACAATAAACATAATACATATTACCGTTGCACTTATCTGTACATAGTGAATGCAGTTATTTTTAAGCGGTTGTTGACATCCTATCTAAAACATGATTTTGCCAAAAAAACAACAACAACAGTAACGTTACCACCCTAATATGTCTTGCAATATCCGTGCGTGCAAAGGTTCTGCGCGATCCTCTTGTTCAATATTCTCAGGGTCTGAATCCAGCTCAAATTGATATGGCAATATTGACGCCAGACAGAACTTGGTGCTTTGGTAGTACTGAAACGACGTCTAAGCTGTTCACCAATCATAGCCAGGGGCGCAACTGCACATTTGTCGAGGGGTATGCAAGATCAGTGCCAGCGCCCCCCTGTATTTTAGTAGCCTCTAACACTAACTTGCGCAGAAAACTTTCTGCAAGTCAATGACCAAAAGCCCATTACTAGCTTGTGCATGGAAGGATACGGACTCATCAGGAGTGAAAAAAGTGATAAAGGTTTGAACCCCCTTCCCTCTTTTTTAATACCATAGGGAAAAAAGTAAAAAGTAAAACAAGAAAAAAAAAAAGAAAAGAAAAGTGTGTCACATAACATCCCCTTTAACTCCTGATGGTAGACCCCAGACAGTAGAACACTTTTTTTTCCCCTTTTTTTCAAACACATGTAATATTGCTCACTTGTTATATAATATAATATTATTTATTTGCCTAAAAGTTATTCATATTCTTGCACATTTTTATATAGTAAAATTTATTTTAAAGAACATCTGCATTTTTTTTCTTTCATTTTTACTTAAAGAGATAATTTATGGAAAATTTGCCATGCTAAGTGGAAGATTTCTGCCAAGATTTCACCTGGTAGAAAAACAAATACTATTAAAATGAATGTTGTGATTCCCACTATGGCCACTAAGTGGCAGCAGAGGATCATTTATTGTCTCCTTTACCATTTCCACTCTGTAATATAGTTCTTTTCACATGTTTTGCTAATGGATTTATATTTACACATTATAAAATCACTATTATAACATTTAAAAATCTCTTTTTTGTCAAAGTTCAGTATTGTTTTGTATTGAAGTATGAAGTAGCAAGAGTTTTCAACTCATTGAATCTACTTGAATTATACAGATGGCCTATTTTAAATTTACAACAGCAATTTTCAGTGAAAAGTGGCTAGTTTGTATCCTTGTTTACAATCTTCTCAGTTTCAAATGTAAATCAAATGCCCCTTAATCACTGGACTGAATACAATTAATTTGGACTTAATTGTAACTGAGATAGTTGTGAATTACATTAAGTAATACTGAGTGAATGACAATTTTTGTATTACCTAGGATCCAGGTATTTTAATAAAAGGGCTCACTATAGCTTTATTGCTCAGTAAGCTTGGTTCTAGGTCTTAACACCCCCAAAATCTTGTTCTCCATCATTGCATAGACGCACTCATGGATGAGACATGCAGATAACCATAGTCAACCTTCACTGAATTTTATATAATCAATGAACTCTGAAAAAGTTATCAGTCATTCTATTCTAGCATTCTATTAGTTGTCAAAATTAATTCATTGCAGCACTTTTGTCATAACTAAATCGAGCTCTGTAGAAAGGAAAATAATGTAAGAATGTAAGAATGAGTTATTTTATGCATTTTATTGTTTCATTTTCGTACTTTACAAGTTAACGAAAAATTAGTGCATATTTTCTAGTACATTTAACTGCACTATGCTCACATTTGGCCTACTTGTGCATTAAATTTAACAAAAAATAATAATAATAATAATAATAGTTACATAGCCTATCATCTTGCGCCCTATTGTGATTTCGAATTGCAGAATATTTCAGTAGGCTGTATGCATTTGAGAGACGTTCTTAAATGTAATGCACATACATGCATGCATGCACAGCTTTGCAGCTTTAATCGCCATTTTGGTAATTTCGTGACTTACCTGACGATGTATGCTCGCAGTTTCTAGTCCGGTTTTTTATGATGAAGTGATAGAGCGTGCGCCTCATATTCGCATACAGTTGAAGAGTGTGCATCGTGAGCACAGTAAAACGGCTGACAGGACAGGAAAGTTTGTTTTACTGCTCATTTGGCACCTGTAGCCTACCTTTTCCGCGCTTGTTTGACTCGGGCGCCGAGGGCAAGCTGAAGTGCGTGTCTAAAAAGTCTCCCGTTTGTTGTGGTCGCAAAGAGATACGGCCGTTCCGCGTTTTAATAAATTTTTAAAAAATACATGTTTGAACTCATTAAAATGCTAAAAACTGTTAAATAAAAATGTTGCATTAATTATTTTTAATAACTAAGCTTTTGATTATTTATTACGTTTTATTACTATAGAAGATTTTCACAGAATGATTTTGGCAAAATGGCGCCCCCCTAGGTGTGGCGCCCCTATGCACTGCATATACTGCATACCCCTTATTTGCGCCACTGATCACAGCATACTGGGACAGCTAACCAATCACAACACATTTCGTTTTTCGGAAGGCGGGCCTTCATCAAACCCGGAACTAATCGAGCCGTTTGTGTCAGGCTGGGGAGAGAGGTATTGTAATAATGTCAATTATGTGAAAAATTATGCTTTTTTCGAAAGTGAAAGTGAAAGTCGTGACGTATTGTCAAGTATGGTGACCCATACTCGAAATTGGTGCTCTGCATTTAACCCATCCAAGTGCACACACACAGCAGTGAATAGTGAACAAACACACACACACCGTGAACACACACCCGGAGCAGTGGGCAGCCATTGCTCCAGCGCCCGGGGAGCAATTGGGGGTTCGGTGCCTTGCTCAAGGGCACCTCAGTCATGGTATTGAAGGCAGAGAGAGTGCTGTTCATTCACAATCCCCACCTTCAATTCCTGCCGGTGTGAGAATCGAACCGGCAACCTTCAGGTTACTAGCCCAACTCTCTAACCATTAGGCCACGACTTCCCTAGAGAGAGAAACATCAAGCATGAGAGCATGTTCTAGTACACCCTCAAAACAAAATCAAGACTTTGTAAAAGAGCATAATTGGACCCCTTTAAATACTGTTAAAACAATTAAAGGGATAGTAAATGATGACAAAATTTTTATTTTTGAATTAACTATCCCTTTAACATCAATAATTACAGAATTGAAGTTTACCAGAATGTAAGTTGGTCACATGGTTTTCACTGCCTATAGAAATGTTGAAAATATTTGTTTTAAATTAGTGTGTTAATATTTAATTTAGTTAAAAATAATTAATATAATAAAATATAGGTAAACTGAACACAAATTTCCATAGACATTACATTTAAGATGCTAAATGTACAGTAATTTCATCAAGTGTTTCTGGAAATTTGTGATTTCCAGGCCTGGTTATGAAAAACAGTTCTTATTACTTCTTGGAAATTTCTGTAGTGAATGTACAATGTATTTTTGTTGTTGTTGTTGCTAGTTTATTAGTTTAATATTTAATTGCCTTGAAGCTGTCTCTATACAATGTGTTTTTTCCCCATTAATCGGAAAAGACAAGGAAAATTTAGTAAAAATTCAAAAGAAACTCATTAGTCAAAAGTTATGGAAACCTAATAAACCAAACCCTATGAACTACTTGAATGTCATATTGTTTGAATTCTGCTTCCTAAAATTTTAATTACAATTCTGCATCCTACTTGCCAGTTTGATTCAGGTTCAGCCGAATCAACAGCCAAATGTAATCAGCTTATCTGTGTTTCTCTGGTTTTTATATTTTTATAAGCATTTTTGGCCGGTAGCATGCAATCTCTTGTGTGTCTCTGAGACTCTGATGGTCATATTAGCATCTCTGCAGGTGGTCTCACCACTGCCATACCTCAGGTGAGGAAACAAGCTGTACTGATGCACAGCACACAGAGAAAACGCAGGATCTAGGTCACCGCAGGACAAGACACGGCCCGCTCAGAGAAAGAGAGAGAGCGAGGGAGAGGAGAGGAGGGGGTGAAGTGAGTTCAGTAATGAGGAGTCCTCATCCCACTAGGTTGTGTGTGAACCGTGTGCAGTTCTACATGAGTTTAGAGCATCATGGTTCAGAGCAGGACTTCATCATGCACCTCACCCGTCAAACTGGGCTGTCACCCACGGGTGTCCACGCTCAGGAAAAGACTGCACTTTCGCCGGGATCCGTGAGTACTTTTTGTGTTTTTGCATCTAAAATGGCTCTTGAAAGGTGTTGTGTACAGACTGTAATTGGCAGGCAGAAATTCATGATCAGTTGATCCAGCCTGAATTACTGTAGCAGATACGGTTTCCTGTGATCTATTGAATTACGCTTCAATCTTTTACAGTAGAGACCTCAAGAGGACAGAAAGTTGAACAGAACTCCTGATTATTCAAAGTATTGATACATGAATAATTTGTTTTTCAGCAGTTTTGAACCGAAAGTCACATATTTGTGAATTATTTGCATTTATAATGTATTTTAATACACATTGTTTTATAATGTTTTGTAATGTTTTAAGTTCTCAAATAACTGGAAAATGTATTATTACAAATAACAATAATACATTCTTATTTCTTGCTATGCCTTTTAAATGTAAAATGCATTTAAAGCATGTGAGCAGTTTAAAGGTGTAATATGTTATAATGTATGTGGTTAGACTTGTGCATGAGGTTTCAATGGTTCACCCAAAAAATGAATGAATTATTCTCTCACCACTGTGTTGTTCCAAATCTGTTTGTCTTCTGAGGAACATAAAAGAGTAATTTAGCATAATGTACTGGACACTTTATTCCATGCAGTTACAGTGAATCGGCACAGAAGCTTTTAATCTTCAAAAAGGATGCAGAATTACGATAAAGTAGTCCATATGACTATGAGGATTTCTGAAGTCATACAATACATTCTTAAAAATGAAGGCTCTGAAAGGGTTTTTTTGCAGTGATGCCATACAAGAACCATTTTTGGTTTCCCAAAGAACCTTTCAGTTAACAGTTCTTAAATGAACCATTTTGAAGAACATTTAAAAAATCTAAAGAATCTTTTTCCACTACAAAGAACCTTTTCTGCATTTGAAAGGTTCCATGGATGTTCAAGGTTCTTCATAGAACCATTGATGCCAATAAAGAACCTTTATTTTTAAGAGTGTACCATTGTAAATGATTGACCTTTGTGATTGAATCATTGAATCAGTGAGTTGAAATCAGTCTATTTTGTGAACAAATCATGCAGTCTGTTTTATGAACTGGTTTCATTGAAAATAATCTGATTTAAATTCATGATTCATTAATGAATTGAGCATCGCTGCTTCTCTCGTAAATTCTTATTCCGAGGAAAGCATGGGTGAATATCAAGCTTTTCGGATAATACAGATTTAAAATTAGTCAGAAAACTTGGAATATAATGCGCAATTCATTATGGACTGCTTGTAAGTTGTTTTACGGTACATTTTTGGCATTTTGGAGCTTAACAGCCCCTGTCTTCTTCACTTTCATTAAATTGAAAAGAGCAGCCAGGATATTCTTCAGAAACTCTGCTTTTGTGTTCTACAGAAAGAAACCCATACAGGTTTGGAATGACATGAGATTGAGTCAGTGAAGACAGAACGTTCAATTTTGGTTGAAGTAGCCCTTTAACAAAGTGATGCTATACAGAATGAACACACGCACACACAAACACACACACACACACACACACACACACAGAGACAATTGAGTGAGAGGATAAGAGTGTGAAAGAGTCATGTCATGTTCTTCTGGTCAACATGAGCTCAAGGTCACTGTGTCCCTGTCACAGTAACTAGACTAACTAAATCTGTTTCTCTTCAGGCACAAAGCTTTGATGAACACAGATGTGTGTGTGTGAGAGTGCTGTTCTTTAATTAGCAGTTGTTCAAGGCAGACTTATTAACAAGGAAATCACTGTGGCCGCCTCACTCTCTATTCCTCTGTGTATTTAAGGTGAGATCAGACCTTGTACATTGGACAGGGTTTTTGTTTTGACATGATCAGCAACATTCTGAGTTGCCCTTTTTGCTATAGTTTGTTAGGAAATGCTTATGCTGCAAAAGAAAAGTGCAGCGAGCCTATAACAGGAAGCATACATTATTCACTGCTTTCTCTCCCTAAAAAAATTTCTTTCTATATTTAACGTTTCATATTTCCTAACAACGTCCATGTACTTTACAGATACAGTGGCCACAAAAGGTGTTTGCATGCTAAGCTTTTAAAATGTCTGAATGTTATAGGCATTTTTACACAGTTGAGTTAGGACTGCTCAGTGCCTGCTCAAAATTCAGTGTGAAGGTGCAATGCATTAAAGCCAGACTGAATTATGCCTGTTCTGTCCCACCTCAGCCCCTAGTATCAAAATATACAGTTTTAATTGCTATGTAAATGCATTCATGCCACCTCTAAGCAGCATTAAACAATCTGTGTAAAAACACCTAAATGCCAATACAGAAGCACTTTTGTGCCACCTTTGCAGTGTAAATTTGCCAGTTAGCGTCTCTTCACGCAGCTGATTTAAGGCTGCTCTGTGTCTGCTCGGTGCGAGGACTGGAATTGAGAATCGCTGTGTTAGTGGAACATGTTCATAGTTCATATGTTGAATTGTTAACCTTTGGTCATTGGTTTGTTTGAATCATTTGCATCAAATACTTGATCGGGCCATTGTACATACTGTATATCAAAACTTATAGTAGATCAAGTGGTTCAGATTTGTTCAGTGTTGAGTTTCGGCTTGATCTGTCTTTCTATATTAGATAATAGCAGGAAACTGATTTAGTTTTTTTGTTGTTGTTGTTGTTTTTTTGAAAATACACACTTTAATTTAAGCTCAGACTGTTTTCTCAGTGCCATCAACATGGTAGCTGTCAAAACTGTTGTAGGATGTGAAAACACATTATTGCTTGACATTGTTCTTGTAATAATGTGTCAATGTGCTCAACATGCTCTAGTTGCCTCATTTGTTCTTGTGTTCTTATTTAATTGGCTAGATCCCTGTGAAAGATGTGCAGGCCATCTTTCATCTGAGATTAGACAGAAACCTGCAGCAGCAGTATCCTGTTACCAGAGCTGATGTTTCATCAGAGAACTGCAGACTAATGTTATCTAACACCCCAATCAGATACTGCTCTCTCGCTCTCTCTCTCTCTACCTCACTCTTTCTTTTCCACTGAGCTGTAAACAGAGTCTCATAGTAAGCTCATGTGAACTTCTGACTTACCGTTAAACGGACTCTTTCCTCAGCCATATGTAAACTGAGTGTCGTTAAACGGACTCTTTCCTCAGCCATATGTAAACTGAGTCCTGTCTGGACATCTGTCTGTCCGTCTGTGGACATGGAGTTGCTTTACTTGCAGATTAAACTAACTCTGAGTCCTTTGGGTTCTTTGTCTGGAAGAGTGGGCCGTATAGATCCAGTGAAAGTAGGTCATGAGCGACTGATTGAGTTCTCCTTCCTGTGTGGGATTCACCAGTGCTGCTGTATAAATCTCAGTAAAACACCAGAGACTTCAGTGTTTGCATCATAAGTCATCTCCTCGGTAATCTGTGAGGTATGAGTAGATGCATGGAATCTGTTAACAATTTAGGGGCAGTCGTGGCCTAATGGATAGAGAGTCGGACTTGTAACCCAAAGGTCGCAGGTTCGAGTATCAGGTCCGGCAGGGATTGTAGGTGGGGGGAGTGAATGTCCAGTGCTCTCTCCACCCTCAATACCATGACTGAGGTGAGACCCTTGAGCAAGGCACCGAACCCCCAACTGCTCCTGGGCGCCGCAGCATAAATGGCTGCCCACTGCTCCGGGTGTGCGTGTGCGTGTGCGTGTGCGTGTGAGTGTGTGTGTGTGTGTTCACTACTCACTGCTGTGTGTGTTCACTTGGATGGGTTAAATGCAGAGCACAAATTCCAAGGAAATTTCCTTTCCTTTCCTTATGTGCACTGAATTCCACAGATTTCCATAGATTTTGAGCACAATTATACACAATTATATTCATTAATAAAGTTGTACACATCTGTAAATCTGATAATATTTATAGTTACAATTATGAATAAGAATGTAGTACTGTGAATCTGTGGAGCTTTCTGCATATATAATCATAACTGTACATATTTCATATTTTAGTATTTTAAACCATTTTAAATAAATGAGCTTTAGCTGCCAGTAATAGTGAATTTTCAGCTAGTTTGCCATAGTTATTGTTTCCTCCTTATTTTTTCTCAACAATCAGTGCAAAAAAATGTAAAAAAAAAATTATATGGTTATGAGTCACAAACTGATATTCCATGCCCATTATTAGGCCAATATTTTGCCTTGGCATCAGCTAATAACTCAGTTTCAGTTTGGCCAGTTGTTGTTCCCCCTTCAGCGTAAAACTCTACCCACAGCCTTGTCAATGCATAATAATAATAATAATAATAATAATAATAATAATAATAATAATTTATACATTTTTGTGTACATTTTCAGTAAAAATTGTATAAAATAAGTGTTCATATTAATAATCTTGCCTAATCTTCTAACCCTCTGAAATCTTTTCAGTTGCATAATAATCTGTGTTGTTTTTAGTAGTCAGGGTTGTGTGCAGTGCTTGGGTTTGTTTGTGTGTGTGTGTGTGTGCAGGGATTAGCTGCCTCACTTCACTTCTCCAATACTCTCACTAACCGAGCCTGACAGTCACTTCAACACCTGACTCCTCACGCTCTCTTCTCATTGGCTGGCTCCTGTCAGCCTCCATGTGGCAGTGAGCTCGGTGATGCCGAGGGGGCGAGGCTATTGTGGCAGCTCTCAGAGGCCGTTGGGCTGCGGGGCTAAACATAGCAGGACTGGACCCGCAGAAATAAACTCCAGCCTCCACTGGCTCGGTTCCACAGGCCCGCTGGAGCCAGAGATCCTCGTCTGCGCTTCCCCACTCAGACCCCCAGAGACCCAGCAAGGGCAAAGGAGCATGTGCAACCGATGACAAAACCGATTACATGTGCAATGCTGACATTTCACATCAGCACTGACCTCCACTGATGCTGGGAAATTCTAGAAGCACTTTTGATGAAACGATACAATTTAAAAAGATTTTTCCATATTTGAACATATTCCTTATTTGGACATCACCCGCTTTGGGACAAGAAATATCACGTCTCAGATCATATAAGAATCAGAATATGGATTTATGAAAGGATAAAGGTTGTGCCACATTATGTAATTAAATCCCAAGGTGGAGTGAACATTGTCCATTTTTCATTTTGTCCAATTTTGTCCTCATAAACCTATATCGGGCATTATATTTCCAGATAAAATTGTGTTTTAGACAGCATGCAGTGTGTTCACATTCAGAGCCTGTGATGGAGCTGTCCATTCAGCACCACAGTGACTTGCATTCACTCTGATTGGCTAATGCTTTTACAGGGACTCATTCTCTGCATAATTGGAAAATGGGAATTATATGGCTGTTTTGAGGTTTAATGAATGTGTTTAGTAATCTTTGTAAATGGGCATGTGTGCTGGTCATTTAAGAAGTATCATAGTATTTGGAAATAGTAGTCAGAGGTGTCCTCATTCTTTTTATCTCTCATGTGTATCCTTCTACTAAAGAATTTCACATTTAATTAAATGTGTTGCTTGCCATTTCTTTGCAATTTGTGAAATTTACTAATAATTTCTGAATGAAAATTGTTTCTACACCTTTC
Organism: Spinibarbus caldwelli; assembly: GCA_039654775.1. NCBI lineage: Eukaryota > Metazoa > Chordata > Actinopteri > Cypriniformes > Cyprinidae > Spinibarbus > Spinibarbus caldwelli. Next base: position 6,634,346 of record CM077266.1, on the reverse strand, counting down.
ATTTCAGTGTAGGTGTGTTCACACTGACAGGAACTAAGACAGAGTCCTATTTTTTGTTACTGGCTGACAATCAAACGCTTTACTGTCTGCACTTCCAATGGTAGTTTCTGCGATGTATCACTGTATTTGCATACATTTTGTTACATTGCCAACAATTGCTCTTCCTGGTCTTGCCTCAAATCACTAACTCTCATTGAAATTCACTTCTGGTTATGCTGATGCTGCACTGTCAGTTTAAACACTCCTTGTTAGGGATGCAACGATGCACCCTTAGCCGGTTGAAAATCGATACAAATATGTGACGATTTAAGTCAGTTGAAATGTTAAACAAATCGGGATACAATTGGGGGTGGGAGTTTATGTGAATGTACATGAGAAGTTTAGATGTATTTTCTTTTCACCTTGCCTCTTTATAATACATATTAAAGTAGTGTTCACAAGCGCAGCTCTGCTTTGTTTACAGCGGTAATCAAGAAAACACTATATTGCTGCGGTTCCATAAGCGCCACCAGCTGTCAGAGAGTGAATTTGCATTTTTAGCCCGTCTTGCTGTTTTTGTTTCGTGCAGATGTTTTATGTAGTATAGTTACACAAAAAGTCAGACCATTCTGTTTTTGCTCCAAGTTTTGAAATTATACAATTCAATTTAGATTTTTAACATTGTTTGGATTGTGATTAAAATACAGTGCTTGCCTGTAATTTTAAAGGGAAAGAACACAGACAAAGCCTTAGTTTGTTTATATGAAGAGATTTCTTTCATTTGTGTTATTTGATTTGGGATTTGTTTTAAAATTTCAGATTAGTTTCCTCATTTGACGCATTTCAATTTCACAAAGAAATTTTCAGCATTTTGTCCAAGCAATAATAAAAGGACACCTTTCCAGTTACAATTTGTCTTAAATCTTTCATTTTTAATTTGTAAAAAATAGTGAGAAAATCATAATCTGAAATCAGTATCGTGAATTATATCCCATTGAGAATTGAGAGAAATTACATCCCTACTCCTTTTGTATTTTTGTTCATATTTGACTGTGATTGTGTCGAGTAGGACTTAAAGCAAGGCATTTTGTTGGTACAGAAACACCTTTGCTAACCACTAAAATAAGAGGGAAATGAAGTTAGAATACTATTCATGCCCAAAACTCAAAAACTCAATTTGAACCCTTAAATTTTATTGGTTGGTATAAATGTTGTTCTAGGACCAACAAGGATGTTGATTCAGGAACACATCATACTTTGCAAAATCATGGTCAGTGTATTTAAGAGTAGTTGGAGACAGTGACTCAGCAGTGTCTTGTCTTTTATACTCAGTCAAATCTGAACGACACATCCCTCTGCAGTGAACACTTCCATTGCTCTTTACTGGCAAATAGAGCCTAAATGCATATCAAAAAAAAAAAAAAAACATTTATGTGTTCAGACAGCTTGTGAATGTTTCGGTGACCTCTGTGTCGATGGGATCAGGGAAGCGCCGCTGGCCTGTACACGTGACTAGATATTTGCCATAATATCAGCAGTGTGTGTGTGTGTGTGTGGCATATAGCAGCTCAAACTGGAATAGAACAAGACACCAAACAATACATTTCTCTAATCCTCACACACACGCACACTCTGTTCGCAGTGTTTACCGTCCATCTGTATTAAGGGATTAGAGGACCAGCTGTCGACTGCCTCATAGTCCCTCACACACAGAGCAGCAGTGAGACCGGACAGGAATCTCTTTGAGTCAGGAAAGAAGCAGGGGGGAGTGGCCTGAAGGATCTGAGCATGCTCAGTGAGCGCCAGATTGAGACGAGAGCCGCTCATGCCCTCATCTGCAGGAAGAGAGAGAGAGAGGCTGCTGCATTTCAGAGAGGTGCACATGAGCGCTTCACACACAGGATGTGGAAGTATGGCTGGCCCGGCACTTTCATGCAGAATGAGGCATTCTGAGTCGGGCTGATCACCCGAACCCACCCGGATTAACATCCAGCTCGGGATGCCTTGGGAAAGGTGGCCCGTGAAATGGGAAGATGACACTGTGGGATCAGGACAGCCTGTACTGCACTAATGAAAGGCTTCAAGCTCACCTGGTAAGATAGATGGGCAGATGCCAACCGGTCTGTCAAGGGCCTCTCCTCTCTGGGCAGTGCTGGTTTGTTTGTATGTCTTATTTTAGTGTTGTAGGAAAGAGATTTTGGCTTGCCGTGTTCATTCTAAACACCTGCATTGTGCGGTATGCGTTCTGAATCTGTCGCTGTCAGAGATCTGCAATGGCGTATTAGTGTCCACTTGTTTACATCAACCAAGAACAGTGTCTACTTGGTCTGATGACTGAATTCATTCTCCATAGCTCTGAGCGACTGGCAGTCTCACAGCTGAGGCCGAGATGGTTGACTTTAATGTTAAACTTTTAATGGTTATGTAACAGTGCCCTCTCAGATGGCAGAATGATTAGATAGTGTTGGATAGTGGAAGCTTATTTAGGAGCTCTGAGTTCAGAACAGATTAGTCTTTGAAGTGACAGTGCAGTTTTCATGTGATAATTTCATATTCTTTTTCATATTCTTTTCTTGTTTCATAATTATATACAGGTGCATCTCAATAAATTAGAATGTCTTGGAAAAGTTCATTTATTTCAGTAATTCAACTCAAATTGTGAAACTCGTGCATTAAATAAATTCAATGCACACAGACTGAAGTAGTTTAAGTCTTTGGTTCTTTTAATTGTGATGATTTTGGCTCACATTTAACAAAAACCCACCAATTCACTATCTCAACAAATTAGAATACTTCATAAGACCAATAAAAAAACATTTTTAGTGAATTGTTGGCCTTCTGGAAAATATGTTCATTTACTGTATATGTACTCAATACTTGGTAGGGGCTCCTTTTGCTTTAATTACTGCCTCAATTCGGCGTGGCATGGAGGTGATCAGTTTGTGGCACTGCTGAGGTGGTATGGAAGCCCAGGTTTCTTTGACAGTGGCCTTCAGCTCATCTGCTCATCTCTTGTGTCTCATTTTCCTCTTGACAATACCCCATAGATTCTCTATGGGGTTCAGGTCTGGTGAGTTTGCTGGCTAGTCAAGCACACCAACGCCATGGTCATTTAACCAACTTTTGGTGCTTTTGGCAGTGTGGGCAGGTGCCAAATCCTGCTGGAAAATGAAATCAGCATCTTTAAAAAGAAGGAAGCATGAAGTGCTCCAAAATTTCTTGGTAAACGGGTGCAGTGACTTTGGTTTTCAAAAAGGGGGAAGGAAGGGGAAATGATGTGTGGCCAAGTATGGTGAACCATACTCGGAATTTGTGCTCTACATTTAACCCATCCAAGTGTACACACACAGTAGTGAACATACACCTGGAGTGGAGCAGTGGGCAGCCAATGCTGCGGCGCCCGGGGAGCAGTTGGGGGTTCAGTGCCTTGCTCAAGGGTCTCACCTTAGTCATGGTATTGAGGGTGGAGAGAGTGCTGGTTATTCACTCCCCCCACCTACAATCCCTGCCGGACCTGAGACTCGAACCCACGACCTTTGGGTTACAAGTCCAACTCTCTATCCATTAGGCCACGACTGCCACCTTAAACACAATGGACCAACACCAGCAGATGACATTGCACCCCAAATCATCACAGACTGTGGAAACTTAACACTGGACTTCTAGCAACTTGGGCTATGAGCTTCTCCACCCTTCCTCCAGACTCTAGGACCTTGCTTTCTAAATGAAATACAAAACTTGCTCTCATCTGAAAAGAGGACTTTGGACCACTGGGCAACAGTCCAGTTCTTCTTCTCCTTAGCCCAGGTAAGATGCCTCTGACGTTGTCTGTGGTTCAGGAGTGGCTTAACAAGAGGAATACGACAACTGCAGCCAAATTCCTTGACCCCAGCCTCAGTCCATTCCTTGTGAAGTTCACCCAAATTCTTGAATCGATTTTGCTTGACAGTCCTCATAAGGCTGCGGTTCTCTCGGTTTGGTTGTGCATCTTTTTCTTCCACACTTTTTCCTTCCGCTCAACTTTCTGTTAACATGCTTGGATACAGCACTCTGTGAACAGCCAGCTTCTTTGGCAATGAATGTTTGTGGCTTACCCTCCTTGTGAAGGGTGTCAATGATTATCTCCTGGACAACTGTCAGATCAGCAGGTGATTCCCCATGATTGTGTAGCCTAGTGAACCAAACTGAGAGACCATTTTGAAGGCTCAGGAAACCTTTGCAGGTGTTTTGAGTTGATTAGCTGATTGGCACGTCTCCATATTCTAATTTGTTGAGATAGTGAATTGGTGGGTTTTTGTTAAATGTGAGCCAAAATCATCACAATTAAAAGAACCAAAGACTTAAACTACTTCAGTCTGTGTGCATTGAATTTATTTAATACACGAGTTTCACAATTTGAGTTGAATTACTGAAATAAATGAACTTTTCCACGACATTCTAATTTATTGAGATGCACCTGTACACTGCTACATGTGAACAAAACAAAATGTCGTAGTATCTTCAAAGTTATTTGTGATAAAAGTGCTAACTGGTGAAATTAAATTTAAAAAATGTGGAAAACAATTAAAAATTGCCCATTTATGTGATGTTTTTATTATGAAGCAGTCGCTTGATTAAAGAGTTTTAATTTAAACAGTTTTTACATTGAACTGTATCTTGGACACATTTTTGTCATTTGTAATGCCAAAATGTAATGTATGTAATGCCATTTGTAATGTAAGTCGCAAACATGCTAAATGCAAATGTTTGGCAATTATGTTATGGTGCAAATCTGTTCCATATCAGATCAGAAGTTGATAAAGCTTGTTTATAAAGACCTTGGTGTTGAGATGTCTTATCTGAGCTTGTGTCTCAATCTTGTTGTCTTGAGACATTTAAAAATCACATAAGAAAAAAATCTCCACAGGAAAAAAAAAAAAACTATTTCTGACAAATTAAAGGTGATAAAACCTCATCAATACATCTTTATTGGAAATTAGACCAATGCCTTGGTTTTCTTGTATATACCATGGTATTGAATAAGTCATATCCATCTTATTTTGCAACACGGAAATATTTTCTGTGAAGGTGTGAGACTTCTGATTCATTTGCTGCTGTAAAGCCCGAAACACACTGCACGATTTTCGGCTGTCCCAGACGAAAGATTGGCATCGTGAAACAATCGTGGCGATTTCTGTGATCGTGGTTCCTAATCGGAGCTCCTGTGTCGTACAGTGAGATGGCTGTTCAAAGATGGCTGTTGTCATGGTCTTGCGACCAAAGAAAGTCTACGATAATTTTCTGGGAGTGTCAGAAATTCAGCATAACCATCGCACAGTGTGTTTGCTACTACGATCCACGTCCAATTAAAGTGTGACATGAAATCAACGCGTCATGGCACTAAAACATAACACTGCCTACCTCAAGCTCATATGCCTTCCTCTTTCGCTGCTTCCACTTTTTTTCAGCAAACATAAAAACTACAACTGCTAAAGTGTGATTCATCATGCTCTTTTTGTTTACCACCAGCACATGCTGATGACGTTTTATTCTTTTATATTAAATGCGTCATATCATATGAGTCAATAGCTGTCATTATTGTACCGTCTACACACATGTCGTAGCCAAGTTTATTAGATCCATGTCGCACAGTGTGACATGCAATGATCTTAAATCGTGCACTGTCTCTCGGCTTAAATAAATAACTTGAAGAATAACAAGTGCAGTAAGCAGTTAAACTATTTGTGTTGCAAACCAGTGTGTTTATGATTATGACAATACATTAAAACAATATGATAAGAAATACCAGTATGCAATATCAAACAGTATAACGAGCTGTTTTGTACAGCTAAAATAATTGGTAGCAGATGACATCGAAAGCCGCGCACATTCAAGTTATAATAGCTATGCCTGCTCTTTTGTTAAAAATAAGCAAAAACAATTACCATAGAACATGTCAAAAGAGACAAGATATTACCATAATATGTGTTATAAAAACATGGAATAACTGTGTATTTTTTGTAGGTGGTTTATCTTCAGATTTTCCCTTTACTGGTGTATCTGTACAGATTTCTGCTCATTAGCCGCTCTGCAGTAACAGAGTGGACAGTCTCAGCATCTGTGTGCTGCTGTGTCCTCCGGTGGGACTCTTGCTCCCAGCGCTGTTAAATGAGCACTGCAGAGTGTGTCCTTGGATCGGGGCTCTCACTGTGTGCATCTGTGTGTGTTTACTGCGGCGAAATCCAAGAGACATGTTGATATACAATTATGAGTCCCTCATGAAAACTCATCACGTATTTACTACTCTTCTTGCCATTTTGTTTACTTTTATATGATTTTTTTTTTTAAATAATCCTGTTTGATAATCCAGATTTATAGTGTCTGTTTAGTAGAATACAGTATAAAGAGGATGTACTTCCTAAGGCAGATGTGGTCACATGACCAGCTCCCGCTCTAGTGTAGCCTGTCACAGTCGAAGAATGCTAGTGAGTTTCAGTTATACTACACAATATAGACTGCATACTGTTAAAAATACTGTGTGTGTGCAGTATGGAATGAAAAACATATCTGATGGTGGTATGCTACATTATGTGTTGACAGATGTTGACAGTCCAAAAGTTGTTAACCTTAGTAAAAGGTGCAGTACGTAATATTGTATAATCACGTGGGTTCCCAGATTGAGGACAAGCAACAGGAATGGAACGAGCGCAATTGACAATGGAAGGCGAGAATTTGATGAGTTGATTTATCCACATTTTAATATTCCTCTGGTTACAGAGCTTTGTAGATTGATGCCGAGGCTTTTATTAATTAATTAATTAATTCATTTTTATTTTTATTTTTTTTTCTGGGTAGCATCTGCGATCTCTGACCCAGTTTGATTGAAAGCTTCTACGGCTGCATTATGCTGTTTTTTCCACCAACTGGCAACCAGAGGTGTCAAAACCCTATTGGGTAAGCTGTCAGTGGGCGGAATCACACAGACCAAAACAAAAACAGACATTCCGAAATGGAAGATGTTTTTCAGAAAAACAAGAATGTGAACTTAGCATGTTTCCTAAATATCTGCAAACACTTTTATGTTTTTTTATGCTCCAGTAAGACAAAAAATTACATACAGCACTTGTAAAAATGTCTTTTTGCAGTTGGATCAAATATTAGGACAAATAAAACACATTTTTATTATGGTTGATTCCTAATAGTTCATTTATCTCATGGGAAATAGAGGTCAGGTGCATTGCATTGTGGGATACGTTATTCCAAGCAGGGTGTATTGATGTATACTGTATATTTTGGCAGTTGCACAATAGTAGGTCTGCTGGGTATTCTATGTATACAAATTTTTTCATGCTTTTCACAGTATACATACTGTTTGTTATGAAGTTTTTCTTACAGTAAAGATGGGCTGTTTGTTCCAGTTATGTTTGTGTTTTATTCTCAATGGTGATTTGTTTTGCAGTAGCCCAGCTGAAAAGCATTGCCATGTATTACACTGCCCTGACTGAGCAGATTACAGGCCTATTTTAAGCAGAGATGCGCTGTCTCTCTCACATTCTCTATCTCTGATTCAGTGTAGATCAGACCAGTCTGATTTGATTCACACATTCATGGTTTGATTTGATCTTGGTTGATTTGATCTAGGTCTTTTTCTGTCTCTCTGTTTCTGCTATGTTGTGATTGTGAATCGTCTGATTATTCTTGAATTATGATTACAATCTGATGTGACTCATATTTGATATTAGATATACAGTGATATTAGACCCTAATTTAAAGTAGATGTATACAGCTGATCTGATTTTGCACTGATTTTACTCAAACTTGTATTTAATTCTCATCTGATTTAATTTTGATCTCATCTGACACTGAGCTGATTTGAGTGATCTAACTGAATCATGATCTGATGTAATATTAACACCTTAAACTGGACAGATGACAGTTTAAACAGACTGTTCTGATCTTATTAGACTCTCATTTAATCATAACCTGATTTTGACTCTGGTCTAATATGCATATACAATCAATGCTGTCAAATTTTTAGAGTAATTAAGATTTTTTAAAGTTTTTGAAAGTCTCACCAAGGCAGCATTTATTTGATCAAAAATACAGGAAAAAATAGTAATATTGTGAAATAGTATTGCAGTTTAAAATAACTGTTTTCTATTTTAATATATTTTGAAATGTAATTTATTCCTGTGGTGCAAAGCTGAATTTTCAGCATCATTACTCCAGTCTTCAGTGTCACATGATGCTTCTCAAATCATTCTGATATGCTGATTTGCTGCTAAAGAAACATTTCTTATTATTATCAGTGTTAAAAATGATTTTGCAAAAAAATTCTATATTAAATAAATGCTGTTTTCAAGTTTCTATTCATCAAAGAATCCTAAAAAAATGTATTATTGTTTTCACAAAAATAAGTTTCGCTAAAGTAACTGAGCAGCAGTTATATTTGATATTAACTGAACACCAAATCAGCATAATAGAATGATTTCTGAAGGATCACGTGACAATGAAGACTGGAGTAGTGAATGAGCTGAAAATTCATCTGTTATCACAGGAATGCATATTTTTGCCTCTTTTATCATCCACCAAGAAACTGTAAGTCTCATTGTTAAGAAAAATAACAACACATTGCTCTTCAACAAGGCACAGGATTTGAGGCATCATGCAATGTGCTATAGTAATATTGGTAACAATACAAGTTATACAGTCCAGAATGTATGTGTGTGCAGAATATGCTGGCATACGCATCGCAGGAGCAGACAGAGAGCGAGCGAGTAAGAGTGAGAGAGGGGAGTGGTGTGATTGGACAGGGGGAGGGGTAGAGAGCCAGAGACTGGCTTGTTGACGTTCAAGCTGCTGACGTGAGTGGCTTCATTCAAGAAACCCATGAATATTAAATCAACCCCAGCCGCCACACTGCGCCGCACAGCAGCCGTTTTCACACCAGCTCTCCGTCCTCCTGCCCCCACTGACCCTGACTTAATGATAGCGAAAGACTAATGGGACCTCAGAGGAAACGGCCATGCAGAAGAGCGAAAAAATTATAAAGCTTGCTTGAAAAAACAGGGATGCTGGATTCAGAAGTAATAAACTCCGCCTCCTCTTTTCCTCCTCTCTCGTCACATCACTCCATCCTCACACTGCAGCCGCGCTGAATGAATGAAGCAGAGCCCAACGCTTTCCCATAGCCCCTCATGGCCACCAGGTTTGTCTGTGTGTGATTTTTGCATGAAAATCATGAAGAGAAGTCGTTGTTTTTGCATTTGCATGATGGGCAGTCGCACCTGACATGTCCATTAGCAACAATTTCCAGTATTTTAGTTCTCACAGATGCTTTTGCCACCTTGCAATATTTAATAGAGTAATTTCTTTGATTTTACCAGCAAATAAAACCATTTTTCATCCAATTCCAAGCAGTTCTTTTGATCAATTACTCTATTAAATATTGCAAAGTGACAAAAGCATCCATGAGCTGGATGTTTTTAGAAGAGTATCTGATATGCGCCATTTGATCAGGGCAATGCATCGCATTTGCTGCATGCAGCCAGCGTTTTTTGCATCACATAGGAGTGTTTTCACCCCTTCAACGAGTGTGAGAAAGATGTTTATCACTGCTTTTTGCTTTCTGTGACATGGGCTAGTGTGAGAGAGGCGTATCCTCTGACTGGTGGTTTGAGAAAATGTCTTAGAACATGTGTGTTGGTTTTTTGGTCTCAACATTTAAGCAGAAGTGAGAAAACTGCATTCACACATACACATGTGAAGATGCCTCTGTGGCCTGTTATTAGGCCCCTTACGAGCACCGATATGACAGGTGAGAGGTGAGGAGAGCCGTACGGCCGCCCACAACACCAGCTTTTTTCTCTTTGGCATGTGTGTGCTTGAAGCTCACGCTAACATCAGATGCTGGACATGATGGACGAGGCTTTTGTAAAAAACATGTTTTGAATAGATTACTAGCTTTTTTTAATTCATGCACTTTGCACTATGTATGTACTATGTAGTGCACAATTATTGGGTAGCAGTTTTATTTTAATATAATCAAGATACTATTATAGTTTTTTATTAATATTTTGAATTTGAGTTTTATTTACATATTTTTATAATTATGTTTATTGAATTGTAATTATAGCACAAATATAAAAGGAACCGTCAAAAAAAGGTACACACATAGCTCAGATTTGTAAGACAGGATTGTGTAATAATAATAATAATAATAATAATAATAATAATAATAATAATAATAATAATAAAAGATGAAGATGAGTACAAAAGAATATTCAATGTCCAGAGAATTATAAAATTATGTTATTCTATGTAATATACAGTACAGTAATAGGGAATTTCCATTTAAAAAATTTTAACATTTCAGTAATTACGTGATGTGTTTTCATTATGTTATGTGTATTCATTTTTAGTTTCAATTTTAGTTTAGTTAAACTAAATGAAAATGAGAAATGTTGCCTTGTCAACTAGCTAAAATATGTTTTTGTATATTTTATATTATTATAGTTAATGTTTCTTTTATTTTAGGTAATGAATTTTTTTAATTGTTTTTTAGTTAACTATAGTAATACTGGTGAGTAGCATGGCAGTATGTATAGGTGCACAATATATTGGTACGATATAGACTGATAATATATATTTTTAAATTTATCAGTTAATATTGAATTGTGCATGCTTGTTTAGCATGTTTTTACATTTTACATGTTTTGCTATTATCTAAATATCACAGTTTTAAGACTGTACATTATAAAGTTTTAAGGCTTAAATTCACCTATGGCATTTAAAATGATTTATTTTAGTATTTAGACTACTTATGTAGACTTTTATTATGGAATTTAAAATTAGCAATTTATCAGTTCATTTGCCAGAGCTGTGCTTCCCATCCTCACTTTATAAATTGAATGCAATGATGTAAAAGAAAACATTTAAGCAGCTGATCTAACAGATTCTTGACAGCATGACAGATGTAGATCTATGCAACAGTAATTTGATGCCAATGTCTCTGTGAAGGTTTCATCTGCAGTGATTTATTCACCATCAGAACCCACGTGGACTTGTGTTCTGGGAGGGAACAGCTCCTTGAGTGCTTGAGTGTTGCTGCATGGGCAAAATCACAAGTGCATTAGGCTGATATCACGAACCCAGAGAGATTGTGAGGTGTTTTATGAGTTGCTGTATTTTATCTGCTCGCTCTCTCTCTCTCTCTCTCTCTCTTTATCTCTCTTTTGTCACACTGTGTTCGTTTTTCCAGATGGGCAGCTCTTAACTCAGGTACTGAACATTAATAATTAAGATAGAGCTTGGTGCCCTTTCTGAGGGACAGATGAAGGGCTGACAGCAGAAAGATGGAGGATTGCTGCATAGAGGGATTGAGACAGATAGATGGAGTGGTTCCCCTTTTGAATGAAAAAAGCTTTTCATTTTCTGTATTCTCTACATCATCTTGACCTTCGTAAGCAAATTGCCTGATTAAGAGATTCTGTGTGTTTGAGGTCAGCTAGTGAGTGTCATTCTGATAGTTCTTCCCAGAAGATGACTTTATCATCTAGACTCTAGAGGTTACTCTTCATTACCCTAGAAGTATTAATGGAGTTCTCGGTGATGCTTTATTTTAAGTATCAACTTTGCCTGAGATGTTTCACCGAAAAGCCCTTTGAAGAAATAAAAGAGGCAATAACAAAATTAACATCCGCAGTATGACTCGTTCATTCATTTGGTACTGGAAATTTTAAAGATGTATTTGAGTTCATACTGAGATTTTTGATTGCAGATAGAATTGATTGAAAAATATAAGCATGTGTTGTGAACTTTTTGGATATTATGGTCTCAGGAGAAAAACATGAGAAGCAGGAGACTAAAGTAAAGATCTCTTTATTGCTCTCTGTTTAATTTCAGTTTTTCTTTCTTCCTTTTTTTCTCAGTTTTGTGCTTCAGAAAGATTATCAGATGTTTAGTTCCTGTATTTTAACCAATCTTGTTTTTCTGATCTAAAAAACACCTTGTGAATTTGCATTTATAATTTCTTCTAAAGATAATGTGATATTATCGGTGATGTGGAAGTTCCTAGCAGAACTGCGTCATTTTTCAATGTGACCCCCGCTGCTGTGTTTTGGTCAGAGTTGTGAGATGTCAGTCTGAATACATTCCTAGAAGCTGACACGGCAGAGGTGAAAGGCCAATGAGTGGCCTCCTGAGAAAATGTGTGTGCACATGCTTATTTTGGTGGTTGACTTCTGTTGTTTTTAAACTGAGCCAGTGGCTTTTTATTTACCTGAACCTAACTTTTCAGAAATCTTTTTCATTTTCACATTTTCATAAAGACATTTAGTTTATTAAGCATTTTGCTGGTTTAAAGAAAATTTGAACCTTCATCTGACACATTAGCACTCCAGATCAGTGTGTCTGGAACTCGTGTGCTTAGAGTGTCTGGCCATCATCCAACGAACATTGGTATTCCTTTGGAAGTACAGAATCTGTTTTTTACAGGATATTTTTCTTGTTTCTGTAGCACTGCCAGTAACTCAAACCGCAGCTCGCCGGCCTGCTCACCCGTCCTGCGTAAACGCTCGCGCTCCCCAACACCCCAGAGTCCAGAGGGAGAGAACATGGTGGAAAAGAGCTCCGATCATTCCTCCGATAAATCCCCCTCCACCCCGGAACAAGCCGTCCAGCGCACCTACAGCCAGTCACTTCACACCACCCGCCCCGGAGGGAAAAACTCCAAGGTAAATGTGTGTGATTGTGCTCACTGTACTTCCGCTCTCTCTGTTTTCATATACTGCATGTCTTGAACACTTATTGCTACTGTGGGATCAAATTCCATATCAGTGCAGGTTTTAAAATCAATTCTAAGCCATTTTATAATATTGTAGCTGATTTATACCCATAGAGATGATTGTCCACGTGTTCTTATATGATAATGATGTTTACAGTTTAGCTTTCCAGTAAACTGATTTCAAAACCTAGTGAGCTGCCTACCTAGAAAACATTTTTAGGTGTCATATTATTTTAGCAGCATATTCATTGCGGATAAGGTAGTCCCAGACAAGTTTATAATATTTATTATAAATTTAAAAAAAAATTAAATAAAAATATGAACATTAAATATTAAATAAAATAAAATTACATTAAATTATATGATAATCTATTAATTTATTCTCATTCTCATATATATATATATATATATATATATATATATATATATACTGTATATATAATATAAGGTACTTGTGTTTCAGAATAAATAAAATCATGTCATAAAATCATGAGTCTGTTTTGAGTTAAAGGTCAGAATCTAGCGTATTTGAATAAAAATCACAAACATGAGGCTTGTAAATTACATAATTTCATATACATAGATTTATTCATTAATGTGTTTTTTTCTTTTCAGATGTATCATTATGAAAACTTACATACAAGAAAGTCTAAAAGATTTTAGACCATCTACAAATGTTAAATCTACAATTAAAATGTTAAGGTTGCTACATATGTCTGAAAGAAAAAAAAAACGCAGTGCTTGATTTGTTTATTTATTTATTTATTTTTTTTTAGCTATTTTCAAAGCATTCAATGTACTCTCATTATAAAAAGAACTTTAATAATGTTTATTTAATTCTAACAAGTAAGTTTTTGCTCAAAATTAACAAAAATAATTTATTCATAATCTCTGCACAGGAGAGACTTAGTGCTGTTCCCAAACAAAAGAAAATGTATCAGAGTCAGCTGTCTGCCAAAATGAGTTTAAAACTATCGGCACGTCAGATATCCAATATCATGCATCCCTAATATATTTTTGAACTTAATATTTTGCTTCTAAAGATGTAGACAACAAGGCAGCAATGTAGATTTCATTTTCATATCATTAAATCTGTTGAAGGATTTCATTTGCAAGGTAAAAGGTTGAGTTCTCCTCTTCATTTTATAAAAAAGTATGTTTCACAAATTGAAATCATGTGAGAAATACTTCATGCCCGTCAAAAAGTGAGGCACATTTCATTCTGATCTAAAGTCAGTAATCGTTGCATAATCATTTCATATTCATCAGCACCTCATGTACAGGAGTTAATCACAGAACATCTCTTCTGCTATGTGAAGATGCTTTGCAACCCAACAGTGTTTTTTCATTTCTCTGCACTTATTCATACAGCTTTGTTTTTGTTTGTTTTCTGATATCTGTTCTTCCTCTCATGCATGCTAGTCACACAAGAGACTGTCTAAAGTAAGCATCACTCTTTTCTGCTCTACTGTACCTCAACCCTGCCTGTGAGCCATCCTATTATGCTCTGCTTCACCTGTCTGTGCTAAGTTAACCTAGTACATGCTAAGCAAACCCTGTGCGAAACTAGCTAGTTATGCCAAGTTGAATGTTATGAATTGTCTGGTAAACTGTGAAAAAAAATGTAATCTTGACAACAATCTGATGCAGCATCACACCAAAGCAGTTTTAGTTACCCATGCCATATAGAGACACATTACTCATGTCGCAGAGGCAGAAAAACATATATATTAGTAAAACATCTCACACTTGACCTCTTACTCTTGATGAACTTTCTCTCCAGTATGACAGATTAAACCTGATTAAAGTAAGAAATCAATATTTGTGCCCTTGAGTCCTGCCCCATCCTGTGAGAAGAGTCTGCAGTAGAGAACTGTAGAGTCCCGATGCTTTTCTGTCTCCATTCCGCTGTTGTTTGGAGTCAGAGAAAGAGAGTTTTGCAGAGATTTCTCTTAGATCTTTATATTTGTGTATATGTGTCATAAAACTGTATCATAATCACTGCTAAAACTAATTTGAAGTAGTTGTGGTTTTGTAGATCAGTCCTCTATAAAATGTTTAATACGTTTTGCAACATTTGATTTAGTATAAAGACTGCCACCTTGTGGTAGCTTTCTGTATGAGAAATGTGATACAAGCACCCACAAAATCCCATACACAAACAGAGCTTTCCCATAATCCCTTGTTTTATGGTGTACTTAAATGAATTGCATGTATACCTGTGTTGACCAAACATTTTTGATAGATAGATAGATAGATAGATAGATAGATAGATAGAAAAGAATCTTTATGGAAAACACAGGTATACCTGCAGATTTTGAATTAAACCCTGTGGTGTGTGTATAATATGTAGGCCTACATTGTCTAATCTAATTGTTTGTATATTCCCTTAAAAACTCACTCTGTTTCTCTGTTCCTCTCTCATTTCTTTCAACATCAAAATCGGATTCTTTAAACTCACAGAAGAGTCAAAGCTGGTATAACGTAAGTCTGTTTTTTTTTTTTATTCTTCATTATGTTTTGCTCGTATCAGTGATTTTTAATACTGAATGTTGTGTGTTTGTATGATATTGGGGTCATTCTTTAGGAAATGGATGCTGTTTTTCTTTATTTAAAGGGGTGGTTGATTGCGATTTCACTTTTTTAACGTTAGTGTGTAATGTTGCTGTTTGAGCATAAACAATATCTGCAAAGTTGCGGCGCTGAAAGTTCAATGCAAACGGAGATATCTCTCTCTCATTCAGATCATCAGCTCAGCTCCAACAAACTGTTCCAATTATACACTTATTTTCACATAGCAGTGAGAAGCATTATACATGGACGCATGTGCGGTTGCTGTGCTGTATTAAAGCTTTAATCAGGATAAAACCGTATATTAAAAGCTAACAGAAGCAGTAGCACTTACAAATAACAGTGTATCTAAAAGTATGAACCAACAACAAACAAACAAAAAAAACATACCATTAAGAGCCATGCTTGCACAGGTTCTGTGCGATCCTCTTCAATAATATCCTCTGCATCTCAATTGGGCTCAAATTGATAAGCAATTTAGAAGAAGCCGGAGCACATGCCGCTGAGCTGAGGGGCGGGACGTTTAGACGTGCACTAGAGGCGGTTCAGCCAATCACAACACACTGGACCAGCTAACCAATCTGAGCCCATCGCGTATTTCTGAGGGAGGGGCTTCATAAAACCAGGAAATAATTGGGCGTTTATCAGAGAAGGGACAGAGTGGTGTAGAATAATAATAAATTATGTGAAAAATAATGCGTTTTTTAAAAAACGAAGCATGAACACGTTTGACTGCACCTCACAAACACAAGCCTAGAAAAAAAACAGTCAACCACCCCTTTAAATACTATTTTGTTGCTCGTCCACAAGGCTTTATCAGTTGTAGGATGATGAGAATCATGTGAATCTGAAGCTTGTTGCCTCCCAGTGTTGTTTGAGTTAAACTGCTTTCACAGACATTTCATGTTGGAAAAAATTACTCTTTCGTCTGTAAGGCTGGATGTTTGACCTGGCATTTCCCAGCATTTGTTTTCCTGTGGGACAGAATTTATTTATTTTTTCTTTGGGTCAGCCAGCTCTTAATGATATTTTTCATCGTTTTACAAGTGCCTTTGTGATGTTTTGTCAATGTGTTATGGTCAGTCATAACCTCTGGGCCATTTCGATGAAAGTGCACAGCAGAACGGCAGAACAAAGACTGCAGTGTTCTTTCTCTCAAATAAACAGTGTTTCCATGTTAACTTAGGATCAGGCTATAAATGCATAGTATAGCTCAGATAATTTGGTTCTGGAGGAATTTGATGAAAAACATTCCAGTTCATATGAGATTTTGAGGTCTCTCCTGAAACTCATGTCAGATTCCCTTTTTTTTCCTCTTAAGAGAAAAATCTGAGAAGCAGGAAACTTAAGAAAACTTCTCATATTGTCTACATATTATCCCTAAATTTTATATTTACATTAAAAATACACCCCCCTCCCCTCCAGAATCACTTTAAAAGCAAAACTGAATGTTAATATAATGCACAGTATTTTACAGTTCTTTACAGGCAATTTATTTATTTTTTTTCAGGTTTTTTTTTTTCTTTCAGTTTTTTTTCCAATGGACAAATCCTTTTATTATATTATATTATATTATATTATATTATATTATATTATATTATATTATATTATATTATATTATATTATATTATATTATATTATATTATATTATATTATATTATATTATATTATATTATATTATATTATATTATTTAATTCATTTTCATTGCCTGAATTCCACTGATAAAATAAAGTGAAAACATACATTTTCAATTTGAAGCAAATGATCTGCACTATAGTCAGTTGAACTGACCACATTTTGACGTGAATGGATGATGGCTCAAAAATGTAAGGCAGATACAAGGGCAGTCTAAATGGGCATGAAGCTTCTGCATGTCTCCATAAACAGAAGAAAACAGGACACATGGACACCAGCATCTGTGTGCAGATAACAGTGCCTGTTTATAAAGATCAGCAGGAAACAATGATGCTGGGACTCTCTCCCAAGTGTGAGCTTATCAGAAAATATTAAACTTTGCTCGTTTTTGTTTTTCCTGGGTGGACAGATGACCGCAAGCTGTAAGATGTCAGCTGTAAACACTCTTCAAATGTCCATTCCAGTATGGTGTCAGTGAAGAAAATGCATTTTCGCCACAGGGCTGTAAATAATCACATCCCGTGTGGTCACGAGGAGGGTCAAGTCAAGTCATTTTTATTTGTGTGGCACATTTTACAATCCATTACATTTCAAAGCAACTTTACAGAAAATGCATTAGTCCTTCAAACCCTGAGTTAACAAGCAAAGAGCAACTGTGGCAGGGGGAAAAAACTCCACGTTAAGCCAACAGAAGGAAGACCTTGAGAATAACCGGACTCATCCTCCAACATCTCTAACGACCAAAGCTGGTTACATTTTAGTCACTGTTTCAATTGAAATACATTTCAGTTCCATTACTTTGCTCAAATTTACCGATATTGACCCAGCCTTGACATTGAGCATCAAGCGACAACCCGACATAGTACCAAAATTTTTCAAATAAGGGACTTTCTTAGAGCTTCCAAAAGAAATGCTATGAGATGGTTCTACCGAGTGTCTTGCTCCTGAGCTGAACAATGAGTCTGCCTCAGATGTTTTGCTTGAGAGGGGATTGGCGGAAAGGCCAGAAAAAGAGATGATTCACCCATTTGGCATCCCCTCAACGTCCCCCCTTCCTCCAGCGCAGGAAGTTAACTAGAGTTCGTTCACCCCGTGAGAGTGCGAGTACGAAGGAGAGAAGGAAGACTGAGGCGTTGTCCTTGGCCGTGCCTCAACACTAACACCATAAAAATGACTTGTGCACAATGGGGGCCTCTGTGATTCTCTCTCAACCTTTCTTTATCTCTCCATCCTATATTTTTCTCCAACTCCCACTGTTTTGATCTCTTACTCCCACCTCATGAAACAAAACAAAACAAAACAAAAAAAAACTCTGCTTTTCATGCTACCTTTTTTGGGTTTCGCAATGAAATGAAAACCTTTGTGGAAGCTGAAGTGTCTTGTTCAGGCAAATTAAGGAAATTACTTCGGGAAATTGACAACAGCAGTATAAATGGTGATTTTGCAACATTTCTGGAGAGACATGAAATCTAGGTTGACCTGGAAGGGGGAGGGGTGTAATGACAGTCTTAGGAGAAGCATATAAATCTCACAGCTCTTGGATCATGAGTGAGAAAAATGTACAGCCTGAAGCAAAGAGGTTACTACATCTGACACGGCCCCGCCTCTCTCCTCTCCTTGGCATTCTATTGGCCAGCTGGCTTTCTTAGCTCCTCCCCCTCCCTGTTTCTCACACACAAACATTCCTTCAGGCCACTCCCACTCCTCTTGGCAGAATTGTTTTGTAGAAAGTCTCAGTGAGAACTCTTTCCTGCTGTAGTAAAGGGTTGCTTCAGCTCATGTTGGTTATTCTGTGAGATTTATTGAGACAAAATTCACATCCTTTGGGAAGAAATTTACTCAAAAGTGACTGATGAACTCATCTTGGCTTGCAAGGATATTAATGTGTGTAATTTTGACTATGCATGCTGAAGAAAGAATTTTGAGAGAAAAAATATATTTTTTGTCTGAAGAGAAGAGAGTTTTTTCCCAACAGGTGGAAACACTGTAAAGTGGAACTGCTTCTTGTATTTTGTAAATTTGGTGGATCAGCAGGAGTAAACCCTAAAACAAGAAGAGAGCAGCTGCAAGGAACATTTCCATTTTGAAAGCATCAGGTGATCAATTCCAAGGGACGAACAATGCAACGTTACCACTAACTGTCCTCTGTGTTTTGTTAAAAATTTGACTCATTTCCTGAGGAAAACATACTCCATTTTCATTGTCAAGAGCGATGTGTGTCTCTCAATGTGAGGAGTTCTCCTGCTGTCTGTGGAGCATTGTTTGGCTGGTGTTGAGGTGCTGAGACTCACTTAAACAACAAAATAGGTAATGCCAAAGTATAGTTGCTGAGGTTACTCCAGGTCATTTCAGAGCGTGGCCTGGTGAAGCTGGACTGGAGGTCAGCACACATGCTGTGAAGTATTGCACCGCTTTCAGGAGCTGAGACAATAAGTGGCAAAGTCTCCACAACTGGACAGGAGCGATGGAAGTCCTCAGTTTTGAGGCAGAGACTGATTGGCTCTACGACTGGGAGGCAGTCCAACAGCCCGAAGTGCCCGCATGTGATTGGACGGACTGGGACTGGGATTCTGAGCGTGTTCCTGCTGTAAGCAACCAATCAGAGAGCAAAAGAGAAGAAAGCTGTTTCAGTCAGGATAGGACTGCAGAGGGACTGAAATACTGATCAGTACCTTTGTGTAGATGACGAAGCCAACAGAGCATTGAAAAAAAAAATTATATATTTTATATATAACATACTTTATTTTGTTTTTTAATGAAATTAAAATAATATTTGTAGTTTTTATTTATTTATTGTATTTCTTTCTTTTGTAAAAATGTCTAAAAAACCATATAAAACCTTTCTTTTTTTGTCTCTAACAGTGTATGAGGTCTTTGTACCCTCTCGGAAATGCTGATTGTTTTGATTGTCTCTGTTTGGATGTTTGTAGCTGTATGTGTCTGTGTGTGTTGAACATAGCTGGTCTCATTCCCTCTCCTCTTGTCTCTCAGGTTTTGAGCCCCACATACAAACAACGAAATGAAGACTTCAGGAAGCTCTTTAAGCAGCTGCCCGACACAGAGCGCCTCATTGTGGGTGAGTCTTATATTTGATCTTTATGCTATGATAGAATAGGTATTACGATTTTCTCAACTTTTATAAAAAAAAAATTGAGATCCACTATTTTTTTTTTTTTTCAGACTAGTGATAGCCTATTTTTTTTTTGATATGTGATTGGAAACAATTAGTAAAACATAGAAAAATTGAATGTATGAAAGAGGCTGGTGTATCTTAACCTCTGACCTCTTGCCTCATCCTGACAGACTACTCCTGTGCCCTGCAGAGAGATATCCTCCTGCAAGGTCGCCTCTACCTCTCCGAAAACTGGATCTGTTTCTATAGCAACATATTCCGCTGGGAAACGCTGGTGAGTTGATGAATTACTCTCATCACAGAGGGCATCATTCTTTCATGCCATATTCTTGCACAGCTGGATCAGCAAAGCTGTTTGAGGAAAAGTAGCTAATTTTGCACAAAAATTTGTCTTTTTAGCTCTGGAAATAGAGTGATATGCAGTGAATATACTGTGTTGAGATGTGGCTGCTGCTGGCTTGTTGAGTTTGTTGTCTTTTGTGTAGCTGACTGTGAAGTTGAAAGATGTTTGCTCCATGACGAAAGAGAAGACGGCTAGACTCATCCCCAATGCCATCCAGCTGTGCACAGACAGTGAAAAGGTAAACACAGGCCTTTGACTTCTACATATCACCAGTAGTGTACCAACACTAAACATTCACATATTCTCCTCCAGCACTTTTTTACCTCATTCGGGGCAAGAGATCGGACGTACATGATGATGTTCAGACTCTGGCAAAATGCTCTGCTGGACAAGGTTGGACAAGACATAGCATTACATTCAATGATCGGCTGAAAACAAATGTTTGGTGGCCATGTTCACCCACTGTGCGTCTTGTTTTTATCTAGCCATTGTGTCCCAAGGAGCTGTGGCACTTTGTCCATCAGTGTTATGGGAATGAACTGGGTCTAACCAGTGATGATGAAGATTATGTACATCCTGATGATGACTTCAACACCATGGGGTGAGTTTTCCCCCATCATGAATGTTCAACCATTTAGCTGATTCATAATTTACAAATCTCCACCCTCTCACAGCTGCATTAGAAGAGATCCAGATGTCAGAGAACAGATGTTCATTTGTAATTTTAAGGATTCCTAAATTATCATGTGACACTGGAGTAGAGGACTGGAGTAATGGCTATTGAAAATTCAGCTTTGCACCACAGGAACAAGTTCTTTTTAAAAAAAATAATAATAATAATTCAAATAGAAAATAAATAGTAAATAAATAGCAAATAAATAGTTAGTTTAAATTGTAATAATATTTCACAATATTACTGTTTTACTACTGTTTACTGTGTTTTTGATCAAATAAATGCATTTGATGAGGATAAGAGTTTATATATATATATATATATATATATATATATATATATATATATATATATATATATTAATCCTATCAGATACAGTAAGTCAGAAGGACCCAATCAGACCCAAACAAGTTTCATATCCTCATCAAATGCATTTAAAAATCAAATACAGCAAGTCAAAAGTGCCCAATCAGATATACCTAGTCAGACTTGGAACATTGAATTCAGATGATCATTAATTTGCTGTAGACATCTTCATTTCTCCTCCACTATCCATCGGTCCATCCCATTGCTATCTGTGGGAGAGGGTCTATTCTGCTGCCCGAGCTGATAATCTTGACCTGCAGCTGTTGCCCCTCTCCCTGGTGCAGGTACTGTGAGGAGATTCCTGCTGAAGAAAACGAGGCCAATGACAACTGCCCTAAAACCCCAGACGCCAAAATGGACATCAGCCCCCAACTGCACAGGAAGGTTTTCCCCAACAGCAGTCTGAATTCCACAGACAGCACAGAAGCTCCGGTCAACGTAAGCACCAGATCTCTTCACACAACACATCACTGCGTTACTGTGGGAATAATAATTTGTATGACAGTAATGCTTTACCGTGTGGTTAAGGTTGCCGTACCTGACCACTGCAGCATAACGTTAGGCAAACTCATGTTTTGAGTGTTTAATATTTTATTCATGAAAAATATTCACAAACAATCTTTCTGTCTGTGTAGTTTGATGTGCCCCCAGTGGAGGACTTCAGTGGCTGCATCCCAGAAGACCTCCTACCCCTGTCGTTACCTGACAACAATGTCCCTGTCCCCTCACCTTCCCTTGACTTCAACGACAATGAGGACCTCCCCACAGAACTCAGCGACTCCTCAGAAACACACGATGAAGGTGTGTACGCTCTCCCAAAACTGATTTCTATATCAAACAATTTCTATATACTGTACCACATCTGGTCTGACACACGGCCTCTTCTTGTTTCTATATTTTTAGCAGGGGAAGTGCAGGCTTTCCAGGAAGATTTGAATGGGAAACTGTACATTAATGAAGTGTATAAGTTCAGTGTGGATAAACTGTATGACATCCTCTTCACTGAATCGCAGTTCATGAGAGAGTTTCTGGAGCAGAGACGCTTCTCAGGTTGACCAACTCTGTCTAATAGTCTTTATCCAGCTATCTGTCTGTCTATCTGACTATTATTGATTTGACCTTTTTCCTCTTTCAGATGTAGTCTATCGCCCGTGGAGGAAGGAAGACACTGGTAATCAAACCAGAGAGATCATGTACACCATCTCCCTCTCCAACCCACTGGCCCCAAAGACGGCCACAGTCACAGAGATGCAGGTCAGCTCACCAGAGACAAACAAGCCACATACAGTACACGGGACAAGTTTAATATAGTTTTGTCTTAATGATGCTGTGAAAAGCTGTAGTTTCTTTGTTTTTCTTCTAGACTTTGCACAAGGCCAGTCAAGTGAGCGAGTGCTACATTATCGACGCTGAGGTGATTGCTCACGATGTCCCGTATCACGATTACTTTTACACGCTCAACCGCTACATGCTTACTAGAGTCGCCAAGAACAAGTGCCGCCTGAGGTAAAGCTTGTGCTCTATATTTATTAATTCTGTTTTAATTCAATAAATGGCATTATACTGTGTCATGCTCTGTACTATACAAAAACATTTATAGCATGTGAGGATAAAATGCTTATGAATCTAAAAGGGTGTCAGCTGAACTACGCTACAGGAAGCAGCCATGGGGATTGGTCAAGGGCTTCATTGAGCGAAACTTCTGGAGTGGCCTGGATGAATATTTTAGATATTTAGGTAAGTTTTGGCAGAGCAGGGACTAATAAAATAAAACCGCAGAATAAATTATAAAGATAATATTTATACCAATAATGTACTTAATTAAATAAAATCTAAATTTGAAACATTAAATATTTAATTGTATTTAATTTTGTTGTAAAAGATAAAGATAAAAATAGTAATGCTAACAATGCAAACTATAATAAAACAACAAAATAAAAATAAATGCAAAAAAATAAAGATGAACATAATATCAGTTTCTCTCTCTCTTTTCTGTGTGTGTGTGTAGAGCTGGAGTTGAGTAAGGTACAGCTGGTGCTATCTGAACCTCACAAACAGTCTCCCAAATCCAAAGCGCTACGCACAGCTACAGTGAGGCGGAGGAAACGGCCGCTGACACACATGAGGCAGCAACACCTGGACGAGGCGCTCAGCCCCGTCACCACACCTGAGGATGAGAAGAGTGTCATCCATCGCATCAAACACGTGGCAGGTGCGACATTAGCCAAATCTCTCCTAGCGTACGTGGGCATTATTGTTGTTTTTGTGTTATTGATTATAATGTATGTGCTGCTGCAGGATCCACACAGACCAGACACATTCCGGACCATGGATCTGAAGGCCTGGCTCTCTACAGCGTTTCCAAACTTCTGCTTATTATCAGCTCTGTGTGAGTATTCGCAGTGAGAAACCAAATCACAGGACTTCTTTTCTCCACTCCTTTTCTTCTAAATTGCTCATTTTAGCAAATAATATCTA
Organism: Spinibarbus caldwelli; assembly: GCA_039654775.1. Classification (NCBI taxonomy): domain Eukaryota; kingdom Metazoa; phylum Chordata; class Actinopteri; order Cypriniformes; family Cyprinidae; genus Spinibarbus; species Spinibarbus caldwelli. Next base: position 6,610,404 of record CM077266.1, on the reverse strand, counting down.
ACTGCAATAAAAAAACTGATTGACACATGCATCTCAACTAAATGTGCAATGTGAAGGAACTTTCCTGAATATGTATCCTACATTATATTATAGCATGCTATAAAAATGTAGAATATAGGGCTCTTTAAAGTCTTCTTTAAAACACCCTCTGTTATATTTTTAGAAGACTAAAAGGTTTCTTTGTTTATTTCACATTTCTCAGTGACTGTATAAGTAACTCACACTGTTGATCAGCTGGAATTCATTACAGTCTATTGTTCTTTGGCTTCATGTCTTTTCTCTCTCCTGTTTTCATTGCATCCTGCAGGATTTGTGTAAGGTATTCAATGTTTTCTTCTGTATGAATGTGAACTTGTTAAGCTGCACTAGGATTTATGCGTTGCGGCTCATGAGCTGATCTGAGATTGTCCTCTTCTGCTCTTCAGTCTGGTGCTACTGGTCTTTTTGAACATGATGCTGTTTTATAAGCTATGGATGCTGGAATACACGGCTCAGAGTTTGACCGCCTGGCAGGGTCTCAGGTCTCATGAAAGGTACAGTAACTAGAATTTTTGAATGTGTTTATTTGTTATTTTTAAGAGATGGAATATGAGGTTTTTCAAAACTCCTAAACTTTGGCACATAACTCATCCTGCGCCGTTTGTGCCACTCTGCATAAAATCTTTTTATTTTATTTTTTTTTTTTACAACAAATTAATTGAGCAGTATTGCATAAGTTCTTACCTCAGTGGCCAATTTTTTTTTTAAATAAACCTAACTCGGTATATATTTTCTGTCTTTTTCAGAATTTTTTTTTTTTTTTTTAAATTTTACCAGAACACAAGTGGAAGAAATATTGATTAATAAACTGATTTTTGCAGCATATGAACTTGATTGATACTTGTGTTAGGGATGTTTTTGGCTCTGTGTGTTGCAGTAAACTTCCACAGACACAGATTGAATGGGCTCAACTTTTGGAATCGCAGCAGCGTTACCATGAAAACGAGCTGGAAAAATGGAGGGAAATAATAAAGTCATCTGTGCTGTTATTAGATGAGGTAAGATCAAGCACAAGTTTGAAAAATGGGGAAATTTTATAACTGCATCCTATTAAAAGAGTATCAAACAATGAGGAATAATTATAAATGGATAGTTCACCCAAAATATACTCATTTTTATGTAATTCTAAATCAAAAGCCTTGCTTTCTTCAGCAGAATACAAAACGTGAAACCTGGAATGTATTTGTGTGTTTAAGATGTATTTGTGTGTTTACAGATGAGAGAGTCTCTAATGAAGCTACAGAAAGGTATCGAGTTGAGAGACTACGATTCAGACAGTGAAGAAAGGAGAAGTCGCTATCACTGACGAACAGAGTCCTGGCTCAGCCAATGTAATGAACATCTCCACATGTAAGCGACCAGATGAGCTGGGCCGGGGCATGATAAGTGGGCGGCACTGACTGAACTGCTCTCACGGTCCGGCTGCAGCGCTGTGAGGCCTTTCTGACAACAGACGCTGAAGGAAACCCAGTACTGTAATTTCTCTGCGATGAAAGAGCTGAAAAAATGAAGGAATGCAGTCCCATGATCATGAAATCGGTCGTCTGTTCAACCAGGGCTACAACAAACGCACCAAAACAATTCAACTGTCACTTCAAAACAGACACAGACTCTCTGGTTTAAACACTCGGAAAACTTGAGCAGATGTTGGAACTCGGCAGCATCCCTTTTTTAAACCTTTTGGAGTCTGGGACCAGATAAAGAAAATACGGGGTTACTATCCGAAAGTGTTACGTGGACATGTACACATTTATTTATAAAAACAAAATATGGAATTGAATGATATTATGATACACATGAAGATATATAATTTCTATGTAGAGCTATATTTGTTGCCAGAGTTCATTTGTAACAGGCTTCCATGGACAATCAAGGCTGGTTCCTTGATAGCTTGCGCCATGGTGCATCAACTATATGCAACTGGTATATCCTCCCCTGTTTGGAGGAATGACTTCCTCCGATTGGTTGATTTGCAATGGCCTCTAGGTTCCATCTACCAAGCATCATCAGCTGCATTCCAGTTTCCATACTACTGCACAATAAAAATACATACTTGGAAAAGGTACATACTTTTAGGTGTATAGAACACAGTTAAGCCACAAGTATACTTTTTCCATGTTCCGATCCATCTTGCACACAGCTGAGCTTGCAAACCTTTCACTCACTGATTGACGGATGATTTTTCAGTCTTTGCCAGTTGAATGTGCAGAGTAAACTATAGGAAAATACTGTCAAAACAGCTTGTTGAAGCAACATCAGCTCAACCAATGGCCTGAGTTTGAGAGCGGGACGCGAATTTGTCTTGAAAAAGACGGTTGATAACAAGCGGCTGAATGGGACTACGGAGGTTGTTTGGCAAATTTAATATCAAACCGAACAGGACAACTCGATTTTTAAAAAAGAAAGTAGTCTGTTTCTACAGTAGCTCACATTTAGATTTTTACTTTGGCAATTAGGATTCAAAAGTCATAAAAGTTTTGTTCATTGGTGAAGATATCATGATGAACAAAACGTGCAAGAATCATAAACCATTGTTGGACACAGAGCTTACTTTGTGCAATAAACCAAAAGCCAATGGAAAAATCTTTTCGGGTTTTTGTCGAGGGAACCAGGGTGATACAAACTTCTGGCCTGCAAAAAAATATGCCATCACTTCAGCACTCTATTATGAGGAAAAATATGGGAATTGGGATGCAGCCATCAAGTCAACCAAACCTCTCATGCAGTGGTTAACTACAGCAGGTCCACCCCAGCCAATAGCATCCATTCATTTGTGAATGAGTTACTGTTACATGAATGTGTTTCTGTTCTCCCTCAGGGTTAATTTATGTCCTGTGGGCAGCTGTCAACAACTTCATATTGCCAAGCTTTGACTTTAAAGCCATTCCATGTTTGTTTGTTTTTTTTTCAATGTTGTATGTTGTTTTTGTGTTTTGATGCTGAACCAGCTGCTGGATGGGTGAGAGATGCACATTGGTCATGTGATGTCAGAAAGTATTTCACATTGTTTTTATTAGCGTTGTGGAGCTGGACAGACATTTATCTTGATGTGTTCTTACAGAGAGACCAGCAGTGGGTGTGTTAAGACTGAACTGTGAAAAATCCAGGTTATGCTTGAATTTACAAAGAGAAACTCTCTAGAAACTTTGGCAATATAATAAAAAATCAACCTCGTGAAAATGGTCAAATTGACTAAAACCTCTTGAGGTGTCATACGCAAAAACTTGTGTTTTCTCATACAAAATTCCAACACACAAGTAGATGACGTATTTATAGTAGGAGCTGCGATCCTAGAGTGGCCTGTATTGATATTGAGCCATGGTGCTCATGTGGGCGACATGGGTTTGAATCTAGCTAATTTCCCGATCCTGTTCCCCTCTTTCCTCCTCATCAGGAATAATTTTAATCCTTAATCCTAAAAGCCCAAAAATAAAACTAGAAATGTATTTACTGGAGTTGATCTATTTCTAAGCAGCAATTTCACAATCTAAAGTTCTAGTTTGAATATTTAAACATCAAGTGGTTTTTGTGGAGTCTTTCACAGATTATATAACACAGAGTCCTAGTTTCTGATTAATGTAGATTTTGCCAGTCAACTTGTTTTAAGTTCATTAATAAGTCCAATTGGCATTGTATAAACCAATGTATGAACTGATGTGAAGAAACGGAGCTGATGGCTGTCTTAGTCCAGAACATGTGATAGATGTGAAACTTCTCAGACAGATATGAACCAGTCCAATTTGTTCAAAACAACTGGATCTTAGATGACCATTTTGTCCTGTGAGGTCTTGTGCATGACTTTTGGAGCCTCTGCTATCCCATGTTGGCTTTAGCAGCAGACCTCTTATCCTATTTTATAGCAACAAGGCCAATTAGGAAATGTAAAAATAGCACCTGTGGGCCGTAGTGATCAACTTGCACTGTTTATGCTAAGGGGTCAGTTAGCTGTTTAGAATAGACGCACACAAAATGCATTTTTCATGATGGTTATGTTCCTAAAAATCAATCCAGAACAGGGTTACAGTTCATTCATGTCTGTATTCATCCTCATTAAACGAGTATGCAGTATTAAATGTGCAATGTGTGTTCAAGTAGAGCGTGTAAGTACCGCTGAAACTCCACATGAACCTTATATGTGAATGTATTTTCTAGCTGAAAGACGATCCTTCATTTGGACATAACCTGCTGGTTTTGGAAGCACGGGTGATGTAGAAGGCATAATGTCTTTTGATGTCAAGCACTGGGAGGCCACAGCAATGGTGCCACATTGCTCACTGTCAGGCCCTAAAAGTATTATTTTTCAAGTTCTGCTAACAGTGTTAGTTTTTATTGTAGCCTTTGTGCACAGACAGGATGGTTGCTTTTCTATGGCCATGACTGTTATGGTCCAGATGGTTTGGAAATTCATATGTGGTATTTTTTTAAGGCCATGTCAAATCCAAGAGCAAAACAGATAAAAACACACCAGGTTATTCTTTGTTTATTTTTTTCCCCCTGAAAAATTAATATGTATTGTAATTACAACATTGAGGCTTTTTTAAATTATTTAAAGTTTTCTTTACAAAATGTATATACACACAAGTATACTGCAATGTATGTATATGTTGTGTACAGTCAGTGCACATCCTACATGCGCTGGCCGCACTGTGGGATCCCTGAGAAACAAACAAACAAAAAAAAAAAAAACTATACAGTTTGTGTTGTCAAGAAATAGACGGAATGAATAAAAGTATTTAAAAGAGAATTTTATTGCATGTTATTACTTGCTACATTTTCTGCATTTTACCTTTTTTATTATTTCCTCTCAACAATATTTATACACTGCATAAAGTGGAAGACAGAAAAGATCAAAAAAGATGTTAAATGGACTAAAATAACAATTACTCTAGTTTGTCATTTTATTGCTTGAATCCTGTTAGTGTTTGTCTCCACCTTGTGGCTGATACCACATACTGTAAATTTTTAAAATTGATTTTATTACCATTAACCTATGTAAACTGTGCTATTTTTGACATTTACTCCAGTGTCAAAAGTGTCCCAGTTTACCTGAATTAACTCCGAATTAAGTCCGTAATTGGTACTCCTTTTATCCCATAATGTTTTAATGAATAATTATTTGATTGTAATTTATCCACAAAGAAGACTTTGAAGGCATAGAAGGTAAATTGCAGTACTTGCTCATTTACAGACATGCTCTACTTGGAGATCTCTAGGGCCCTTTCTTCTAAATGCCCCAATTAATCTCAGTTCTTCATGGAGAATAATTCCTCCTAGACTCAGCAGAATGACCCATATAACTAATGAACAGAACAAAGAAAGGTTGCTACAGATGTTAAAAGATTTCTGAGGTAAGTAAATGTCAAATTTTAATTTATGACCAGAGGTTTGGAGGCAAATCAAGTGGCCAAAAGGTTTACATTCTTCTTATTTTCTCCAAATATTTTAGCCAATCACTATTTATTAAAATTAGTGACATTCAAACAAGCCTTTTTGTGATCACACATTAAAAAAAAAATAAAATAAAATAAAAAAAAAAACTCTAATAATGTGGTGGGGAGTTTTTAAGTTACAAAAATCCCTCATATTTACAAAATGAGTTCTTTTCCCCCTTCTAGTTTGTATTTATGAAGGTAAAACTAAAAGCGATACGACGCGACAAACTAACACGCTATTGGTCAGTTGATAGTGGTCGCGTCGCGTCGCGTCGCTTGTCTGCAGAGCGTCACGTTGAAGAACACCCGCCCATGAAGACTGCTGATCTCCTCCTCTTCCAGGAAGTGAAAAAAGGCGTCAAATAAGGAGGAACAAGGGAAACGCGTCCTCCTCACATCTGTCCCTTTCCCTCATTAATGCGTTGTTCACATTAATGTTTGAGACTGTCGTGTAACGCAGCTGTATGATGTCCACTAGAGCGCGAAACAGAGAGATCTGCGCGGACTGCAGCGCGCCCGGTAAGACTAACAAAACTAACATGAAACAAACGCAAACAGACAGTGCTGATGAGATCCTGTAGGGTTTTATTCAGACAGATGTTTATAACACTAATTTATTTTAGATTATTGTCAGGCAAACACAGTAATAATTCTTACGGATTACGTGCATATTGGTGCTTGAATAAAACGGATCGCGGTTAAATGACAATCCTGATATTCCCAATGGAAAATAGCGCTATCGTTAACTGATGATGTTCAGGCCCTCGGTTTTATTTATTTATTTATTTTTAAATAATTTCTCTGCGAAGCAAAACCCCATTTTAATTTTAATAAGACAAAGGGAAGACCAGATAATATGTGGAGACCAGTTTCCATCAGAATATGTAGTTGCTATTATCACAACAGTTATTGTTATTATAAAAATAAATAAATAAAATGCAAAATAAATAACTTGGTTTCAGCCAAAGTTGTCATCAAATAAATAAATACATACATAAAAATAAATATAGCGATAAACCAATATATTAGCCAATGCTCGGCCAAAAGAGAAATAAATATATATTTATTCATAATTTAATCACTTTATATGTAGATTTTTTTTCCACCCACAACCAATACCTACACACTACACACTTTATATTTGTTTTAGTTTTCCGTAGATCAATATGCAGAACTGTCTATTTTATTTTTATTTTTTTATATATATATACACAACAATAATTAACCTTAAGACATTACAATATACATTTTTATTTATGATATTATATTTATATAGCATGTTTTGCGATAGAGCAGGTCGATCTACTTCCATCTTTATTTTGGACCAATTTGACTGTTCAGTTTAAAATGCTATTTGTTACTCATAAAAATTAATGTCAGTAAAAATTTGGGTTATATAAAAAAAATGCATTAAATGAGTTACTGTAGATCCTTTGCTTTAATGACAAAAGCTCTGAATCCTGGTGATCATGTTCTTCAGTATTATTAGAGAACGATCTAAAAAGTATCTTGCGCTTCAATGGAAACAAGCACATATGGCCATTTGTACAAAGAAGCCACATGCTTATTAATGTCACAAGTGAAAGCTTATACACTATACTTTTCTCATATGTTTTGCTCAAACAAGTTTTGTAAGGGTCATTATGCGGCTAAGGAGGAAGAACGTCTAGAAAATAATGCCAGGATATGCCTTTTTAGGGGAATTTGTAACCGTGTTGTGCAATACTTGGTGACTCACAAAGCTTTTCTTTCTCCCTCTGAGATTCTCGCTGGGCCTCGATCAATCGTGGAGTTCTGATCTGTGACGAATGCTGTAGTATTCACAGAGGCCTGGGCCGCCACAGTTCTCAGGTCCGACACCTGACCCAAACTCCGTGGCCCTCCTCACAGCTCCAGGTGAAGAGACATGCTGCATGTTCTGATGGGGAGCCGCTTAGCTTTGCCTTTCCTGAGGTTCATTAAAAGGAAGTGGGGCATTGTATCTCAGTTCCTCAGACAAGAATAGAACGCAGCGGTTTGCACAGCTTCCCTCATCAGCCTCTTCTTTTGTTCTGTTTCTATTCTAGCTTTGTTTTTTTGCACCACACTGGAAGATAATGTCATTACACGTCACATCCAGCATCTTGAATTATCAGTAGAACCAAACAAGCCATATTAAAACATACTGCTTTAGGCTTAATTCAGACCTGTGGTTAATTACAAAAGCTGCCACAACATCCGTCTAGACCAAGTCATGCTGCCTTCACATGCTATCTTAGAGTTTCCCAGTTGTAAATACGACCTGAGAGGCCATTCATGTCCGATTTCTGGACAGGACACTCATATTTACGATAAATCAGATAGCTCATGGAGGCAGCATCAGTTCCTGGAGGGCCACAGATATGCAGAATTTAGCTTCAGCCTTAATTAAAAACAGGCCTCATCCAGCTAATCAAATACTTAACGCTTATTTAAAAGCTACAGGTATGTGTGGTGGAGCGGGGTTGGAACTAAACTCTGTAGCACTCACTCCCTCCAGGAGCTGAGTTTGACACCCCTGGTTTTTTCATTTTCTGTCTCAAAGTGAAAATTGAGGTGAAGTTCTTGGTGTTTATCCACAGATGGTGAAGTCCCTGTACAATAATGGAGCAAATTCAATCTGGGAACACAGTCTTCTGGATCCATGTTCCATCATGAGTGGAAAACGCAAAGCCAATCCTCAAGACAGAGTCCAGTGAGTCCCATATATCATGATATGTATGTATATATCTCATGTGTAGAACCAAACGAGTCTCTCAGCATAAGCATGCTCACTTTATTGTTTATCTTCTCTCTCAGCCCCAACAAAACGGATTTCATAAAGGCTAAATATCAAATGCTGGCGTTTGTTCATCGAATGCCGTGCCGTGAAGATGATAGTGTTACCGCCAAAGACCTCAGCAAAGTAAGAATGTAATAATCATAATAAGAGTGGACAAGAACCTCTGAGATGACAAAGACTATCAAAGATCTATGTCTGATGTGATCTTCAAGTTTCTGAGACCAAAACCATCAAATAAACCATGAATTCACTCTTGTTTTCAGCAACTTCACTCTAGCGTTCGAACCGGCAATTTGGAAACGTGTCTGAGGCTGTTGTCGTTGGGAGCACAGGCTAACTTTTTCCATCCAGTAAGTTTCAATGTTATTGCTAAATTTTCTGTTCTAGGTAATGTAATATGAAAACGACATATTAAAAACAGTATCCGTACCAACACTGAAACTAAAAAATCTGAGCATAGTCGAGCCAAATCAGTCTGCTAAAGGACAGATCTTAGATACCTGACCAAATATGTAAATACTGTATTCTACATGACTGTATATATAGATATCAATGCACTGCTAAGGTGGAATAAGGTTTCGTTGTTTTGCAGTGTTTGCTATTTAATCGAAGCGCTCCATAGCAGGTATTAAGTTGTATTGTCCTTAACTGAATTACTCCAATGAATGCCACGTCACTTGTTTTCTTCAGGAGAAAGGAAATACTTCATTACATGTGGCTGCTAAAGCAGGCCAGCTGCTACAGGCGGAGCTGCTCACTGTGTATGGAGCAGATCCCGGAGCACCAGACAGTTCTGGGAAGACTCCTATTGACTACGCCAGGTGAGAGAGAAGCAGATCTGAGGGAGCAACAATACAAAGATTCAGCATTTTCAGTTATGTTTGATGTTCTGTCATCTGTTATGCCCCACTATAGGCAGGCAGGACACCAGGAACTTGCAGACAGACTGGTGGAGATCCAGTTTGAGCTGACAGACAGACTAGCGTTCTATCTGTGTGGAAGAAAGCCAGGTCAGTCATAAGTATCTCTGTAATAACAGTGTATAGCATGTACCTCAGACTTGAGAGCCTGAAAAGATGTTTCTTTTTTCTCAGATCATAAAAATGGTCAACACTTTATAATTCCTCAGATAGCAGACAGGTAGGATAAGCTCCCTTTTGTATCACACCTCTCTTTATCCGTTTTTGATTATAATACTTAATTGCATGATTTGTTTTCTTTACTGGCTCCATTTGGATAAGAAATGTGTAAGTATGGAAACAGGACTTGTTGATCTTGTTAGAGTAAGTTTTGATCAGATGATAACAGCTCTTATAATTTTTTATTAATTTATTTTACATACAGCAGTCTTGACTTGTCAGAATTGGCCAAAGCAGCAAAGAAAAAGCTTCAATCGGTAAGTTGTACAGGAGTCTGCTGTTTTTGGATTACATTTTTATTATTACGACAACTATTTGACACCTGAGATTTGCTGTTTGAATAATAACCTTGTTGTGCTGCTCTCAGCTCAGTAATCATCAGTTTGAAGAACTAGCCATGGATGTTTATGATGAAGTTGACAGAAGAGAAACGGATGCAGGTTAGAAGTGTAATATTCTGATCTCTGTCCATTTTTCTCTTAAAGTTTAAACTCAGATTTTATCCTAACATTTTGAATGGTGTAATTCTTCTTTTGCGGTTATAGTCTGGCTTGCGACTCAGAACCACAGCACCTTGGTAACGGACACCACAGTAGTACCATTCCTCCCTGTCAACCCTGAATATTCCTCAACTAGGAATCAGGTACATTGACAAAGATGCACACTCACCTTCTTGAGTTTGTTTGATAATGTTTGAGTTTCCCTCTGTTCATGGTGTTTATGTTGCAGGGACGTCAGAAGCTTGCGAGGTTCAATGCACATGAGTTTGCGACACTGGTTGTTGATATTTTAACTGATGCCAAGCGCCGTCAGCAAGGAAATTCTCCTGATAATTTCAAAGGTGATTAAAGGGGGTCTTGGGTTTTTCTTTTATCATGGACTGTATAATGCATAAAGTTCAACTTCCACTATGTTTCTATGTTTCTGCCCAGATAATGTGGAGTTAATTCTGAAGGACATTGGGAACCGTCATGGCAGTGAAAGTCCAGAGATGGATCAGCCTGATTATGACAGTGTCGCATCCGATGAGGATACGGAGCAAGAACCAACATCTGGAAAAGATGAGCGGACCAAGGTACATCAGGAGTTTCGCTGGGTGTACAGTAGTGTGTGTGAGATCAAATTTAACTGTGATTTCTCCTCTCAGAGCTCAGAATCTTCAGACTTGTCGGACAGCCCCATCACTGTGCAGGAGTTCATGGAAGTGAAAAGTGCCCTCACTGCCTCCGAAGCAAAGATCCAACAGCTCCTCAAGGTCAACTGCCATCTTAGTGAGGAGTTGAGACTCATGCAGAGCAAGGTAAGATCACACCTCAAAATGATTTCATTTTTTGCCGTATCGCCCAGCCCTGCTCAACACTTCCACCTTTGCTGCAAATGTCTGACTCTGGTTGGTCTCTTCGTTTCAGTTGAACTCCCTCCAGAATGAGAACAGCACTCTGAAATGGCAGACTCCTAACAGTTTGGCAAGGCCGCAGGACCTCCCGCACAGGGCACCTCCACGTGGCTGTAGGGCCATGTCGATGTATGAGACCGGCTCGGGTCTAAGGCAGTACCACCCTAGAGGAGAAACCGTCTGCCCTGACACAACCCTGACTCTTCAACCACTGCCGTCAAATGTAAGTACAAACCAAACCAAATCTGGAATTGGTTGTGGCACTCCTGTTTCATTATTTCCTTGGTTTTAACTCATTTGGTAACCCATCACTTGAGGTATGCTTTGATAGCCCCTATTCTCTTTTTATGCATTCATATTTAAAAAAAAATCCCTTTGCCCACTCAAAACATAATCTGAACCCTTTCTAGATTGGGAAGGGTCCCTCGGTGACTGCCTTCTCCTCCCTTCCCACGTTCCCCTCAACTCTGTCCTGGTCCTGGGATGAGATAACCCAAAGGGTGAAGTACCTGCTCAGTGAACAGGCTGTTGAAAGGGCTTCTCTTCTATCTGTCCCCATTCACTCAGTGCATGAACCACAGATCTGTCCAACCAATGGACAACATGTTCCTCAGCTGGAGTACTAACGTTAAACTGTATGCACAGCGAGAGATGCCAGCCATTAACATTACTCACAACTCTGTTTGATGTGTAAAGCAGTCACTGGCTCTCTGACATCTCAGACTCAAAACATACTCTACGCAAGTACGTGAATGCAGATGCTTCTAGCTACACAAGTTTGATGTCGTCCATCGTTTTGAAATGTATCAATGTAATCCATGCGTTTACATTTTGCGTTTTAGCAGATGCTTTTATCTGAATCAGCTAACATTGAACGTATACATTTTATCAGTTCCTTCACACTCAGCTGAACCCATGAACTTGGTGTTGCTAGTGCCATGCAGTGGTTTGAAGATAGTCTTGTAGAGCAAGTTAAAGTTAGTTAAACTGTTAACATGTTTATACCTAGCTATTTGAATAATAACGCAGAGCAGATAATTAAGGCAGATGTTTGAAGGTAACTCTATCGCCCCCTCTTGAGACTTTGTTATTGGATCGGTAATGCGAGAACATGTTTTTACAGCGTGTTGGCCAAGCGCCTGCTTGTGACTGCTTGCATGGAGTATGTATCTGGCTTTACTTTACAGCTCTGTTATGCTGAAGTTTTGATTCTACACCAAAAGCATGATGGTTTGCTGTGTCTTCAAGCTTTAAGCTGAGTGAGCACCAGTTGTCAGTAACAGGTAGCATCCCTTGTTTCTGCAGAAAGCTCACTATGATTCTATTCCTGTTACAGGGATCCACATTAGACGCCCAGAGTGGCATGCCAGAAAGTGACTATGATAATGCACTGAACCACGTTGAGATGGATGAATCTGGGTTTGTCTTTGCACCTCTTGTTGTTTTAAAAAAACATATTCAAATGTTTATTTTTTTTTGTTGACGCTGAACCTGTCCACTTTACCCACAGGTCAATGCAGAGTAACTTTTCCAGGGCGAGCGGCTGGTTGGGCGATGGTACAGTGCCACAATCAGAAAACTTGTCAGAGGGTGAGTGTGACTCGTCTCTACCGTGCACAGAGGACGTCATCAGCAAAACAGAGCTGATCACTAAGAACATCCAGGAATTACTCAGAGCTGCGCAAGAGAATAAACATGAGAGGTAAGAAAATTAGTCTGGCCTTTTTTGGGCGACAGTGTGGGTAGGTTCAGTGGTATAAAATGGTCTTCCAGTCTCCAGTCGGAAACTCCAATGGCAATCAGCCCTGGGGACACAGTGTCTCCTTTGTCTGTTAAGAAAGGGATGGAATTGTGTCAACACAGCTGGGATATAACAACACATGACCAAGATGGAAGGACACACATGTAGATTCACAAATGGCTCATGCTTCACCATGAGTTTACACAATGCAGTGTGTTCAGTATTCACATAAGTTTCACGAACAGTCATTTGGATGTAATATTCTGAACACTGAGCCTTTGTTGCTCGACTTGTGCTGGTATTGAGTCTCCGGTCAGTGCCGATCATTATGCATTCATGGGAGAACGATACCATAGGTTAGCATTTCACTCACCCAGATCTGCACTTCAGCTCTCCTTTCACAATGTAAAAAAAAGTCACTGTGAGGTTGCTGTGGTGTCCTAGGTGGTTTTTACCACCAAGAACCACTCATTTTAAAAAATGGCTTTTCTTACCCTTGTTTTAAATTAGCATTTCTAAATATGATATGATCATTTTGTGATTTTTGTTTTCTTTATTTAAGGCTGTGAGTGTGAATCAAGTTTGTTTGGATGATTAGATGCATGTTTGGTTCTACTTCACATTTTTAGAATTTTTTTTGTAATCATAAATTAAAAGAATATTTTAAAATGGTAATACTGTATTTGAATCATAATTGAAATGATCCTTTTTATCAATTTAATAAGATAAAATAACATTTTTCATTGTATTTCTTTGTCGAAGCTTTGTCCTGTGTTCAGAGAGAATTCTTGTAGCAGTAACAGAAATGGCTACGTTATTCCCTAAGGTAAGCCTTGAGCCAACCAGGAAACTTTGCTTAAAGGTGGAGTAAGTGATTTCTGGTAGCCAATGTTGATATTTGAAATCACCAAAACAAACACGCCCCTACCCCAATAGGGTCTCGCCCCTATTTTGATAGCTCCGCCCCACACATACATAACGTTACGCAACCCAGGCAACGATTAGTTCTGTGAAACAAAGCAAAACTAATGTTGCTCACCTATCGAGAAGAAACAAAGCAACCTCGGTGTCCGATCGCATGCCTTCCTGCTCCCTCAGTTCTCTCCAGCACTGGAAAGCTGATCCGATATTTACACAGGTCCTACTTATTGTAACCGGACACGAGCAGCGCGGCGCGACAAAATACTATAGAACTCATTATAATCACTAATAATGCTGTCTACACTGGATCCCGATAGTAAACTGCTGCCGCGTTCTATTTATGACGTATTGACACAAATTTCAAATGATTTTCAACGGTCGCTTTGTTGCGTCCAGTGTAGACAGACTTTAGCTGGCACAACACGACAACTGTCGCGTCCGGTGTAGACACGGTGTAAGCCGCCTTTTGTTCCACAGATGTTTTCCTCTTTTGTTTTTTTATCCGCCATCTCTATATTTCTGTCATCGCTCGGCTTGGCTAATGTCCGTCCTGTGCACTGAGCGCTCTCTCCCCCGCATCATGAGTAGACACGCCCCTTACTGCTGATTGGCTACAAGTTTGTTTTTGTACTTGGCCCCGACTCGTTTTCTAAAGTGTTTTTGAAAAAAACACATACCCCACCTTTAAAGGGGTGATTGATTGTGATTTCACTTTTTTTAACTTTAGTTTGTGTGTAATGTTTTTGTTTGAGCATAAACAATATCTTGCAAAGTTACGATGCTGAAAGTTCAATGCAAACAGATATATTGTCTTTTAAAATTATGCCAGTTTAATGCCTACAGTTACGGCTCGTAGGGACTACAGTGAGCTTCTTCCCAGGTTGGTTACATCACAAACCGGGAACAACAGGGGCGAGGCCAGTTGCACTGCTTTAAAGAAGAGGAAGAGTTGTTGTCATGCCGTCAAAACTAGGGGTGCAAAAAAAAATCTATTCATATAGGAATCACAATTGTGTCTTCTAACAATTCTAATGGATTCACAAGTTTCAGAATCAATGTTCTAAAGCAGCGGTTCTTAATCCTGTTGGTCACGTCCCCCTGCTCTGCACCTCTCTCTCTCTCACCTGATTCAGATCATCAGCTCCATCCATGAACTGTGTTCCAATCATACACTTTACGAGAAGCATTAAACATGGACGCCTGTGCGGTTGCCGTGGTAGCGAGCAATACTTTCTGGCAAACACTTCTTACTGTTACAAAATAAACAATTACTTTACAAAAATGCTACAATGCAATCATGTATTCTGCTGTATTAAAGCTTTAATCTGGATAAAACCGTATATTAAAAGCTAACACAAGCAGTATCATTTACAAATAGCAATGTATCTAAAAGTATGAGACGACAACAACAAACAAAAAATATACCATTCTGAAACGTCCTGTAAGAGCCGTGCTTGCACAGGTTCTGCGTGATCCTCTTCACTAATATTCTCTGAGTCTCATTCAGGCTCAAACTGATAAGCAATATTGACGACGTCATTGTTTACAATACAACACCGGAGCACATGCCACTGAGGTGAGGGGCATGACGTTTCTGGACTGCACTCGGTGGTTTAGCGAATCTCAATACACTGGGCCAGCGAACCAGTCTGAGCCCACTGCATGTTTCTTAGGGAGGGGCTTCATAAAACCAGGAAATTATCAGAGCGTTTACAGGAGAATGGACAGAGCGGTGTAGAATATCCACATAAGGTAAATTATGTGAAAAATAATGCGTTTTTGTTTTTTTTAAATGATGCATTAACACGTTAGACTGCACCCCATAAACACAATCAAGCCTAAAAAAAAGTTTACCACCCCTTTAATGAAGAATATATCTATTTATAGCCTTGTCTAATATTTTTGCATCCACAGCAAGCACTAAATGGTTAATAAGGTTCTGAAATTGTCTCTCATTGCAGAGGCCATCCTCTGAGACCGTTCGCGGGTCCTTGCGCCTCTTGACCTCCAGTGCCAGCCGTCTGCAGGGCGAATGTCAAAAGGCCACACCACACGACTCCCAGCAGGTTATTCAGTGTGCCTACGACATTGCCAAGGCGGCTAAACAGCTAGTTACTGTGACTACCAAAGACAGTAACTGAGTTACAGTACAAGTGAGCGCCTTTCCTGTTCAATGTTTCACCATGTATGTTTATTTGCTATTATATTGTCCAGTATTATTGATGATCAACATAACACAGTTTGGTTTGTATTACTGCAAATAATGAATTTGTTTTTGAACTTTATGCGTACATACACTAACATAACTTTTGGGGCACTAAGCCTTGATAATCAACACCCTTTTTTGTCCTAGCTTTTTGGTGCCATTTTTAAATGTAAACTGATATTTGTTTTGCTTCCCATGGTGCTAATTAACTGATTTGTTATGTCTGTATTGCTCCTGTTTGTGGATAAACAGAACAAGGCCTTTACTCATTTAATACCAGCACATTTCAAATAAACCACATACAAAGTTGAAGTGAGACAAAACCGGAAATCATATATAGCTGTTATTGCTGAAATTCAGCTGGTGTATTAAGTGTTTCTTTGTCTTGAAAACCAGCTCACTCAACATGTGACCATGATGTAGATGTCAGGACACATTATGCCTCATTTCTTGTGCAATAAATAACTTAAGCCTCGCTGCAAAAGCCTACCTTACCTATCCTGGTGTTGCCATTGTATTAAGTATTCAGAGTGTATAGTATTATTATGGAGTGCTTTAGTATATGAGCTGTTATACCTCACTTGTGTGTGTGTGTGTGCGTGCTTGGGTGTCTGTTCTACACTTAAATATATGGTTCCTCACAAATGGAGACACGTCACTCATGATTTTACAATAGCATGTTTGTCATTTTCACTGTAAGTTGTGTGTGTGTGTGTGTTTTCACTCATTGTTCCTCAATCCTATCTAGTCCAAATGTACTCCTTTTTAGTTTCTGTGCTCTTTGCGGTTAAATCCTAGGCATGTGTGTGAAGGTTTTCATTCATCCAGGTCATCAGAGAATGTCAGAGTTTATTCAAAGACAACTGCAAAATTAAATCTTGTTTCTATGAATTCAGTCCACCTGATGTTTTAGGGATGCTCTTGTGTTAATTTGCGTGTCCAAAAAATGTGTTTATCTGTTGCCTTGTCTGAAATAATACAAATAACACAAACAATTGCCTAATGGCCACCAGCTGCTGTGTTAGTGATTCCGGTATTATGTGGTATCGCTTTGTATTATTCAGTACATGTATTATATTTATATACAAGTTATATATGTAAGCTGCTAGTTGTCAGTCATGTATGCAACTAATCTGGTGCAAGTTTATCAGATTTCCTGCTCTAATATCTGCTGGATGTGTACACATGCACTTACCTGCTCAGAAGGTCACGTTGGCCTTCATATGGGATATGCATCATGCAGTTGATGCTGCTTCAATGAAAGTCTTGTTACTAAATATAATAAATTGTAACTGTACTCAAGCTTAAACGTGTCATGTTTTAATGCATGTCCATTGTTATTTGTATTAAATAATTATACTTTCCCGTACTGTAGTATGACATCCAAACATAAACTGCACTGTCTGAATGCAAGGTGTTGTCACAAGTGTTATATGTAAGTAACTACAACTGTTTAAAAGTCTAAAACTTTCCAGGAAGGGTATTTAAAATGCTGGCATGATTTATTAACGTGGCCTCACTGAACTCATTTCGGTCTTGTTTCCTTCAGTCGGTCACTTTGTCAGTGGCTCTTCACACCTGTGGAACATTTTTTTTTTCACGATACTACGGACGAATTACGCACGAAGCGTGCAATAAAAAAAAGCTATACTATTTTCAACAATTTATATTTTATTTAGATGATTTGCGATGGCACTTTTGCTAGATCATCAGTTTGCGCCGCTGCCTGACACCAACGAGATCGCTACGAAAACATTTCTGGAGTCAGTTTCTCATCTGCCACCTTTTTTCGGTGAGTCGTTAACTACTACATGTGATTTCACTGTATGTAAAGTATGTATGTTTTAACTCCTTTAAGGCCTGATGAAGCCTATAGATCAAATAAGCTGCTTTTAAATGGAAACAAAGGACTGGAAGCATCAGTACGCGTTGAGTACAGCATATTTTTCATAAGCCATTGCATTTCACATTTTATTTTTATTGAACTTCTGAATGTCTAAATTGTCCAAAACCTGTGTAATAAACAACAATAAGGTCATTAAATATTGAATGGACAGAACCGTTCTCTTCCCGGAGAGGGAGTTAATGGATGTTTTCGATAGTTATACCACACGGTGGCGCTGTTATCACTGCGTTAACCTGGGCAAAATGTCCCAAGTATTTAAAATGTGGGTACAAAAATGTTGCTTTAGTTAATTCCTGTTATTTAACGTTTGGTGTATTTTAAAGTATTTTATTCGATGCTTGTTTAATTATAGTTTTAGTATAGTACTGGTAATTTAACAGTGCATTTATAAATATATTTTATATATATATATATATATATATATATATATATATATATATATATATATATATTTAAAAAGACCTATTTGATTCTCTATATGTATAGATTTGATTCTTTTAATTTGTTTCTTTTTTAAGTAACACTGCATGCCCTCTATAATGGTCGTATATATATATATATATATATATATATATATATATATATATATATATATATATATTTATAAAAAAAAAATTTTTTTAAATATATTTTTAAAAAAAAAAAGTGTTTTATGAAATTATTTTTCAGATTGCCTTGGTTCCAAGGTTTTTGCACCGATTAAGGCTGACATAAATGGAAACATCACAGTAAGTCTGAGAATTAAGTTATGTATTATTCATGTTTTGTCAGTTTTTAAGCATAATTTCCATCATATTCCTGTATTGAAGCATTTTCTAAATTCCTCCCAATTCTCACAAGAAAATTAAAGCTGTCTATGACTCAGATCCAGTGAAGTATGAGACTCTTCAACAGATTCTGTTAATCGAGAAAAGCACCTATGGCTCAGAGTGGCCTAAAGTTGGAGCCACACTGGCGCTTATGTGGTTAAAGAGGTAATTTGTTCACCTAGTCACACTTTCTGCGTGTCTTTTGTCCAAAATATAACAGCTACAATCTCGTTTTTTTTATATGTTTCTTCCATGTCCATATCTTTAAATGCTTACAACAAATCACATTAATAGAAACTAGAACTGCACAATCACATTTGTATTATAGATCATGAAAAGGTTTATTTATATGATTAACAAAACCTGAACATAAGATTGCTAAACAAAATGCAATTTGCTAGATGTACTGACAAAATGTTTGCTTAAGTTTATTTATAAAATGCAATCAAGAAATGTAGTAAGATGAAAATATTTCAATATTTAGGGGTGCGTCGGGTCAAAACCAAACCAAATAGAATCCGTTACAATCAGTGATACTGTATACACTGGACGTCGTGTTACCTGTGTTATGTGCGGGATTGTTTACATTAAAATGTAGCGAGAGCTTTAAAGGCTATACTTCAAAAAATAAAAATACAAATAAAAAAACCGCCCACCTGTTCAGTGGGTGTTCCGGAAGAGATGCAAATGCAGATTTGGATTTTGAAATCGCGTTTGATCGCACGTGTCTTCTTAAATTAATCGTGAGTCATCAAGCAACAAGATATTTTAACCGTTATTTGTGCATATTGTTATATTATGTACAGTTTATGATGTTCACTTTTGGTCTTTTCTGTAGAGGCCTGCGGTTCATTCAGATTTTACTGCAAAGTCTAGCGGATGGAGAAAGAGATGAGCAAAATCCTAATCTTATTCGCATCAATATCACTAAAGCCTATGACCAAGCCCTCAAGAGGTACCACGGCTGGTTAGTCCAGAAGGTTTTCAAGGTGAGTGTTTTCTGTAGTTTTTGGGGGCATGTCTATTTGTTTTGCATGTTATGAGGCCTGGAAGTCTTGTAGAGAATTATCTTGTTAATACATTGTCTACTCTGTGTATAAAATTATTTTTAAAAATAAATAAAAAAATAATAAAATAACCCAGTTATCACAAACAATTAGAAAAATCATTAGCTAGTGGTATGTAAAAGGTATGGCCTTTTTGAGACGTTGATTGCTTATCTAGCATTTTGTTTGGTTCTGCTGTAGGCTGCATTATTTGCTGCACCATGCCGGTCAGATTTTCTTAAAGCTTTATCCAAGGATGAAGAAGTTGCAGAGGATGATTGCTTAACAAAAATTCGTCAGTTCTTGATAAACTTTACTGCAACTGTAGATGCCATTTATGAAATGTATTCCATAATGAATGCTGAACTGGACTACTTAGTTTGAAACATCCTACAAAAGGTCAGTTTCTGAAGCTATCTTTAATGCTGTGTGGTTTTCATACACAGTATAACATGTTTATGAGGGTCTTAAAACTGTGAGGTCACAGACTCTGTGATGACTAAGAACTTTTGTCCTTGTTGTTGAATGACTGTGGTTGTTTAAGCTTGTTTGAATGTAGCATTAATGTTCTAGTGTTTAGTGTGGATGAGGATGTGCTGTTTCATGAAATGAGGATTCTTTATCTTCATTGTTCAACAAAAACAGTTGCCTCTATTCTTCAAATAAGAAATGATAAGGATTATGTTTTGCTTAAAGGGGTCATCGGATGCAAAATTCACTTTTCAAGTTGTTTGAACATAAATGCGTGTTGGAAGTGTGTGTACACATCCATCCTATAATGATAAAAATCCACCCAGTGTTTTTTTTTTTTTTTTAAATCCCTATTTTAAAATCCCCTTTCTCAAATCAGGCTGTTCTGAGATTCCTGTCAGAATGACGTAGTTCTGCACAGGCCCCTCCCACAATAGTTGACTGACAAGGCCGTCTTACCTTACACCTGCCCTGAGTGAGCTGTAAACAGTCTGACCGCCATTGTGTCGACTCCGGTGCAGGGGAGGACAAGATGTCTCCAATTGAGCGATTGAGGTGCTTTGTTGTTGGATGTAATAATGAATATAGCAGTCGTCATTTACTCCCTACATCTGAGCCGCTGAAGACGCAGAGGATTAATGTTACTTTCGATTTGAAGGGAATGTGCCGATCTCCGTAAATGCGTCTATGTTCACGCGAATCATTCGTGATCCAGCCTCACCTACAGAAGTGAGTATAAGGGTTTTTTATGAATCTTTGCAAATCGCCTTTCCTAATAATGTGCTAGTTAGCCAGTTTCGCGGCTGAAGTTCACAGTCTGCTCGTCACCACACGGAAGAGAGGGGTGGGGTCAGCAGAGTCATTAGCATTTAAAGCAACATGGACTAAAAAACAGCTTGCTGAAAACAGAGCTGATTTTGACAGGTTTAAAAAGGTGTTTTTTACACTACCATTGAGAAATTTTAACCAAAGTATGTTATAGACTTTTAATTAAGACCCTAAAGAATCATATCAACTTGTGCAAAATGGGCATCCGATGACCCCTTTAAAGACCCAGTAGTGCAGGGGTCACCAAGTTCGGTCCTGGAGGGCCGGTGTCCTGAAGAGTTTAGCTCCAACCCAAATCAAACACACCTGAAGCAGCTAATCAAGGTCTTACTAGGTATACTTGAAACTTGCAGGCAGGTGTGTTGAGGCAAGTTGGAGCTAAACTCTGCAGGACACCGGCCCTCAAGGATCAAGTTTGATGACCCCTGCAGTAGTGTTTTATGAGTGCAATAATGCATACTATATGAACAGCTCCTTTCCTCATTGCAGGAGTCCTCAAGTCTGGATGTCGAGATCCTCTTTCCTGCAGAGATTAGCTCCACCGTTAAACACACCTACCTGCAACTTTGTAGTAATCCTGAAGATCTTAGGTGTGTTTGACTTGAAGTGGCGCTGCGCAGACCAATTGGTGTATGACATCAAAGTACCGCATCACCATTAATCAGTCTGCGCAGCACTGCTTCAAGTCAAACACACCTGTTGATTAGCTCGTTCAGGTGTGTTTGATTAGGGTTGGAGCTAAACTCTGCAGGAAAGTGGAGGTCCAGAGTTGAGGACCCCTGCCTTATTGTGTGCTCGCTTCCTTTCAACACCCTTACATTAAACCAGTGTGGCTTTGTAAGGCACATTGCCTATAGTAATTTAAAAGGTCAAGATTAAATGTGTGAGTGTTCTGTAATTCACTTTTGTGTTTTTAATAATTAATTAATCATACAAGCATTTTTTCATGCAATAGAGATTTACGCAGATTCTTTTTGTAAAGCATAAATGTTTGGTATTAAACACTGTTTGGTTGGAAAAGCAAATTGTACCATTCCATTTGTATTTTCACGATGAAGGGGACAATCACAGCAACATGTATGTTACGGGATTGTAATTCAGTCCTTTTTAGTCGGGTTTGAGTTGTTCATTCATCACGTGACACCCCCATATACTTAACTAATGCAGTCTGAGCCGGAAAGAGAATTGATTAGTTCATCTCTCGAGTCTTCGGGTTTGAGTCGTTTGTTCATCACGTGACACCCCCATATACTTAACCAATGCAGTCTGAGCCAGAAAGAGAATTGATTAGTTCATCTCTCGAATCTTTCGAGTCATTCGTTCTTTTGTCATGTGACGTGACAGCATTGAATAGAGAAATTAGTTAATTTACCATCTTCCTTACAAACAGGTGCATAGTTATTATTATTATTATTATTATTATTATTATTATTATTTACTCTTACAGTTACGGGATGCGTTTCTAGTCTCAAATTGTAGCTTTTTATTTCTTACAGTTTATAAATATGTGAATTTCTGTCATGATGGTTCTTTTCCATAACACTGAATGTGGGAACAAAGGTATAAAGAGTTGGTTATTATTATTATTAAGTCTCTTTCCAGCTCAGATTGCATTAGTTAAGTAAATGGGGGTGTCACGTGATGAATGAACGACTCAAACCCGAAGACTCGAGAGATGAACTAATCAATTCTCTTTCCGGCTCAGACTGCATTAGTTAAGCTTATGGGGCTGTCACGTGATGAACAAACGACTCAAACCCGAAGACTCGAAACAGGTGAACTAATTCCAGTACAGAACCTATAGGATGTTGCGCATGCGCGACTGATTGAATCACTCCCTGAGACGACTCGTTCTTTCCGAGTCACATTAAAGATTCGTTCAAAATGAACGAATCGTTCAAGACCGACCCATCACTAGACAGCACACAGGAAGAGCTTTACGGCGGATGGAAATGGCAATCGCATCCATTCCTCTCACAAATCAATCGTTTTGCCCCGAAAGACTTGGAATATTAATTTTTTTTTTTTTAATAAATTATGACTGTAGTTGTATCTGACTGTTATATCTTGTGTTTTATTGACAAATGGTAGGTTTAGCGGTAGGGGTTGGGTTACCTGGTCATAAATGTGTAAATAGTGTAATATAAATAAAACTGTTGTGACTGTTTACATTGAAAAATCACACCCCAACATATATGAAATAATGGCAATATTATTGCACAATATATAATTTAATCATGATGATAAGCCTTTTGCGTTGGCATATTGACGCTAAGGGTTTCTTATTTAAAGCAATGGAGGACCCTGCACGTCGAAAAATGGCGCTAAAGGGGTACTCTGTGCATCAAAAAGCAACGCCAAAGTGTCCTGACCAAGTGTCAATGTGACGAGACTGTGTTGATGAACTAGTGTTTCTGCATCAGAAACAGATAACGTTCCTTAGCTTGGCAATGTTTCTAAGGTGGAAGGGGGATGTTTTTGTAACATGTGAAATATGATTTTCAAAGGTCAAGTAGCTGTCTAATACAATACCCAGCTCTTTGACTTGACTTTGAATTTAATGGAATAAAATTACTGGCCATCCAATCTTTTATATCTTTAACACATAATAATTAATACACATCTGAGTATCATCAACATGACAATAGCAACTAATTCCGTGTTTTCTAATAATATTTCCAAAGGAATGCATCTATACTGAAAATAGCAGAGGGCCTTAAACAGATCCTTGTGGCATTCCATACTTTACTGCAGTGTTTCCCAACCTTTGTCTTGTAAACGTTATTACCAATAATGCCTCAGCTCCTATAATTAGTCACTCTCTAATCAAAATTACTGAAAATATAATGTTACAACCGATTAGTGTTACAAGAAATATGTCTATGTTATATCTAAATGTGGCACAACTGTATTATAATAATTATCATTATTAGAATACATCACAACTGTACGCTAATGTTATAGTTACCTTTTTCTCTTATTTATTCTTTCTCTCCCTATCTTATATTGAAAGGCTGTGGAAAATGTTTACATTCTATGTTTATTCATATATCTGTCTTTGGATTTGTTTGTTTTTTTGTTTTTTTTCTTTTGTTGGTGTTTGTTCATTTTTCTGTACTTTCTGTCTACTGTCATTTTTCAGTTTGTCATTTTCAATAAAAAAATTAAATAAGGTATAACAGTAGTATTTAGGTACAGAAATATAATTATTAAATTAAAAATAACACGGCATACTGTCACTGTATAAATTAAATATAGATTTATCTTTGTCAAAGCTGTATTTTTGTTCGATTAACTGACAGACAGCAGCAGATATTTATGCTGCTGTTCCTTTGAATGAATGGATCCAATATAATGATACACATTCGATTTCCTTCTGTGTTGACAAGAATACTTGCGGAAACTGATATTTTGAGATAATTTTGTGGGTATGTGTCAAGGAGACAAAAGAGAACTGATATCTCTGTTTGCATGTTGTCTGAGACGTTTCTCTCTGTGCACGTGTTTTGTGTACACAGAAAACAGTGCATGATTAATGAATACTTTCACCTCTTCTTGCGCTTGAATGGTAAACTTGAATGTGCAAATGATAACCTTTCACTCTTTGATTGTTAAACTTTGCAACTAATCTGCGAACCACATGCATGCCAATCCATGGGGCCTAATCCGTATGGATCACAGATTTTTTTACACGACGCACCTACTCTTGCCAGACCACACCCCATTTGGGAAACACTGCTTTACTGGCATTAACTTTGATAATTCCCCGTTTAAATAAACAAATTGCTAATGGTCAGACAGGTAGGTTCTAAACCATTTTAATGCCTGTCCCTGAATACCAATATTATTTTGTAATTGATCTTAGAATATGTCTTGATCTATAGTGTTGAAAGCACCACTAAGATCAAGTAAACCTACTGAGATGCAGCCTCAGTCCAGTGCTACAAGCCAATCAATTAACAGTACAGTGTCTATGTGATGATGGGGCCTGAATCATGATTTAAATTTTTAAGATATCTTTTTTTTTTTTTTTTGCAAGAAGAAACACAATTAAGCTGACACATTTTTTTCTAATATTTTAGACATGAACTAAAGATTTGAAATGGACTCTAACTTTCCAGTTCTCTAGGATCGAGTTGTGTTTTCTTAATGACAGGCTAAATAACTGCTAGCTTGAAGGGTCTAAGGATGTGACCTATAGAAAAACAATACTCAAAAGATGCAAAATAATTCATTTATGAATTGGACATCTGTATTGCTCTTATGAAACTAAAGCTATCATATAGCACACAATGGACTATGATATTATGTTACTTTATTTTGTATTCATTGTGATTACATGGAAAACAGTATTCAGGATTTGTCATTCTGAGTTCTACAGTTTTGGATGTATGTGAAGGTGAAGAGAGTTTTTATTTTTGGGAGAAATATTCCTTTAATAGCACAACTATAATCAAGCCAGATTATGATTTGAGTGACTCTTTTTCTTCTAAAATCTTCTTAAGATTTAACAGATCCTATCAAATAAAAGACATTCTTGAATTAGTGATCAGTTCAAAGTGTGTTACAGTCTCACTTGATCAGTTAACGATTTGTGAATGATTTGATTCTTTTCAATGAACACGTTAAATCGGTTCACAAATCGAATTGAACATTTCATATGCAAATTGCACTGATTGGATTACAGCTGTTCCCGAGTCAACAACTCACTTATTCAGATGATCCAGTCAGAGAGAGTATCCAGCTAAAGTGAATTCACAAGTCTGACTCAAAATTAGCCAAGAACACAAAAAGATTTTGATACATTTTGCCCTATATGACATCAGCTTTTTGTAGTATATTGTTTGTCAACATACACGTTTTCCTTATTATCTACTGGAGTAATATTTTATTAGGGTATCTGTACTTTTACTCAAGTATTTGATTTGTATACTTCATCCACCTCTGTAAAGAAGAAAATAATTATCATTTAATGTAAAATACAATGGGCTCTGCAAATGGCAGTGTGGGTGGGCCTCTATCAAGGTAGTCTCATGAGTTGACATGACATGTACAATTTCGTGTCTTTGTTCAGTTTGTTTACTCTTACTGATGTCAGAAAACATCAATGATGTGCCAACTTTAAAGACCAATTATAATTTTGATTTATGTTCTTCATGTATTATTGCTCCAGAGATGATCCTCCACTAACCCAGTCATTAAAGGTGTGAAATACTGTAAACATGCGCACACACACACACACACACACACACACAGAGAGAGAGAGTGATGCAATAGCTCCTCAGATGCAATGATCAAAATACAGGTGCATCTCAATAAATTAGAATGTCGTGGAAAAGTTAATTTATTTTAGTAATTCAACTCAAATTGTGAAACTCGTATATTAATTAAATTCAATGCACACAGACTGAAGTAGTTTAAGTCTTTGGATCTTTTAACTGTGATGATTTTGGCTCACATTTAACAAAAACCCACCAATTCTCAACAAATTAGAATACTTCATAAGACCAATAAAAAAACATTTTTAGTGAATTGTTGGCCTTCTGGAAAGTATGTTCATTTACTGTATATGTACTCAATACTTGGTAGGGGCTCCTTTTGCTTTAATTACTGCCTGAATTCGGTGTGGCATGGAGGTGATCAGTTTGTGGCACTGCTGAGGTGGTATGGAAGCCCAGGTTTCTTTGACAGTGGCCTTCAGCTCATCTGCATTTTTTGGTCTCTTGTTTCTCATTTTCCTCTTGACAATACCCCATAGATTCTCTATGGGGTTCAGCTCTGGTGAGTTTGCTGGCCAGTCAAGCACACCAACACCATGGTCATTTAACCAACTTTTGGTGCTTTTGGCAGTGTGGGCAGGTGCCAAATCCTGCTGGAAAATGAAATCAGCATCTTTAAAAAGCTGGTCAGCAGAAGGAAGCATGAAGTGCTCCAAAATTTCTTGGTAAACGGGTGCAGTGACTTTGGTTTTCAAAAAACACAATGGACCAACACCAGCAGATGACATTGCACCCCAAATCATCACAGACTGTGGAAACTTAACACTGGACTTCAAGCAACTTGGGCTATGATCTTCTCCACCCTTCCTCCAGACTCTAGGACCTTGGTTTCCAAATGAAATACAAAGCTTGCTCTCATCTGAAAAGAGGACTTGGGACCACTGGGCAACAGTCCAGTTCTTCTTCTCCTTAGCCCAGGTAAGACGCCTCTGACGTTGTCTGTGGTTCAGGAGTGGCTTAACAAGAGGAATACGACAACTGTAGCCAAATTCCTTGACACGTCTGTGTGTGGTGGCTCTTGACGCCTTGACCCCAGCTTCAGTCCATTCCTTGTGAAGTTCACCCAAATTCTTGAATTGATTTTGCTTGACAATCCTCATAAGGCTGTGGTTCTCTCGGTTGGTTGTGCATCCTTTTTCTTCCACACTTTTTCCTTCCACTCAACGTTCTGTTAACATGCTTGGATACAACACTCTGTGAACAGCCAGCTTCTTTGGCAATGAATGTTTGTGGCTTACCCTCCTTGTGAAGGGTGTCAATGATTGTCTTTTTGACAACTGTCAGATCAGCAGTCTTACCCATGATTGTGTAGCCTAGTGAACCAAACTGAGAGACCATTTTGAAGGCACAGGAAACCTTTGCGGGTGTTTTGAGTTGATTAGCTGATTGGCATGTCACCATATTCTAATTTGTTGAGATAGTGAATTGGTGGGTTTTTGTTAAATGTGAGCCAAAATCATCACCATTAAAAGAACCAAAGACTTAAACTACTTCAGTCTGTGTGCATTGAATTTATTTTATACACGAGTTAAGTTTCACAATTTGAGTTGAATTACTGAAATAAATTAACTTTTCCACAACATTCTAATTTATTGAGATGCACCTGTATATACAGGCAAACAAATGAGGTCAGAAGAATGCAACATGCTGCATTTTCGTTGCTTTCCCTTACCACCCTGCTGAAAAAAACAATAGAATCCCAATAGAAACCATTACAGAAAGTCCAATGGTTTCCATTAAAATACCATTATAAACCATTAGCTTTTTCCAGTAAAACCATTACAAAATTCCTTTTTGTTGTGTGTTTTGGGCATTTTTCCAATAGGATGTAACATTCCACCAATAGAATGCATCACATACCATTAGACACCATTATAGTTTCCATTAAAACCAATACAATTCCCATTATAACCATTAAAACCATTAAATTTTCTATTGTGTTTTGGGCAGGGTCCTATTGTTTTTTTCAGCAGGGCACTGATCTATAGAGTCGACAGTCCTACAAAGATATCAATACCACGATTAGTTTTAACAGTAAACAACCAGTTCAAAACCGCCTAGGTGTATTGTTGCTGCAAATGTAAACCGGAGAAAGCATTGACGCGCTGTCGCACCCAAGGGGCCGTCTGACAATTCCACCGACTGGGTTAAAACGTCCAATGTATTCAAATTAAAATGACTTTTAACACTTAAAATAACAAACTGTCAAATTGTAAAGCTTGTATTGCTCATAGTGATTTACTACAGATGAGATTTTGCCAATACATCTCTTTATATATATATATATATATATATATATATATATATATATATATATATATATATATATATATATATATATCTCTACAGTACACAATTATTTACATATAAAAAGGTTTTTTTTTTCATGTTCCAATGGTTGTAGTACGTTGAGGTTAGATTTTGCCAATATCTCCTTTATGGTATGTACAGTACACAAATATCTTTTTTAAAAACTACAGTAATTCACCAAAAGGGTTTTTCATGTTCCACAGGTTATAGTACGTTGTAAAATTTTGCCAATATCTGCCTTATGCCGCGTTCCAGGCAACCCGTAACCCGTGTTTTTCCAACCTTCTACACGTGAAAGTGCACTGGAACGGCAGTCAAACCCGTGACTTCCCACCCGTGAACTCGTACTGGATCGATGTGCTCTAACATCACATAGCCCGCGAAAAAACAATGGCAGCCCCTACAGATACATTTCCAAATATACAAATAACGTAACATAAAAGGTATAACAGCTTTTCTTGCCTTATGTGCCGTTTTCCTCCTCCGTTTCCCTCAAATAAGCAAGGAGTAGCACCTTTGGCGATAGAAATGATTGTAAATGAGCATAAGCCCAGTTCGGTCCTCCATGCTGGTTTGTTTACATCTAGCTACCACAATTCCTTGCGCTCAGGCAGTTTGGCGTGACTTGTCTGGAACGCTACAAAGTCATGAGTCGTGGTTTGAAGTCGTGACTTACGGGCTCAAAAACCTGCCTGGAACGCAGCATTACTGTATGTACAATTCACAATTGACCTATCGGTAAGCCCCGCCACCCTTAGTTACTGTTGCTCCCTCGGACAAACAAACGGAGTTGCTGACTGTCTTACAATGACAGCTACAGTGTGAAAACCTTGTCCCACGATGTTTTTGCACAATTTTGGACACAGAAGGCCTCCAAATGGGAATTAAATATTCCATTAAGGGACTTATAAAATATTTAAAAATAAATACGGTGGGTAACTCGAAGCGAGGGTTTACAGATCACAGTGCAAGCGGGAGAAGTCTCATATTACGGTCGGCCATCACGATCGCGGATGACAACATGCAGGATCAACACTGTTCATGTATCGCAGGGTACGATTAAATTAATGTACATTTAACCAGTTTAATATGGAGAGGCACTGAAATGTAGACCTTCGTTTATGTGTTTTTTCCCTACACTGTACAAGACGCAAGAACAGTCTATTTAGGTTTGTACATTAGCATGGACTCACTAACTTTAACGTTAGCTAGTTTTAGCCAGAGATACCTTGCTAAAGCACAAGATAACATTAACGTTCTGCTTAAGCAGATGAAAATTGTAACTTAATGAGTGCATGACAACCAGAAAATGAACGTTTTTGTCTTCATTTGTATTGAGGTTGAATACTTAGGGACATTTTGCTCTTTGTTTGGATTCAGGAAATGTAATAAAATAAATTATATTGCCCATCCTCTCAGGATACCTGGAATCAGTTTTACAAGTACCCCAGGCACATCGTTTTTCCATTTTTGAAGCATAAACCCCGTAAAACCGATGCAAGCTTCGGATCTTCCAATGTTTCTCTATGGCGCTGAAACTTAAAGATGTCCGAGTTCCGCTCCCCATGCAACTGATACTCGACTGCCATTGGCTAGTCTGCGTTCGAGGGGAGGGGCTTACCGATAGGTCAATTATTTAAAACAAAAACAAAAAAATCTGTAAGACCTCAAAAGGAATTGTTCATGTTCCAAATGGTTGTAGTATAAAATATTGATGTACTTTATGTACATTAAGGGAGGTATTAGCAAAATTTCACCTATAGTAATTCAGTCTAGTCACTAGGAAGGTACTACCATGTTTGGAGCATATTTAAAATAAATAAATAAATAAATAAAATAAAATAAAAAAATTTAAACACTTTGTGAATTACAGTAATTTCTTAAGAATAATTATATACTGTATGTACAGTGAGGAAGATATTGGCAAAATTTCAACTGTAGTAAGTCAGTCTGGTCACTAGTAACATACAACATTTGGAACACGAAAAATCCCATTTTGGTGAATTACTGTATTTTTTTTTTTTTTTTCTTAAAAATAATTGTGTAGTGTACATAGGGAAATTATTGTCTAAGGCGAGTTATTGGCAATATATATTTAGTTTGAGTAAATTATTCATTTACTGTAAACATTAATTTGAATAAATTATTGGAATTTAATAATTAAATTTAAATAATTTAATAAATTATTACTTCGTTTTGTACTGTGAGGTAAATTTGCAGACGGTCTCTTAAAGCAGCCTAGGCGAATATGCAGAGAATATCAAACCTAAAACTATCACGCTTGGTTTTCTATGGGAGAAAAAATGCTTTGGTGAAACTTGTTGGTTGTGGGCTCATATTCTGGGCTCATTTTTTACACTCAAATTTACATAATATACAGTAATATATTTTATTAATTAGATGCTGAATTTAATCATTTATCACTGAGGCAACAAACCACGTTAAGTGTTTTCTTTATGGGAAATGTTTAACGTGCAGTTTTGAGCGTTCCGTAATTTGCGTTCATATCCTCATCTGTTTGCATCATCAGTAAGATCTGAGTTTGATCTTTTAATAGGCTTGTTTGAGATGAGCAAAATCTGCGCAGAACCGATCACCGCGAGATGCATGCCGGTTAGAAAAGTGTCACAGTATTTTTTATTTTTATTTATTTTTTTATTAAACATATAACATTCACAGGGGATACAGTCAAAGCAATAAAATACATACACAACCAGAATACAAAACAGTAAATACCTCAATAATAGTAATAACAAAAAAGAAATATAAAGAGAAACACAAATAAATAATAGTTACCATAAACATCTTTTAAAATAAATAAATAAAAAGTGTCCGAGTTATGTCTGCCTTGTTCTGATGTCATGCTGACGTGTGCCAAAAAACTCTCGCGACGGCGGGCCAGCTGTGTCGGATTGAGCAGTCGCGCACTGCGCTGACCAAAAGCATGATGGGAAACGACTTGCTGACGACACAGCTTCATGCTCATTGGTTCAGACAACAGTGATGCTGCGTTCTCTGCTAAAATGTTTTATTTATTTATTTATTTTTTAAATCTGATTTCCTGTGATTGTGTATTTAATGTAATTAATTGCTTTGTCTAATTACCTAGTTTTTCACTAGCCACGTATAAATCTTTTCTCAAAAACACAAAAATGTACATTCATGTTGCTTACATATTATTGTAGCACAGTTTGTGCTGAATACAATAATCAGACTTTAGCCATTAATATGTTTTAAAGGGATCATGAACTGCCTCTTTTTTTTTTTTTAATTTAGTAATGTTCTCTGAGGTCCACTCGTAATGTAATCAAGATTTTTACATTAAAAAAAAAAAAAAACAATTTAGAAGTAATAAGCTATTTTCTGTCCTGTTTTAACCCCCCTCATCAGAACGCTCTGTTTGAATAGGCATGGCAGATTGTAGACTTACTGCTGTGATTGGCTAATAGCTGTGTATGTTTGGCAGTGTACATTTCTCATAGATGGATGCTGCTGTGATTTAGGTCAAAAACGCATAACTTAACTTACTAACTTACTAAGTTCTGTTACGACCCGGGGTACCACCTGTTCCCTAAACGGGATCTGTTCGCCTCTAGGTGGCGTTTTAGGTTCTGGTTTGTGTTGTGTTTTTCTTTTGTCTGTTTGCAGGGTGGAAACGAGCGGTGCAGTGGATCACCGACGATGAGTTGACTGATTTAAGGATCTCTGTCCTGCGGTGTGGTGTGCCCCGTTTGAGCTTGACTTCTCTCCAGCACCAGACTTTGAGCCGCCTTTAATACTTTTGTTGTTTTCTTTTCTCTTCCCTTTTTGGGTTTATTTTTAGTATAATTTACTTTAATAAATGTTTATTTTGAGTTAACTTACTCTGTGCGTGGCCTCCCCATTATTGTTACGCTGCCCTGAGCCTGGTAGTTTGTAACAGTTCTTACTGACATGGTCTGGATCGTCATTAAAAATAAAGTCCATTCACTCTTTTCTAATATTGGGATCAGAAGAAAGGCAATGCAAACACTGTTTTTCCACAACTTGGCACTGCACAGCCTCTTCTTGTCTTCAGAGAACCTTTATCGTTTGGTTTCTGCGTAGACCTGCGCATTTGCCTCTCTCATAACATTACATGTGCAAATCAGTGGGCGGGGTTAAACAGGGCTAAACATGTAGCAGCAGGCATTGATCTGAGGCTACGGGGGCGGTGCTTATCCACACTATTACATCATAAAGTAGAACATTCCAAAGTCTTTTTGGCAGACTGCCTTCAATATAAGCTGTTTTAGACTAACAACAAAGTTTTGAGTTCTGAAACTTACAGGATGTTTTATACATTATACATTGACCTTTTATATGTCTAAAGATCAAGGGAATTTTGGTTTCTCAGTTCATGACCCATTTAAGATACTGGAAAAAATAAATGAATGAATGAATGAATGAATGAATGAATGTCAGGGCATGTCAAAAGTTCTCCAGGGCCCCAAAACCCCCTCAGACGCCAGAGGGTTAAATCACTGGACCTGCAGTAGAATGCAGCAGCTGTTGCATCAGTCTGTTGTGTGTGTTTGTACCTTTAATGACTGATTCACTTGAGGATCATCTCTACATGTAGCACAGGTGTTAACAGCCCCCTCAGGTGCACATTTCAGAAATAACTAGCCATGATGTCCATAGGGCTTCAGAGTTTACTGTAACTGATTTCTTGATAAAACATCAAAAGCACTGTGTGTGTGTGTGTGTGTGTGTGTGTGTGTGTGTGTGTGTGTGTGTGTGTGTGAGAGAGAGATATGGAAGCAGAATAATGACAATAGTTTTTGAAACATAAAGCATGCTGAATTCCACAAATCGAAAAAAAAAGGTTCATTGCAATTAACAGTGCTTGCATTTTAATTCCTTGTATTTCCAGGGCTTGCATTTTTAGGTCCTGAAATTTAACATAGTTGTTTATTTAAGCTGTGAATATTTCAATTAAAAATATTTCACACACATTTTCATAATTAAAAATTCAAGAATTCATATTCACCTTCCAGAATTCACTTCCAAAATATTCAATCTGTTTAAAAATACGATGTATAATATTCGCTGCCACAAAGTCGGTGGTTAAAATTCGGCAGAAAATTCAGCGGTGAACATCCGGGAACCGCAGGAATAGCAGTAGAGCACCGATGCATGATCTCCAGCTGATGTCAGACGCTCACCAGCAGGTGGCGCAAGCGGCTGTTGATGAAGGCCATGTGTGGATCAAGCCATTCATTTACAAAAACTGATTTGCAGAAATGGAGCAAGCGCTAAGTAGAAGTTTTGATTATAGGGGCCAGTATAAACGTGGAAACGCTGATTGTGTGTGTTTAATTCAACATCTTCGCTGTTTCCCGTAGCCTACATGTAAGCAGCTTTCTCTGCCACAAAGGAGATTATAATGCTCTTTTACCCAACGCTGAAGTACAGAACTAACATCACATCTGGAGAAGACATATATTGCTTTCGGTTGCTTAGTTTCTGTAACTTTGTATCATGGCTTGTGTGACGCTGTGCTGTAATACTGGGGTTCCCCTCATACGTCACACTCCAGGATTCCCCAACGACTCAGTGAAATAATATAGTGACATAAGACTTCAGATCTCAGAATACACTTTACTGATGATTATGCAAACTATATCGACAGTTAAGTAGATGTAGAATATGAACAAACGCGCAAGATTTCACGCTGTTTCCCTCAGAAATCGGTTCAAGAAAACGCATTACGCGGCTCAGTAGTGCACTAATGCAATGACAGCTATCAGGCTTGTTTGAGATGCGCCTCGCCTGAAATGTAGGTGAGAGCAGGCGGCTGCAGTGAGGGGAATAAACGCAGTCAAGACGGACAGTTCTGACCTCTCGAAGTGGAACAGATACCTACGAGATCAAAGGCGGATATGGCGTTATTCTCACTCATGTGCTGTGCTGCTAATAAATGTGATATAATTTCAGTTCTGTTGCTTTTATATGAATATAAATATGATGAACAAGACACTCAAAGTGCTTGCTATTTAATCCCATACGAAAGGTGTATTTATCATCCATTTCTACTTTAATGCAAACGTATTTTAGATTTTTTTATAGAAATATGACAACAATCACATATCTCACACAGAGAACGCACTGTCATAGTGTTTGGGAATATTCAAGCATAATTTAATTTTAGCCTTGTTTGTATCAAAGAAAGAAGGTAATGTTTAGCAGTTCTAGTATGGCATCAATTTATTAACCCTCTATGGTACCGTACAAAAAATCCAAGTCACCTTCATTGGTAAGTAAAGAAGTACTTTCAAAATCTTTAAATTATATATCATAAAACGCATAAAATTACAAAAAACTTCATGTTGCCTCAAGACAACATTGTACGGTAATGGAATCACATGAGGCCATGCAGGCATACTAGGTTATAATACAAGTATATGATATTTGTAAGGAAAAGATTTAGAATTATCTAAATTTGCATTTTTGCATAATTTTGTAATGTATTTGTAAGAATTGAAATTCAGATATTATATATGCACATATTATGATTTTTCTGTTGAGAGGAATTGCTTTCTCAGCTTTTACAAGGTGTCATAAGTGAGGAAGGAAATTTTACGTGCATGTGCTTGTGTATGTGCATGCTTGTAAGGATAAGGTACATATTAGGATAAGGTTATGATGATTTTTAATTTTTTACCTTGAAACAACACTGATTGTAATGTTTTAATATGATAACTGATATGATGGTTTGGTTATACTTGCAACCTACAATGGTACAATGTTGCCTGAGAGCAACACCTGGACATGAAATGTTACTTTTTATTAAATATGAGATGTGCAATACATTAAAAACCAGATAAATCTGTCTGTTCAAGTGTTTGGTTAAAGAAATTTATGTTGTCAGTAAATATATTTATTTTTTCTGCATGAAAATGTCAAGTGTTTCAATCTGTCCATTGTGGTACTTGAGGCAACAAACTTTAAAAAAAAAAAATAAAAATAATGAAAATGTTTATTGATATTGTTATAGTGTCCAATTTTAAGCAGGAAAAACAACACAAACACTTTTTTCCACATTGATATCATTTTGCATACCAAATTTTATCAAACAATGAACATTACTTCAACTTAACTGAAAAGTTACAATAGAATAGTTAAGCTCCAGCCTTTAAATGCCTTTTGGATGAATCTGAAATTACTTTGTGTTAAATGTTTTAACCCTTTGAGGCGTGCTGTAAGACATTTTAATCATTCACTTTGTGATGAACCACCATGATATTACATTTGAGCCTTACACAGTTAACACAGATTCAACATGACTGATGAGAGTGAAGCATAAAGTACATAATATCTATCTTTATCATTTATTTCAGTTAAATTTTACTAATAAGCTAATGCAACACAGCTAAACACTTTGTTACTTAACCTTACTGTGTTAATAAGTTTACTTAATTGTTAAATTCTGAAAACCAACAGAACCTGCATTTGAAGTGAACATCAGAGTATATTATACTCTATGTAACAAACTACATAATATTAAAATACATGTAGTGTAAATTATAACTATTATGATTATCTACCTTTATGACTTTATAACAATTGGAGTTTATGTGAAATTGGTAGTGATGGCTTTACCGGTTTAATTACAATTGATGTTCTGTTAAAATGTTGACCAGAGAGAAAGCTGGCCGAAATATTTTCAGAGTTAAGATGTATTTTACTGTCTTTTTAAACCATGGGTAAAATAAAGCGTAGACCATAGGATTCAGACCTGAGTTAATATACACGACCCATGTCAAAACATTTATGGTTGTGGAAGAGATTACTGTAATAGAACAGATATAGTAGGGAATATAGCAAAGCAGATAAACTGTCACAATGATTCCTAATGTCAGAGCAGCTTTGCTCTCAGATTTCCTCCTCACTGAACCTTCATTTATGCATTTGCCACCCTTCATCAGGGTGTTTATAACTTTCACTTGCTGATGTACCACATAGAAAATCCTCAAATAAAAAGATATGATCAGGATACAAGGAAAAATAAAAGACATGATCAGATCAGTGACTCTCCATGCAAAACCCATCATAACAGAACACTCTCCATAACACATGTCTGTTCTGTGTGAAATGTCAAAATATCCGTTGCTAATTACAAAGGCAGTGTTATAAGTTGAGGAGCAAACCCAGCTCAGACAGATGCTTATTAATGTTTTAGTCATGGTTATTTTCTGTGGGTACAGTAAAGGGTGACAAACAGCCACATAACGATCGACAGCAATTAAAACTAAATTACTGAGAGATGCTGAGAGAAGCATCGCAATAAATATTGAATAGAGTCCACAGAAAATGTCTCCAAAGTACCAACACATCTCAATCAGCCTAGTGGCCTCTATGGGCATCACAAGTCCAAGAAGCAGGTCGGCCACAGCCAGAGAGAGAATGATCAGGTTGGTTGGAGTGTGAAGCTTCTTGAAGTGAGAGATGGAGATGATCACCAGCAGATTCAGAAACACAGTCCATGCTGACAGCAATGATACAAACACATACATGATATTATATTCATGACTGGAGTGTTTTCCCTTGATACATGATGAGTTGATGGCAGGAAAGCAGTATTGAGTCTCATGATCCTCTGTCTCATTGGCCATGATTAAATCTCCTCCTGTTAGGGGCTTGTGCTCTCCTTACTGTACCTTCATTTATATACAGTAGTGTCTGGATCAGACTGACCAGCCCATCTACCGCCCACTCTGATGCAGCATAATGACATTATTTTCCTCCAACACTTTCAAGCTTGATGTGACTGATGTTATCTAAAGACACATTATTTAGGACCTATACAATATTCCTGCAATATTTTATCTAATTTTTTATTTTTGTAATTATTTACCAATTAATTATCTAGAGTATGTTGGCCCTCAGTAGTGTAATCTGTTCCACTACAGTTTCATAATGAACCAAAAATATTTTTAAACTTTCCATATTTACCTAAAAGGTCTCTAACATTGTGCTTTGCAGTTTAATTAAATATGTCTCTCACATCAGTGACGCCCCTCAGTCTGTGGTTCTGTTAGACCCTAAGAGGATGAGGAAGATGTGAGCTAGAACTCTTCTGGACCATTAAGTTTTTGTGCCAGGCTTTACGGCCTTGTCTTTCCATTCAAACAAAGATTCTTGGATCTTAGCTGATGTCTCTTAACAGCCGATAT
This sequence comes from Spinibarbus caldwelli, assembly GCA_039654775.1. Taxonomy (NCBI): domain Eukaryota; kingdom Metazoa; phylum Chordata; class Actinopteri; order Cypriniformes; family Cyprinidae; genus Spinibarbus; species Spinibarbus caldwelli. Next base: position 6,572,884 of record CM077266.1, on the reverse strand, counting down.
AAATAATTGTAATTAATCATAATTAATTGTAATTATTTGTATACAATTCCCTTTTTGAGCTAATTTGCTACATAGGAATGCAACATTAGTGCTGGCTCTACCTACTTAACATTGGCAGCTGCATAGGGCCCTGTGACCACCAAGAGGCCCCATATGAGGGGTTCAGACAGTAAAGTCCGGTAATGCATTGATAAAGCTTGTCAGTCACATGTGTTAATGTTTGCAAATGAAGAGTCAGCAGTATCAATCTGGTGAAGAGATGAGGGAGATGAGGAAAAAGAGGAAAGATAGTGAGCTAGATCCTTCTGGATTTTCCCGGTGGGCCGACGCACTGAAGGGGCCCACAGAATTTTTTTATTTTTAGTTATTTATTTATTTTGTTATTACCAAGGACCATCACGCAGGGACAGCGAGCAGCCAGTGGCCCATTGGTTTGTCTCCTGTATTGACAGACAGCGTAAACCACCCAATCACAATGCGCTATAGACGGAGCGATGAAGTATTTTGCTCCGCCTAAAGAACGCTTCACCGCAACTTCTTCCTCGTCGGCTTTTCCCACGTTTTCACAGCAGCTTTATCAAGAACAGGCTTGCTCTGCGGTGAGTGATGCGGGCCAAAGAGCCAGGCAGGAGGAGAAGAGTAGAGCAGTTGAATCGGTAAAGTGCTTGATAGGGACTCGCAACGGAGGCAGGCATCTAACCTATCCTAACGTGTGCGCGCGCCACGAGTGTAGAATACACAAACAGTTTTTAATAAAACGTAAATTCATCCCCCGCGATTTTTTGGCCAAGTCAAGTGTTTTCATAGAGGTTTCCATGGGCCAATGCGAATTAATCTAGATTTAAATTCGAAAAGACACGATATTGTTGGACCTGACGTTTTATTCTTATCTAAAACAACTAGATGCAATGATACATATCTACACTACCAGTCAAATGTTTTTGAACAGTAAGATTGTGGATGTTTTTTAAAGAATTATTTTGTGCTCACCAAGCCTGCATTTATTTGATCCAAAATAGGAAAAGCAGTAATATTGTGAAATATTTTTACTATTTAAAATAACTGCTTTCTATGTGAATATATTTTAAAATGTAATTTAGCCTATTGCTGTGATCAAAGATTAATTTTCAGCATCATTACTCCAGTCTTCAGTGTCACATGATCCTTCAGAAATCATTCTAATATGCTGATTTGCTGCTCCAGAAACATTTATTAGTAGTAGTAGTAGTAGTAGTAGTATTAGTATGGGTATTTAAAACAGTCGAGTACATTTTTTTTTTCTGGATTCTTTGATGAATAGAAAGATCCAAAGATCAGCGTTTCTCTGAAATAAAAAAGCTTTTGTAACATTATACACTATACCATTCAAAAGCTTGGAGTCAGTATAATTTTTGTTTTGTTTTTTGGGAAAGAAATTATAGAAACTAATACTTTCATTTAGCAAGGATGCTTTAAATTGATCAAAAATGATGATAAAGATACGCTGAAATGTATCTGAACTAAGACATGTGGGAGTGCTGGAGAAATCAAGTGTACCAAGTCCTCTGTCTCCTCAGCCATGTAAGAGATCTTCAGACATGAAGAGATTGAGGAGTTAAATGAAATCAAAGAGCTAAAAGAAGATTTACAATATTAGTGCCATTTCAGTATGAAAACAGAGAGAGAGAGCTGAGGTAGTGGAAAGGAAATGAAATGTAGTTATATCAGAAATTATTCTCAATGCTTAACATCAGCTCTCAACAGTTTGCTTGTGGACTCTTTGATTCTCTCTGATTGACTGGAAGGTGTGCATTAAAACAATGAATGCATAGATCATTACAATCAGTTCAATCATCATTCTAAATTAACGTGCAGCTTTTACTGTAGCACACATATACAGTCAGAATGCTAGATCTAATGACCTGTAACCAAAGAAACTAATGAAATTTAACTTAGTTTTACCCTTCCAGTCAAACTGTACTCCACAAACATTAAAGGGTTAGTTCACCCAAAAAAAAACTAAAAATCTGTCATTAATTACTCACCCTCATGTCTCCCAAACCCGTAATACATCTGTTCATCTTCAAAACACAAATTAAGATATTTTTGATGAAATCCGAGAACATTCTGACCCCTCTATAGGCAGCAATGCAACTTTCACATTTAAGTTCCAGAACAGTAGGAAAGACATTGTGAAAGTAATCCATGTGTCTCCAATGGTTTAACTACAATTTTGTCTTCTGTCGCATGAACACAACACTCGTGCGTTGTGTTGCTCTCGTAAATGCACATTACAGATCAATATTTTTGTAAATAAGTGGTAATTTTTTTTTTTTTTTGACGCAAACACTCATGTCGCTTCATAAAATTGAGTTACTGGAGTCACACAAGTCTCTTCTCGCCCGCACCCGCACTCGCCCATCAAGAGTTGTCCCGCGCCGCACCCTGTTGCGTTGGATCCCGCGGTACCCCCGCGGGAGTGCAGGTCTCTAGTCCATGGCTCCCATCCCTAAACAGGATTTCCCATTGACAATACATACGGGTGTGACAAAAAGGGAAGGTGCAAGGTCCCTGGGTGCACAGGAACACCCAAAGTGATGTGCAAAAAGTGTAACATGCACCTCTGTTTCACAGCAGAGAAGAAGTGCTTCTTGAAGTTTAACACAGAGTAAAATCTCATTCCAAGAAGTACATGATATGACACGACACACTACATCAGGGCTGGGAAACTTCGATCCTGGAGGGCCACTGTCCTGCAGAGTTAGCTCCAACCCTAATCAAACACATCAGAACCAGCTAATGAATGTATTTTAAGATCACTAGAAAGCTGCAGGCAGGTGTGTTTAATTAGGATTGGAGCTAAACTCTGCAGGACAGTGGCCCTCCAGGACCGAAGTTTCACAGCCCCATACTACGACACAAACCTATGTCTGTATCAAATGCAATATATCAGTGTTTCAAGTGTCTTTTCCTTTTCACTTAATGATTTCTTGACATTTTTTTGACAGATTTGTGATTTTGTATTGCTCTCTGAACATTGTCTTATGATATTTGAATGGAGAATTTCCTCTGTGATTTTGTACCATTGTTGCGCAACGTTGCCCTGAGGCAATGAAAAAATATTTTTTGGGATGGGGGGTGAGGGGTGGTCAAAAAAAAATGTTTTATCAATAAAATGTTCCTAAATAAACTAAAAAATAATGTGAATTTTTTTTTTACCATGTACCATCAAAATGCATGCAGTAGAGGGATATTGGAATCTTGCCAATTTACTACCAGGTTATAATTCATCACTGTCTTCCATATATTTGGCTTTACTGTGCAGATCAGACGATGTTTGGACATATGAATATGAAAAAGTCCTTGAGCCTTTGCTGCAAGATCTTTCTGTTTTGGAAAGCCAGGGAATTTTTATTGCACAGTGTGGTTGTTTTGTTAAAGGCACAATGCAAAATGTCATAGCAGACAATTTGGGAGCACATGGAATTGCTGGATTTTTAGAGAATTTTCCATGTGTGCCTGTTTTGTATGGCGCAAAATCTGAAATTCAGGAGAAAGAAGTGAGTTTGGATGTTTTTGCTCTCTGAAGCAAAGAGATGCATGAAATGCATGTCAGATTAGCAGAAGATACTGAAAAGCCTTTTTGAGGTGTCAAAAGATGGTGTGTTTTGTCTGCACATGTTTTCCATTTCAATGTCAGTACTGGGTTACCCACCTGATATTGCTCATGACTTATTTGGAGGCATATTACTGGCTTGTTATTGGCTTGTCAGAATTTGGTGAGTTTGTGTAGATGGTTGTTGTTGACAAGAATTTGAGTTTCATTGTGAAAGAAATGACTGCATGGTATTGGGAGCATTTCAGGGCTTATGAGTTGTGTCCCACTTTGTAGGTTTCTCTCATTCACCTTCATGCCCTTGTAGATCATTACCCATTGGCAGATTACCAGATTGGAGGACGGCAAATGGTGGTGCTTAAAAGACCTGTAAACCCCAGAAGTTAGATAAGAATATTTCATATGTTAATACATTGTGTATACATTAAAAATGAAACCATGTATAGCACATGCAACTGATATTGAGATGAGATTGCAATTCATTGTCACTACACTGATTTTAATTTGTATTCTCTTTTTCATAATTAGATTGACTAAAGATGTGTGTGAAGCTCAGAGTCATTGTGGAAGAAAATTACAAAAAATCATACCATTTGTCAAACATTTGGTATAATTAGAGAATTCCATCTTCAGTACATGGGCATAGACTTTAATGACGAATTCATGAATCTGCCATCAATTCAAGATATACAAGACAAAAGCAACATTAAGTTTGTTGACCTATCAGAGCACTCTCATATGAGCCTTAACTCTCCAACCCAGCATTCCCCAAGACAAGCTTCAACATGGAAATGAAGTTTTTTTGTGAAACTGGAACCTTTCTGAAGATGAGCCTAGGGCTTAAGTCTGGCATTTTAGAAAAGTTGCCTGAAGAAATTTTCAAATACACAGCATACCCACATGATAGTAAGATAGATAAAGTTGCAAAGGCACTAATTGATAAGTTTCCATGTTTGAGAGATAAAGGATCAGTGAATGGGTATGGTGGGTGGATGGATAGTCAGCCTCAAACATAAAATGGCAAACTACAGGACAAAGATGCACAACATCCGTTGTCCTGAAGTCACTCTTAATTCATTGAAGAACAAGTCCAGGGATGAGTGCTTTCCAGCCAAAATGTTAAGAAACCTAAAAGAGCTGAAGTTAATTATTGTCCTGCTCACCCTGCTGGAGAAAGAGATGAAAGCCTTGAAAAACTGAGATGTGAGCTGCTGAATGATTTCAGACAGAGAAACAGAGCATCTGTTGTGAGGGAAAAGATGTCAAAAACATTCTCCTACAGGAGAAGAAAAGTTGTACAGGACAGTCCAATGGTTGAACACTTTAAATTCCAGTGTCCTGCACTTTTCCAGGTAGAAGAGGTAAGCTTGTGTTTACTTTTTTCTCATTAACATTCATCTGTTTTCATACACAGGTATTAATGTACTGTATATGCTCTCCTTAGGCCATGTGTTAATAGAGCTGAGAACAGATTCACAATTTCAAATAGAGAGATATTAAAAACCATTGTGGCTGTCAGCTAATTATTTGTTTACAAAATTCCTTTTTATGAACTAGGTATCTCCATGTTAAATGGCTATTTTCACCAGCTTAAAAATGGTTTTAAGTCAGTTATTTCTATCTTTTGCTTTGTGTCAGTAGGAAAGATCAGTTTACATTTATAAACATTCATTTTGTCATTAATTGTAATAATCCAGTGAGATTTTTGTTTACACAAGGATTCTGACAACAGCCAGTGCTCCTCATCTCATCATCATTTAGTCTGTCTGGAAAGACATTCTGTGCTGAAGTTCAAAAAGCAATGGACCAGACACCAAAAAAGGACATTATCTACGCTATTGGAGATTTCAGTGCCAAAGTGGGAAGCCATGCCGAACCTCACGTTATGGGCAGCTGTGGCTTGGCGAAGCGGAACGAAGCTGGAGATCATTTAGTCCAATTTTGTTATGAGAACCAGCTATGGATTCTATGAAAGCACCCTGTTTATTATATTTTCTTTATTTTTTAAAAGCACATTGTTTTGTTGTTATTATGACTATACACAAATAAAAGTAGACCTTTTGCAGTTTCAAACGATACCTTATTCTTGTCTGTACGATCAAAACTCACGGAGTATTTTTAGTTATTTTTGGGGTCATGAAGAAAATACGAGACAGACCGCACTGATGCGGGCTTCGACCACAAAGAGTTAACCTCTCTGTGCTCTCTGTTCCAAGCACACCTGATCCGCCCTTGGTGAATCCCTGCTTTGCTGTGGTGGTCATCTGTTCCACTGTGGGGATCTTTGCTCCTTTCTGCACTGCTGACCTGGTGGTCCTCTGTTTCCGCCATGGCTTCCTGTTCTGTTGGCTCCGCCATGGCTCCATGTTCCTCTGGATCTGACCTGGTGGACTCCTGCTCCACTGTTCCACAGTCTGCCACTGCTCCCTGGCCCAGGTCCTCCACCGTTTCACGATCTGTCACTGCTCCATGGCCCAGGTCCTCCACTGTTTCACGATCTGTCACTGCTCCATGGCCCAGGTCCTCTTCTACTCCACTTTAATTTAATAGTTCATTAAAGATCGCAAACACAATTCAAACACCAACGTGATTCTATCCCTAAATTACAATGATTTGTCTGTTTCATTCCTCAACCTTTGACGTGTGCGATCAATGTTGTGATCACTTGGTTCATACGTGCAGCGTACGATCACACCAGTCAGTGTGATTTTAACATTTAAATTTGTGTTCACACTGCAGTTGACCTAAAGAGAGCAGCTGTCATCTGTCATGAATGAAACAGCTTCACAGTCTTTTCAACCACACAGTATCATTATTTCTGTGTTACAAACATTCAAATCACATAAGTACTGGGGTCAAAGTTTATAGTTCAAATATAAACTCTGATGTGTATGGTAGCGATTAAAATAGAGTAAATAACCTTTTGAAAGTAATTTGACACTTCAAATGAAGATTTATCGATTACATTGTTACGCCAGTAGGTGGCGAAAAGGGGCTGTTAAAATGTATTTGTCTTTGAATCATACAAGAGATTTGTTCATCCAGTAATGAAACAAGTTCATCTTGAGTGAGTCATTGAATCATTCATTCATAAATTACATGTGATTTTTAGTTGTCTAATGTTTTTTCTTCAGAATCATGAGAGAACCACAACTTCCATTGGGAAAAAAAAACCTCAATTTATCCAGAATCGTGCAGTTCTATTTTGCACACAAACCGCTCTTAAAGAGTCCAGTTTTTATGTAGCCTGTTGATTTTTGTTCATGGTATTCAGCTCCAATAAATGGTTTGCAAAAAAGAGACACAGGATAAATGTTTGATATCATTATTTAATAACACTGGAATCGAAACTGGGAATCGAAAAGAATCAGAATCGATAAGCAGAATCGGAATTGATCAAATTCAAACGATACCCAACCCTAATCCTGACGGCTATTTATTTAAAGTTGTTCTGCAATGATAATCTTCAAGTGATTTGTTCATTAAGGATGTGAAGGTACAATAGATGGTTTAGAACTTTTAATATTTATTGCACAGACCACAACAGTGTTCCCTCAATGAGGGAAAAGTAGTACTTATACTTCCAGTTTGCGAAAGCTACCTTTGAACTCGTTGGACTTGCCATCGCTCTGACTCCTGGTCGTTGGTGTGTGTGAATACCCACACTCTCTGCCTCTGGTTGGCAAACGATGGAAATTTACTCTACCTAAGCCAATCATCATCAGTTATGTGGGTGTCTACCACCCCACCCCCAACACACACACATCAGAGAAAAAAAACTTTGCAGGTCCTATGGCTGAGAGAGAGCCTACTCGGATGAAAACCGCATCAGTGAACTCAATTATAGTAACGCCACATTTTATTGTCAGTAATGGTAACGGCGTTGTAACGGCAAACAGTAATTTGTTTGATTACTCTTTACTGAAAAAAAATAACGCCGTTAGTAATGCCGTTTATTCATAATGCCGTTCTTCCCATCACTCCTAATAAGCAGCAACTTAGGGGTTTATTGAGGCAAAAGTCATAGTTAATGGTTTGTTAATAGCGAGAAATGGACCTTAAAATAAAGTGTGACCGATCAGTATGATCATTAACAATGAGAGTTTTATCATTATTAGTGACACGTGAAGTTCTTATGAACAGAGGCCTGCAAAACCATCTGTTTTAGTTCTCTTTTAAAATGGGCACTTAAACAGGCCTCTGTACATGAAGTTGCATATTCAACTCTTATTCAGAAATTCCAACATTCCAGCACAAGTGACTTTTTTTCTATCCAAACTATAAGTCTGTACATAAGACAAAAATATGACTCATAAAATTGAAAACTTATGCTTTTATGTCATACTACATAACAGGCATCAGCATAAAGATCAAGAACACTGACATTTATTTAACGCACCTTTAATGGGATAGTTCACCCAAAACATTTGATTCTGCCATTTACACATTCTAATGTTGTTCCAAACCTGTATTCATTTCTTTCTTCAGTGGAGCATGTGAATGATAATCTGTAAAAATGTCCATCAGAGAGGATGCTGGCTGAAATATTCTAAGAGTTAGAATGTGTTTAATTGACACTTTAAACCAGCGGTAAAATAAGGCATAGATAAGAGGATTCACTCCTGAGTTTATATAAAAGGTCCATGTTTAAAATGTCATTGTCGCAGATGGAATTGCTGTGGTTTCTGTAAGAGTACAGATATAGTATGGAATCCAGCAAAACAGATAAATGGTCACAATGATTCCTAATGTCAGAGCAGCTTTACTCTCTGACTTTCTCTTCACTGAAACCATTACACATTTTACTCCCTTCATTGAGTTTATAACTTTCACTTGTTGATGTGCAACATAAAATATCCTCAGATATACAGTGATTATCACAGTACAGGGATATAAAAAGGAAATGGTCAAATCAGTGAATCTCCAAGCAGCACTAAACATGACAATACATTGTCCATAACACAATGTTATGGGCGAGACATTAAAATATCCGTTACTAACTGCATACGCAATACTATAACTTGAAGACCAAAACCAGCAGAGACAGATGCTTATTAAAGTTTTAGTTGTGGTTATTTTCTGTGGGTACAGTAAAGGGTGACACACAGCCATGTATCGATCAATGGCAATTAAAACTAAATTACTGATTGATGCTGTTATAAGTACTCCCATGATTAACATAAACAGTCCACAGAGAGAGTCTCCAAAGTACCAGCAGGTCTCAATCAACTTGATAGTCTCTACAGGCATCACAATAAGTCCAATAAACAGGTCGGCCACAGCCAGAGAAAGAATGAGCAGGTTGGTTGGAGTGTGAAGCTTCTTGAAGTGAGAAATGGAGATGATCACCAGCAGATTCAAAAACACAGTCCATGCTGACAGCAATGAAAAAAACACATACATGATATTGTATTCATGATTTGAGCGTTTTTCCTTGATACAGGATGAGTTGATGGCAGGAAAGCAGTATTGAGTCTCATGATCCTCTGTCTCATAGGCCATGAGTGAGTTTCCTCTTGTTAGGAGTTTGTTCTGCTCTCCTTACTGTCCTTTCATTTATACTGGATCAGACTGACCAACCCATCTACCACCCACTCTGATGTTGTATAATGACGTAATTTTTCTAAGTCTCAACTTTCATTGGAACGCAGAACAACTGTGTCACAGGCGCACTGGCCTAACTAACTCTCTGGTTTTCTCTTCAGGGTTTTTGAACTCCCCGCATTAACTCTTTAACTGCCTGTGCAAAATAAAACAGCAATTTCACAACTATTATAAAGAGTCTGTGCACTATATTATATTTTGAAAGTCAGTGGGGTCCATTTGGACACAATGAAGTATACAGAAAAAACAATGATACATTTTCCAAAACATCATCTTTTGTGAAGAAGAAAGAAATGCATACTGGTTTGGAACAACATGAGGGTGAATATATTTAAATTTTTTAGGCAAACTATCCCTTTAAACAAATAAGCACATCGTAAGGAATTATTTAGGATCCTCTCACTGACCATGACTCTGATCAAAATATGAGGAAAAATATGCTGACAAATCATGCTAGAGCAGGTATCTCAGCTAGCAGTGTAATCAGTGTAATTCATCACATTAACTATGAACATGCTCCACTAACATCTAAAAACGATTTGATCATTTCAATATGAAACTCGACACCAATAAGTTTAAATGAGCTAATGATTTGATCATCAAGCATGCATAAAACAGTATACAATACAAAAACAGTAATAATAAATACAATGTCCTTGGGATATGCATGTTCATTCACAGAAAGTTTTTAATATGAATTATTGGGAATAATTTTTTTTTCGATGGGCAGTATGTGGCCATTTGTTTGGGCAATTAATTGAGCGTTAACTCTTGCTAAGTAAAACCAGTATTATTTTAATGTGTCCTTGCTGCTATGGCAAACAGAGGCCTGTTCTGCCTCTAGTGGTTAGTTGTGGCTTGGGGGTAGTTCACAGACATCCTAGCACCCAGTCCAGTTGTTGGATGAGCAGTCTCTGTTGGATGATTTGATAAATGTTACAAACAATAATGCGTCTGATTTGTCCAAGTGTTACATTCCCCCTTTCATGCATTGTTGTCAGACCTGTAGACAGCGGTTAGCGACGGAAAATAAGCAAGAAGATCAGACACGCCTCTGGCACATAATTCAATGCAAGTTTATTTGTATAGCGCTTTCAACGATACAAATCGTTGCAAAGCAACTTTACAGAAAATTTAAGTTTCTATTTTGAAGTTTCTACATTATATTTAGTAGTAGCTTATCAGTGGTGACTATGTTATGTTGATGTCCATATTGCAGAAATGTACAGTAAAATTCATGCAGTTGGTTAATGACATGTAATCAAACAGGCGGTAAACACTATTAAAGTCATGTCACTCAGCGGCCATCTTTGAAACACCTATCGGGTATGCAAGTGCAGCTCCTATCTCTTTGAATGAGGACACATTAAATTGTCCAAAAATTTAATTTCATATTTGAAATCACCAATGAAATCTGACAACAACTGTATCATAAATGTTGTTTATTTTGCTCAAATAGCATTATAAAAAGCTTATTTCTCAGGCTAGACCCTGCGCATATGCAGTCCTAAGTGCATGTCTCAGAACGCTTACTGTTTCTGTAGCAACCGGGACTTCTAACGGCAGCTGCAGTGACGCGCTGATTTTACCGATTAGCATTTGGCTCTTTTGCTCAGAAGGTGGGGCTTCGATCGATAGAGGGGCCATACTGAGTGTTGCATTTTTCCCCATTCAAAACTATACGAGTAACACGTTTTGGGTATTCTATAGTCTTTGACACTATTAACTGCAATGAATAAATGTTGCGATTAAGTAACATTTAAATCATAGATTAGTCTAAGTTCAATCCAAAAATAAGACTGATTACCCATTTGCTACCTGCTAGTTGGTCAAACTCGTACTTAGACCTCAGGGAGTTAAGGCAATTTGGTTGTTCCTTGCCATTGGCAGGTAAATCTGCATATCATCAGCGTAGCAATGAAAAGAAACACCATGTTTCCTAAAGACAGAACCCAGGGGGAAGCATATTTAGCAAAAAAAACAAAAACAAAAAAAACAAATATAAAAAATATTGCTAAAACAACTCTGTGGCACTCCACAAGCCAGATTTTCTATTGAAGAGGTGACATTTCCTATTATAACTTATAAGTATTTGCACCTTGAATATTTGGGCTAACTTCAATAAGTGTGCCAACTAATTACAAAGTGTTCTGTGGGCTGCCATAGATAGAAGAAAGAAAGATTAATCCCTCATAATATTTACAATTGAAAACATTTTAATTTTTAAACCCATTAGCAGTTACAGTTGCTGAGTTGCTGGACATGTTTTGCCCCATGTCTCATTCCCATATATATATATATATATAAATATATGGGAACTGGAGCTTCTAACGGCCACTGTAGTGATCCAATGTCTTTACCAATCAGCAATTGCCTCTTTCTTTGAGAAGGCAGGACTTATTCCACCATATTGAGCGTTGCTGTTTCTCCCATTTATAAGTAATAGGAATGAACCATCTTTGTATATCTACAGCCTTTGATTTAACCTATCCAAGTGCAAACACCCAAAGCAGTGGGCAGCCATTTGCTGCAGTGCCAGGGGAAGAACTAGGGGTTAGGTGCGCCTTGCTCAAGGGTACCTCAGTCAAAGGCACTGAGTGTGGAAGAAATTGAAGTTCATTCACTCCTACCCACCTACAGTTCCTGCTGGTACTGAGACTCTAAATGTGCATAACTCGTTTAATTTATTTAATTTGATTTGCCTGACGGTTTTCACATTTACGCTCAGATATTTTTCCACTTTTGCACAGGTCTGTCCTATTGTCTATTTACATTGACTTTGTTCAACCAAATAGACATTTATAAACAGTTATGAAGGTGGCTGACATGAAATTTTAAGTAGAGTGACAGGCCACACTACTTCTAAAAGCATTTTAAATAGAATTCCTCTAATTCTTATATAATTATTATACAGGCAGGTTCTATGACTTCAAATTAATTGACCCTTCACAGAGAGCTTGATTTACATAATGCTGAATCCTTTTTTACCTTGTCAAAAACAGCTCTGTTCACAGTAACCCTTTTCGGTGCATGTCCCTTTAAATACTAATGAGTTCTGCTCACCCCACCCCTCTCTTCCATAGGGTGAGGAGCAGTTCTCTAGACTGTTAACTTTAGTCACATTTGTCGCGGAACTTGCTAACTAACACATTATTAGGAAAGGCAATTTGCAAAGATTCATAAAAAAATCTATACTCAATTCTTCTGTAGGTGAGGATGGATCACAAATGATTCACGCAAACATAGACGCATTTAGGTATCCCTTCAAAAACAAAAGTAATTCTATTTCACTGTTTCAGACCACCAGAGATGGTCAGTACATGGTGGAAGGAGTCGCGTCTCGCGCATCACATTGAGAATCTCGTATTAATTCAGTCACACGTGACCTTGACTGATGACTTGTCGGAAGCTATATCAGCTCCTGACTACGTCACGGTCGGTCTCTTTGTCATTCTCGCGGAGAGATCTCATTGAGCGTGCACAGCTTTTGGGTTGGCGTTTGCTCCCCTCTATAGCTGTGTCTCAAGAGAGCAAAGACAGCGCGATTGCGTTGAATTATTGGATTGGATTATATTGGACCCATTGGTTGTCCAGGGTCCTTACAAGCGGTGTTCCAGCTGCTGTGGTGAGTACTGCTAGAACTTATTGGATTACCAGGGTTCTGTGTTCCCCGCGTGTGCATATCTGTGCGTTCAAACTAGCGCTCACTGGTCAACCAGGGCGTCGGTTATTGCATGCGGTTACTGTGGCAACCACGTAATGCATTATTATTGCAGTTCTGTTATATCACTGTTAGTAACCCATTGGTTGACCAGGGTTATTTTTCCTAGAGGCATAGGCACTATGGATGCTTCCTGTTCTACGTGTTCAGGTCCTATGGATCTTATGGATGCACATATGCACTGTCCCAAGAATGGCCAGATCTACTCCTCTATGCCTTTCCTCCAGTTCCTCTTCTTTGGTCTGTCCTGACGCAGGCGCAGGAGAGACATCACAGACTCCTTTTAGTGGCTCCTTGTTGGCCAGAAATGCCTTGGTTCAGCCTCCTATTGACTCTGACAACTGGTCCGCCTCAGCCACTGCCAGTTCGGAAGGATCTGCTGTCACAAATGGAGGAAGCATTGTGGCATCCTTTCCCGGGCAGGCTGAAATTGTACATCTGGTCCCTGGGGTTGAGAGGATGCTATCCCAGTGTTCAGCTGGAGTGAGGAATACGGTCATGAGTGCTAGGGCTCCTTCAACGCGCCTCACTTATGCGAGTAAGTGGAAGCAGTTTGTCTCTTGGTGCGCAGACCGGGCTCTCAGTCCAACTGATTGCCCGATCAGTGTGGTGTTGGACTTCCTGCAATATTTGTTGGATGCTGGACGATCTCCAGGCACACTTAAGGTGTTTGTAGCTGCCCTGTCAGCCCACCGGGACCCTATGGATCAGGTATCAATCAGTGCTAATAGACTAGTGGTGGCTTTTCTTAAAGGGGCTGTACGTCTGAAGCCACCAGTACGGGCAGTATGTTCCCAGTGGGATTTACAGGTTGTATTGGACAGGTTGTGTTTAGCACCCTATGAGCCTGTTGAGCAAGCAGACATAAGGAGTCTCTCTATGAAGACAGCATTTCAGGAGACATTCTTGTCAACACCTGCTCTGGCGTCGAAACAATGGCGGACTGGCTACAGCTTACTCAGAACGGGTATATGCTTAAACACCAGTGTCAGTCAACAATCGTGGGTGGGGCTTGTGCAGAACTACATCACTCTGCCAAGAATCTGAGAACAGCTTGATCTGAGACACTGCTTATCATTTATTGGGATTTTTAAAAAAAAAAAAAAAAAAACACTGGGTGGATTTATCATTATATGGTGGTTGTGTACACACACTGCCAAGACACATTTCAGTTCAAACAACATGTAAAAGTGAATTTTGCATCCAATAACCCCTTTAAAAGGTGTGTGATAAAATACCTTCTGATGTTCACTCATGTTTATTTCGTGATCGTTCACGTGCTGCTTGAACTCAGGCGCTATAGCGATCTGTCACAACACATTAAGGAGCCACAAACGGTATTTATTGTTTGAAATTCTTAAAAAAAAATACTAAATCTAAAAGCTAAGACTTTGTTTCATACCAAAAGTAACCTGCTCTGTCTTGTCTGTCGGTATGTTGTTAGTGTCCTTTTTGCTCCGCGATGTATTTTTACTGCATGAAAACAAGACATGTGGCATGAGAGCGGCATGGCTTGTCGGACATAGCAACAGTAACTAAGGGGAGCTGGTCTTTGTGAAGGGTCAATTGAAACACTATATAATTTATTTATACTTCTAATAACTTAATTGACACAACTCATAAAATATACCTCATAAAATCTTGATTTAAAAAGAAAAAACTCATGTTTGCAGAGGTTCTGTGAATGTTATTTACCCTACTTCATCAGGGAGGAAGAAACAAGAAGAAATATTCCAGATCAGTAACTATCCCAACAAAACTCTTATAAACTGTAGAGAGAGAGAGAGAGAGAGAGAGAGAGAGAGAGAGAGAGAGAGAGAAATAGATATACATATAGATACATAGATATAGATTATTTATCCTCTCGGAAGAGACTCAATAATTCAGATGATGGTTACGATGTATTTAGCTAAACCATTTATAAAATAGTGCATAGATAAGTGGATTCATATAGGAATTCATGTACAAAATCCAGCATGTTACATTAAGTTCAACTGATTCTGTTGACTCATTTCCTTCAATAAGGGTGACTATATAGTACAGTATCCAACACATGAAGAAAACGGCAGCAAGAATCCCCAGTGTTTTTCCTGCCTTTCTTTGTGATCTGCTGACACCCATGACAGAATTTACAACCTTGGCCTGATATTTCGCAACACAGAAGATTTTCACATACAGTATCTCACAAAGGTGAGTACACCCCTCACATTTCAGCAACTATTTTATTATAACTTCTCAAGGGACAATACTATAAAAATGAAACTTGGATATATTTTAGAGTAGTCAATGTGCAACATGTATAGCAGTGTAGATTTACTGTCCTCTGAAAATAACAACACACAGCCATTACTGTCAAAATAGCTGGCAACAAAAGTGAATACACCCTAAGTGAACATTTCAAAACTGTGTCTAAAGTGTCAATATTTTGTGTGAGCACCACTGTTGTCTAGCATTGCATTAATCCTCGTGGGCTTGGAATTCACCAGAGCTGCACAGGTTGTTGCTGGGATCCTCTTCCACTCCTCCATAACAACATCACGGAGCTGCTGGATATTAGACACATGACGCTTCTCCACCTTCCGCTTGAGGATGCCCCACATGTGGTTAATAGGGTTCAGGTCTGGAGACATACTTGGCCACTCCATCACCTTCACCTTCAGCTTCATCAGCAAGGCAGTTGTCATCTTGGCCGTGTGTTTCCAA
Source organism: Spinibarbus caldwelli (assembly GCA_039654775.1). Lineage (NCBI taxonomy): Eukaryota > Metazoa > Chordata > Actinopteri > Cypriniformes > Cyprinidae > Spinibarbus > Spinibarbus caldwelli. The sequence goes on along the minus strand of CM077266.1, from coordinate 6,557,261 downwards.
CATGAATCATTATCATGTTGGAAACCCCAGTTTCTGAAGGGAGGGAATCATATTCTGCTTCAGAATGTCACAGTACATGTTGGCAATGAACCGCAGCTCCCCAGTACCAGCAGTGCTCATGCAGCCCCAGACCATGATGCTACCACCAGGTAGCAAGACACAATTTTCTTGGTACTCCTCACCCCGTCACCACACATGCTGGACACCATCTGAGCCAAACAAGTTTATCTTAGTCTCATCAGACCACAGGACATGGTTCCAGTAATTCATGCTCTTGGACAGGTTGTCTTCAGCAAACTGTTTGCAGGCTTTCGTGTGAGCCAGCTTCAGAAGAGGCTTCCTTCTGAGACGACGGCCATGCAAACCGACTTGTTGCAGTGTGTGGCGTATGGTCTGAGCACTGACAAGCTGACCTTTCACTTCTGCAACCTCTAAAACAATGCTGGTAGCACTCATGTGTATGTTTTTTGAAGCCAGCTTCTGCACCTGACGCACACCACGAGGACTCAACTTCTTTGATCGACCCTTGAGAGGCCTATTCCGAGTGGAACCCGTCTTGGAAAACCTCTGTGACACTGGCCACTGTACTGTAACTCAGTTTCAGGGTGTTACTGATCTTCTTATAGCCTAGGCCATCTTTGTGGAGAGCAACAATTCTAATTCTCAAATCCTCAGAGAGTTCTTTGCCATGTACTCACTTTTGTTGCCAGCTATTTTGACAATAATGGCTGTATGTTGAGTTATTTTCAGAGGACAGTAAATCTACACTGCTATACATGTTGCACATTGACTACTCTAAAATATATACAAGTTTCATTTTTATAGTACTGTCCCTTGAGAAGATATTATAAAATAGTTGCTGAAATGTGAGGGGTGTACTCACTTTTGTGAGATACTGTATATAGACATGATTACAGAAGAAGGGGCAACAAAAGTGACTATGAGGTCTGTGATAAAATGCTCAAACATAAAAGACAGTCTACAGTCTCCATAACACCCATTTTGCGTCTCTGGGTAGAACATAGTATCATGTAAGATAATGACAGAATATATGGCACAACACAACCAGTTTATAATAATCCAAAAAACAACTTTATCAGTTGTGACCCTTACTGCATATCTCAAAGGGTCACTCACCGCGATGTAACGATCTACAGATATAAAAAACAAAATTACCAAGAGATGCCGCAACAACCATAAAAATAATAAATAAAAATAAAGAACAAAATGTCTCTCCAAAGTATCAGCATAATTCTATGAATCTGATGGCCATGAACGGTATAACAATCAGTCCCACAATCAGGTCGGCCACAGCCAGAGAGAGAATGAGCAGGTTGGTTGGAATGTGAAGCTGCTTTAAGTGAGAGATGGAGATGATCACCAGCAGGTTCAGAAACACAGTGAACACAGATAATAAAGAAATGAAGTGTGTGTGGGTGGGGGTGTGGCGGTGTGGGGGTGTGTGTGTGTATGTGGGTGGGTGGGTGTGGACACAAATTTGTTTAATGACATGGGTATGACAGAGGTATTACAATTTGAAGGTGGTTTATGAGGACAATGCCTATGTTCCCGTAATTCAAAAGGCTTAAAAAACATACTAAATGGTGTTTTTTTTTTTTTTTGAAAATCAAAAAATGCACAAAGTTTCCTGTAAGGGGTATGGTTGTGTAGGGCAATAGCACATACAGTTTGTACAGTATAAAATCCAATACTCCTATGGAGAGTCCCCGTAAACCACAAATACCAACATGTGGGTGTGTGTGGGTTGGACTTCTTCATCTTTGGATTATATTAAATGGATTATTCTCTTCAACTTTCTTCGTCGTGAGCCTTTTGTGTGTGCACAGCACAGAGATCGTTACAGAATAACCAACCTAACTAAACAGCTTAGCAGCAATCTACCCTGCGTTTTATTTTTTCGTTTAGTACAGTGTTTTCTTTTGATTTTTCAATGAACCCCATAGATCATTTGTGTGCCATTTACCAAGACCACCGTCCCCTGGAGGAATATGTCACAGAATTCCTCACCTGCTTTCTGCAGACTTCCTTGGACCAGTGGAGCCTCATGGACTGTTTCTGGGGTAGTTTGGATGAAGGGATCGCAACACGGATGTCACTGGGTGGGTCCAGGTGGACCCTAGCCGAAACATCATCCATCATGTCAGTCCATCCACCATCATCACTCGTCATGGCAGTCAGCCCAGAAACAGCAGCCGCTCCACTCTTAAGCCCACCAGCCTCTCTCAAGCCCGCTGGCCGCTGCACTCTCAAGCCCAGAAAAACCAGCGCTAGCTCATGTCCCTGAACTCCTGGATATGGTGCTTCCTCCGTTGTTCTCGGCCCCTATACTCTTTCCTGAGTCGGCTCCAAGATGCTCTCCTGAATCCGCTCCAGTGCCGGCTCCAGCCCCTGAGTCCGCTCCAGTGCCAGCTCCAGCCCCCGAGTCTGTTCCAGTGTCGGCTCCAGCCCCTGAATCCGCTCCAGTGTTGGCTCTAGCCCCAGACCAGAGTCGAGAGATGGCTCTAGCCCCAGAACAGAGTCATTCTACGTGTATTTACGCTTTGATTTGAACGAAAATAGCGCATCCTTGTGTTGCAGCTGATACAGAAGAGCGTACGCTGCTTGCGTTCAGTGGATAATATCCAAAATGGTGCTACGCTGACACAGAGAGACAGAGAGGAGATGAATTGATGAATAAAGTCATCATTTTTATTTTCTTTGCGTAAAAAAAGTGTTCTCGTCGCTTCATAAAATTCATATTGAACCACTGATGGCAGATGGACTATCCTGACGATGCTTTTCATACTTTTCTGGGCCTCGACAGTGGTTATTACTTGGCAGTCAATGGGACAGTCACGAGCCTCCCGGTTTTCATCTAAAATATCTTAAATTGTGTTCTGAAGACAAACGAAGCTTTTACGGGTTTGGAATGACATGGGGGTAAGTGATTAATGACAAAATTTTCATTTTGGGGTGGAGTAACCCTTTAATGAACAGCCCACCAAAACTGCTGTCCATAGCTGTATGTTAGAGAAGTTACATATCTAGAGGCACTACTGGGAAAACAGGGAACATGAAAAGCTTAATAACCATCCAATATAATGATCACATATAACTCACACTAATATTTACTGATTTCATCCAGTTTATCTCTTTTGTTGTTATTGTAGAAGAGTTTTATCAATCAAAATAGAAATTAATCAAGTATAATCAATGTGAATATAGCCATTTATGTATCAAGTTAGTCCACTATTAAAATCATGTTTCTGTCTGTGTGTAGAGGCCAGCATGAGAAGAGGATGTGCAGACATACATTTTGTGCTGAAACTGCACATCCTGTTGTGACATTAGACAAAAACTATACGATGGTGCCTCTTCTTTAACGTATATGGAGGCCTCCTGTCCGCTTCCTGAAAGCAAACTAGAGGCACATCCAAAAAAGGTAAACAATAAGATATAGGAAATGTACTGAACACGCCTTAGAAAAATGGTAAGAATCAGATAAAAATGGAGCTGTATTTGACATAGTGAGGGCTATTTCATTAAACAACTAGGGGAAAATGCACAACTGAATTATTAACAACAATGTTGAGCTTATTGGAAAAAAAAAAAGAAAAAAAAAGATGTCTAATAGGAAAAAATATGGCTGATAAAATAACAATGTTGGTCACTCTATTTTGTTTAATGGTAATTTATAGGGCTAAATTGAATAAAATAATAATAATAATTTACTCCAAAGATCCAAAATCATGAAATCACATATGCTGTCATCACTGGGGATAACAAGATGGAAATGTTGATGGCCATGGATTATGCAGAGATCTCCAATCCTCTTGGTAGCTCATAAGCAATAACAAAAAGCAAAAAGTAGCTCATGACCAATAACAAAAGTATATGACTAAACTTTAAATTAGACAAACGAGTGACATTTGAGAAATTACAATTGGCTCTCTCAATTGCACAATGCCTAAGCCAATTATTCTAAACCAATTCATCTATTAGATTTTTGTAAGAAAAAAAAAAGGTTTATACTGCAGTGTTAAATGAAACTTTTTGGTGACTGACGTTGCCCAGTTGCATAATATGACATCTAGAAACTATGTGAATGCTACCAGGTCTATGCTCAATAGAGTTTAACGAAAAAAAATCATGTTATCATGTTATTCCACAGCTAAAATCATCCAGTTCACAATTTGCTAAGGTCTCACAGAGAAAAACAGGTTTTGGCCAAAAGGGAGGTGTGAAAGAGTGTGAAAAAGTATGACTGATGGTGTTGTATGGAATGAAAAAAGGTGTCTGACGAGACACTGAGACAAGCCAATTATCTTGCTAAAACAGCTGTATGCAAATGTTAATATGTGGGCCCACAGGGCAAATTATGCCCAGTAAAATAACGACCATGGATGAATTTGGTTAAGTTTCCTGGTCAGTACCTAGGTTATTGTTGTGGCAAAAAGAAAAACAGTGCCACATTTGCGCAGCGTATAACATGGGAAGGCAAAGCAAAACAAGTTTGCTCTGTCCACCCCACATCTAACTTTCTTTTCAGCAAATCATGATGGAGCTGATTCTGTGTCAAAAGGATAAAATATTGTCTTTCTGACTGTAAACATAAATAAAGTGGGTTGAGTGTTTTCCAGGTCAAAAGGTCTATGCTACTGAACAAGATAGGCCTAGGAAATTATCCAGTGATATAGTGGAACTCAGTTTATAAAACAAAGAGAAACTGAATTAGCAAATTGTTGAGAATAAATTTGAAATTAATTGAAAAATAGAAAGAATACAGATAACTGAGTAAAATCAAATGGGTATTAGCCCTATATTCATTGTATTGACAGAACTGGATATGTGAGAGCTCAAAAAAGGGGCCAGGACGGCCCTCAACCCACATGAAATTTCCACAGGTCACATCAAGAAGGACAACTGGGCAGATGAGCAAATGAACATGTTTGATATCACTAACAAAAACTCTAAAGGTTTCCATTTCCAGGTGACAGCAGTTCTATCAAGGCCAGGGAATGGTCTGCTCCACCATTAAGAACCAGTTAGTGTGCAGTTATGGTCTCAAGGAAGAGTCTTGCATTGACCTGCAAAATGATTGCAGAGGGGCATCTGGGTCCACATCTCTCACCTTAAAATATGCCAACCAGCTTCAACAACCCTGCACAGCATGAAGTGAGGGATGAAGGTGTGCTAGTAACAACCCTCCCTTGCCAAGGAGGGAAAGACCAATGCAACAACTCGCAAAGAGTCACCCTAGTGAAGATGGAATGAGTGATGGAACAGCTAACAAGATGATCAAAATACCTGGGAGCAGATGTGGGCCGATAAATGGAAAAGAGGAAGTGGAAAGAGAAGGAAACAGACAAGCAGACAACTCTGGAGAAAGTGACAAGAAGAGACCAGTGAGACAAGATGAAGTGCAAATTGATGACAACTCAAAAAGAGATAAGCAAGGAGCTCACATTCTTTTGTGAGAGAAGCAGAAAAGTGAAAAGATATCTGATTATCATCACATGCCTAATACATGTTGTAATTCTACAAGCTCAAGCCGAAGACAACAGCACCCAGACTTCCCTAGAATTGACTTTTCAACCATCAAATGAATCTAGCAGTGGCTGTGACTTAATCCAAAAAGACCAAGAACTAGATGAGAAGGAAAAATATCCAGATATAATAGACTCATTGTAGATAATAATCATAATATCAGTTACAAGAAAATGAGCAATTCAAATGTTTTATGGGAAAAGGTAGACGAAAATAGTTTGTATAAATGGGTATATTACACAGCAGAAAAAGAAAAATGGGAAAACTGCATAGTTTGCTTTGAAGCAAGACCAATTTTATGTATTGTACCAATACCTATACACAGTTCTCGTTGTTGAATATTTCATGATGAATTGTTTAAGAAATGTCCAGGACTATCTAATGCAATGGGGTTAGATGTAGTGAGATTGGGAGGTAAATGCTTTATAGAAAGAGGCAAAGAGATAAATGTCTTTAGAAACTGTACCCAAAAATGTCATTTTGCCCATATTGGTGCCAGTTTCTCCAATCTACAACAAACTACAGAGAAGCAACTGAATTACACTACATACGTACCCGTGAATGGCCAATAGTATGGAAAAAATAAAAATACAAAATACAAAAGCCACAAGGAAAAATACACTTAATGGCAGATAAAGAATTTGAATGTAATGAGAAAAAGGGAAATATTGACGTAGGAAGATTTGAAGGGAAATGCATCAAAATATGGAAAATATCACAATGTAAAGATGATTATTTAGGGATAAAAGAAGGCCTACCACCTATAGGCCTATTTGATGAAATTGATATTGCATTGGCAGACATATGGTAGATGTGTGGATTAGAATAAGGCCTCGTGCCAACATCACCAGAAAAATGGTCAGGATTAGGTACTAGGGTTATGGTGACACATACAATGAGTCACATCTCTCTAGAAGAGGAAGCAAAAAATGAAGTGAAAGTCAGATACAAAAGAACCTATGAAAAGGACCCTGCAATTTATATAGATTCAAGTGGTCAGCTTAAAGGCATACCTAACGAATTTAATGCAAGAGATTAAGTAAAATCAGGGTTTGAATCAATATTAATTTGAAATAGAAAAAAAAAATACAGAATGGATTAATTACATAAAGTAAAGTCAACAAAGATTTATTAATTACACTGATGAGCCCTTATCACTTCTAGGAGAGCATTTGGATGCAACAATCAGAATGACATGGCAAAATAGAATAGCTGTAAATTATTTGTTATCTGAAAAAGGAAAAGGAACAATGCAGTACTTATATACCAAATAATACTGCTCCAGAAGGAGCATTTAGTGAAGTAATGATCAAATTAACAAACCTAAGGATTAAACTTAAAGCAAATGCTGGAAAAGATAATCAAATGTGGGATTGGTTTGATATAAAGTTAGGAGCACGGGGAGCATGGTTAGCTAAGTTAGGAATGTTTTCAGGAGTTGCAGTATTTATAGGATTACTGTTTTGCTGTGTACTTCCTATATTGAGGTCACTAGTTATTAAAGCCACAGCTAGGCAAATGGAAATGCTAAAATGTCAAGATGATGAGAAATTGAATTTGAAGAGTAACCAAATGTACATTACCAGGACTGGCCTTATGCACCCAACTGGAAGTCACAAACACTGACAAATGATGGAGACTCTAGTTCCTCAAGAAGAAGTATAAAGATGAACCATACCCTGGGTGTAAGTGCTAGCCTAACCTCTGCCCAAAGGTGGCCCTCTACGATGCGCAAAGTGTCTGGGCTGAAGATCAACTATGTTATTTTTGTATGATGTTATATTGTATTATGTTTTGAATTTTTATTTCTGTTGTATACATAACTGTGACAACCTCAGGCAAGTGATGAACAAATTGCACGCACATGCTTATAACAATGTTTTATCTTAAATGAGGGATTAGGGAGACAGGATCTTTTACTCCTTCCTAGTCAAGTGTGGGGGAGAGGTTTGCTCCTGCTGCTCCACCAGAGTGCTGTTGCATAATCTAGTCATTGGTGATAAAACTGTGTGACTTAATTTAGTGACTAGGTAGTGATAACTGATGAGACTGAATTATGAAACTGCACTCTGGGTAAAAACAAGTAAAGGTGAGACTTAGTAAGTCACAAAGGGGGGAGTGTAGAAGAGTTTTATTAATCAAAATAGAAATTAATCAAGTATAATCAATGTGAATATAGCCATTTATGTATCAAGTTAGTCCACTATTAAAATCATGTTTCTGCCTGTGTGTAGAAGCCAGCATGAGAAGAGGATGTGCAGACATACATTTTTTGCTGAAACTGCACATCCTGTTGTGACATTAGACAAAAACTATACGATGGTGCCTTTTCTTTAACGTATATGGAGGCCTCCTGTCTGCTTCCTGAAAGCAAACTAGAGGCACATCCAAAAAAGGTAAACAACAAGATATAGGAAATGTATTGAACATGCCTTAGGAGAAAAATCTGTATATAAGAGGTTGCAAACCCAGATTCGGGAGATTCTCTGCAGGGTCTCTCAGGCTTTATTATCACATATAATAAAGTCTTATCTTCTGGCATCAAAACTCCAAGACTTTGAGAATGATTCCTCACAGCAGCGGCAGGAGCCACCACATTATCACAGGTTTAAGAAATTGGAACCACTGGTCCCACTAGGGCAGCAGAAAAAAATCTTCAGGGCTTAACGCTAAGAAGTCTGTCACATAAATTAAAGATTATCTCTAAAACACCTTTTGAACATTACAAAAACTATTACATTTTCTTGTCAGACGTCTGTCATTAAGTTGCAAAGTGATTTTTCCCCATCACACCACATCACAGTTCTTCAGCCTTTGCACAGTAAAGCAGACCAAAACAAACTTTAAAAAGACCCTGAAAATGTCCATAAAGACATCATATTTTACACAGTGATTTGCACTAGTGCTATTGAGCAGCATTATTCTTAATGTCTAAAAAAGATTTGTCCTTGCACCAGTTTTCCACTTTGAGTTAATAAATTCTTAGAAGCTTCTTTAGATGATATTAATCATTTGAAATCCTCAGATCTGTCACAGTGATCTAATCATTAGATACCCTACCTAAACATTTCAAAATCATATGTGCTACATAGAGATTATTCTTCACAATGAAGATTACAATAGAACCCAAACTATTCTGTTTGGAAACAGATGAGCTTAAGGCTATAATTCACCCAAAAATTAAAAATCTGATATAATATACCGAACCTTATGTCATTTCAAACCTGTATGCATTTCTTTCTTTTGTGGAAAAAAAAATAGATATATTTTAAATAAGCAATGCTGAGATATTTTTAAAAATATGTTTTGTATTCCACAGAAGAAAGTAAGTCATAACATTTTGGAACAGCAGTTTTTGCATGATCCATTTCCCTCTTATGTGTGCTTTACAGAGGCTTTACAGTCGTGCAATACCATAAGATTAGCATGAAATCATTTCTCTTGCATGAAAATGTTGAAGTATTCTGATGAAGGTTTAAATATTTTCAGAGTCAAAATGTATTTTGCTGATATTTGAAACCATCTATAAAACATTGCATAAATAAGTGGATTCAAGCATGAATTCATGCATAAAATCCAATACATTATATTAATTACAAGAGAGTCACCTGTGTCTTGCCCAAGTGTAAGAGCAGCTATATAATATGGTATCCAACAAAGAAGACAAACTATGACAACAACCCCTAAGGTTCTTGCAGCCTTTTTTTCTGATTTGGCTTTTTTATCTGAGAGTGAATTTATATGCTCAGCTTGATGTTTTGCTATGAAGCAGATTTTCATATATAAAGAAATGATTAAACAACATGGTGTTACAAAAGTAACTATAACATCTGTTATGATATATCCCAACTTAAGAAAAAGTATACATTCACCAACACATGTATGATTTTTCTCTGGATAGACTATAGACTCATACAAAAGAAAAAAAGAATATATGCAGGAAAATACCCAGTTTGCAACAATAGAAAGAACTGCTCTGTTAGTATTGACCCGTGCTGGATATCGCAAAGGGTTATTCACAGCAATGTAACGATCCACAGATATAATAATCAAATTACCAAGAGATGCCGTAATAACCACATAGAAAATAAAAGGAAATATTGAACAAAATATTTCTCCAAAGTACCAACATGGCTCAATCAATTTGATGCCCTGTACTGGCATAATAATCAGTCCCACGACAAGATCAGCCACTGCCAGAGAGAAGATCAGCACATTGGTTGGAGTGTGGAGCTGTTTGAAGTGAGCGATGGAAATGATCACCAACAAGTTCAGAAACACAGTAAATATTGATAATGTAGAAATGAATATGTACACAAAAATGTACTCGGCTCCAGGTTTTACATTTTTGGTACAAGACAAATTGTTATTTGGAAAGCAGTATTGGATTGTTTCATTGTCCATATTTGTCGCTCCCCAGATAGACATTTTGGTGATAGCACAATACAGAGTAGACTCCGTACTTCATCAGAGAACTATTCCAAATCTGTTCAAGGATGCTTGTCAGTTTGGCCTCCTGGAGCTCATCACTGACATGACTCTGTTTTATACTTGCAGAAAGAGTAGCAACCACCCATTCAGAATGAGATTTGATTATTCACTTCTTGACCCACCTACTATTTAAATATTCATAGACCGGATTAATCAGATTTATACAGTTTTGAATTAAAACTAATCCAATAATATTTTCAAGACATAGAATAGCTCAGAGCTTCTTTTACAGTTACATTTTACAAATTAGGGTATCTGTACTGACCCACCTACAGTAGGTTTGACATAAGTTACTTTTAGAACAACTGCCCTACATTCAAACATTTATGCACTCAAACACCGCTCATGAGTTTGTGACACCTTTGAGTATAGGTCGGTAAGTCAGTCAAATGTCCAATGTTCGCTAATTAACGTTCGTATGCGTTTATAAATATACATACATACGAGTTTTGACTGTATAAAATGTTTTTAAAGAACTTTCTACCTGAAATGGGAGACTATAAATAAACCAAACACTGGGGCTATGCTCCCCTCATGCATGCTGCCCTTGCACTTGAGGGAGTACACCTGTCGCAAGAACTCCCTCTAAAGGCAGACTGCATGGCCTGGTGCACTAATTGATTTGGTCAACTTCAAAAGTTTTATATTAAAACAAACGAGTATTACTACATTTGACAAAAAAAATAAATAAATAAATAATAAAGAAAGAAAGAAAGAAAGAAAAGAAAAGAAAAATAAATACAGAAAAGAAAAAAAGAAAGAAAGAGAGAAATAATAATAATAATAATAATAATAATAATAATAATAATAATAATAATAATAATAATAAATAAAATAAATTAAACAGCACTCTCGTCCTCGCTGGCCTATAAAATTTTATTCAACATATAGCAGGCCACCTTTCATTGAAACTGAGGTCACATGACCAGTCAAATACATAACAGTGGAAAAAATAAATCGGTAGTAACGGTAACAGATGTTATAGAAAGGGGTGCACATAAGTGGTCCGCAGGTCCGCATGCACGTCCAAAATTAAAAATGTGCTGTATAAATAAGCTCTAACAGCACATTTGCGTACCGACATGGATGACAGCTGTTAATGTACAAATACCATTTTAGATCGACAAACTCTACTGTATAAGATTTCTATTCAAATTGAAAGCATAATCTAGGCTAGCCGCTGCCGTTTTCAAAGCAAAACTGTCCGGTTCGCGAATGAATCATTCGATTTAACCGGATCTTCTTAGTGAACCGGTTGAACCAGTTCACCAATTCGGACTGAATTGTTTGAAACGGTTCGCGTCTCCAGTAAGCACTAATCCACAAATTACTTAAGTTATTCACTTTTTTTAACGTGCCTGACACTCCCTCTGTCTCAAAATAAACCAATATCCCGGAGTTATTAATTTACTTAAACAGTACACTGAGTGAACTGCTGTGAAGAGAGAACTGATGATGAACACGAGCAGAGCAGCGAGCCGGGTAACGAACGAACACGCCCACTGCTAGAGCGGTTCTCGTTCTCGAGTCAAGAACCGGTTGCAGCGGTTTTCGGATCACCTATGATGTTTTTGGTTAGTTTCTATATCTCATAGAACTACCTACAGACTGTCCGGACCCAAGTGTTCTTCGGACTTCAACTTCAGAATATATTTCTGTGAGCTTGAGTCATGCGCGGGAGCCATGGTGGATGAGTACGATCCATTTCATCGCTCTTTTACGTGAACTCACTAACTAGCTTTTCTCCGCAGTGTTACTTTGACCTGTCTTTGTACCTCTGACTTTGTTACAGGGTTAGGACCTCTACGAGCACCTCCCCTTCAGCCTCATGCTTGCTGGATTATGCAGCCAAGTTCCTAGGCTTCTGCTGAAGCCTCCTTGGTCATCAGGTCCCCAGTATAGTGCTGCAACCTCAAGGACCCGCAGATCCTCCATTGAGAGTACTTTCAGGTTGAGCATTTCAGAGTGTAATGCTTTGTGATGTGCTCCCTGACATCCTAGCTTGCTTCGAGAAGCTGCCTCGGCCAGGACGTGCTACTCATGTCTCGCCCTGAGGGGCCTCCTGAGATTTGAGTCATCCACTCAACCATCATGCACATTCACAGTTATAGCTCCTCTCACTGAGGCATCGAGTGGCTTCACTCCTTACTTCACTCTGCAGTTTCGATAGGTGGTTAGGCCCACTTGGACTTCCCTGTCACACTGCCCTTATTCGCCCCTCTGTGGAGTGGGCTTGATTACACTGCTTTCCCTAAGGTACGAGTGAGATGTGTTTCTGCGGAAACCCTTCCTGAGTGCTTTGGCTCAGAGGAGCAGTAGCTCTTTATGCATGAATGGGTTATTGGGTCCTGTTGTTTCTACAAGTTCTTTCGATTCTGGGTAAACGGGACCCTTCAACCTGTCGAGACAGAGAGCATAGGACTACGTTCAGCTGTAACAGTTGACAGTCTCTCATCGGGCCCTGCTAGACTGCCCTTCTAGTCTAGCGCTGCCTTCTGGTCGAGCTAAGAAGTGCTCCCCTCACTGCGAGGGCTAGCTATGAGCCTGTCGCTCCAAGTTTGAGCTATGAGGGCCTGCCTCAGCCTGAGAGCGCCTCTCCCAAAAACCCCATATGCAACCATACCGAGTTGTTAGGCCCGTCCCTGTCGCCTCCTTAGTCAGTTGCCTCTATGGTGGGACCCTGTTGCTCCCTGTTGGAATGTGTGATCCCTTCTAAGCTGGATCCCATTTCTGGTGTCCCATTTGCAGTCAGTTTGCTCCCTGGGCATGGCAGTGCTCCTCCTCTCTACCTGAGAGCCAGGAACTTTGCCTCTGGGCTATTGAACGCTCACTTCGGTCAAGCTGGGTTCTCTCTCTTTGCTAAGAGTCAAGCCCTCCACTCGTTGAGCTCCGTGGCAGCGACATCAGGTAGTTTGGTCTCTTGCTGCCTCTCTGATGAGTTGCCCCTATTTGGTCGACCTCAGGTTGTTAGGCCTCTCTCTGCCTCCCTGTTAGGCTGCTCTCTTTGTTGGTTGAACTTAGCAATGCTCCCCTCACCCAAGAGGGTCACCTATAAGCACGCTGCACCCAAACTGAGTGTCTGAGTTCCTCTCCTATTTTGAGAGTTGGGCCTCCGCTCGATAGAGCTTCAGTTAGCAGTCATGCCAGGTTGTTGGGCCACCTTCTGCCTCCCTGGTGGCAATAGGCGCATTTCAAATGTTTATGATGAGTTTGGGAGTATTATCGCGCTTAGCCTACTGTACATGGGGGCGCCCATGGACGCAATCATTTTTATTTATTTATTTTTTCCTGCAGAAAGAGCTTAAATTACTCCCGTCATTTTTGGATATGCTTTCTGTCGTCTCATGCCGTCTCCGTGAATGGAGCGCGTCACAACAATGAACCAGCTCAAAGATATAAGAAATAAATCTGCAGAAAGCTTGGAAACCAATTAAAATAAAAAACAAATCTTCTCTGATTATGTAGTCCTTATAAGTGCATTTCTCTATTAAAGGCACGTCCACTGTGGAGATGGCGAGTCAGCGCCGGTGTTCTGTCGATTTGTGCTACCCTGTCAGATTTTCCTACCTCCCATTAAAACAGAAGGTAGTACAATTCGACAACGAAAAATGCTACCTGTTAAATTATGATTTATTAATATCTACACCTACTACAACCCTAAATCTACCCTTACAGTTATGTAAATACAGTAATTATGTGTCATATTCGCGGTGGGATACAGCTACCAGAAACGAACAATGAATAATTTTTTCTACGTATTAGATTGTGTTTTATTAACTTCTACATCTACCCCAACCCTAAACATACCCTTACAGTAATGCAGATACATTAAATATTGTTGTTCAGCGTGAGAAAAAGGATGAAATATTCATGTGCGCATGCGCAGTAAACCCCGGTAGGAAAATCTGACGGGTAGGATAAAATGTCAGGACACCGGCATTTGGCAACTTCATCTTTGCAGCTGACACAGACTGAGAAAGCACATTTATTAATAAAAAATTAAAATGTCTTCTTTTCCCTCCCGATGCATTCATAATCATTACTTTAGCCGGTGCTTTGCGGCAAGCTTTATGCGTGCACTTGAGCGCAGAATAATATGCTTAAATGCCTATATTAAAGGATAGTTTAGTAAGTCATTATACTAATCAATTTAAAGGGATAGTTCACCCAAAAATGAAAATTCTGTCATCATTTACTCACCCTCAAGTAGTTCCAAACCTATATGAATGTCTTTGTTCTGCTGAACACAGAGGAAGATATTCTGAAGAATGTGGGAAACTGAGCAGGTCTGGGGCACCACTGACTTCGATAGTATTTTTTTTTCCTACTATGGAAGTCAATGGTGCCCTAAAACAGCCTGGTTACAAACTTTCTTCAAAATATCTTCCTTTGTGTTTGGCAGAACAAAGAAATTCATACAGGTTTGGAACTACTTGTGGGTGAGTAAATGATGAGAATTTTCATTTTTGGGTGAACTATCCCTTTAAACGTGCGACTAGTTGACTAGAAAAATCTTTAGTCAGGGGCAGGCCTACTTGGCACAAGGATTTAAAAGGATTTTTAAAATAAAATGCTGACATTACATGCGACTGCAAATCATGTCACGTTGTATTGCATTGCAGTATGCATGTGTAATGAGTCAAATGTTTTTATTTTATTTAATTTTTGTTGGGGTGCTATGGGGGTGCTTTGGTTTTTCTTGGGGGTGCTGGAGCACCTGCTAGCCCCTCCCTAGCGCCGCCCATGGCGCCGACATATAGCGCAGTTGCTGTTAAGGTATTCCTTATCTCAAGGTCATTTCCAGAGAACCTTCACGCTAGTGGTTATAAAGCATCTCATTAACCCTTTCACACGAGTTTAAAATATTACAGTTTTTTTAGGCGACCATTATTTAAGAATGTATCGCCTTATTGTTTCCATGGTGATGCATCGTGCTTGTCATGTGACACACCGCAGCCACAATAGCGCTGTAAGACAGATGTATCATTTTTATTTTGTTTTTCCTTTTTTATTAAACATGCTCACTATATTATTAAATATCTGTTAATTCCGATTCTGAAATATGTGCAAGTAAATGTATTTAGAAGTTTAAACACTTTCATAATGACCATTTAAAATTTAGATAGGAGCTGCACTTGCATGCCCGAGAGGCGTTTCAAAGATGGCCGCCGAGTGACATGACTTGTCTTAAAGAGACTTTGGACAGGTGATGGGCACCACCATGTTACAGTAGTTCGCACTAAATCTGAGCTGTTGGATTAACAACACAAATTCATCCTCTTCTCCCAAAAGACATTCAAATAAGTCTCCGGTGAACTGGGAGAAGAGCAGAGTAAACTTTATAGCTACCTACATTGTGCATGACATCAATAAAACATGTCGTCAGATTATATTTGTAAGGATCATTATTGCCACTTCCATAGACATTGGTGTATATTTTTACAAACCATAAATGTGTTTTGCTAATACCTATGTGTATTTAAATGTCTGGAACCTAAAATAAGCATTATATGTTTGAAAACACTGAATAGTTGTGATAAGACAAGAGTTCAACTCGTCCGTCTCTGGCTCCGTGTCAGCCAAAGCACAAAAGCAGATTTGAATTCAGCAGTTGATCACGTGATGCACTGAACGTTCTAATCACACCAATGTGATCGTACGCTCCAGGGACCAGTTTAGAATGATCACACCGGTGTGATCGAACGCGTTAAAGGGAAGCACAGCTAGTTGGTGCCAATAGCCTTGTGGGCAGTGCGCTGACATATAGCTCAGTTGCTGTCACGGAACACTCAAGCTTTATAGAAGGTCTAAGTGCAGCTTTTAACAAAGAATCCAAAACCAGTAATCCACGTAAGGCAAAAAGTCAAAAGGCTCAAGTGCAAGATAATCCAGAGTGCCAATACCATAAAAAACAGAAGAACAAAGTGACAAAAACAATTCTTCAGCAAAAAAAGGTTATGAGAACATGGTATATATAGGGAGAGCTAAATGGAATTACAAACAGCTGAAGGCAATAGAACATGATAGTCTGGGCTTCCTGTCAATGCTTAACTGTCTTATCACAATAAAGGCCAAAATGCCAAAATAAATATTTATTTAAAAAATATATGAAGAGTTCATTTGCAAAAACGATAAACGCCACTTTAAAAAAAAAATGAGCTGATTTCCGTGCATTATTCACCACATATAGCACAATCTGAACCCTAAACATATTTCACGTTTTACTGCAGAAGCCGACAAGCGCCATTGTTGTTTGTGAACAGAAGGCGATAAGTCCATTTTAGCAAATCAGCGTGCTGTATTCAGGTCAGGTGACAAGGCTACTTTCACTTTGAAAAGACGTGCTCACTGAGAAGAGTTTCGTGAAACCTGACTAAAAGTGATCGAGGATGGATAATTTCTACGAACTTGATAAACCTGTGATATCTTCTAAAGGGCGAAAAAGGAAAATAAAAGCTGAAACGTTTTCATGGAGCCTTGCAAAAGCATCGCGTTACAATGGTGAGGGAAAAGTTCCGTGTCACATCCATACAGTTTAGGATCACAACAACAACAACGTTTGTCAGGCATCTACATTGTCATCTGAGGAGATTACAAAGATTAAACAAGTGTTTTTTTAAACTCTAAAACGTGAAATGTGGAGTTATCTGCTTTTGCCAAAAAATGACTGTTGGAGTTATCTGCTTTTGCTATAAAACAAACTTTTAATATGTAAAAAAAAAAAAAAACATACTTTCAATTAACTTTAATTTTATAAATTACCTGTATTTAAGTTATTATTACTTAATCAAAACAAATCAACCACAGTCTGATTGATATTACTTGGAATGCGCAATAAAAAACATGATTTCTGAAAAAAAAATGGATTTATCGGTTTTTGCAAATTAACTCTTCATATATATATATATATATATATATATATATATATAAAAAGCAAGCACAACTAGCTCCAAGTGAACTGACAAACTAGAGACCCATCTCATTTTTTTTAAATGTTAAAAACATCAGCAAAAAGTTATCCTCCCTTTTGAAGTTTTGAAGTTTTAGCTCCCTTTTGAAGTTTTAGCTCATCATAGTACAGCGATTGAACTTGATAAAATTTAATTAACTCTCTGGGGTCGAAGACCGCACCGGTGAGGTCTGTATCGTTTTTCTTGATGACCACAAAAAGAACTAAAAAATACTCTGTCATTTTTGATCATACAGATAAGAATAAGGTATTGTTTGAAACTGCAAAGGGTCTACTATTATTTGTGTATAGTCATAATAACAAAACAATGTGCTTTTGTAAAATAAAGAAAATAAACAGGGTGCGCTCTCTACCGTCTCGGTCTCTGTCATCTTTCATACATCAAACAACCTAAATCTCAGCAAATACTTGCCTCACAGACATGATAAACATATGTATAGAAAGTTTTAAGTGTCCACTTTTAAATGAAGTCACATTGAATACAAATATTCTACGATAAAGTGATCTGTATGAAACCAATGCGAGGTAGTTTTTCCCATCTGAGCTCATTATCTGTAATGTGATCACGTCCCCGAGTGGCTTTGCTTTTCAAATTATAAACATCCACGTGAGATGCGTGAACTTGTAAACACGCACATCACCTCCTTAAACAAATGTGAAGATTCAAGTTCATCTGGGATACTTTTTGTTTTTGGAAGAAGATGTGCTGAGAGGAATGAGACAAAATTTACCTCAGAAGAAGAACACGATGGGACGTGCAGCTTGATCCAGTGGAGGAGATCATTCTGATGAGTAAGACTACTTGTTTTAGTTGTTATTGTGACATAACTTGTACACACTTGTACAACAATGAAACATTTTGAAATGTGTGGCATTTCATTGCATCTAAATGTCTCACACTGCCAGGATTTTTTAAATGTTCTATAAAATATAAAACCACAAGATATAAAAGTAGTATGAGTGTTTACACTGCAACAATATGAATGTTAGAGTCTAAGAATGTTTGGCACTAAGGTGTGTCACTTAGTGTTTAGATCAGTATGTTCAATAATGTGACCTTCACTGTGTATATTTTGATTATACTGTGTTGTAAATAAAATACAAATAATCAATTATTATAATTATTTTAATCTCCTCACATTCTTTCTTATGTGCCTCATCCACATTACACATGCACTGATGGCTGATTAGGAGAGGGCCCTTTATCTCTCAGGTGTGAATCACTATTACATATTATTGTAGCACAGTTTGTGCACATTACAGTGTAATCAAACGTTAGACATTAATATATATTTTTTTTAATATACTGAAAAAAAAACAAGGGCATGTCAAAACTTTTCCAAGGCCCCAAAAGCCCATCAGACCCCAGAGGGTTAAAATTAATTGCTTCTAGCATCTGACCAAGGTTGCACTTCATTGCTAGTTTTACTTGATGTTAGTGCTGCCTTGACACTAGATCGTGTCATAGTCTTGGATTTATTACAAAATTGCATTGGTAATCAGGGATAGGGATTAAGATGGTGTAGATCAGGGGTGCGCAACCCTGTTCCTGGAGATCTACCTTCCTGCAGAGTTCAGTTCCAACCCTGATCAAACACATCTGTCTGTAATTATCAAGTGCTTCTTCAGATCCTAATTAGTTGGTTCAGTTGTGTTTGATCAGGGTTGGAGCTGAACTCTGCAAGAAGGTAGATCTCCAGGAACAGAGTTGGGCAGCCCTGGTGTAGATTCTATCTCTCTGACTGTTACCATTTGGTTTTCTAATCCAACAGCAGTTAAGTGCTGTAAGGATCTATGTTTGGCCCTCTTTCTTGCAAATGTAAAATGATGACATCATTATGCATCATCAGAGTGGGTCAGTGTGATCCAGACACTGTATAAATAACAGGACAGTAAGGAGAGTAGAACAAACACCTGACACAAGGCGACTCACTCATGAATGAATGAGAATGAGAATGAGAGAATGAGAGAATGAGAATGAGCTTTATTGCCAGGTATGTTTACACAAATACAAGGAATTTGTTATAGTGACAGAACCTCCACAGTGCAACAGAATGACAGCGACAGGACAGGACACAGATAATAAAAAGAATAATATACAAATATACAAAACAGACAATGTACAAAATAACAAAAACACAATATATAATATAAACAATTATGTATGTACAGGTATGATATGTGCAAATTTGAAATGTAAATAAGTATGTGTGTTAAATAAATAATGTTTAATAGTGTTGTGTGTTCCACGTTTATTGTCAAGTGTTCATGAGATGGATTGCCTGAGGGAAGAAACTGTTTCTGTGCCTGGCCGTTCTGGTGCGCAGTGCTCTGTAGCGTCGACCAGACGGCAACAGTTCAAAGAGGGAGTGTGCTGGAAGTGAGGGGTCCTGAGTGATTTTGCCAGCCCTTTTGCTCACTCTGGATGAGTACAGTTCTTGGAGAGTGGGGAGGGTTGTACCAATGATTCGCTCAGCAGTCCAGACTACCCTCTGTAGTCTTCTGAGGTCAGATTTTGTAGCTGAGCTGAACCAGACAGTTATTGACATGCAGAGGACAGATTCAATGATGGCGGAGTAGAACTGTTTCAGCAGCTCCTGTGGCAGGTTGAACTTCCTCAACTGGCAAAGGAAGTATAGCCTCTGCTGGGCCTTTTTCACAATGGACTCAATGTGATTGTCCCACTTCAGGTCCTGAGAAATTGTGGTGCCCAGGAACCTGAATGTCTCCACTGCAGTCACAGTGCTGTTTAGGGGTGGGATGATAAATCGATATGGCGATATATCGTGAGCCTTCTCCATGCGATACGATAATCAATATCTGGCGCCAAATATCAATATTTTAATTAATACAATAAGGTGCTCTAAATACATTTTCCTGCTCCCAGTGTCTAAAAATGCGTGGAAATCTCACCATTTCCACATGGTGAGATTTCACCATGTGGAAATGGTGGCCGCACCATTTCCACATTCTTTCCAAAAGCGCTCTGAGCAACTATGAAGCGCGTTCTCTATGAAGATGGGGAAGCACGAGGAACCGAATGATAAACAGATTTCCAGCCACTGTATTAGCTCTACTGCTATATATATGTTTATGGAGACGAAAACTAAAAAAACTGCCCCGGAACAGTTATCAGCGTGGACCATAGGCACCGATCACGTTATTATTGCAGAGCGCACATTTAGTCATGAGTAGCCTCTCCGCTCGGATCGCAGGTGGATTTCCCTCACTATGAGAGAGAGAGAGCGCCGCAGGTGCGTCCAGTTTTATGTGAACAACACTGGATGCTCTCCCTCTCTCTCAGATATTACAAGTGCGCGTTATGCAGTGTGTGGGCACCGACCGGCAGAAACATAAATCTGCACCTATGGCATGGAGGACAAAACAAAACCTTGTCAGAGCCGTAATGCGGCGCAGAAGTGTGCAGTGTGTGTGCTTGCCGCGCGTCTACATTTGAAATAATCAACCTGAGCGCGCAAAAGACGCGATGTGAATGGCTATTTTTCCGTGCGTGGCTCCGTTTTTATGATGAGAGGAGTAGAAAGGTTGAGAAAGCACTCCAGGTAAATTTTGAAATGTAACAGGTTTATATATACATATATATATATATATATATATATATATATATATATACACACAGGTGCATCTCAATAAATTAGAATGTCATGGAAAAGTTCATTTATTTCAGTAATTCAACTCAAATTGTGAAACTCGTGTATTAAATAAATTCAATGCACACAGACTGAAGTAGTTTAAGTCTTTGGTTCTTTTAATTGTGATGATTTTGGCTCACATTTAACAAAAACCCACCAATTCATTATCTCAACAAATTAGAATATGGTGACATGCCAATCAGCTAATCAACTCAAAACACCTGCAAAGGTTTCCTGAGCCTTCAAAATGGTCTCTTAGTTTGGTTCACTAGGCTACACAATCATGGGGAAGACTGCTGATCTGACAGTTGTCCAGAAGACAATCATTGACACCCTTCAGAAGGAGGGTAAGCCACAAACATTCATTGCCAAAGAAGCTGGCTGTTCACAGAGTGCTGTATCCAAGCATGTTAACAGAAAGTTGAGTGGAAGGAAAAAGTGTGGAAGAAAAAAGCTGCACAACCAACCGAGAGAACCGCAGCCTTATGAGGATTGTCAAGCAAAATCGATTCAAGAATTTGGGTGAACTTCACAAGGAATGGACTGAGGCTGGGGTCAAGGCATCAAGAGCCACCACACACAGACGTGTCAAGGAATTTGGCTACAGTTGTTGTATTCCTCTTGTTAAGCCACTCCTGAACCATAGACAACGTCAGAGGCATCTTACCTGGGCTAAGGAGAAGAAGAACTGGACTGTTGCCCAGTGGTCCAAAGTCCTCTTTTCAGATGAGAGCAATTTTTGTATTTCATTTGGAAACCAAGGTCCTAGAGTCTGGAGGAAGGGTGGAGAAGATCATAGCCCAAGTTGCTTGAAGTTCAGTGTTAAGTTTCCACAGTCTGTGATGATTTGGGGTGCAATGTCATCTGCTGGTGTTGGTCCATTGTGTTTTTTTGAAAACCAAAGTCACTGCACCCGTTTACCAAGAAATTTTGGAGCACTTCATGCTTCCTTCTGCTGACCAGCTTTTTAAAGATGCTGATTTCATTTTCCAGCTGGAATTGGCACCCGCCCACACTGCCAAAAGCACCAAAAGTTGGTTAAATGACCATGGTGTTGGTGTGCTTGACTGCCCAGCAAACTCACCAGACCTGAAGAGAGAGAGATATAGATATAGAGAGAGAGAGAGAGAGAGAGAGAGAGAGAGAGGCTGTATAAGTTGATAAGCAGTTAAATGTGTTTGTTTACACACAGAGAAAAAGAAAAGTGTAAGTCCAAGAATAAAATGATTAATTTACTCAACATGTTAAAATTGATTTACAGAACTTTTTTTGCTGTTTTCTACCAGTTTGGACTTGAATAAAGAAAGAAAACTTGCACTTAACCTTTTCACAGGCATTTTGTTTAGACAGATATTGTGATATATCATTATAGGATTTTCTAGAAATATATCGATTATCTCAGAATCGCTGTATCGTGATATTATCGTTATCGTGAGCCATGTATCGTGATTATATCGTATCGTGAGGTACCCTGAGATTCCCATCCCTAGTGCTGTTCATGATGGTGAGTGGAGGGAGTGCGGGGGTTTCTCCTGAAGTCCACGATCATCTCCACAGTTTTGAGCGTGTTAAGCTCCAGGTTGTTAAGACTGCACCAGACAGCCAGCTCTTCAACCTCCTGTCTGTAAGCAGACTTGTCACCGTCCTGAATGAGGCCGATGAGTGTGGTGTTATCTGTAAACTTTAGGAGCTTGACAGAGGGGTCTTTAGATGTAGAGTCATTGGTGTAGAGGGAGAAGAGCAGTGGGGATAGGACGTAACCTTGGGGGGTGCCAGTGCTGATTGCACGGGTGCTGGATGAGAATTTTCCAAGCTTTACTAGCTGCTGCCTGTCTGTCAGGAAGCTGGTGATCCGCTGACAGACAGAGGTGGGGACGGATATCTGAGTTAATTTGGGCTGGAGGAGTGATGGAATGATGGTGTTAAAAGCGGAGCTGAAGTCTACAAACAGGATCCTCACATTAGTCCCTGGTCTGTCTAGATGTTGCAGGATGTAGTGCAGTCCCATGTTGACTGCATCATCCACAGACCTGTTTGCTCTGTAGTCAAACTGTAGGGGGTCCAGTAAGGGTCTAGTGATGTCCTTCAGATAAGCCAAAACCAGTCTTTCAAATGATTTCATGGCCACGTTAGAGCCACAGATCTGTAGTCATTAAGTTCAGTAATTTTGGGTTTCTTTGGGACGGGGATGATGGTGGAGCGTTTGAAGCATGAGGGGACTTCGCACAGCTCCAGTGATCTGTTGAAGATCTGTGTGAAGATGGGGGCCAGCTGGTCAGTGCAGGTTTTCAGACAGGAATGTAAACACTTGCGAGAATGAATGAGCAAAACTCCCGCAGCGAATAGAACAGCTTACAGTTAATGAAGAGCGCTTCTAGGTCGGGACAGCACATCTTCTTTAAAACAGTTACATCTGTACACCACCTTTCGTTGATGTAAAAGCATGTCCCTCTGCCGCGCGATTTCCCCGTTGATTCTGCATCACAATCCGCTCTAAACAGCTGAAAGCCCAGCAGATGAAGCGCACTGTCCGGATTGGCGTCATTCAGCCAGGTTTCTGTGAAACACAGAGCAGCAGAGTTTGAAAAATCCTTGTTTGTCTGGGAGAGCAGAAGAAGTTTGTCCGTTTTATTGAGTAGAGAGCGGAGATTTACCAGATGGATGCTAGGCAACGGCGTTCGAAATCCGCGCTGTCTGAGCTTCACGAGCATGCCGGTGTTCTGACGATTTGTGCTACCTGCTCAGATTGTGCTACCTCCCATTAAAAAGATAGGTAGCACATATCGATAGCAAAAAATGCTATCTATCAGATTGTGCTACCAGCATCTTATTCATGTGGTTTGAGGCTTTTTTTTTAAATGTCCATACCTACCCCTACCCTAAACCTACCAGTTCACACCTACACTTACCCTAAACTTACCCTTAAAAGAATGCAAATATATTATTGGTAGCACAATCTGATAGGTAGCATATTTCGTCGGTACACCGGCTCGCTTCCCACGTCTGCATGTCCTGAAGCGTTTGATCAGCGCCGCTGCTCCGCTAAATACAACGTTCAGCAAAACATCCGAATAATCGAAATCCAGAAAAAGATTTTGTGGTGTGTTCTGCCGAATGTTCAGCAGTTCATCCCTGGTAAATCTGATCGTGTTTGAGAAACAAAAAACAGGAAAAACTAACAAAAACAGTACAAACACTGGAGCTAAGCACTGTGGCTGCCATGCGGCGCCATCTTTGTTGTCTTTTTTTCTTTGTCTTTTCTCAAATGCACTCTAGACATGAATACAATATCACGTTTGTGTTTTTCTCATTGCTGTCAGCATGTATTGTGTTTATGAATCTGCTGGTGATCATCTCCATCTCTCACTTCAAGAAGCTTCACACTCCAACCAACCTGCTCATTCTCTCTCTGGCTGTGGCTGACATGCTTGTTGGACTTATTGTGATGCCCATAGAGGCTACTAGGCTCATTGAAACAAGTTGGTACACTTTCTGTAGACTGTTTTTAACAATCATGGGACTTCTCTTCTCAGCATCTCTCTGTAATTTGGTTTTAATTGCTGTTGATCGTTTTGTGGCTGTGTGTCACTCTTTATTGTACCCACAGAAAATAACCACAACTAAAACATTAATTATTGTCAGTCTTTGCTGGTTTTGCTCTTCAGCGTATAACAATGCAATAGTTATGAGTGTCTCACACAAGAAATATGCATGTTATGGAGAATGTACAATGATGATTACTTTTGACTGGACAGTCACTGATCTATTCTTGTCTTTCTTGATTCCTTGTACCCTTATCACAACCTTATATTTAAGGATATTTTACGTTGCACATCAGCAGGTGAAAGTTATAAACTCACTGGTGAAGGGTGGAAAACATGTAACTGAAGGTTCTATGAAGAGGAAAACAAAGAAAAGCTGCTGACACTAGGAATCATTGTCACAGTTTATCTATTTTGCTGGATTCCCTTCTTTATTTTGTCTTTAACAAAAAACACAGGAATGGCTTCCACCACAGCTTATATTCTATTATGGATTTTGTATATTAACTCAGGTCTGAATCCTCTTATCTATGCTTTTTTTTTTTTACCCCTGGTTTAAAATGTCAGTTAAACACATCTTAACTTTTAAAATATTTCACCAAACATAATATCTTTTTGACTTGACAATAATAATAATGAATTGGATTCACTGGCATTCATTTCTCCTCAATGGGTCTATGGTGTCATTACAAAATATTATTCATGGCAAAAAAAAAAAAAAAAAAAAAAAAAACTGTATGATTATAATAAAAAGTAATATAATAAAAAAAGAAAACTTACAGGGATTCAGAAACCCACGACAATTGCAAGCTGAACAGGAAAAGATGTGCATGTATTTCATCACTCCTTTAAATATATCTATAGATGTAACAAAAAAATCATCATATAAGTTGAAGTAATGTCAGTTAATTCAACATACTTCTATGATGTTATATGAGAAATCATAGCAGAAAAATATGGGTAAATCATATCAACCTGTAGATAAATGTACAGATGAGTATGATGAAAATGTGAGCAAAAGGAAATACACACTCAGTAGGTTCAGGTTTATACAGTGCATTGAATCATATTAAAAATCTGCTTTGAGTGATATTTTTGTAGTACAAAAGTTAAACCATTCATTATTTAGCATGATACCTATTTATCAGTACTACCCTAGACAACATATATGGACTTCTCCAATCTATAAAATGTTTTGTCAGCAACTATGATTTTGTCGTAGAAAGACTTTAAGCTTACTGTAATGTTGCCTTTAAATATTTTTACTGAATATTACTGAATTTTTAATTAAATGTACATTAAAATAATACATTCAATTCAATTAATAATTATTTACTGAACTGTTATGTTGCATCAGAGAAGGCAGAACAGCTAATAATAATCAAAATGTGGTATTATCTCTATGACCGTCACATCCTCTGAAAGGATAGTTCATCCAAAAATGAAAATTCTGTCATCATTTAAATCATCATGACCAAAAGAAGATATTATAAACAACTTTGGGGTTCAAACAAAGTTGGACTAACTCTTTTTTTTTTTTTTTTCCAAAATAGAATATGTTGTGTTCCAAAAGTCAGGTTTGGAACAACATGAGGGGATGTTAATGATGACAGACTTAAATATAAATAAAATTAAATGAACATTTCTGGTGACTAGACTTAAAATGTCAAACCAAGAGCATTTAATCACTGTGGATCCACAGTTCCCCACAATATAACAACAACAATGATCTTAATGCTCAAATGCATAACTTGAAAAAAAAAAAAATCCTAATGCCAGGTACACACCTCGATTTAGCCTGATTTTCACTCGTAGACAAATACCCGAAATGAAAATAAGGTGGAGGTTGTACCATCTTGACCATGTGCACATATACTGTACCGTGTCTTCAACTGGCTGAAGCAAACACTTTTTTACATACAACATATTATCAATCATCTTTATCCACTCTTCATAGTCCAATGCCTCCTGGCCCACATCGCTTTGATCCGAAAATACATCTATTTATTATAAAGAGTCTTTTGTTTATTGAATTCTTTCGAAAGAATACACCATGAAATCTAATTTAATGCGGCAGGGTAACAGGTGCATTAGAGCTACAATTAGCACCGTGATACCCCTGTTGAAAAAACCACATTATGCTGGTTAAGTATGTTTTGAAAGCATAGCAGCTGGTTTGAGCTGGTTTAAGCTGGTCCTTAGTTGGTCCTGGTCGTGTGCTGGTTAGCTCCTGCTCAGGACCAACTCATAACCAGCTCAGGACCAGCTTATAACCAGCCCCCAGGGCGGGCATTTGTGAGCCTCTGGGCTTTCAGGGCTAAATTCGAGATCGGGAGCCCCCTCTGGGATGAACTTGGGAACTGGAGCCCACACTGGAGCGAGTTCTGGGGCTGGAGTCGACACTGGAGGGCGCTCTGGAGGAGACAGCACGGGAGGGTGCTCTCGAGGCGCGGGCACTGGAGGATGTTTTTAAGGAGCGGGCACTGGAGGGCGCTCTGGAGGCGCGGGCACTGGAGTGTGCACTAGACTGGACTCGGGGACTGGAAATGAAGGTGGGCTGGACAGGACCAGCGGGGACAACGGAGAGAGGAGAGGGGGCAGGTCGATCTCCAGATCAGTTTCCCAATCTATTAAGTCCCCCTTGAAGTCCAGCAGTCCCAGATGTACTGTCAGCTCACCCTCAGCCGCGGTGCAGGCTCACACCGTCCACGGCTTTCTCCCTCGTGATGGGCACTGTCGCCGGCTTTCGCACCTAGTCTGATGGGTTGGGCTCAACTTACGGGAGGATCCTCCGGTCAGTCACTTGGCTTAGCGCTGGCTCGCAGATCACAGCGGGAATAGGCTCTCCATTATTGGTGGGCTCGGGCTGATGCTCCGCACCGTGGGGAGTAGGTGGGTTGGGCTCTGGGTCAGGAGTGGATCCGGCGAGATCATCCACAGGACAGATGGTGAAGGACGATCCATTTCTCGCCATAATCCACTCCACGAAAGCGGCAAAATCCTCTCGAGGACCATCTTCGGACAACAATGCTCTGCTCGCGGTGTTTAGGCTTGCATCATAGAATGAGCAGAGCGCGTCGTCCGGGTAGCTGGTGGCATTAGCTAACAAGAGAAACAGTCTGGTATGGTCCTCGAGAAATTGGTCCCCCTGTTCCAGCAGGAGGAGGAGGAATTCGGGCCGGATGAGGGGATCCATCAGGAAACACACAACGGAAACAAAAATCTGAGTAAAAAACAGGAAACAAAATGGAGGGTACAAACGGAGGTAACTGTTTTTAGGTCAGTTCTTCTGTCACAATCCTCAGGAGCACTGAACGAGGAGACGAGGAGATTTCACAACAACGAGAGTCTTTAATAATCCAACAACTAGGAACACAGGGAGCGTAGGAGACACAGAACACAAACACTAACTGAATGGACAAGACCTTAAATACACAGATAATTAAGGGACTAATGACTAGACTCACCGGAACCCAATGACATAATGAATGGGAGACAGAAACTGGGTCATGGAGCACATGTGGAGCAAAAAACACACACAAGACAGTCCATAATCCTGACACAAATGACACTGCCGTATATATTCTATACACTCACCAGCCACTTTATTAGGTACACCTGTTCAATTGCTTGATAACACAAATTGCTAATCAGCCAATCACATTGCAGCAACTCAGTGCATTTGGGCATTTAGATGTGGTGAAGATGACTTGCTGAAGTTCAAACTGGGCATCAGAATGGGGAAGAAAGGGGATTTAAGTGACTTTGAACGTGGAATGGTTGTTGATGCCAGACGGGCTGGTCTGAGTATTTCAAAAACTGCTGATCTACTGGGATTTTCATGCACAACCATCTCTAGGGTTTACAGAGAATGGTCCGAAAAAGAGAAAATATTCAGTGAGCGGCAGTTGTGTGGACGAAAATGCCTTGTTGATGTCAGAGGTCAGAGGAGAATGGGCAGACTGGTTAGAGATGATAGAAAGGCAACAGTAACTCAAATAACCACTCGTTACAACCAAGGTATGCAGAAAACCATCTCTGAATGCACAACACATCGAACCCTGAAGCAGATGGGCTACAGCAGCAGAAGACCACACCGGGTGCCGCTCCTGTCAGCTAAGAACAGGAAACGGAGGCTACAATTTGCACAGGCTCACCAAAATTGGACAATAGAAGATTGGAAAAATGTTGCCTGGTCCGATGAGTCTCGATTTCTGCTGCGACATTCAGATGGTAGGGTCAGAATTTGGCGTAAAGAACATGAAAGCATGGATCCATCCTGTCTTGTCTCAACGGTTCAGGCTGGTGGTGGTGTTGTAATGGTGTGGGGGATATTTTCTTTGCACACTTTGGGCCCCTTAGTACCAATTGAGCATCGTTTAAAAGCCACAGCCTACCTGAGTATTGTTGCTGACCATGTCCATCCCTTTATGACTACAGTGTACCCATATTCTGATGGCTACTTCCAGTAGGATAATGCACCATGTCACAAAGCTCAAATCATCTCAGACTGGTTTCTTGAACATGACAATGAGTTCACTTTACTCAAATGGCCTCCACAGTCACCAGATCTCAATCCAATAGAGCACCTTTGGGATGTAGTGGAACGGGAGATTCGCATCATGGATGTGCAGCCGACAAATCTGCAGAAACTGCAATATGGACCAAAATCTCTGAGAAATGTTTCCAACACCTTGTTGGATCTATGCCACAAAGAATTAAGGCAATTCTGAAGGCAAAAGGGGGTCCAACCCAGTACTAGCAAGCTGTACCTAATAAAGTGGCCAGTGAGTGTATACTGTAAATAAGATGTGCTTATATATCTTTGTAGTCTTATATATCTTATATAGAGAGAGAGTGTGTCAGAGTATCTATTATGGAGTTTTAGCCTTAAATCATTCAATGTCAGTTTATAGGTATTCACATTTTTGTAAGGTTGTGCAGCTTCATTTGACATTTATTTGGATAGATAGATTTTGGTATTAAAATCAGTTCCTCAAATGTCAAGAGAGAGAAGCTGTTGCATCAGTCTGTTGTGTGTGTTTGCTTGTGTTTTTCACAGCTTTAATGAATGATTCAGGGAAGGTTTATCTCTATATTTCCCAAAGGTGTTAACAGCACCCTCAGGTGCACATTTCCTAAATAACATGCCATAATAACTATAATTGGTCTTCAGAGTTTACTGTAATTTATTTTTTGGATGCTTAGGACTCACTGCCTAATGGTTAAGGATTTGATCTGCTAACTGAAGGGTTTTCACTTTAGTCTCATGAATAGTTACTAGAATCACAATCCTGTCCAGTGGCATCTCTGACCCTTTATGTGGTGCACAACTAATCAATGCCATGTTCAAGATGAGAGCATTTGCAAACATATTTACTCATATCAAGAAGACAATGCATAATGTCCACATCAATTGGCTTGGCATTGTGAATATTATCTCACACAACCCGCATTAAAAAAAATCTATAAATAAATACATATATCAAAGACATTCATTACAAGACTTCACTGACTGACTCACTGAGTCTGTTCACTTGAAGTTTACTTGAAAAAAAATAAACTTAAAGATTTTGACTTTGACAGTGACTGTTGAGTTTTGGCTGTTCATAAATTAATATTTATGATAGCCTCGAAATCACATAGAAACTGTATAGATTCTTTGTTTACAATTAATGTAATCATAGTACATATGTGTTGAGTGGCAAAAAAGAAAGATGACTATAATGGTAATTATTGACTGGTTTTCTTCAGCTTGTAATTTTACAATCTGTACAGCCTGCTTGACTTATCCATCCAAAATGTGCCACATTCTGTGACATTCCATTTTATACTATAAACTCAATTTTTATAACTGGATTCTGTAATTCAGTCTGCATTTTCTGCACCACGAAATTCATTGGGCTCTATATATGCTATTTCTGCATTCATTCAATGTAAGTGAATAGTTGAATTTAAAAAAAAAAATAGTATTCTGCTTAAAGTCTTTTTTCTGATGGGGAAAAACATGCCATTATAAAATTTCATATTGGGTTGTATGGGTGGGTCTGATCCAGACACAGTATAAATGAAAGGACCAGTAGGGAGAGCAAAACAAACTCCTAACAGGAGGAGACTCACTCATGGCCTATGAGACAGAGGATCATGAGACTTAATACTGCTTTCCCACCATCAACTCATCATGTATCAATGGAAAATGCTTCAATGGAATGAGTTATTATTACTAATTTATATACATGTTTTTTTTTTTTTTTCACTTCTGTCAGGAGGTACTGTGTTTCTGAACCTGCTGGTGATCATCTCCATCTCTCACTTCAAGAAGCTTCACAATCCAACCAATCTGCTCATTCTCTCTCTGGCTGTGGCTGACATGCTTGTTGGACTTATTGTCATGCCTATAGAGGCCATAAAGTTGATTGAGACATGCTGGTACTTTGGGGACATTTTCTGTAGACTGTTTATGTTAATCATGGGAATGCTCCTCTCAGCATCTCTCAGCAATTTAGTGTTAATTGCTGTTGATCGTTATGTGGCTGTGTGTCAACATTTTACAGTACCCACAGAAAATAACCATGACTAGAATGTTAATTGTTGTCTGTCTTTGCTGTTTTTTTTTCTTCAGCTTATTATATTGTAATTGTAATAAGTATCCCACATAGAACAGATCTGTGTTATGGTGAATGTAACATTATGCTTACGTTTGACTGGAGAGTAACTTATTTAATATTTTCCTTTCTGTTTCCCTGTACCCTGATCATAACTTTACATTTAAGGATATTTTATGTTGCACAAAAGCAAGTGAAAGTCATAAACTCTCTAATGAAGAGTGGTAAATGTGTAATGGCAGGTTCAGTAAGGAGGAAATCTGAGAGCAAAGCTGTTCTGACATTAGGAATCATTGTGGCAATTCATCTGCTTTGCTGGATTCCATACTATATCTTGACTCTAACTGAAAACACAGCAATCCCGCCCACCATACTCTATTGTCTAATATGAGTCTTATATGTTAACTCATGTCTGAATCCTCTTATCTATGCTTTATTTTACCCCCAGTTTAAAAAAAATCAGTTAAACGCATCTTAACTTTTAGAATATTTCAGCCAGCATCCTCTCGGGTAAATATTTTTGCAAATCATCAGTCATGAAATTTTTAACACAATTTGTGCAAACATTTCCTTATAAAGTGCACCATATACAGTGGTGTGAAAAATTGTTTGCCCCCTTCCTGATTTTTTTTTTTTTTTTTGCATGTTTGTCACACTTTAATATTTCAGATCATCAAACAAATTTAAATATTAATCAAAGATAACACAAGTAAACACAACATGCAGTTTTTAAATGAAGTTTTTTTTATTATGAAGGGAAAACAAAATCCAAACCCACATGGCCCTGTGTGAAAAAGTGCTTGCCCCCTAAACCTAATAACCTTAGCAGCAACAACTGCAATCAAGTGTTTGCGATAACTTGCAATGAGTCTGTTACAGCGCTGTGGAGGAATTTTGGCCCACTCATCTTTGCAGAATTGTTGTAATTCAGCCACATTGGAGGATTTTCGAGCATGAATCGCCTTTTTAAGGTCATGCCACAGCATCTCAATAGAATTCAGGTCAGGACTTTGACTAGGCCACTCCAAAGTCTTCATTTTGTTTTTCTTCAGCCATTCACAGGTGGACTTGCTGGTGTGTTTTGGATCATTGTCCTGCTGCAGAACCCAAATTCGCTTCAGCTTGATGTCACGAACAGATGGCCGGACATTGTCCTTCAGGATTTTTTGGTAGACAGCAGAATTCATGGTTCCATTTATCACAGCAAGTCTTCCAGGTCCTGAAGCAGCAAAACAGCCCCAGACCATCACACTACCACCACCATATTTTACTGTTGGTATGATGTTCTTTTTCTGAAATGCTGTGTTACTTTTACGCCAGATGTAATGGGACACACACCTTCCAAAAAGTTCAACTTTTGTCTCGTCAGTCCACAGAGTATTTTCCCAAAAGTCTTGGGGATCATCAAGATGTTTTCTGGCAAAACTGAGACGAGCCTTTATGTTCTTTTTGCTCAGCAGCAGTTTTCGTCTTGCAACTCTGCCATGCAGGCCATTTTTGCCCAGTCTCTTTCTTATGGTGGAGTCATGAACACTGACCTTAATTGAGGCAAGTGAGGCCTGCAGTTCTTTTGATGTTGTTCTGGGGTCAGAACAACATCGCTGCGCTCTTGGGGTAATTTTGGTCGGCCGGCCACTCCTGGGAAGGTACAATTTCATTACAGAACTTTAGACTGGGCGGTAGATGGGTTGGCCAATCTGATCCAGACACTGTATAAATCAAAGGACAGAAAGGAGAGCAGAACAAACTCCTAACAGGAGGAGACTCACTCATGGCCTATGAGACAGAGGATCACGAGACTCAATACTGCTTTCCTGCCATCAACTCATCATGTATCAAGGGAAAACGCTCCAGACATGAATACAATATCATGTATGTGTTTTTTTCATTGCTGTCAGCATGGACTGTGTTTCTAAATTTGCTGGTGATCATCTCCATCTCTCACTTCAAGAAACTTCACACTCCAACCAACCTGCTCATTCTCTCTCTGGCTGTGGCTGACATGCTTACGGGACTAATTGTGATACCCATAGAGGCCATCAAACAAAATGAGACATGCTGGTACTTTGGAGAGACATTTTGTGGAGTGTTTATTAACACCCTTGGATTGCTGCTATCAGCATCTCTCTGTAATTTAGTTTTAATTGCTGTTGATCGTTATGTGGCTGTGTGTTGTCCTTTACAGTACCTGCAGAAAATAACCACAACTAAAACTTTAATGAGCATTGTTCTCTGCTGGTTTTGTTCCTCAGCTTACAACACTGCCATTGTAATTAATAACGGATATTTTGACACTTTTCACAGAACAGATATGTGCTATGGAGAGTGCCCTTATGTGATGAGTTTTGCCTGGAGAGCCAGTGACCTGATCATGTCCTTTGTGTCTCCTTGTATAGTGATCATAACGTTATATTTAAGAATATTCTATGTTGCACAACGGCAAGCTAAAGTTATAAATTTACTTTTAAAGACTGGAAAAAGTATAATGGAGGACACTTTAAAAAAGAAATCTGAGAGCAAGGCTGCTCTAACATTAGGAATAATTGTGACTGTTCACCTGCTTTGCTGGATTCCATTTTACATTCTTTCTTTATCAGGAAGCACAGCCAACACTGCAATCATGTCGAAATTTCTAATGTGGACCTTGTATGTTAACTCAGGTCTAAATCCTATTGTCTATGCTTTATTTTACCCCTGGTTTAAAAAGGCAATTAAATATATCTTAACACTTAGATTATGTAAGGCAGCATCCTCTCATGTGGACATTTTTAATGATTACCATAAATAGTTCCTGTGAATGGCAGTTCTGTAGATGTTACATACGAAAAATGAGGCAACATTTTAAGTGCAAATTAACAAATTATGTTTAGACAGAACTGTATATGTGTTTCACATTATTGTTCTGACAAAAGATTTAAAGTTTCTGTGTAATATATTTAGAGTAACATCTATTTGAAGTTGTTGTATTGTGATTTGAAAACTATACATTTTTCATTTCATTTTTTTTTTTTTTAGGCAAGAAATTTAGAAATGCTTTTTTGGGCAAGAAATTTAGAAATGCATCCAGAGGCTACAGGTATAGCTTCCTAAGCGTCTCCAGACCTAATAATAATCTGTATGATAAAAGCCTAATTATGTTGCTTTCAAATTAAAATAAAAAGAAAATTAAACCAAAAGAAAAGACTATTTAAAAAAAAGACTACAAAACACAAAAGCTTTACCAATGCATTTTTTAATTGGAGATTTTAAAATCAACTAATTTTAATAAATTATTAGTTGATTACATTTAATAATTACATTTGATAAGTTAAATTACTTGGCATTTTTATTAACATATATCTTTATAATCACAACCACCATTTTAAAATTAACACATTTTATCATTAAAAATCTCTAAACATCTAAATTCATTTATTTCACAACATTATTTTTTTTTCTAATCATGTGAAGTATACAAAAACATTTATATAATTCATAGAAAAATATCACATTAAGAGGATTTCCAAAAATAATCCTATTAGCATTCTTTAATAAAACAATAGCTCTGTTCCAAAACCTAGTGAGCTGCCTATGGAGGTAGTGTCAATATATCAGTATAATATTAAATGATTTTTCTGACCTCAAGCATTATCATACATTTCAGCATATTTTAAAAAAAAAAAAATACTAATGAATTAACTGTGTAGCATTTGGACCAATCAGACACACATTTGTTCATTAGATTTAACAAATCAATTATTCATTAGATTAACAAACAGTCACAGACCCCTCACCCAACACCAGACTCGGTGCCTATATGTCTGTGAACGATCTCCTGGCCAGCACACCTCAGCCAGATCTGATAAGCTTTACAACCTAAAAGTATGTAGAGAGAATCTTCCTCCCTAAGAAATTCTCTCCAAAACCGACACATACTGCTATAGGAAATGACGTCGTTCATTAATTCATAGACAAATTTTTCTATGACTTTCCTACCATGCATATCCCCATGTCTTTGTGTATGTTTACTACTGTTCTTGTATGTTCTTGTGTATCGTATACTGTTTTATGCATGCATATGATTGATCACTAGTTAATATCACCTTATACATGTTTGGTCTCTATCAATTCGTCTTCGGATGATCTAAATGACAGTGTATATTACATGTTGATACCTATGCAACATATTAGTGTCCTAAGAATCTTTAGTAGTTTTTGCATTAACCCCAGGCAAATTATAATATGCAAAATACCATGGTCTAAGACAAAGAGCTGTAAACTTTCACCATTGGCTCTTTGACCCGCCAGGGGTGTGACCTCCATAGGGTTTAAAAGATATCACTTCAGTGACCCGCCTAGTTTTGTACTTAGTTTTTGCTTTTAGTCTCTTCACTCGTCTCCCACTCCCTCTCCATCTTCTGGTTGCTAAGTCCCTGGGCTGGCACTACCGCGTCTCGCAGGCCTCAGTACAACCAGTCTGTGGATCTTTTAGATCCTAAGAGGATGAGGAGGATGTGAGCTCCTCAGCAACCCTTTAAGATTTGCGCCAGGCCTTGCGGCCTTGACTTTCCATTCAACCAACGATCCTCGGACATCAGCAGATCTCTTTCTTAGCTCTTTTTCACTTTCTACCTAGGAAGAAACTCACAATCACCATCGAGTCAGAACATCTTTGGAATTCATCACTCTTCAACCCGGAAGAACTTGGAGAACTCCAACACCATAAGTATAAGTTATAGACCCCGTTATAAACGGCACAGATGGTTTTACTCAGGTGATTAACTGACTCTTTCCATAACTGCATTCTCTGTTTTCTCTAATGGCTTCATTCATCCACTTTAGCTCCCCTTTGTATGCATGCGTGAGTGTATGTTTATTCATTTGTTTGTATAGATTAGTTATGTGTGTTAGCGTTTAGTTAATAAAAGTTGTGTGCACAAATTACATGAGTTTCTGGTTCTGCCTTGCAAATTAATGTCTCTTTACGATTTTGACCCTCGCTACATGCTCTAATGCATTAATAGGAAAGTATTTTCTGTGGCCACGGAGATATCCTTTCTTAGAGTTGATATGAACTCACACTGAATGTTCGCTGGACGAACAGATCAGTTGATGGCAATTTAATTCTGCTACAGTTATTACTGTCAGACGATATAAATAATTGTAATTAATCTTAATTAATTGTAATTATTTATATACATTTCCCTTTTGATCTATTTTGCTACAACTGAAATCAACTGTTTGAATAGTGAATTTGTCAAATAAGCCAATAACAATAAAAATATGACCTACAACAGTGACAGGGACCTATAATTTCCGCAAAGCGGAAAACACAGGCGGAATCACGGAATTCATTCATAAAAACGGAATTTACTGTAGCCTATAACACGGAATGTCACGTAATTTGCCAAAGTTTGGATTGATAGACCAAAACTAGGTCACTATACTTAAATCAAAATGCAATATGGACCAGTGTCTGTGAATAATAATCCACAAAAATACAATTTAAATATTAATCCTGCATGTTCTGCATGTCTCTGTGTGCATGAATGGCGCAGTTTACTACACACATACTGAAGCACGCGTGACGCTCACTGTGCTTTCAGCCTCTGTCACCCCAGTTTATGTAGTACAACTACTACTAATAAAATTATTTTAAAACATTATTTTTAAAGGAATATTTACCAGAAAAACTATTTACCAGAATTTATTTAGCAGCAAAATAAAACATTTCTTAGGGCCTTAAAAATGTAATTTTTGTAAAAATTTTAATAAATCGCTGTTTAATAGCTGGTTAGTTGTAAGTTTCTTTTAAATTAATTAGACATGCTTTCTGATTAATAAAATTTAATTTAACCATTAAAACAGAGTCTAGAAAATGGGTATCCAGAAGAATTAAAACAGAATTTGTAAAAAATAAATAAATAAATAAATAAATAAAACTCAATTTGGGAAAAATACAACAGATTTCATAGATTTCACAATAACCTCAGTTTCCATGACCTGTGTACCTTAGGACAGTTTAAAGAAAGTAAATATAAAGTAAATTGGCCAACTAGATCCAGATTCAATGTTCAGCATTCAATGTTCAGATTCAATGTTCAGCACCACCCATTGAAAGAAAATCTGCTCATTAATTGTTGTTAGACAAACTAGACTGGGCTCTTTTAATGAACAGCCCACCAAAACTGCTGTCCATGGCTGTATGTTAGATAAGTTAAATATCTAGATGCACTACTGGGAAAACAGGGAACATGAAAAGCTTAATAACTGTCCAATATAATGATCACATACAGTGTAACTTATACTAATCTATAGTTGTTCATCCAGTTTATCTCTTTTGTTGTTATCACATGTTTAAGAAATTGAACCACTGGTCCCACTAGGGCAGCAGAAAAAATCCTCAGGGCTCAACGCTAAGAAGTCTGTCACTTAAATTAAAGATTATCTCTGAAACACCATTTGAACATTACAAAAACTGTTACATTTTCTCACCAGACAATGTCTGTCACTCAGTTGCAAAGTGATTTTTCCCCACCACACCACATCACAGTTCTTCAGCCTTTGCACAGTAAAGCAGACCAAAACAAACTTTAAAAAGACCCTGAAAATGTCCATGAAGACACCATATTTTTGAACTGTGATTTGCACTAGTGCTATTGAGCAGCATTGTTCTTAATGTCTAAACAAGATTTTTCCTTGCACCAGTTTTCCACTTTGAGTTAATAAATTCTTAGAAGCTTCTTTAGATGATATTAATCATTTGAAATCCTCAGATCTGTCACACTGATCTAGTCAGATACCCTACCTAAACATTTCAAAACCATATGTGCTACATAGAGATTATTCTTTACAACGAAGATTGCAATAGAACCCAAACTATTCACTGTAAAGAGATTGCTGTAAATTTTACAGTACCTAACTGACAGCTGGATGCCAGTAAGTTACTGTAAAATTGTAAATTCAACAATTCTTCTCCTCATACTGTCTGCAGCGGATACGCATGCTGACGCATGTGTGTTTAACGTATGCAGCACTATACACATGCGTTGTTTACATCAAGCAGAAGCAAGCGCATGCGTCGTGATACTCTCTCCACAATGGCGGTGCGCCACTGCAGATGTTATGAGGAGAAGAAGAATTGTTGAATAAAGTTGTTATTTTTGTTTTCTTTTCACACAAAAAGTATTCTTGTAGCTTCATTTCAGTACAATTGAACTACTGTATCACTTGAACTATTTTGTCAATGTCCTTGCTACATTTGGGCTTAGGAACATTTCAGTTGTGTTGCTGTCCATGCAGGGTCAGAAAGCTCTCGGATTTCATCAAAAATACTTTAATTTGAGTTCTGAATATGAACGAAGGTCTTACAGGTTTGGAAGAATATGAGGGTGAGTAATTAATGACAGAATTTCCCCTTTTGAGTGAACTATCCCTTTAAGTGCTGATTTAATAGAAATAATTTTAATGTGCATGAAAACTCAATCCTGATGCGCACAAGACAAGGTAATAAAAACATTTGGGGCTTTACTGAAAACATTTGGGGCTTCAGCCACCTTAACCACCCCTAGCGTCACCCGTTTGATTCCCAGGGAATGGATAACTCAATAAAATGCGTACTTTAAATACAATGTAATTTGCTTTGGATAAAAACATCTGGCAAATGCATGAATGTAAATGCAATGTAAAACAAAATGTATTTTAGGTTACCTAATTCTGCATTTCTGTAAAATGGACAGCTGGCTGTATGATGATTCCGCCCCTCATAGTCAGCATCTTGATTTTGATTGGAGAAATCTCCTGTAACAGACAGTCACAGCAGCCTTTTTATGTTATTATAGATTATGATCAGAAAAAAACTACTGTACAATAATACAATACAAATTTTATTTCTACAGCACATTTAAAACAACTGCCGTTGACCAAAGAGCTTTCCAACATCATTACATACAGTCATACAAACAAAACAAAACATTAAAAATTTAAAACCTGATCACTCTAATCAACAGAATAATAGAATTTACATGTTTAATAAACGCATAATATTTATTAGCAAAACTTGCTATATTAAGATATTGCTAGCCCGTTCCTCTCTTTAAAAAGTCAACACGTTCTGTGAGTTAGTGGAGCTAATTTGGCTATTTTAGTAACTTGAGTTAAGTTGATGGAAGCTCACCTGTTGTTAGCACCACTACGACGACAATCACAAGAAAAGACTCCAAAACACCTCCGATGCAGACCAGATGACCACAAGACCAGAAACTTGAAAATAAAATACAAAAGATGTTCTTAACCGGGGTGTTCTTAACTCAGTTTTCCTCAGTATTTCATGTTAGCTGGCTGGTTTATGTTATGTTACGTCTGTCACTGAATTTAGGGACCATCTCTAAAGTTAAACACGACATTGGTGTACACATTTCTAACTTAAATAGCATTTGAAGAGAATTACCTTACTTGCAATAAAAAGGCAGTGTAGAAAAGTTAAATCGATAACTCTTGCATGAACAGGTTGAAGTATTCTGATGAAGGTTCAAATATTTTCAGAGTCAAAATGTATTTTTCTGATATTCGAAACCATCTATAAAACACTGCATAAATAAGTGGATTCAAGCATGAATTCATGCATAAAATCCAATACATTATATTAATTACAAGAGAGTCACCTGTGTCTTGCCCAAGTGTAAGAGCAGGTATATAATATGGTATCCAACAAAGAAGATAAACCATGACAACAACCCCTAAAGTTCTTGCAGCCTTTTTTTCTGATTTGGCTTTTTTATCTGAGAGTGAATTTATATGCAGCTTGATGTT
This sequence comes from Spinibarbus caldwelli, assembly GCA_039654775.1. Taxonomy (NCBI): domain Eukaryota; kingdom Metazoa; phylum Chordata; class Actinopteri; order Cypriniformes; family Cyprinidae; genus Spinibarbus; species Spinibarbus caldwelli. Next base: position 6,517,663 of record CM077266.1, on the reverse strand, counting down.
TTGCTATGAAGCAGATTTTCATATATAAAGAAATGATTAAACAACATGGTGTTACTAAAGTAACTATAACATCTGTTATGATATATCTCAACTTAATAAAATTATACATTCACCAACACATGTATGATTTTTCTCTGGATAGAGTATAGACTCATACAAAAGAAAAAAAATAATATATGCAGGAAAATACCCAGTTTACAACAATAGAAAGAATTGCTTTGTTAGTATTGACCCTTGCTGGATATCGCAAAGGGTTATTCACAGCAATGTAACGATTCACAGATATAATAATCAAATTACCAAGAGATGTCGTAACAACCACATAGAAAATAAAAGGAAATATTGAAAAAGCACAGGACATCCTTGGTGTTAAAAAGAAGGTTAAAGCTATGAAAACGTACTCAATGCAGTAACTGCATGCTGTCTGACACAAGTGTGTTGCAGAACACTGAATCAGCCTGGTGAATACATCACTGAATTAACTCACCAAATCCATCAAAGCAGCTTCTGAATCAACAGATTACTCACTGAATGAACTACAAGTTCCATGTCAATCCACCAATACTCTATTATAGAGCCATTAGGCCGTCTTGCTTGCCACCTATAAAGCAAAATATATGTTTTGTTCTTGTTATGAAGAAGTTCACAAACTGCACAAACAACAGCAAGGGGCTCAAGCTGTTCAACTACACTTTCTCCTGCTTTGAACTTCATATGCATTTGGCTGCCTCTGAAAAATAACATAAGATTGTCTCCCATAAAACAAAATCTCACTATGCTATGTTGCCCATTAAAGTTTGGTGCAGGTGTCGGAACCACGGTCTCCTTACGACTGATCTCTGTGCGTATGACAGAGGAATTCCTGGTTTGACCCTTACATATTTTCTCCAAATTTCTACACGAGTTATCAGCTGGTAAAATACCACCAAATGGACCCCATTCATCAAGCACATTTAGCCCAGCACACAGCAGTTTTGGATGTTTGATAAGTTTACAAAATATAGATCATACAAGCTGTCCAATCAGGTTGTGACTGTAGCCTTAATGCCCTTTGTTTTGTATCTTTAGGTTTGTTGTTAAAAAATGTTAGTGCTGATGCTAAGCGAACCGGGATTAAGTGTATCATTTTCTTATTTGGTCTGGACCAAAAGAACCAAGAGAACCAAACTACAAGTGTAAACACACTCTCAATTGAGAACTAAGATTGCAGTAACATTTTGTGGCCATCAAACAGACCAATATTGGTACTATTCAAACAAATAAAGAGAAAAATAAGCTTAAACGTTACATTTACTAGTTATAACTGACATTATTGACTCGTGTGTTTATGTACGCAGAAATTATGTCTTTTTCTGCCAAGTATTCCAAAGTCATTTAAACTATATATTAAATTGTACAAGACAAACAAAAGTGTTTTGGTGTAATGATGAGTAACCCACTCCCAATGGGAAGGGATCTCATCTACAGTAGCTCTGGTTGCATCAGCTCAAGTCGATTTACGTTACACCTCTGATTGTTAGGCTTCAACAGCAAGTTTAATGAGACTACAGATGACATTGTCTGTGACAAGTGCAAACAGACTCTCAAGAGAGTTACACATTTTAACAAAAAACAGCATGGTAAAAGTGCTGATTGGTCACAAAAGAGTTCACAGAATTATTGCATCATAAGGCAAGCACATAGGACACTAGAGACAAGGCTGAACAGTCACTCTCATTTTTTCTTTAGACACTTATTTTTACATTGAAGAAGGAGACATCATTATGGATGCCAAACATTTGTGATAAGTGCTAATAGCCTCTCTAGAGCATTACACATTTTTGTCAGATAAATAACATGATCCAAAGAAGGTAAAAGTGTTGATTGGTCACAAGAGAATCATTATGTCATCAGTGCAGAGAACACTGAAGACCAGGTTGACCTTTGACTCTCTTTTCCTTTTAACACATACCTTCATGATGGAGTTTGACAGGATTACCCAAATTTTCGTCCTTTTCTTCTTAGAGATGATGAAGCCAACGATTACCTATTCACCTACCTTTTTTTCTCTCTAGGGATCTCATACAAGCAGCATTCACATTACACACAGACCACAGGGTGAGCACCCCCTGCTGGCCTCACTAACACCTCTTCCAACAGCAACCTAGTTTTCTCAGGAGGTCTCCTATCCAGGTACTGACCAGGCTCAACCCTGCTTAGCTTCAGTGGGCAACCAGTCTTGGGCTGCAGGGTGATATATGAGAAGAAGGAAGGCTGGCGAAAGACAGTGGCCTCTTTCAGCAGGATGATGCACCCTGACACACTGCAAAAATGAACACGATAAAGGGTTAAAGGTGTTGCATGGCTTCCAAATTCCCCAGATCTCAGTCTGATTCAGCATCTATGTACTGGACCAACAAATCCAATCCATGGAGCACGTCTTTGCATCTTGCAACTTAAAGGATCTACTGCCAATGTCTTGTTGACAGATACCAAAGCACACATTCAAAGGTCTTGTGGAGTCTAGACATGTCAGAGCTGTTTAGGCATCACAAGTGAGACCCACATGATCTTAAGCAAGTGGTTTTAATGTTGTGGCTGATCAGTGTATATGATCAGTGTATACCATGAATCTTAACATTGTATTAATTTCCATGAATTTCTCAATTATTTGGAAGACTAAATAATGATTTTAAAAACCATAACAAAGAGATCATAAAGTATAATCTATACAATTAAGGACCAGACTTACTAAACAAATTAGTTATTAGTAAGCTGTTAATAAATCTGGCCATAAAAAAAAAAAAAATTACAGTTGAGCGTAGAGGCATGTATATTTACTTTAATAACTATAAATTTCTGTTACTTTTCCAGGTCTGGAAACCACAACATTAAAACAATAAATCCAGGTTTTTCCGTGACTGTAGGAACCCTGACATTAAATGTGAGGGGAGTATTTTTTTCTGATTGCATACTAATTCTCTCACAGCTAGAAATATAGGGAATAGACTGTAAAAAAACATTAACTAACTAACTAAAGTTTGGCATCAAAATGTTTTGGCTTCATTTTGGCTTCAGCACGTGTGAGGCACAAATGGGGTCCTTCTTAAAAGGAAGGCTGCATATCTCGGTTGCCACATCATCAAACGTCGCTGAAAGCCATCTCAATCGGAAAGATCTTTGGAAGGCAGCCTTGTTTCGCGCCCTTCATTCAGCTGAATTTGAAGGATGCATGGGATGTAACCTTTGCGACCTTCAATCACCCACAATCCTTTGTACCCATTCCATTTCATGAAAATAAACTGACGAAAAATGAGTCAGTACTGAGCTTGTCTGAATTTATTATGAAATGTAAGACAAAAATAATGTTTTTGGATATGAAAGGATAGATGTCATCTTATGTTTTGGTGTAAATTACTTACTAAACGCTAAACTGCCAATAATTTAAGCCACAGGGAGACTGTAGATGGCTGTGATTCATTGTATTGCATTAATAGAAAGCCAAATAATATAAAGATTTGTAATACAAAATATTATGATGTAGCCACACGCACTTATTAGACCGTCTCATTCTAGAGTTTAATGCAGAGGAGGACTCTAGCTTACAAGACTCTGAAGGACTGAACTAGGAAGGACACAGCCTCGGTAGGCTGCAGCCTTGCGTTTGAGAAGCACCCATGATAGAGACAAATATAAACTCATGGGTAAACGATGTGAGTACATGGTGCTGTCAAAACACTGAACTACTTTTAGGCATGCCAATTTCTAGCTCAGAAAACTAGAAAATATTATTATTCTTGCAATAACATTTTGGCCACCAGTGGCACAGACATTACACACTTCACCTCATATTTGATGTGATAGTTCACCCAAAAATGTAAATTAATATCAAGCATTTATTTTCCCGGAAATCAAAATAATATATTTGCAAGAATTAATTTTCATTTTATGTGGGAAAAAAAAAAAATGTTGGATTATTATTAATTTTTTAAAATGTCTTCTTTTTTGTTCCCTGGGAGAAATAAAGTTATACAGATTTAGAACAACATGAGTGTACATAAATGATAACTGAATTTCAGTTTTTGGGTGATCAAACTATCCCTTTGATTTTAAATTGTCCTTACTTTATTTGTTGGCTTGCACAGTGGTGGGTCATTCTCTTGAGTTCTGTGGTGTTCTTCAAGATCACTGAAGCTTTCGTTCCAAAGATCTCATGAAGGCCTGTTGCTGGAGTCACAAAGAGGGAAAATAATTACCAAATATATTAGAATCTCAAGCTCGAGTTCTTTCAACAAAAAGTCTTGCACATAAGAGAATTCATAATGTGCAACACAATGTTTTCTGGAGTACAGTGTCATTTGTATAATTTGAAATTATGAGTAAATAAAACTTACACATTTTTATACACACAAAATGTTTTGCCTATTTGCATTCCTCTTTAAGAGTATACCATCCATGGCATGTGACAACTACAAGGCTCGGTCAGTCAGACAAAACAAGGGTTCAGTATACGCTGGGTGACATTCTTAAATGTTTACAAATACATAAACAGACTAGTTTTCACTGTATGAACAGTTTAAAAGAGATTTGTTGGTAAAATAGGAGATTATTAGAAACCAAATCCCCAAAATGTCCCCCTCAGGTATTGCTGCGTTCGCCCTAAAAGTAAATCAGTCGCGTGATCTCCCCGTATTGCCAGATGAAAGGCCCTTAAATATGCACTAAATGATCCTTGTCCAGTTAAAAGTTTTAAAATTATCGAAATTAATAGTACCGTTGACAAAAACCATCAAGTAACCTTCAGGTGTACATCGCCCATGAGTTCGTGACACCTTTGACAAGGTATAGGTCGGTAAGTCAGTCAAATGTCTAATGTTCGCTAATTAACATTCGTATGCACTTATAAATACACATACATAGTTTTGACTGTATAAAGTGTTTTTAAAGAACTTTCTACCTGAAATGGGAGACTATAAATAAACCAAACACTGGGGCTATGCTCCCCTCATGCATGCTGCCCTTGCGCTTGAGGGAGACAAAGTACACAACTCCATTACTTGAGTGAAAGTACAGATACTGCTGGTCAAATATTACTCCATTACAAGTAAAAGTTGTAAAGACAGATTTTTACTTAAGTAAAAGTACAGAAGTATTTGCTTTTAAAAGAACTTAATTACCAAAAGTAAATTTCCTTTTTTATGTCAATGCACTTTTATTATTGTTGAAAGTAATACTTGCAATACCTCTGAAGCAACTTACAATACATTACACCTACTGAATACACTGACTAGCTTGTAGTATCTTTGGAATAAAGAGCTTTTAGAATGTCAAAAACCTATGGGGGAAAAAACAAAACAAAACAAAAAATGCTTTAAAACCCAGCAACACAACTGTATCTGTATAACTTTACAAAAGCAACACATCATCCCTACCTGCCTAAAATCACCTGTTATCATCCCTGTCCCTAAAACAACCACAAACTGTAGTTTGAATAACTTCAGGCCTATTGCTTTGACATCAGTGTTGATGAAGTGCTTTGAGAGGACTGGTCTTGTGCCACATCAAGGCCTGCCTCCCTCCATCATTTGATCCCTATCAGTTTGCCTATAGGGCAAACCGCTGCACTGAGGACGCCATCATCATTGCCACCTAGTCACCTAGAGCATGCAGGAAACTATGTAAGGCTGCTTTTCATAGATTATAGCTCAGCCTTTAACACTGTCATTCCTGATATCCTGATCAATAAATTACTGGACCTGCAGCTCCCACCTTCACCTTCTACTTCTTAACCAATACACCACAAACTGTAAAATTTGGCTGTTATGTATCCTTCTCTCTCACACTAAGCACCGGATCACCCCAGGGCTGTGTGCTGAGTCCACTTCTGTACGCTCTTTATACTTAAGACTGTGTTCCAACCCACCCCACAAAAACCAAGGAGATCATCATTGACTTTAGGAGAAATAGGGGGGAACATGCCCCCTCTACATAAATGGAGATTGTGTAGAGAGAGTGACATCATTTAAGTTCCTTGGAGTACATATTTCAGAGACTCTTTCCTGGCCACTAACATCTCAGCACTGATAAAGAAGGCCAAGCAGCGCCTCCACTTTCTGAGAGTACTCAGGAAAAGCAGGTTGGAACAAAGGTTTCTGATGTCCTTCTAGCAGTCCACTATCCAGAGTGTGTTCACTTATTCCATCACGGCGTGGTATGCTGGGAGTTCAGCTGGAGACAAGAAGTCATTACAGGGGGTCATTAACTCAGCTCAAAAGATCATCGGTTGCCCTCTGCCCTCCCTAGATCCCTCAGGTAGGTGCTACAGATCAATTAAGACTCGAACCTCTAGACTCAGGGACAGTTTCTTCCCATGGGCCATAAGAACACTAAATAATCTAACAACTAATTAATTATTTATGGTTATGCTGCTATATTTATATTTGTATTTTTATACCCTTTTTACTTTCAGTAACTTATTATGTAATGTCCTGTTGTGTTTTTAATGTTGTACTAGGTGTTTTTAAATTGCACTAAAGGGAGTTGCACTGTAATCTCGTTATATTTTAATACAAGGACAATAAAGCTGAACTGAACTGAATTGAACCACTGATAGGACTGAAAAGTTGTTAATAAGCTGTTAGCAAATCTGGCCCTAAATATTTAACAGCTGAGCACAGATGCATGCATATTTACTATAATAACTATAAATTTACATTACTTTTCCAGGTCTAGAAACCAGTTTTCAGTGACTGTGGGAATCCTGACATTAAAAGGAAGTTATAAATATAGAGACTATAGACTGTATTAAAAAAAAAAAAAAAAAAAAAAAAAGTATAGTTTAGTTAGTTTGGCTAAAGTCCCATTTGTTTACTGTACTGTATATGGAGACTGTGGTGTTTTTGACCTATACTGCAACTAGCCACCAGGGGGCAAAATGTTTTGGCTTCACTTTCATGATGTGTGAAGCATACTTGATAGAGACAAATATAAAATAGAAATTTATAAATTAAAAAACATTGTGGGTACATGGTGCTCTCAATACACTGAACTGCTTTTAGGCATGCCAGTTTCTAGCTGAGAAAACTAGAAACTAGAATTATTTGTGCAATAACATTTTGGCCGCCAGTGGCACAGACATTACACACTTCACCTCATATTTGATGTGATAGTTCACCCAAAAATGTAAATTCACATCAAGCATTTTTTTCCCCAGGAAATCAAAATAAGATATTTCTAATAATTAATTAAATTTTATGGGGGGGAGCACTTTACATACAGGTTTTTAATTAACTTTGTATCTGAAATGGAAGATTATAAATAAACCAAATGCTTAAGTGATGTTCACTTCAAGTATGCTGCTTTCTCTCACACAAACTCTCTCTCTTACTTTATAGTCTATACACATCTACTGTATACTCTTATATGTGCGTGTATACACACACATAATGTAACTCTCAGTGTATAGTGAGCTTAGTGAGTATTTAGTGATTATGGTGATCCACCCCTTTTCAGTGTTCAAAAAAAAATCCTGACTGGATTTTCACTTTCAGTTACTGCAAACGCTTACATTCTCTTTCAAAAAAAAAATATGTGTGAAGTTTTGTCTGCTTTTTTTTTTGTGTGTGAAATATTTTGAAACGTTACGCTGATTTCAGTATGTCAAAAGGTAAGCTTCTAAAATGTTTTAATTTTACATATAAGGCTCAATAGTGAGAATGTTTGAAACATTTATACATTTGAGCATGTTTCAGAGGCTCACCGATGTTAAAATAGAGTTGTGATTTAGAGCTCAGCTTTAACTCAGCTGGTGGTACTAGCAATCTAGCAATGTCTCAGGTCAGATTCCAAGGAAACGCATATTTTAATGAAAATGTATTTTGAATTAAAATGTTGCTCATTAATTCATGTTAGCTAATTAGGTATGCATTAACTAATATTAACAAATGCTTCTGTGGACTTCTTTACAGGAGATGGCCACGAGTTCTGTGGAGGCATTTTTCTGCTGGGTGCAAACAGCAGGTGTAAGTGTCTAGTGGGAAATAATATTCTTGGGTTTGAACATTTCCTGCCAAAGCAGTCCACACTTGATGAAGAGGTATCACTGCAGATAGGTGTTCAATGGATTACTGTTATTAATGAGCCTCAGACTGTAATTAAGAGGTATATGGAGACATCATCCAGGAGTCCATGTATGATTTTATTTGTTCTGCAACGTGACCATGTTTCTCAGAGGGATATAGAAACATTTGCACATTTTCAGCCAATGTTCGGAAAGAAAATGGAGGAAAATACTGTTGTAGTTCTGGTCAGTAGCGATACTAAGACATCAGCAAGGCCAAATGAACACCTGGAAAAGGTTCTCTGTCGAAATGGAAGGAAAGTGTGTGATTTTAACAAAAATCTGAAGCAAAGCGACTTCATCAAAAAGCTGATTACATGTTGGAAGAGTGTGCCTGAGTTTCACATATACGAGCATGAAAGGTAAGACTAAAAATCTAAGTTTATCCTCATGATTGTATCCATTCCAGAGAACCCATATATAAACTGATTAATTAATTTTCTCCTCGACTGCAGCTCGTCCATGTCTGTGGAAAGGGAGATCTGGAAACCACAGAAAGCAATGACACATGAGCATATATCAGGTAGAATTCATAATAATACCAATGGGGGATACTATTCCACGTCTGTGGAAAGGGAGATATACAGACCACAGGAAGCAATGGCACAAGAGCATATATCAGGTAACATCCATTATAATATTATAACCTATAATTCTACATTATAAAATAAGATGATAACCAAAACATAGTCTGCATTTCTATAGTATAATATGCATTTCCATCAATCTTAGAAAGAAAGAAAGTTCTATGCACACTAAAAGAATTTTCTAAACTTTTCATGTAATGATTACCATTTTGTTTGATACTTCCAAGACTATCACAATTCTTTCTCGCAACATCAATTGTTTTTGGCTAAACAACCAACAACCAAAGTTGGCTAAATGTCTTTGCCTTGGTAATATTTAAATCAGTTCAATACTTTACATAAAAAGTAAAAAAGCAAAGCAAAAAAAAAAAAAAAAAATAACTAAATTTGAAATTGAGCCAGTAAAGTATAGATTTTAGATATTGTATGCCAACCCATGAGGTGGAGATAGAACGACTTTAGACAGAAGATTTTAATTGATGTGATATGATCATGGTACCAAGATCTCAGATGAGGATGAAAAAAAAAGTAATGTATGAAAAAAATTGACACTATTGGACCTATTTTACAAGTGTGCAAACCAGGAAAATCTATATCTAAAAAGACCCACATTTTTATAGAATTAGAGCAGATAGGATGCAGTTTAAACCAAAATTAAATTAAAAGTCTTTTATTGTGTGTTCAGTTTCTTTTGACATGCAGTATTCTATTTTATCTTATATTTAAGGAGGTAACCAAGCTGCTATCAAGAAGAAAAACACCTTGACCATCGTGCTTCTGGGACAGACAGGAAGTGGAAAGAGCGCTACTGGAAACACCATCCTAAGAAAGCGTCATTTTGAATCGTATGCCAGTTCTGTGCCAGTAACACAGGTGTGCCAGACGGCAGAGGAAACTATTTGTGGAATCAAAATCAGGGTCATTGACACCCCAGATTTCTTTGACGAAGATCTAAAAAACCAACAAGAACATATAAAGAAGTGCAAAGCGCTCGCTCAGCCAGGGCCTGATGTGTATTTACTGGTGATGGAGCTTGGCCGTTACACAGATGGGGAGAGAGAAATAGTTCAGAACATACAAAGAGCGTTTGGTGCAGAAGTGGTAAAAGACACCATTGTTCTGTTCACTAGCAAGGAGAAATTAAGAGGGAAAACTGTAGCAGAGCACATTAAAAACACTGACACGCAGTTGCAAGAGCTGATCAGAACCTGTGGGTCAAGGTGTCATGCATTTAACAACAATGACCACAATGTTTCACAGGTTGAAAGGCTATTAGAGATGATTTTGGAAATGAAGAAGAAAAATGGAAATACTGACATAGAACACTACTCATTTTGTAAGGAATCAGAGAAAAAAGACTGCAGAATTCAGTAGACACTGGCAACTGATTCACTGTTTTTTGTTCTGTGCTAGTTTGATTTAAAAAACATTAATTGATATGTTGTATGTATTATCAAGTGTAAGTACAGTTAAAGACATGTATTTTCTTCAAAAAGGCTAATGCATTACTGTTTCAACTGTCACATAGAAATAACTAGGTCAAACAAACAAAAAAACTAAAAACTCTGAAACTCATGAAAGGCATAGAAAAAAATGTTATCCTTTGCACATCATGTGTTAGAGGCAAAATCTTTAGAGAATGTGGTCCCACAAGTCTACATACATGTTTGTGATGTTTCAAGCAACAAAGTTTGTTTCCTTTTAAGCTAACGGCAAGGTTAACTATAATTATGCCTATAAATAAGATTCCTTTTGAGAAAAAAAAAAAAAAAAGAATTTCTTCCTTGTAAGAAAAACTCTGAAGAATGTCTTCCTTCTGAACAACATCCTGCATATCTGATCTGCAGAGAACACATACAGGTGTACTGTTTCCTTTTCTGATTGTTGTTATGCTCAGTGGGGTTGCGGTTAACATTAATTGAAAAAAAATTCCCTTTTCTTGTTTGTGTTCTAGAACATAGTTTACATAATCATACCTTAAGTTGTTCCAAACCTTTATGAGTTTCTATCTTGTGCTGAACACAAAAGAAGATATTTTGAAGACCATGGAAAAAGTTGATGGTCCCTATTAAATTCCATAGTATGGACAAAAAGTCAATGTCATCAACTGTTCACTGTAAAAAAAATAAAATAAAATAAAATAATAAATTCTGTGATGTTTACGGTAAAATACCAGCAGCTGTGGTTGCCATGAACTTCACCGTAAAAAAATATGGTAAGAACATTTTAGGTTTTACAAACATTCTAAACAAAAAATTCTAAATAAAAACCTATATTTTATTAATTGATGTAATGTTAATATACCAACCTATTGAAGTACTAATATCTGTTTTGAACCATTGTAATACACTGACAACCACCAAAAGCAGGTGATGAAGAGAAAACTGTATGATGAATCAAAGCTTATCACAAACAGCTTTTTCACAAGCTAAGGAAAAAAACTTATATAGACCTATAGAACATGCACACAGTGTCATTCACACAAACACTCATGATACACACATGGTAACACACATGATACTGAAATAATGCAATAAACATTAATTTAACAACATTAGATGTAAGATAAAACCCTAATGTACACAACTGATAAAAAAACGTACTGTTAACCTTTTAACAGGTTTACTGTAGCGTTTTTGCAGTCTTTTACTGTTAAAATCACGATCATTTTTTTACAGTTTATTTACCTACATTCTTCGATCTTCTTTAGTGCTTTTCTTTTAAATTTTTCATTATGCAATATTTTTACAAAATATTTAATTTATCCTAAATCATCCACTAATACTGTGTTGTTCACTTAAAAACTGATGTGAAATGAATATGCTCAGATCAATGAGGCCTGCAATCAACCAGTTCCAAAAAGAAATACAAAACAAGTTGACAAAAAGAAAGAAAACAAATTGACAGAAAGACTGAATCCAAGATTTGGTCATAATATAGCATAATAAGAGATTTACAAGCAATTTTAAAAGGCTGGTAATTTTTGCACGAAAATTAGGTAAAAAAATAAAAATAAAAAAAATAAAACCCACAAAAAAAACACCCACCAAATTAGGTAAAGGATTTTCAGCACAGCACAAAGGTTAAAAACCTGTTTTCTAAGAACTAACAGAAAATTCCTGGGGGAACTCAAAAGGTTAAATCCATTCATGTTGCTCAAATAGTAAACCATATATATATATGTGTGTGTGTGTGTGTGTGTGTGTGTGTGTGTGTGTGTGTGTCTGTATGTATATATATATATATATATATATATATATATATCGTATTCAAGATATATAAAAATAAAAACATCTTGAATGCAAATTAAGCTGCTTTGGATAAAAAGGTCTAGTAAATGCATAAATGTACAAATGCAAATATTCTAGCCAGTCAAAAGCCTAAAAATAAAAAGACTGAATCCAAGATTTGGTCATAATATAGCATAATAAAAGATTTACAAGCAATTTTAAAAGGCTGGCAATTTTTGCACGAAAATTAGGTAAAAAAAAAATAAATAAAAAAATAAAACACCCACCAAATTAGGTAAAGGATTTTCAGCACAGCACGAAGGTTAAAAACCTGTTTTCTAAGAACTAACAGAAAATTCCTGGGGGAACTCAAAAGGTTAAATCCATTCATGTTGCTCAAATAGTAAACCATAATACAAAAAAAAAAAAAAAATAGTAAAAAATACAAAACAAGTTGACAAAAAGAAAGAAAACAAACTGACAGAAAGACTGAATCCAAGATTTGGTCATAATATAGCATATATACAGTATATATATATATATATATATATATATTATTCAAGATATATAAAAATGAAAACATCATGAATGCAAATTAAGCTGCTTTGGATAAAAAGGTCTAGCAAATGCATAAATGTACAAATGCAAATATTCTAGCCAGTCAAAAGCCAAAAAATAAAAATTGTTGCTTTAAAAAATCATATTATTTATTTATTTAATTTTTTATTCTGTGATTTTTTTTTTTTTTTTTTTTTGATGGTCAAAAAGGGATGTGCAAACACATTACATATAAAAACATCCAGAGCTCATTTTACAGTATCAACATTTTACAATTTTATTTTATATACAGAGGATGACTGATTCTTAGCATATCTTAAAATACAATGGAAAAAAAATACTGTTATACATAAATATCCATAGATTACTCTGAAGAAATGTAATCTTCAAGAAGAAAGAATGAAGACAGTGATACATTTATGTCTACAGTATTAAAGACAATTTATTCTTTATAAAATCTAAAAAATGATTTTGATATATGTACAGTACAGGACAGTTACAGTATATCAGGCATACAAATACCATCACTATATTACACTTACCAGTAGATTCTCTGCCTGAATTTGATTGACTGTTAATATATGTTGTATCGAGTTAAACCAAGCCTTAAAACTTAGTATTTATGCATAAATCAAAGGTCAGATGCAATCAGTCACACCATCACATTTAGCAGTTTAGACATATCACGACTGAACACATTAGTTCAAATAAAGTCTCTGAAAACAATTCAGAAACCAAAAAGTGCTACAGAAAAAAAAGTGCTTCACATTAGATTCACAAGCTTCTATGTATAATTATTCATTCTGCTATGTGCTGCACATTCAAATCAAAATAACGTCATATTCCACCACTGTGTAACATCACATAAATGAGTTGTGTTTATGTTCAAAAGTAATATTCATTTTACATATCTTCCTAAGATGTCTGATTTAAGTCTCTTTAGTAACTGCCGTTATCAAAAGCAAACTGTTCATGAAGGCCTTCAATCAATACTTGTTGGAACAAGGCAACTCTGTTGTCAAGATTCCCAAGAAAGCTAAACTGATATTCTAGAAGCTCTGCGACTGCTCTCTCAGCTTTCTGTTGCTGAATCTTTTCTTCCGCTTCTTCAAACATTTCCTGAGTGAAGCATTTTCCCCCATTTGCTGCCACGATTTCATCAACTTTCTCAATTAATCTCCCCACTTGATCTCGATTCTTCACTTTAATGTTATCAAAAACAACATATCTACTACCACAACTCTGAATCACTCTACGCAGTTCTGCATGGCCGTTTTTCACATAGTCTTCAGCTGTTTGACCTCTGAGTGCATCTCCATGAGTGAAGACCACTATCATGTATTTTGAAGCTTCTTCTCCGAAGAGCTCTTGCAGGGCCTGGACTGATCTTTGCTCCTCAATAGTGAAACGGCCAATTTGTATCACCAGCAGGAACACGTGAGGACCTGGTGCTGAAACCTGAATACATCTCACTATTTCTCTTTTGATGAAGTCTTTTGATTTGCTGGTATCTAAGATTCCAGGTGTGTCAATCACATAAATCTCTCTTTGGTCACAGACCATTGCTTTTCTGCACCGCTCAGTGACAGAGTTTGCAGAAGGGCTTGATTCAAAAACCGTTCTACCAAGGATAGTGTTTCCCACAGCACTTTTTCCCACTCCAGTTTTTCCAATCAATACTATGCGAAGTGGTGTACCTATCAACACTGCAAAGGATGAAAAAAAAAAAAGATAATGAAACATGTACAGACAGCTTTGGTGGATACAGAGACAGAGCAGGAGATGCCTGAAACATTGTATACAACTGAGTTTAGCTTTATGATGCAAATCCATATATATATTTTTTTATGTACATCAAAACTATGTGAGTTATATACTCATCATCACATATTAATACTCATTAATAAATCCCTCCAACTGTATTAATAAGTCATATTTCACACTTATCTGAGTTTCAGCTTTGGTTGAAGTTAACTTAGTATTGTATTTTTTAATGCATATTTTATGTTTTTACAAAAATAGATAATAGACTTTAGACACTCTCCATTTACTCACAAAATTCTAAACTATTCAAACATGATAAATGTTTTGAGCAGTTATGAGCTTTCAGAAGTTTACTAGAAACCATACTAAACAACCCAGGTCAAAATTTTTAGCACACAAATTTAGCACTAACCTCGCGGAATAGAAGAGCGGTGACAGCATAGGCAATTTGAACAGTCCATTTCCTTCAGCAACAGTTTCTCTCGACAACGACTGAGACTATTTTTTTGCGTGACCCTATTAGTACCAGATTTTCTTGTTACGCCACCGGTTTTTTTTTTTTTTTTTTTTTTTTTTTTGCATATGTACAAAACTAGCTTATGCTTTCATTTGCTCACTATTTTCCTGCTTTGCCTCATGACAGATATAACCAGAGGTGTTTCTCGCAACCTGGTGAACAGACTGGAAATTCAACATGCCAAAAGGTAAAACACAGTTGTTAGTTAGTTTTGATTGTTTTTTTTTTTTGTTTGTTTGTTTTTTTTAAAGATTTTGTTCATTTGCTAATTTCTGAACATTCTTTATATTCTCTGCCAGTTTCTATATTTTTACTTCAAAATTATCTATTGTATTTAATTGTGGTCAAACCATTTTAAATCTTCATAGGAGGAACAAAAACTGCACAGGTTTCAGACGATGACAGCGTTGTCACCGTAGTGCTGCTGGGACAAAACAGCATTGATAAATGTCTCATAGGAAACACCATGCTTGGATATAGCTGCTTCCAGCCAGGAAAGTCCATGTATCAAAAGGCTCTAGGAAGAATGAGGGACGAGCTGCTCTACATTATAAACACCCCAGACCTCTTCTGGAGACTATGCCAAGAACCAGAAGCTAACACTATAGAGGAGATGAAGCCATCATACACGGGTCCACGCATGTTCCTCCTGGTACTCCACGATAAACAGCTCTCCCAGGAAGAGGTGGAGATGTTCACCCAACTGAAGGAGAGATTTGGAGAGAAAATGACAAAAAATATTACTGTAGTGTTGATCGACAGCAAAGAGACATCAAGACAGTCCTGCAACATAGAGGATATGAACCTCAAAAAGATTTTACATGAATGTGATGAGAGAATTTGTGTCTTCAGCAAAGATACGGCAGACTCAGATCTGGTCAGACAGCTTTTGATACATATTACAAAAACGTCAGAGAAACTAGAAGCTGATCCTGGCAGGTACACTTCTACAATTGGAAAACCTTTGGTATTGTCTCATGCATTGTTCACAAAGCTGATTTCTGTCTTTTTTTCTGTCTTATCCTGTAGATTACATGAAGACATGAACAAGCATGCTCATCAGAAGGAAAAAGATGAGACAGAACAACCGACAATACCAGGTAAAGCTTACTTTTGTTAAATTATCTGAAATTATTAATATTCTAGAATCTAGTCCAACTCCAAATGCTGCACTGAAAATGTTTTTATGAATGTAACCTTACATTCAAATGTTTATGGCCTTTTTTTTCTTGAAAAGAAATTAATATTTTCAACAATGCTGTATTAAAAGTATAATCAAATTGATCCAAAATTCACAGTAAAGACTTTTACAGATTTCCATTTCAAATAAATGCTGTTTGTTTGAACTTTTTATGCATCAAACAAACTTGAATAAAAGTTCATCAGTTTCCTCAAAAATATTAAGCAGCACTGTTAAGCACAGCTGTTTTGAACATTGATAATTAAAAAAATAAAAATAAATAAATAAATAAATAAATATATTAGGATCATGTGACAAATTTAGCTTTGCCATCACTGGAATAAATTCCATTTTAAAATATTCTGAAATAGAAAACAGCTCTTTTAAATTGTAATAGTTCACGATAATGCTGGTTTTATTTTACAGTTGAAATAAATGCAGCCTTGGTGACCATAAGAGACTTCTTTCAAAAAAGAAATAAATAATAATAATAATAATAATAATAATAATAATAATAATAATAAATTGAAAAATGGTTCATTCCAAACTTTTTTTTTTTTTTTTTTTTTTTCAAAAGGGGAGGGTGTGAATGTCAAGTCATTTGGAGGTGACTGCAAGATCCTCACCATGGTGCTCCTGGGAGTGAACAGCGATGACAAGTGCCTGATAGGGAACAGTATTCTCCAGCATGACTGTTTCATCGCTGGAAAAGCCACATGTGAGAGGGTTGTGGCTAGAGTAGGCGATCAGATGGTCTGTATTGTCAATACCCCTGACCATTTCCATAAACCGGGCCCAGATCCAATAGCTGACAGTATGGAGGAGATGAAGCCATCATATGCAGGTTCACGCATGTTCATCACGGTACTGCAGGACAAAACAATCTTGCAGGCAGAGATGGAGATGTTTGCCCAACTGAAGGAGAGATTTGGAAAGAAACTGCTGGAAAACATGCTTGTTGTGCTCATAGGTAGCGATGAAAGTAACTTAAGAGAGACCTTTGAAGCTGATAAGACCCTCAAAAAGATTCTAGATGAGTGCAAGGAGACAATTTATGTTTACAGGAGTAATGTGAAAAGCGCTGAGCTGGTTGAACAGCTTATAGGACAAAAGAACAACATGCAGGATAAGCAGGAATCTGAGAAAAACTGAATATATCAGTTACAAATCAGCTCAGTGTGTGACTGAAATTGTGCCATAAAACAGATTTTGTCGAATACATATAGAAGTGTTATAATCAGTGTAATGTCTATGTGTAACCAAAAGATGGTGCAATAAACATATGTAACACAACCGCCTACAATTCCTTCATGCAGTCTTACTACTATCATGAATCTGAAATAAATCACTCTTCAAATATATTCTTTGCTAGAGTTTCCAGTAAAAGGCTGTAATAGAAATAATAGATGGAAACTGGAGTTCAGTAAACTAGTTATGTACATAAATGCCAAAAGCTATTTTCACTAGTTCCACCCACTATTGCTTGGATGTTTTACCTTTAGTACAAAAAGCATAAATTATTAAATGTTTCCTTTAGCCAATTTTACTCATTTTCCACAGTTATTCAAAGCCCAACTAAATTATACAGATTATTTTAGATTACTGCATTAAGACAAAACATTTTTACAAAACATGCAATGAAGAAACAAAAAGCCAAGAACAGCTGTTATCTAGCATACTAGTGACTCAACGTGTTATACCAGATTTTGGACAAGCCCTTTTGTTCTCATGCATTTAAGACAAGTGTATTTTTCACTTTCATTTACTTACAACTGTCATTGAGTGCTAGAGACACGTTCGACTCTGTTTCTAATACAAGTCAGGATGTTACAACGTAAGTATGCCTTTTATTAAATACATTTTAGCAAATTTATTTTTTGTAAAATTGTAGGATTTTTTATTTATTTATTTATTTATTTTATTTTATTTTTATTTTTATTTATTTTATTTTTTTTTTGACGTGACAAAAACTGGTAGTTGCTCGCAATAATGGCATCAATCTGATACTCAATCTCAATTCCAACTCTGCCTTGTTTGCCTTAAATTAAATCTCAAGATTACAGAAAGGGATTTCTTCTCATATGTGAATTGCAAATTAATGTTGTAAAGATTGTGAATTAAAGTTATCATAATCCAAAGTATAGTTTTCTCATGGCTAGATTTCAAATCTACTCTTACTCTTGTGATTTGTTATAGTGGAGAATGCAAAGGTGGAGCAATCTGGTGGAGGTGACAAGATCACTTTGGTGATACTGGGAAAGAACAGCAATGATACGTCTATGATAGGCAATGCCATCCTAAAGGTAAACCGTTTCATACCTGGAAACGACACATGTACAAGAGCTGAAGAAAGAGTAGGTAATCAGATGGTCTGTATCATCAACACTCCAGACCTCTTCCATAGATCGCACCAAGATCGAGAAACTGACAATATAGAGGAGATAAAAACCCTATATCCAGGGCCACGTGCTTTTCTTCTGGTACTGCAGAACAAACAACTCTCACAGGAAGAGATGGAGATGTTCAGCAAGCTGAAAGTGAGATTTGGAGAGAAAATGGTGGAAAATACAATTGTAGTGCTTGTTGACAGTCAGGAGAAAATGTCTGGAGAACTATATGACCAAGCGGATGAGAATCTCAAAAAACTACTAGACGAGTGTGGACAGAGAATTTGTGTTCATGACAAGAAAAAAGATAATGAGCTGACCATGCAGGTAGTGAAAGAATGGAAGAGAATATATGAAAAGCAGGTTAAGGAACCAAGCAACTCTGCACCTGCTGAGAGGTAAGACACGTGTATGACAGTAGTTATTAAATCAATTAAAAAATAAAAGTCTCTGTACTAAATCCCTTTAAGCTTTTAATTTGACCTGTAACATCATCTCAATCCTGTAGCATATATGAGGAGATTGATATATCATATGCAGAAATGAAGCAAATTAATGAAGCGCCATGGATGTCTGAAAACAGCAAAGGTATATCTTACAAATTTCTCAGTGATCTAACTTTTCTCTGTCATCTAAAAGAATATGCTCAAATCAACATGCTGTTTCTTTTCTTATGTGGCTTTCACATCAATTTAAACTAGTCAAGTGATCTCAATTCACCTTGTTCTGCAAATCACAACTATAACTGGCTAGTCGGGGTTTGAACATTGCTTCCAGCAACCACAGAGGTGTATTTCCTCATTGAATTGAGAATGTTTGCATAAGTGTTTTTTTTTTTTTTAATTGTCATTAAATTTGTAAGAAATAATGCACCTTATATTCTATTTAACCACAAGGAGCATAATGATTAAGGATCTGGGCTGTTCACAGAAGTTTACAATCATGATGAAAAGTGTCTGATAAATCAACGGTTATCAGGTGGTATGTTCTGATAGGGTTGCAGACAGCTGAGGGCCAAAAACATGCTAAATGCAAAAAAGGATAATCCCATGATAACTCACGATGTACAGTAACATATGATAACAACATAAATGCTATCGAAGAGTGTGTGTTCAACAATTTGGCATACATACAGACATCAGCATATTGGTGGCATGCCCTCATCGTCGAAACTAGGAAAATATGACCTGACTATTATTAGGATTTGGTATTTTGTTGAGTCGCCACTCGATTTCCAATGTATAAACCGGGTCTTTCACTAAACCAGTTGAAAACCACCATGTTAAATGACCAGTAATTGTGTCCTACAAACAACTATGTTCTGCATTCATATTGTGAAGGATGTATGTTTTTTTCAAAAATGTGTTTGAATTTATCACAGCAAATAGCGGTCTGACATCTGGAAGTAAGCGCATGATGACAGTGGTCCTGCTGGGAAAGATAAGCAACAACAAGTGTCTTGTAGGGAACACAATTTTTCAAAAAGATCATTTCCGATCAGAGAAGGTCAGCTGTGAGAAGATTGTAGATAATGTTGATGGTAAGAAGGTCTGTATTATCAACACTCCAGACCTTTTTCATAAACCAAGCTCATCAGATCCAGAAGCTGACAGTATGGAGGAGCTGAAGCCATCATATGCAGGTCCTCGTGTGTTCTTCCTCATACTCCAGGACAGAATGGTGTCACCAGAAGAGATGGAGATGTTTACTGAATTAAAGAAAAAGCTAGGTCAGAAAATGGTTGAACAAACAATTGTGCTGGTTAACAGTGATAAAAAGGTATCTTCAAATTCAATAGACACACCAATTTCATTCAGAAAAGACTACGAAAAAATCCTGAATGAGTGTGGAAACAGACTGTGTGTTTACAGCAAACACATGAAGAATACTGAACTAATCAAAGAACTGATGAAATACACAGAAAGCAAGAGCCAAACATCAGAAACTGACAGAGTAAGGTATGCAATATAGCTTTGAGCAGCAGGAATTGAATTCATTTACAAATATCAATCACTCTTTCTGTTCCAGAGGGACGCATGATAAAACGGTGCCACCAAACGAACCAGGTAACAAAGCCTTTGACTTCAACCTGTCAACTAGAAAACATTTTTAAGTAACGTTGTTAGTAGATAACAATAGTTTGGTATCCTTACACTGAAACTGTTAGCATGGACTGTCTTCTAACTAATTCTAACTATTCTAACTCATCAGCTAAGATGCATCCACAAAAACCTTTGACCATCGTGCTGCTGGGACAGACAGGATGTGGGAAGAGTGCTACAGGAAATACTATCCTAAAAAAGCAACATTTTGAATCACATGCCAGTTCTGTGCCAGTAACAAAGGAGTGCAAGATGGCAGAAGAAACTGTTTATGAAATGAGGATTAGGGTTATAGACACCCCAGATTTCTTTAATGAAGACCTTAAAAACCAGGAAGAACAGATAAAGAAGTGCAAAGAGCTCTCTCAGCCAGGGCCTGATGTGTATTTGCTGGTTATGCAGCTTGGCCGTTTCACAGAGGGCGAGAGAGAGGTTCTCCCACATCTGAAGAGAGAGTTTGGTGAGGATGTGACTTTAAAGACTGTAATTCTTTTCACGGGTAAAGAGAAGCTGAAGCACAAGACTTTAACTGATTACATCAATGGTAGCGACAAAGAACTTCAGGATCTGATCAAAACCTGCCATTCAAGATGTTATGCATTTAACAACAACAATGAGAAATGCAATCATCAGGTGAAAAAACTTCTGGAGATCATTTCTGACATGCAGAAAAACAGCGCCATAGTAAGTCATCACGGTCATAAAAAGAAGCATAAGGAGATCAAAGAATGCAGTATCTTGTAAGATAAAGTGTGTGTATGTGCACAACTATATTTTTTTAAATGCACGTTTTATTATGGTTAACCTACAGTTGTTACAGTTGTGTAGCCTAATATTAAGGACTGTTAAAACATATTTAATTGTACCTGTATTTACTGTAAACCACTAATAATTATTTGGAAAGCAGATATCTAATGGTGATTTTATTGGAAAAAAAAAGTGAAATATTTAAATTGAATAAAAACATTAAACCCCGCACATGAGTCCATAGTTTCATTAAGCATTAATAAACTTGATTTAAAAAATCTCTCTATACCTATGCAATTCCTCTTTTGGGAATCTTCAGAATTTAAAATATCCAAGCCAGCAAGCCTTCAACCACGAAACCGCGCGCAAAAAATAAATAAATAAATAAAATAAAATAAAAAATAAAAATAAATAAATAAATAAATAAATGACCACGTGTTTGCTACGCTAGATTCGTGGGGCCGTGTAGTTTTCCCCGCCCACAATGCTGTGATGATGATACCGGTTCAAAAAGTTACAAGTGATCGACTCATTATATCGATTCTTTGAAAACTGATTCGGCGCGTATGCCTAGTGAAGTCCCAAGTAATAAGTGTAGGTCCATATTGTCATTTTCATTACGTCTTATTACAGTCCAAACTGCTTTTACTTGCAGCTCACTCATACATACCCTGATCAATACAAATCATGCAATATTCAAAAAACCTGCGTTGACTCGAGAACGCGCGGAATGAATCATGAACAAACGTTTCAGGGTTGCGTTTTTCAGCAATATTACAAACCTAAGTCGAGCCAAGAGACCATTGGTCTCTCTCCCAGATCGGTTTTGAGAACTGGTTTAATAGATTCACTGAGATTGGACTCAAACCAATTTCTTGAGCTTCATTCAGAGCCTTGTCTTACGAATGGAAATGTTCCTCTTAGGTGCTATTTTTGAGACTTAAGAGAAGGGTTAATTTTCCTTTTTACAAAACATAAAAAATAATCATTCTATTAAAAAAAAAAAAAAAAAGTGCAAACATTAAACTGCAGTAAATTCTGCTACTCTGGCTCCCTCTAGTGGACAAACTAAGTTCACATTGTTCCACTAAGTTCACATTGTTCCAAACAGAATTCTTAACACTTTTAGAATATTACATTTTACAAGTACAATTTAAGTTTTATATTTAAAATAATAATTGAATAACATCTAAACAACCTTTTAAATATCAAGTACATTATGACACATATGATGAAACACACAGAAGAGAACCATCATTACAAAAACTTTTATTAATGGTTGACTGGATGAAAAGTGTCCAATTAGCATATTTACAGACAATTATCTACACACTGGAATGAGCAGATGGACAAAAACCTGAAGTGGAGTCAAGAAAGAAGAAGAGCACAAAGATCAAGAAAATGAGACTGAACCAATGTTGAGTCTGTACAAGCTGTCTTTAACAACTCTAGATTCAGCACACAGCGCCTGGTAAAGCCAAGTACCAAACTACTAATGTTTAAGTGTGCCCATATATCTGACAATCATATGAAATGGCTTAGATGGTTACAGAATTGTAAATCCATTGAACTGGAAACCACCACAGACACAGAGTAGTAAAATGCATTTTCCCAAAACATCTATTGAAATAATTTCGGATATGCAGACCAAAATTCTGCAGATGACAGACTTCAGTCTTGTACTTGGATTTAGGACGATTCTTCATCAATCTTGGGTGCCAGGTAGTATTTGATGTGTCCCATGTCTGCAATCTTGTACTCAACCACTGCAAAAGAAAAAAGGACAATCATTTAAATTGTTTTAACTCAAAAGGCAATTTAATATGGGCATGAGCGCATTTATCATACCGAGTGGAATGTCTGCAGACATGCTGAGCGTGACCGTCTTGGATAGAGGAGTGGCTTTGGTGAAGAAGTTCAGGTAGTTCAATGCAAAAATAAGCTGCACAGGCTCATTCATCTCAATTGTCACCTGTAGGGAACACAACGTTGTGAATTACCTTCATGACATACAAACTTGCACAACTGCCACACCTGACATTTGTTGGTAATTTTGCAGATGTTAAAAGAATGTTACCGCTTCATCCTCCTTGTCGACACTGCTGGTCTGTGAGAGCTTGATGTTGCCTGTGCCCAGCTCTCCACTAGCAGAGAACTTCACACCATCCTTGGCGCAAGAGATCATGACAGCATCACCGATCTGTGAAAGATCCCTGCAGATTCGGGCAAATTCACCAGAGGGCATCTTTACCACACAGCTGTATTCCTGCTCCTGAAAAAGAGAATGAAACATGATCATTGGAGGGAAAAAAAGCAAAAAAACATGCACATTCATATCAGAATTTGTAAAACAAGTCTTACTGGAATTCCAAGCTGCTCCACATCCAGATCCATCAGTTTCATCTCATAGTCAGACACTTTCTCCTGATCTGAAATCACATTCGAAGTTCAGCAAGTGCTCTTACTATTATAACTCACAGCACACTATCAATAACATATAGCCAGAAAAAATAGATATGGCATATGTATTACAACTAAGTGTAATAAAGTCTTAAGAACTCACTCAGTGTTTCAAAGACAAGCGCCAAAGTGTCTGCATTGTCTTCTGCCCTAAGTGTGATGATATCTTCATTTCCAGCACACTTCAGAATCTTAGACATGCTAGAAAACAAGAATAAAATAATTAGAATAAAACACTTATTGAAACGCATAGAATTGTACTCAATCAAATAAATTCACGCTGTAACAAAAAAAACACCAGTTTTCCTTTTAAAACACTTATTATACACTCGAATATTTGACTGTCAGTTAAAAATTTGGTTCATGTCTCTTTTGACCAAGTCTTTATTGTGTTATCGTGAAGTCATTCAGCAGCCCGGCTCTTTTTCGCGCCAACCAGCTTGAGCGCGGGTAAATGACGTCACGCTCAACAGTGAGGGGAGAATGCAGGAAACACTCTACGCGCCAAATAATACTAAACCTTTTTAAACTGCAATTATTTGAGACACATTAACAGCTTTTCAACAATACTAATAATCACGAGGAGCAAAACCCATTTTTACATCTTACAAATGGCGGGGTCCTTTCAGATCGGGCAGCCGGGCATGAACAGACATGTTCAGCTTTTACATGACAAACACTAACCCCGCATCACTTCCATCAGTACCTGCTCAAGTTGACACCCATGGCCAGGTTTCTGTCGCAGCGGTAGGAGTCGAACCCGTCGCTCCGGAGCGTGAGCTGCACCAGAGACACATGAGAGGAATCCATGCTCTGCAGAGAGATGCCCGAGGAGCTGACATCCCAGCAGGCTTCGGTGATGAGGTCTTTCAGAGCCTCCAGAACCTTCTTAAGGATTGATCCTTGAACGAGACGAGCCTCAAACATTGTGCTGCTTTTTTATGGGAGGAGAAAAAAAGTTATCTAATTCCTGTTATGACACAAGCGCGGCCTGGAGTTCTGCTTATCCTCAAGTGCAGGAACGCAGTGATCTTAGACTATCGAAGTGTTTTAGCACCAGCACGAACAAATCCAGAGACTCTAAAAGAAACACAGGTGTATCTGTCTCGTCTTCTCTTCTCTCGAGGCTCTGAATGTAACTGCGCGCGCTTTCGCTGGAACTTTCATAAACTGGCCCACTCTTGCCTTCGTCATTTCCTGTGACGCTGGACTCCTCCTGGAACACGGACGGAAGTGCAGCCACTGACCACAAGAGGGCGTCATTTCTTACGCATTTAGTTGAGTGCTACGTGAGCTTGTGCTTTGTCAAAGCAGTAACTAATAATTAGTACTAATTATTATTATTATTAGTGGTCGTAGTAGTAATCTACTAATAATTAATTATTTTTTGGAATGTTTAAAACGGAAATGAGATTACAAGAAAAATTTGAAGACAGCATTTAAGAGAAACAAAGGCTGAAATTTAAAAAAAAAAAAAAAATCCTACAAATGACACGAATATCTATCTATCTATCTATCTATCTATCTATCTATCTATCTATCTATCTATCAGTAAAATGTAATGTCACAAGAGAGCACCATCTCCAACGTCCAATATTAATTTGAGCGTTTCTTTTTTGCAGCAAACCGCAACGAAAACCGCAAAATAAAGTTAAAATTATATTAAATCAACTACATAATTAATATGAAGTCATAAAAGTTTGTGTATAATAATTATACATAGATTTAGATTAACTGTATTATATCAGTTTATATTAGGCCTATATCATAATTTATACATAATTATAAAAGTGCAAGTATAATGATTATATAAAAATACGCTGAAAAAAATGATACTATTTTTTTAAGGTGTGGTTGCAAACCATTTATTTTAGCCACATTTAATAAAAAATAAAATATGTTGAAGGTTAGTCAGCTAAATTTGTTTATTTAAATGTAGCTAAAATTGCAGAAATTGATTGCAGCCGTTTACCTTAAATTTTTTTTTTTTTTTGTAAATTCAAAGAATAATTTTTTTTTTCAGTGAAGGTTGAACTATATTATAGATGAACTGTCACACTGCATAACACTATGTAAGAGGTATATGTTATCTATGTTTCTATGAAAACTGCAAAAATAAAGTTAAAAATTAAATCAACCAGGCCTGCATAATTAATATGTAGTGTATAATAATTATACATTTAGATTAATATTATGCCAGTTCAGAACACTGAGAAAACTGATAAATATAATGATGACGCATTGGACAATTAGCTTTTCAACATTTTATACAGAGTTACAAAAGTGCATGTTATAATTATATAAAATAGGTTGAACTGTATTATAGATGAATTATGTCACAGTGCAGAACACTGCTGACATTTTGAAACATGTCACAACAGCTATTCTTTTGCAGACTCCTGCATTACATGCTGAAAGCAATCTATGACCTCAAATTGTGTGTATATAAGCATTCCTCCATAACATGTTCTAACACACACAGAGTAGGGAATATTAGATCATCTGTTCAAGTGTGCATAATAAAGTCATTGGAATGGGATCAAATGGTGATTCAAGAACTGAAACTCACATGGGACTGTATGCTGTTGATTCACACGAATCAGAGAACAGTTCAATCACTGTCCCATCTTGCAAGCAGAATTCTCAACCACAGGGCTTACCAGCTGGTTCCTACAGCGGGTTTCTTGTTTTCCCACTTCAGCCCCAAAACTCTTGAACACACCCAACTGAAGTGGGGTGGAATTTCCCAATGCTAGTAAACAACTGTAAAAGAGTCTCTGATTTAAAAGCCCCTATCGTGACTGCCAAGTTTCCTGTGAAGATTGTGATACCACCACTGCAGAGTGACATAAAACCCAATTCTGAGTCACTGTGAGCCCTCAAGACTTTGACATTGTGTTTCCCAAGAGACACTCCACATCCATCTATGTTTATTCAAACATCCGTTATAGGCTGTCCCTCTCTGTATGAAATTATAGCTGTAGCGCCATCTTTTTTTTTTTTCTGGGAACTTGGAAGAGGGGCAGGATATATGGAAATGAACCTTAACAATATGAACAGGAAGGAAGCGTAGGCGGTCTTGGAGAACATGAGGACGGAGTTCAAGTCCAACGCTTTCTTTTCGGCTTGCAGTCCCTTGAGATTACAGCAGCCACTGCTGCAGGCATGTGCAGACCACAATGGCACTCTCAACTAGATAAACAACTGTCTAAGCAGTTGTCTTCAAAGGCTAACTTTGAAAAATTTGCTTTTTGGTTATTGTAATAATGTATCAAGATTCACTTTATTGTCAATCAGGAGAGAAAAAAAATATTGCTTCACTGAGGCATGCAACACAGGAAAACTCGACAGCCATTACAAAACAGAGAATAGTAGTATTCAGGTTGAAATAATTAATAAATTTATAAACTATTAGAAAACAAGTTGTTAAAAGTTGAGACCAAATTTTGATAAAATATAATGAGGCATTAGAAATGTAGTTTTTCTATTTAGAAATAAAGATTAAGAAGTAACTGTAATCTGTAATCTTACTAACTGTAAAAGTAATCTGTTCAAATTTTGAATAGGCTTATATTCTTAATGAAAGTTAAAAAGGAAAGCGGGGGGGGGAGTAGGGCACATCTGGTTTTACTCACGAAGCTTTTTGTGCTGACATACGCACAGTCATATGGAGGGGATTAAAAGGTTTTGGATAAATACCAGGTTACTGTGTTTGTGCAATAAAGTTTCTTATAATGGAATTCATGGGACCAATGCATAGATGAGGCTTTCTCTAAAAATAAACAGTCCGTGTCTTTCTCAGTTTCCTGACGTCATGTTGAAGCAAAGCAGAGGGGACGTGCAACTCCAGCCAACTTTCAGCAGGATCAAGCCTGAGACAAGAGCCGCCCCCTCAGCTCCCCCTATCCTTTCTCACAGTCAACAGGAAAGACAGGGCCAGAAGTCTGAGAGAGCAGGGAGAGAAGAGACGAAGAGAAGAACAGTACAGAAGATCACACTAGATGTCCAACGATCTTCCTCCAAAGGACAAAATGGACAAGCAAAAACTGAGGGCTGAAATCAGTCCTCGAGTGTCCAAGAACTCTGCACAGCGCCTAAGCAGGGATCTCACCTGCTCCATCTGCCTGGACCTGTTCAAGCACCCGGTTTCCTTGCCCTGCGACCACACTTTCTGCGAGGCCTGCATTACGAGTTACTGGAGCGGCCCTCGTGGAAAAGGTCAGGATGGGTCCGGTTCCTGTCCTCAGTGCCGGAAAGTCTTTCCAGGCCAGAGCTACAGACCCAACCGCATTGTGGCCAACATCGTGGAGAGCTACTGCCAGGGGATCGAGGAAAGTGTGAGTCGGTTGACCGGGATGTCAGCAGACACGGTTCCTCCAAACCCACTTTGCAGCCGACACAGAGAAGAGCTGAAGCTGTATTGTGAGGAAGACCAAGAGCTGGTGTGTCTGGTGTGCGGGATCTCTCAGGATCACCGGGCTCACAAGCTTGTGTGCGTGCAAGATGCAGAGCAGAGATATCGGGTAAGAATCAAAGACACGTTTTCTAACTTCCTCAGCTCAGCTGAAAGCTCATTGTGTTTGTGATGAACAGGAGTCCCTAACCACTTCAGCAAATGCTTTTCAAAAAGAGCTCAACACTGCTCTAGAGTGTGAGAGAGAGACTGAAGAGGAGGTGAAGAAACTGAAGGTAAGAAGAAACTAAACCTTATGCACGCTCTCCAATACCTCTTAAATTGAAAAGCATGCTAATGCTAAACCTAATCCTAAACTCACTAACACCTAATCATCTAAATTCTTGACCCTTTCCAGTAAGTAGCAACTTGTGGGTTCAAAATAATAGGTCACTCAAAAATGAAAAGTCTGTCATCATTTAGATTCTTTAAAATCAAGGTTCCAAAAGAATGTTTTTGCAGTGATGCCATAAGAAGAATCATTTTGGATTCCTTAAAGACCCTTTCAGTGAACAGTTCTTAAAAGTACCATTTTATTATTATTATTATTTGTGTGAAGAACATTTTAATAATCTACAGATTTTTTTCTTTTAGAACTTTTTGTGCAACGAAAAGGTTCCAAGGATGTTAAAGGTTTTTCATGGAACCATAGATGCCAATAAAGAACCATTATTTTAAGAGTGTACTCACCTTCATGTTGTTTCAAATACAAAAGACATTTTGAATAACTGTTTTTGTCCATACAATGACATGAAACAACATTCTACTCCATTGACTTTCATTGAAATTCTAAGACATAATATCTTTTGTGTTCTGCAGAAGCAAGAAATGCAATTTTGGAACAACATGAGTATGTTAAATATGACAGAAATTTTTTTTTTCAGTGATTCATCAGTGCTTAAGGCTCACCAATGAGGAAAAATAGAAAAAAAGAATAATTCTGGCTCCGTTCTGCTAAAATAAATGGCCATTTTTTTCCCCAAACCATTCAATTTCAATACATTTTTTCTCAAATATTCTGTGTTAGCCAAGCAAAATTAGTTGTAAATGCCAAGTGCATGTTGACTTCAGCCTCTGAGGCAAAACATCACCTCATATTCTCTTGGTTTTGTACCCAGGACCACACTGCAGATCTGAAGCAGAGAATCGAGGCACAGTTCAGCGAGCTTCATCAGTTCCTGTACCAGGAAGAGAAACTCCTGCAGGTCAAGCTGAAGACGGAGGAACGGCGAGAGCTGATAAGGCTGGACGAGCACAAGGCCCTGCTCAGTGTGGAGATATCACGCCTGCGCAGAGCTATGAATGACATCGAGGACAAACTCAGTGAACAGGATCCTTACACTCTACTCAGGGTGAGTGCAAAGCCACACGTCACACTGACAGATATCTGCAGAACAAAAGAGACCAAAAGATTTTCATTGGGAGGCGGTGATTTGAGGCGAAACTAGAACATCAAATTGTTGGCAAATGGGTGTGAAGAAAGTAATCTGGCACCAAATACAGTTGGATATACTGCAGGAGGAACGCCTACTTACAATCAGTTGCACAGAGACTTTCAGACCTCCAGTGATTTTTGTGTGAATGACCCTTTAAAGAAAGACAGAATGTTAGTTGCATTATAAAATTAGATTCTTGAGATGCAATGAAATGTTGTATATAATATCATAAAAATGATACAAAATTTTTTTAAGTAATGTTAAAACCTGTTTTAATGATGTAAAAACTGTACATTTAAAATCTGAAAAGAAAATATATATTATAAATATAATATATCTTAAATAATCATTTCAATAGTTAACTGCTAACAGAAAGCTCTGTGGGATATCACTTGGATCAACACAGGATACAATGTAATGATATCACCCTTGCAATAGGAAGATAATACCATTAGTGCAGCACAAGGGGATTTTCCAGAGACGCAGATGAAAAAAGGAGGTGTAGCTTAGTTTCAAACACTGATCTCATGTGGAAAACTTCTGTCCCTGCCTCTTGAACTGAGCCAATTTCATCAGTCTCCTTTTTCCTGTCGTTTTGCAGAGTATAAAGGGCCTGCTTCAAAGGTGAGAGACCTCTATGGATCTGTTACAATTAATATTTTCACAAAGAAGTGCTTGAATTGTTTTTGTGTCTGGGCTTGTGTTGTTTCAAGCAGGCAGCCACCAAAGTTTGAGAAGCCTGCACTGACGCCACCCAGATTGTGTGAGGGCCGCTTTGCTGGGCCCCTGCAGTACAGAGTGTGGAAGTCACTGAAGGGAAGCATCTATCCAGGTTTGAAAATGATCCTTAATGAAAAATGAAGTTAAATATGAATTTTCACATGTTGAATCAAGCTGTGTAAATAAACATTATAGGACTAACTCCAATAAAGGAATAACCAAAAAAAGTGAAAAATTTTCTTACCTTCAGGCCATCCAAGATGTAGTTTGTTTCTTCATCGAAACACATGCGGAGACATTTAGCATTACATCCTTTGCTCACCAATGGATCCTCTGCAGTGAATGGGTGCCGTCAGAATTAGAGTCCAAACAGCTGATAAAAACATCACAATAATCCACAAGTAATACACAACTCCAGTCCATCAATTAATGTCTTGTGAAGTGAAAATCTGCATATTTGTAAGAAACAAGTCTAACATAAAGACATTTTTAACTTTGGAAAATAATGAAAGCAATATTATGGAATTATTATGGATTATATATTCAGAATTTATGCAGAAGTCAGTTTGAAGTTAGAAATGTATTAATGAGGGATTTTTTCTTACAAACATGCAGCTTTTCACTTAACAAGACCGTAATTGATGGACTGGAGTCATGTGATTACTTGTGGATTATTGTGATGTTTTATCAGCTGTTTGAACTGATGGCACCCATCCACTGCAGAGGATCCATTTGTGAACAAGTGATCTAATGCTAAATTTTCTCAAAATCTGTTCAGTTGAAGAAGCAAAATTATCTGCATCTTGTATGACCAGAGTGTAAATACATTTTCAGCAAAATTGAATTCCTGGAAGGCATGAACTGACTCTTCACTTCTACACTGTTGCCTTTCTAGTTCCCTCAGCCATCACATTTAACTCCAAAACAGCCAACCCCTGGCTCAGTCTTACATCTTCGCTTACTTGTGTGCGCTACCAAACCTTTAACATTGCGGTGCAGGACAATCCACAGCGATTCAATGCCGCGCTGTCTCTCTTGGGCAGTCAAGGGTTCACTAAAGGCCGCCACTACTGGGAGGTGGAGGTGTACAGCAGCACCGTGTGGACCGTGGGAGTCGCTCGTGAATCCGTCACGAGAAAAGGCGTCATTAATACCATGCCTGCCAATGGCTTCTGGACGCTCTCACTATCGTATGGAGTTCAGTATATGGCCGGGACGTCTCCGCCAACATTGCTGTCTTTGGAAGAGCCACTGGCGAGGATTGGCGTGTATCTGGACTACAAAAGAGGCCTGGTGTCCTTCTACAATGCCGAGAGCATGACGCACCTCTACACCTTCAAGGACATCTTCACCGAGACCCTCTACCCTTATTTTAACCTGGGCTTCCTGGATAAAGTGCATGAAAATGAGCCTCTTAAAGTGTTCCTACCTAAAATCTGATAACAGAATGTTTTTTTTTTTGTTTTTTTTTAATAATATTAATATTTCTTTTTTATATAAACACTAGGCTGGACCTGGATATTTAGTTTCTGAGACTTGCAATTTCCAAAAAAAAAAAAAAAAACCTAAAAAAATTACATATGCAAAATTGCATATTACTATACTGTCTTAACATTACAGTGGGTTAGTGAAGGCACATGAAGATGAAACAAAATCTTAAAAAATGGTTGGAAACCATGGCTTATGACTCTTTCCCACGTTAAAGGATTTTATTTTAGACTACCAGGTATAAGTTACCCCATTACCTGGCAGAAATCATATATTCTACATGTTTCTGTGATATTCAATTTTATAAACATAGGAGTGAGGATCTGGCTGGTCAGCATGGTCAAGCCAGCCCCTGCTGGTAGATGTCGTAACTACACTGTTGTGAAAGCAAAATTGGCTGTGTATTTTAATATTTTTGGCAAGCAACATATAATCATAAAATATACATAAAATATGTCAGTATAGTGGATGTTTAACCAGTGGCTGATGCTTTTTAGATGATCCTAAAAGTGGACTTATATGTTCCTTTATCTGCTGCCTTTGACGTCACATCCCAGGACTATCACTAGTGAGGGGTTTATGCATGTTCTTGTGCTATCAGCCAACCAAAAGAGTTATTAGTGACCAAAGATGGACACAAGCATACTTCCACTGTCACCGAGATGAATGCTAACAGATGTGTTATGGACCTCACTGTCTACACGGTGCTTATTCAAATCCTGCAGAGAAAGATAAAATATACACTTGTAAAACACAATGATAAGCAGTCTATAGTCTAAAACCTACAAGACTAATGATTTCTTATAATTTTGATACAAACATGTATAATCCATGAAAGAAATTATTAAAAACCACCAACAAAATGTTCTGCTTCATTTATCAATGCAGTTACCATCACTAACCACAAGATAGTGCACTTGTACTCACGGAAAGACTGAGAGCTACCGAGATTGAGGTCTGTGCAAAGCAAAAGTGGGCGTTTCTGAATTTCAGACCTGCTGGGTGTTTCTAAATCATGCAATCAAAATGAGCCACCTGACCTGACCCCACCCCCTATACATACCGTCAGTATGACATCAGCCAATCAGGTTACATGGTTGAAAAACGCCCTGATCTGGTAACGCCCATTACTTTCCTGCAGAGACCTATACTTGGAGCTACCGCGCTGACTGACTGAATCAGCGTCTAGTTTTCACCAAATCTCTTATTTTCCAACTTTATTACATATTGACTTAACCAACAAGTGCCATGAGTCATTAAATCATTTAGGAAACTTACACCGCACAATAATGATCTGACTGTGTTTTGCCCTGTGGGGTCCCAAGTCTTGGCTATATTGAAGGTTATGAATGTAGTAAAAAAACCCTGCAATTACAGAGTGAATAACTCGAAGTGTGGCGTACGGCTTTAAATAAATAATGCACATCAACTACACGCTTTATTTAAAAAGGACGAAAATAAAACTTGATCACTGATCACTGGTCAGCTCGCACTGAATTAGATTGTTGTTTATGCTGGAGGGATTATATCTTCTTTATATATATAGTTAACCCACCCACCACCCCCAACAAAACTAATCACAGAAAAATAAATCTAGTGAGTTTTAAAAGAGGATTTAAAGACATTAGCTATAAGATTTTATATGTATAGTTAGGCTGATAAGCTTAAATGTGTCCAAAACCCCTTTAAAACTAGCCAACAGACCCGCCTGACCAAGCTAGAAAACAAAAACATTAACAAATCATAAAGATAAACAAACTAATTTGTTATTAGCCAGGTTGGCACACTACTACACATTGGACTAGGCTATAATAGTTCAAGGTTTCAGGACTACCATAAACTAATCACAAACAGGCTAGTTTCAAACGACCAAGATCTCTGATAAAGTTTGTTCTGTGTACTCATACCACTCAATCCTAGCTCATTTTATACACAGTCAAAAAAACGATAAAATAAATGTCATCTCATATGTTTATTAGTCGCATTAACATTTTTGTCTTGCAGCTCATTGCTTCAGGTGGACAATTTAATGTCATATAATTTAAGTCTAGTAGTCTGAATAATCATGTACAACTCTCATGTAAGAAATAGTGCTAGAATTGCTTTTTACAAAAGATTTAATCCTTGTAATTATCATTGAATGATATTTTATATATTTCCAAACTCAATTACCACCAACTAGATGTGTGGCAATAAAGAATTATGAATTGTGCATTTCATTATTTCATTTTATAATAAAATAATCATCTAAAAGTCTTTTAGATTCTAGCCTGAGTAACTGAAGAGATCTCTAGGAGGCAAAAGTGCATCAGGGACATGATGAATCTAATTTATCCTTCCTCCTTGACTTGCAGTCAACAAAGCTCTTCATACTGAAAATATCTGCCACTCAGATGTTCCATTTCCTATAGAGTTTTCAATGGATCCTTTGAAGTATGACAGGACAAATTATGTTGCCATATCCCTACATCAAGCTTGTCCTCCCAGCTTTTTGAAGGGGTTTGGTACCACTATGTCTTCTTCTTTGCAGTCTGGAGGGGAGGGAACATGGGGCCTCGGGTGGCATCGCTATCACAGGTGTGCAGGAGATATTAGAGGCCCCTGGCTGCTGTGTTCTCCAGAGCTCTTCTGTCATGAAGAACTCACTTACTAGTATGCAAGGTGTCCTGGAACTTGGTGCTTGTGTACCGAACATGGAAACCTTTCTTGTTGATGGTGTCATCTGAGTGAAATTTGATGACAATGGCATCACCAGCTGAGTAGATCTCCTCTGGCGGCTATAAATGATCAAATTATTGAGACATAAATTGTTGTACTGTAAAATGTATAGACATTTTAAGCATAATGATTGCTTATAATTAACAAAGATCTTAAGTTCTTGCTTTACCCCAGACCCACAGTAACGTCCCAGCCTGGGCGCTTTGGCATCAGCGCCATCAAACAGCTCCACGTAGTCATAGCCGCAGTCAGCTTCCTCCTCAGTCTCAAAGGTGTGGAAGATGAGCTCCACCCCGTAGCCCTTCTCCGCTGAGATCACCCACTGGCAGTCTGAAGCTCCGGGATAGTTGTTGTCACCAAACTGTGCGTGGGAATACAGATCCTTGGTCTTTATCTCTGCCTTCAGACTACCGCCACACTCTGAGAACAAGAGCGATTATCATTAACTGAAATCAAATGTTCAATATGGAGAACCTCAGGACCACAAAAAAAATACCTGCTGAATGAGAGGCCTTAAAACCCCTCTTCTGTACCGAGTTATCCGAGAAGAACCGCAGGAACATGCTATTGCCACTGGAAATGACAGGCGATGGCTTTTTACTCCCACAAAAGCGACCAAAACTGGTTGCTCTGCCATTTGGGCCATCATATATCTCCAAGTGGTCATAAGCACACTCTTCATGAGCCTCCATGTCAATCTCCTCAAAAGCCTGTGAATAGAGAGAATACAATTTGAGCTGGTGGACTGGTTTTAACCATTCCTTTGATTACCAGTGTATACTCTATCTTTAACAACTCAGTTTGTCTGGCTGAATGATGCAATTACCAGTTTAATGCGGTGACCTGGGGTGGTGGATAGGGTCCATGTGCATGCCTTCTTGCTGGGGTATTTATCTGGCCAGTTTGGACTTGTGATGATACCAGAAACACTGGTAATGGCCTGATCACAGCCCACTAAAAGCACAAATCCAAGATATAAATGATTGTTGGAAATCCAGAATTAGGATTGCTGTAAAGACTAAGACATATTAAAAAAGATATTTTCTATAAGCGTATGTCTTATTTTCATAATTCTAAATCGAAATAAAATACATATAAAATGTCTAAAATATTTCAAGAAATTCATATGGATTCATTTTACAATCCCTTTATGACTTATTTGGATCTTTTAGCCTTTTCTTTACCTGGACAATAGAGGGTCAACAGAGGGACAGACACCTCTCAAATTTCATTAAAAATATCTTAATTTGTGTTTTGAAGATTAACCAAAGTTTTTTTATGGGTTTGGAACAGCATGAGGGTGAGCAAACGGCAACATTTACTTATTTTGGGGTAAAAAATATCCCTTTCAAACTCAGGTTTAAAGAGTTTACAAAAAGCAAAAAGAAGGGTTTTTGTGCACTCAGGGCAGCCTTGGAGCAATAACGAAAAAAAAAAAAACCTTCACCTCTGTATAAGTATCTATGACTTCAAAAAGAATACAGAGCTTCGAAGTATTTAATTTTAACATTTTGTGTTAAAATGCAAATGAATGCCTTCACAAAACATCAGTATATTTTAGATTTACCAAATAATTGTTTTCTTACCTTTCTAATCAGTTTATTTCACACATGACAAATATTTTCCAATACAGGAATGATTGGTAATGTGATGTGAAGCCAAACCTTCTTTGCAGTCATGTTTATTGCTGTGCAACACAAAGCCGCTGCGGCACTGACAGCTGTAGCTCCCAAACGTGTTCACACACTCATGCTGGCAACCTCCATTCTCCCTAGAACACTCATCCATGTCTGCAAGAGAAAAAGAGGAAGTACATTATTATTATATATTCAGCTGATTGACACAATACTCCCAACTGCATATATAACAGTCAAACAGGAGTCTACAACATTCATGCATGCTATTAAAGGAACCTTGACAGCTCTGCACATCCCCACAGACTTCCATTGTATGTGAATTACTGTAAATGTGATTTTTGTTCACAGTTACAAGCTGAGGGACAGAATGACATTACTTTCTGAACTTACTTGTATTGAACCCGATTCTGTCAGAAAAAAAAAAAGTCAAGGCTGTCTGAAACATATGAATATTGTTCATAAGCTGATTATCAGCAAGTTGCAAAGGACAATTGCAGGTCATTCTCACCAGAAAAGAACTGAGCTTTGAAGCCTCTCTTGGACACGGTGTTGTCTGATTTGAACTCAACACGCATACTGTTGAGTTGGGATGTGATCGGCTCTGGTTTCTCTGTGCCACAGAATTTCCCATGAAGCTTTGCATCTGTGGACAAGCCACTGTGTACCTCAACGTAATCATATTTACAAACCTGCAAACAGATGGGCACATTGCATTGTCATTGTGGTCAAAAGATTATTTGGTCTTGGCAACCTTGTTACAAGTCACACAGTCTCCAGCATAGTCAACTTACATCGTTCCCTTCGATCTCAAAAGCATCAAAAAGCAGAGTGATGCGGTACTGCACCGGGGCAATGAGCTGCCACACACAGTTCTTGTTGGGTGGGTATTCCTGCGGCCATCCTGGACTAGTGAAGGAGCCATTGAGTTTGGAGATGAATCCACCACAGGCAGCTGCTGGGATCAGATGGAGGAGCCATTATTATGCTGTCTTGACTGCTAAACCAACAAGCAAAGAGACACATATAACAGAAATCTTCCAGCTTTCAGCAACTCAATTGTTAATTCTTACCACTGTCAGAAACATCAAAGTTGGTTAAAGACCTAAAGAAATCTGAATACAAACATCAATGAGCCAATTCTTAAACA
The DNA here is from genome assembly GCA_039654775.1 of Spinibarbus caldwelli. Taxonomy (NCBI): domain Eukaryota; kingdom Metazoa; phylum Chordata; class Actinopteri; order Cypriniformes; family Cyprinidae; genus Spinibarbus; species Spinibarbus caldwelli. The sequence continues at coordinate 6,480,434 of CM077266.1, read as the reverse complement.
TTTCACGGCTTTAGGATGCAAAGAATTCATGTAATCCAAAAATGCTGCCCATTCTTAAACATAAAGAAAGAGCTGAAAGCTTGCTTGGTTTAATGAATGCATAAGCAGTGTCGAACCAAGATGCCTTTTAGAACTCTATATTTATAAAACGAGTAAATAATAATATAAAAATAATAATAATTAATTACATTTATTTAGCGCTTTTCTGCTTTTCTATGCACTCAAAGCTCTCTACATTGTCAGGGGTATCTCCTCATCCACCACCAGTGTGCAGCTTCCACCTGGTGTAAAGTGTCTTTGTTCTTATCTTTGCCAAGAAAACCAATCTCATTAGAGAACTGAGAGAGCTCTTTCTCTAATTGCTGTGTGTTGGTTTTCTTGTGAGATACTGAAGCACTGCTCGCAGAATTATGAATATGAATATCGCACATGCACCAGGAAAAATAAAAGAAACAGATTGATCAGTTTTCCATTTTGGATGAGGCTTATGCATCACACAGAATAAGACGCAACAGTTGTGTGTCATAACTACATCCAAATTGTTGTTATACTTAACTGAAAACCTTAAAAATATTTTTGTTACCTAAAAAATTATTATCTATCTGTCTATCTATATCCTCCTGACTACCAGCTATGGGGTTTTGTCCTCTGAGAGGACATTATGTTTTAGCAATTTCTCTGAGACGTTACATGTCACGGTTTTAAGTCTGGATGTCCTGTACAGAGCACATTCAGGGCTTTTCAGAGATACCAAATGATTGGATGTTTCACCATGACCACTCCCTCTCCTTGGTCTTCAAAAATGGCTGACATTAATTTAGTGATCAAGTGAAACACCCTTATGGAAATATGATAATATTCTGTAATTATCATTTAAATATGACAAATTTTCAAATTGTTTGTCATAAATCAATATCTCAGGAAAATGTTATGGGGTTTCAAATCTTCTGTTATGAAACAGGACATCGATTTCATACATGTCCACTGTAGAGGACACCAGGACTTAAAGCATGTTTATTACACATTTTGGAAGATTCAACAAATGAATAGAGAAAAAATTCTATATCAATATTTCTATTAAAACACATTAATATGCAAATTAGATACAGTTTATAGATACGTTGCATATAATGGAAAAACTCATTTATGGCCATTTTACACACATTTTGCATAAATAATAACAATAATTCATTACATTTACATAGCGCTTTTCTAGGTACTCAAAGCGCTTTACATGAAAGGGGGGGGGGGGGGGGGGGTCTCCTCAACCACCACCAGTGTGCAGCATCCACCTGGATGATGCAATGCCAGCCATATTGCGCCAAAACACCCACCACACACCAGCTTATTGGTGGAGAGGAGATAGGGTGATATAGCCAATCAGTGTATGGGGATGATTAGGAGGCCATGATGGTCAGAGGCCAATGGGCAAATTTGGCCAGGATGCCGGGGTTACACCCGTACTCTTTTTCGAAGGACATCCTGGGATTTTTAATTACCACAGGGAGTCAGGACCTCGGTTTAATGTCTCATCCAAAGGACGGTGCTTTTTACAGTATAGTGTCACTGGGGCGTTAGGACCCACACAGACTGCCGGGGTGAGCACCCCCTGCTGGCCTGACTAACACCTCTTCCAGCAGTAACCTAGTTTTCTCAGGTACATCCAGGCTCAGCCCTGCTTAGCTTCAGTGGGCAACCAGTCTTAGGCTACAGGTTGATATGGCTGCTGAAAGAAAAATGATTTTTAAAAATATCTTTCATAACATAGCTGAGAATCATCTTTATATAAAGTTTGGTATAAAAAATGAAAATTGATTTGTGGTTAAAACATCTATCTATCTATCTATCTATCTATCTATCTATCTATCTATCTATCTATCTATCTAAATTTAAATTAAAATATTAAAGTAAATGCAAAATCAAAATAATAATAAAAACTGTAATAATATTAGAGAAATACTGCAATTCAGAATCCTTTAACAAAAGTCAACCGGCTGCAGTTGATTACTGTAATTTTCATGGCACTTTCTGTATATCTTGATATTTTTTATTTTTTTGGATTTCTTGAAAATAGTGTGAGTGGTGGCTCTCTGTCCGTGCAGAAGTAGCTATGCCAATGTGTTGCAGGAGGTGGGTGCCAGGGTATTGCTATATGGTTGCCCAGGGTGTTCTGTGTGCTTGATTACTTGCTCAAGTCAAAAGAGCCCTTCAGTAATTCTCTATAAGATTCTGTTATCTGGATATGGCTTGAGTCGCTCAGTCAATGGGGTTTCAAAGTCTGGCAGGCATAAATAGTAAGTCTGCTAGAAAAGCAACAGCACATCTCTCCTCAGTCCTCATTAAGCCACATTTCTACCATTCGTGTCTGTAGCACACACTAAGGTGACCTCACTCCAGTCACACCTGCTCTAATTTCCAGAACAATTACATAATCTGCAATCAAATTCTGACAAACTCAAATGATGAGGAGTTACCAATCATAAATCTCTCACAGCCTGATTGGAGAACAGTAAATGAAACAACAATAACTCCCTTTTAACTGGAACATGATTAAGCTTTCACACTCTGGTTTTCCTGATCGGTTATTGCTATTAAAAGGCAACTTCAGGTCTTATTTCACAGTCTGTTCCTTTAAAACTTATAACCATACGGAAAATGTAATATATGACAGACATAAATTGCTCTACATCAAGAGTCATATTGCCATATATTACCTATAAGGCAATATGTAATTTTCCAGTCACATACATTTTTTGAATTTATGAAGATAAGTTTTGTTGATAAGTTTATAACATAAAATCCATGTTAATAATAAAATAAATTCAATAATATGATTATTTTCGAAATATTACAACCATATATCAACAATATATATTTATATAGCCTGCAACTGTATTAAAACAACTTTCCTTACACTGTGCTATCTAAAAGGCAAAAATGCCAAAAACAAATCTTAAATAAAAAGAAAAAAATTATTTATGTTTATATATGTCTTTGTAAAAAAATAAATAAATAATAATAATAATAATACACACTATCAACATGCCCTGACAGTTTTTGGGTTAGATGTATATTTGTATGGGCTAGATACATTGATAGGGCTGGGTATCGTTCAAAAACTTTCGATATTGTTACCGATACTGGTACGAAACGATAAGTTTTTCAATACTAATTTTATGAAATCCGATTTAAAAAGATTACATTACACATTACCTCAAAAAACTTATTTTCTTAGGTTGTTGATGTTTTTACAGACTCAAAAACTCATCCCCTTAGCCACTGCATCTATGGGGGTTGCTTATGCTTACACACTACAGCCTTGTGCAAGCCACGTCTCTGGGCGTAACCAGCATAATGCTAGCATGATGCCTCACTAGAGTCAATCACCACCAGCACTTGATTGTGCATGCTTACTGGCTCACTGACGATGACAAGATTAAGCCCTTAGGTATTGAAATTTGGTACCGAACGACAAAACATTTTTCGATACTCTGTGGTATCGAGGCAATTTGGTCGGTGCCTAAAAAGTATCTAACTCAATACCCAGCCCTATACGTTAATATATGAAATTGTTTTTTTTAATATATGTTTTTACTTCATATGAAAATATATGTAAATTTAATATATGTATGTGTTCATGTATGTATGTATGGATATATGTAACTTATGCCTATGTACATATTATATTTGCATATGGGAAGGCCTACAGAATAAGAGGTAGAACATGATCCCACATTCTGTTTTAGATATTATGATTAATAAATACAACTGGATACCACAGTTTACTCTTCCTTATCATAATCAGCATATTAGAATGACATCTGATGGAACATGTAACATTGAAGAGTTTACTTCAACAGGTTTTGGTATCACCTGCGCAGCTGCGGCGGTCCACAGCAAGCTCGTATCCAGGGTCGCAGGCGCAGTGGTAGCTGCCCAGGGTGTTGATGCAGCGCTGCTCACAGTGACCGTTATCAGGCCTAGAGCATTCGTCTATCTCTGCATTACAAACAAAACTCAAGGTCAGAAGGACATAAAGGAGGCAAAACAGTCAATGTATATTTCAGGAATGTCACCTTTAAAGAAATTAGCTGCAAACCCAGCTTTGTTCACAGAACCGTCAGATACAAACTTCATCCACAGCTGGTTGGAGCTGCTCTTGATATCGTCTGGCTTTTCGTAGCCGCAGAAACGGCCCAGTAGGGGGCTGTTCTCGGAATCGCCATCTCGCAGTTCCAGGTAGTCATACGCACAGTTGTCATGTTTCTCAATCTGAGTGTGAAAGCAGAGAAAAGGGTCATAATAGAAATGTGAATGCTTCACTGTCAGTACAACTAATCAGCACTTGTGATGCTATGACAGCAAGCTGAAGCCACAATAAATCACAGGCATTTCATCGATTTATGTGTTCTGCTCTGCAATGACTAACATTTCATGACATTTCTGAATTCAGTTCTCCCTTTCTCTTCTCATCAGTAAATGCTCTCTCTACACATTCCTCCATAATAACACTTGTAAAAAAAAAATTATAATAAAAAAAACAAGTGTGCTCAATTATACTGAAAGTGTTTTTCGTGTGCTTTAAACCTTAAAAGTATATTTTTTCAAAAATAAATGTACTTGCAGATAATATTAATGAAATGAAAGTGTACTTACAGAGAGTACACTTTGCTGTATTTCATAACTCACTTTTGAAATAATGTCATATTAAAAGTTTCACTTTTTGCACATTTTGTGTGTATATTCATATCGTTTTCATAATCTTTTAGCCATGCGTAAATAAAGTACACTTAATTTGATTTTGATTAACTTACTAAAGTACATGTAAAGTACTTGATTATAAGTTTAACTACTGTGATATTTGATATTATTTAAAGTTAAAGGGGTCATATGATGCGATTTCAAGTTTTCCTTTCTCTTTCGAGTGTTACATGCTGTTTGTGCATAGATAAGATCCCTGAAGTTGCAAAGACTAAAGTCTCAAAACCAAAGAGATATTCTTTATAAAAGTTAAGACTCGACCACCCCCTCCTAAAACGGCTCATTTAAACACGCCCCCACATGTCTACGTCACTGTGTGGAAAGATTTGCAAAACACCGCCCAAATGTATACGCAAAAGAAGGCAGAACTATTATTCTCGCTGTAGTGTTGTTGCTGCCGCCGGCGCCATTGAGACGCTGTGTTTCATTGTGAAAGTGAAACTACTTTGTTTGGGCTTCCAAACGAGGACACAACTAGAAATCAGAGGTTAAGTTGTGTTTACAACACTGTTCCAGAACAGTTAAACCCAGGGGGCGTCGCTAGACCCCTTTTACTGGGGCATGTGCCCCAGTATAAATCTGCTGTGCCCCAGTATACATCTCAAGTTTAAGTTTTAACAGTTTACTTTATTTGTCAGTGTATTAATTTACATTGATAATCGCAGCAAAAAAAAAAAAAAAAACGGTCTATATGCAACGTAGTAACCTAATTCACGCTTGTAAAAGCTGACACGCGAATGAGGTAGGCTATGAAAACCAGGGGCGTTTCCTCCGAGGAGGCAAGGGAGGCAGTGTCTCCTCAAAAAAAACTGGATGAGAAAATCGATATTACAAAAATGAAACAACACAACATATACTAATTAATAAGACATTAAAAGTATAAAAGTCACTCTTTTTTATAAAGTAACACTGTTCAACAGCGACACCCGCAGGTAGAATACTTGCAGAGGCCTGCCTCCCTTCAGTCCATAAACATGCTGTGGGTGTAAAAAAGTACTCTTTTTAAAAGTATGTACAGTGGAGATCAAAATTAGAGAACAATACTTGATTTTCTCTGAAATGTTGTAAATCTTCATTGCTCAAAATTTGAAGGAATATTAGCTGTGGGAATACCACTGTTCTACTAACATGTTTGACAAAATACCAAGGCATTTCAACAAAAAAAATTATTTTGTGGAAAACACAGTGATCATTAGAGAACAGTAACCACTGTGGCATGAAAGAATACAACTAAAATTTTGGAGGTTTACAGCTGTCAAAAATTAGTAGGAAGTGTAGAGGGCCTCGCTTTGAATGACTTCAGCACATCCGTGATCTTGGTCCACTCTTCTTCCAGTCTCTTTGTCATCAAGGACTTTCCAGAGATTTTCAATACGAGTTTAGATCAGGTCTCTTGGCCAGCCATTTCTTTATTTCAGTGTTCTTAGCTTCAAGGAACTGCTTTACCCGTTTTGTAGTGTGACAGGGAGCATTGTCTTGCATGAAAATTGCAGGCTGATGCTTGTAGGGAAGGTACCACATGTTCCTGAAGGAGGTTCTGATAAACATTTGTATTCACTCTGCCATGTGTAGGGTTGGATATCGTTTGAATTTTATCAATTCCGATTCTGCTTAACGATTCCGATTCTTTTCGATTCCCAGTTTCACTTCCAATGTGATTAAATAATGATATCAAACATTTATCCTGTCTCTTTTTTGCAAACCATTTAGTTCCAGCTGAATACCATGAACAAAAATCAAGAGGCTACATAAAAACTGTGTGCAAAATAGAACTGCATAATTCTGGATAAATTGAGTTGTTTTTTAGGGGTTTTTTTCCCAATGGAAGTTGTGGTTCTCTCATGATTCTGAAGAAAAAACATTAGACAACTAAACAAAATCACATGTAATTTATGAATGAATGATTCAATGACTCACTGTACTTGTTTCATTACTGGATGAATCGGCGTTCTTGAACGAATCTCTATTTTACTCTATTTTAATCACTACCATACACATCAGAGTTTATATCTGAACTATAAACTTTTATCCCAGTACTTCAGTGATTTGAATGTTTGTAACAGAAATAATGATACTGTGTGGTTGAAAAAACTGTGAAGCTGTTTCATTCATATACATGACAGCTGCTCTCTTTAGGTCAACGGCAGTGCGAACGCAAATTTAAATGTTCAAATCATACTGGTCAATCAATCAATCAATCAATCAAACTTTATTTATAAAGCACTTTAAAAACACCGAAGTGGACCAAAGTGCTGTACAGAAAAATAAAACTCATACAAGACATAAAATACAATTAAAACACATTAAGAGACCATAGAAAGATAAAATACATAACCAAATATCAACATCAGGTGTCAAAGGCCAAGGTAAAAGATATGTTTTAAGAGATGATTTAAATAATGAAGAGACCTGCCTAATAGGCAGGGGCAAATCATTCCATAATCATACTGGTGTGATCGTACGCTGTACGGATGAACCAAGTGATCACAACATTGTGATCGCACACGTCAAAAGTTGAGATATGAAACAGACGAATCATTGCTATTTAGGAATATAATCACGTTGGTGTTTGAATCGTGTTTGCAAAGTGCTTTGTCATGTTGGTGGTGACACCTCTCTTGCAAAATGTTTAGCTATCACAGATATTATACTTAGATTTTTTGACTTCTGATGGCAAATTTAGCCAAACTTTGGAGCATTTAGATTAGCAAGCAAGGTCCTGGCAGATCGCTAGGTCGGGTCCTCACAGATGAAGAAAAAAATAAGCGCATAGGAATCGATAGGCGGAATCGAAATTTTAATTTGACAACAAGTATCCGATTCCTGACCTTAAGTATCCGATTCTGGAATTGGAATTGATTTTTGATTCCCAACCCTAGCCATGTGTCTGTATAAGAGACCCAACGTCTGCTGAAGAAAACATCCCCCAAACCATGACACTTCCTCCCCCACCTTTCACTGACTTCTTTACGCACTTCGTCTTCAGTCTTTCCCCAGCTTAACACTCAACAAAATGTTTCCCAACAGACCCAAATAAATTAAACTTGCTCTCATCACTAAAGTGACCTTTGGACAGGTTCTCCTCTCTCCAAACAACATGCTCTTCAGCAAAGGTGAGCCTAGCCTTTTGATTCTCTCTGTTGTTGAGAGGCTAGGTCACTGCAGAGTGTGATTTCAGTCCGAGTTCTCTTAAATGTGCTGAGACAGATCCTTACCCTGTTCAGCGCTGAATTGGCAAGCAATTCCAGCTGCAGTGCTGAACCGATTCCCCATTGAGAGTCTCCATCTTATCCTGTCTTCTCGTGCATACATCTTGCATGGACGACCTGCCTTTTTGGGGGACTTGAATTAGTGTCATTGTAAACCCTGCAATATTCGAGAAATCACAGATTTCGAAAGACACACTTCTCGTGCAGTGTCTGAAAGGGTCATCCCTTTTACCTTCATGTGGACAACCTCCTGTCGCAGGGTTTCAGCCACCTTAGAGCAGCCTGCCATCTTACAATCTCAGTGAAAATTGGAGGAATGCTGCTAGTTAAATAGGTTCTGTCAGGACCACTATCATCAAAGATGATTGACAATTAGCATACAGTTTGGATTTGCGGTATGGTTTTGTTCTGGGCAAGAATTCCCAGCGCATCCATGCAGCCTAGCATGGATGAGAACAGGGAGAGCAGCAATAACCCCCCAAGGTAAACAGAACAGAACCAACAAATGTATTGCAGATCGTTAAAGAATTTATGTACACACTTTAGAATTAGTCTGATTCAAAGGAGAATCAGAAGGCTGAATCCTGACTGACAGAGGAGGAGTTGGGGATGGAGGAGGGAAATTAGCTATTGAGCAATGCGTAAACTGCTAATAATACTGAAGGACCTTATATATGGATGCTTAGATAGGTGTCGTATTCCTATAGGTAGATGGGGATCAGCTGAGTCAGCTGATGTGAGCTTGACTAACGTGACCTGCCAGAACTAACGCTACGCTTAATTTCTGTCAGGACCACTATCATCAAAGATGATTGACAATTAGCATACAGTTTGGATTGGTGGTATGGTTTTGTTCTGGGCAAGAACTCCCTGTGCATCCATGCAGCCTAGCATGGATGAGAGCAGGGAGAGCAGCGATAACCACCCAAAACAAAACCACATGCTGATATCCCCCAACACAAACTGATAGCAAAATCTCAAAGCCTTAAGCAACAAGGATGTTGCCCTTAACCAATGACCAAAACAAATTATTGGCAAAACTCGCATAACCTGTAACAACAAGCATGTTGCCTTCAACAGATGACCTAATGAATATGTTGCCAATACCTTAAAAGTTTAAGCAACATGTTCTCAATAACACCAGATAGACTTAAAGGGTTACTCTGCCCCAAAATGAAAATTTTGTCATTAATCACTTACCCCCATGTCGTTCCAAACCCGTAAAAGCTTAGTTCGTCTTTGGAACACAATTTAAGATATTTTAGATGAAAACCAGGAGGATTGTGTCTGTCCCATTGACTGCCAAGTAATTACCACTGTCGAAGGCACGTAAAAGTATGAAAAGCTTCATCAGGATAGTCCATCTGCCATCAGTGGTTCAATCTGAATTTTATGAAGCGACGAGAATACTTTTTGTACGCAAAGAAAATAAAAATAACGACTTTATTCAACAATTCGTCTCCTCTCTGTCTCTCTGTGTCAGCGTAGCGCCATTTTGGATATTATCCACTGAACGCAAGCAGTGTATGCTCTTCTGTATCAGCCTCCCGGTTTTCATCTAAAATATCTTAAATTGTGTTCCCAAGACGAACGAAGCTTTTATGGGTTTGGAACGACATGGGGGTAAGTGATTAATGACAAAATTTTCATTTTGGGGTGGAGTAACCCTTTAAGAAAAACATGTTTCCAAATCAACTACAGCTTTAAGAATGAGCATGTTCTAAATAACGACCAGATTGCTCTGGAACAAGCATGTTCCCAATAATACAGCTATAACTTAAGAACAAGCATGTTCCCAATAATGACCAGGTAGCTTAAGAACAAGCATATTCCGACTAGACAGCTTAAGAACAAGCATGTTCCCAATACAACCAAGAACTTAAGAACAAACATGTTTCCAATACGACTAGACAGAACAAGCATGTCTGATACCGGAGCAGAATCTATGCTGAAATGACGGCTGCATCCGAAACAGGAAATTGCTGCCTTTGGAAGACACATTTCAAGGAAGGACAGCATCAAGACACGTCGAATCCAATGTTAGCCTTACTTCCTGCCTCCTGAGATATCTTCATTTGGTCGATATTTAAAGGCAGAATAGATGTATCCTTCGCTGCCCTGATACCCACAATCCTGTGTGGTTGAGCAAAATAAAGATGGCGTCTGAAGTTATTTCTAGCGAGAAATCAGTATTAAGTAATAAAATATTCGCTTAGTTATCACCAAGGCTCGTTCAATTTTGTTCTATATCATTGAACCGTTAAGCTGCCTCAGAAGCATCCCAGCAGGCACCAGACGTCTATGTAACGTCAGGTTGACGTTGGACATGACGTCGGACAGACGTTGCATTTTGGTTGAAAATGAAAATCGGGTTGACGTCAATATTTGACGTCAATTTGACGTTGACTTAACGTTGGATTTTGGTTGCACAACCTAAAAACAACAAAATCTCAACGTCAGCTGACGTCGGTATTGGACATCAATTTAACATTGACATTAGACGTTGAATTTACGTTGAATTTTGGTCACCAGACGTCGCAACCAAAATTTAACCAAATATCAACGTCTTATGACGTTGTGTGCCTGTTTTGTGCCTGCTGGGATGTCCGATATCAGTTTCATGACCTTCATGAACAAATGCTGCCTGCGAAGTCATTGGCTGAAAAGCAGCAAGGCAGCATGGCAGCAGCCAAGGTTTTCGGATGCAGACGACTTCAACTAAACAACGATCGTTTACCATTTCTCTTGGAGCTGCGCCACAGCAGAGATGATTCCGTTTGCACCATGGTTATTATTTCCTGCTGCTTAAATCTGTGCTGTAAGTACTATAAAATAAAGGCGACTTGACTAGGTTAAAGAGGACATAACACACACAGTTTCGACCAATCTCATGTTAATCGTGAGTACCTATAGTGTAGTATTGCATCATTCACATCTCCGAAGAGTCTTCCGTTTAATCAGGTTTATAAAAGAAAGATACAGCTTTACGATTCTCTCCGAAAACTGAAGAGTCGCGAGCACTTACGGGTAGATTGGCAACAAACACAGATATTTGATGCAGTTTTACAGCAGCTCCTAGTTATGACGGGGATCTTTATCGCTGGGACTGCTCCGTCTTTTAGTATCAAACGATGTGCAAATCCAGTGTCATAATGTAAAACATTCGTCACCGAAATGACGGGAACAAACAAACACGCTTGTGAAACTCCGTTGCTGCCCCGGAAAAACAAATTGCATCCACTGTTCACATAACACTGAATAAGGTTATCTTTTCCTCACATCCAAAAACATATCTTTAGAGACATTCTTCTCGAGCAAGTACTAGCGCTGCCGATGACTTCCGACCATGAACGAAACGCGTTCAGCGGCGCGCTCTTGCTCTTGCTCGAGTCGCTGAGTGCGCGCAACTCAGAATACATGAAATGGCATTATATCCCCCTTTAAGAGCAGCATATTGCAATGACAATTGTTGCCAGTAACACAGATAGTACCGCACATTGCCAACTAATTGAGCCTAAGCAACGCGGATAACCATAGCAACACGCATGTTGCCAATAACCGAAGAGCATTAAAAGGAACTTAGCTTGTGAAGACGTTCGAGAGAGTGAAACATCGCAGCTGTGCGAGGATGCTTGATCTCTTGATGTCCTTCTTGGGGAAGAAGTTCCCATCTGAACTTGTTCTTGAGTCGGTCACAAAACTGGTGGAGTCCATTTCAATAATGTAGCGATGCGTGAAGATTAAAACTGCCGTTCTACTCCTGTTAGGATAACTTCAAATAGCCTAGGACTAAGCAGTGACCTTAAAATTTAGTAAATTGTAGTCGAAGAAAAAATCTTGACCAGGGGTGCATCAGGTACTCACAGACAAAACTATGGGTGCTCCAGAGAGGGAGCAAAATGTCAAAAAAGAAAAGTGGGTCATAATGCAAAATACAAAAAAATAAAAATAAATAATTAAATAAATAAAAATAATCACATCTAGGCACTCACACAGTTAGCAAAGTAAAAAGCCTTTAGTCCAAGAGGGCTACATAAAAAAAAAAAAAAAAAAAAAAAAAATTAATAAATAAAAAAAAACCCATCGGCCTAAGCAGGCTGGGGAGTAAACCCTTACGAAGGCCTGCTTAGGCTGATACGCGTTGGTGTCTTTTTACTATGCGAGTGTTGTATTTTTTGTTGTTGTTGTGTTTGTTGTTTTTTTGTTTGTTTGTTTTTTGTATTTTGCAATAGGATCCACTTTTCTTTTTTATTAAACTGAAGGTTGTTCTCTAATTTTGATCTCCACTGTATACTTCTTTTTTGGGAAAAGTAACAAAAAAGGCTCAAAAATGTAGCAGAAACTGCTTTTTATATTAATAATTTCAAATTTGAATTTGATATACTTTTGAATAGATTTTTGAGGGGAAAAAAGGAAAATAACATTTGTCCAGTGTAGCACAATGTAGCAATATACACTATTTGGACAGTAAGATTTGTAATGTTTTTTAAATGATTCTCTTTTTCTCACCAAGCCTGCATTTATTTGATCCAAAATACAGCAGAAGCAGTAATATTGTGAAATATTTTTACTATTTAAAATAACTGCTTTCCATTTGAATATGTTTTAAAATGTAATTTATTCCTGTGATAGAAGCTAAATTTTCAGCATCATTAGTCCAGTCTTCAGTGTCACATAATTATTATTATTATCAATATTTAAAACAGTTGAGTACATTTTTCAGGATTCTTTGATGAATAGAAAGATCCAAAGATCCGCATTTATCTTAAATAAAAAGCTTTTGTAACATTATACACTATACCATTCAAAAGCTTGGAGTCAGTATATTTAAATTATAATATATTTATTGTTAAATTATGAAATTATAGAAATTAATACATTTATTTAGCAAGGATGCATTAAATTGATCAAAAGTTATGATAAAGACATTTATAATGATACAAAAGATTTCTATTTCAGATAAATGCTGTTCTTCTGAACTTTCTATTCAACCTGAAACCTGAAAAAAAAAAATCTACTCAGCTGTTTTCAACATAACAATAATAATAATAATAATGATAATAATAATGACAGCAAATCAGAAAATTTGAATGATTTCTGAAGGATCATGTAACTGGAGTAATGATGCTGAAAATTTAGTTTTGATCACAGGAATAAATTACATTTTAAAATATACTCAAATAGAAAGCAGTTATTTTAAATAGTAAAAATATTTCACAATATTACTGATTTTTCTGTATTTTGGATCAAATAAATACAGGCTTGGTAAGCAGAATAGAATTCTTTAAAAAACATAAAAAATGTTGCTGTCCAAAAGCTTTTGACTGGTATAATATAATATAATATAATATAATATAATATAATATAATATAATATAATATAATATAATATAATATAATATAATATAATATAATATAATATAATATAATATAATTTTAATTCTATTTAACCCATTTATGTGAAATGGTGGTAAAAAGGGACATGCAAATTGGCTGATATTTTATTTTTTCATTTTATTTTGCTTTATTAATTAAAAAGTTCAGTATTCTGTCAATTATATCAACAGTAGTCATGGGGAAAAACATGTTGTACAAATGACAGCATTGTAATGTATATTTTTGTGCTCTCACACACTGCTGTCTGAGGCTAGTTATAGAACATCACATGACAACAACAGACAAGAACACAAGACTCGTGCACCCTACCTCAAACGACTGGAAGACGAGGCCCACATGAAACCCCTGGGGTACGATGATCTTCCACGTGCACACTTTATTAGGCCGATAATCATCAGGGTAATTGGGTGACTCGATCTGCCCACTGTCTCGTCTCACTTCACCTCCACAAATAGCTGAATCCATGGACAGGACATCACTTATTATTACAGGGGAATAGATGAGCCTCTCAGCTGGTGATCAGTGGATTTATACCTTCATAGACAGCAGAGAAGCCTTTCCCCACCCAATTACTGCTGCTGCTGAATTCAATCCACAGTCGACTGTCAGTGGACACGATGGCCTCAGGTAGCTGGTCTCCACAAAAACGGCCTGAAGCAAACGCAACAAACTGATCAAAGATGGGGCTTTCTTTCAGATTGTCATGGACAGGGTTGTTGGAATAATCAGTTATCTATTGTTACACATTTGCATATGCTTTTTTTTCAGTAATTAAAAAAACCAAGAGAATTTTTTTTTATCAAAACAAAAAATAAATAATTAAAGGGCATTTAAGACAAAAAAAAAATGCAGAAATTATCTTAATTAATAAATACGAGAACCTTTCAAAGGAGCATTTCTCCAGTATCCATCACGGATCTCCACATGGTCGTACCAGCACAAGTGACTTCTGTACAGATCCATTGAAGTAAAATTAAGAATGATCTAACAAAGAGAATGAAACACAGACAAAAGGAACGAGAAGTTGGACATCAAAAAAGGTTACCTACACTACCGTTCTTAATCGTTTTTAATGAAGTCTCTCACGCTCACCAAGGCTGCATTTATTTGATCAAAAATATAGTAAAAACAGAAATACAGTGAAATATTATTTAAATAAAGTTTTCTATTTTAAAATATTTTAAAATTTAAATTTATTAAAGTTATCCTGCGATGCAAAGCTGAATTTTCAGCATCATTACTCCAGTCTTCTGTATCTCACAAAATCATTCTAAAAGGTACGTTTTTTTTTTTTTTTTTTTTTTTTTTTTATTACAATTCAATTGGCTGTGTTGAAAATAAAATAAAAAAGAAATAAAATAATACAATTTTACTGACTGGTGTGATGTAACATCCAGCTCATATATGTGTTTCTGTATATCAGCTGATGTATATGATTCTGTGTCAAGTTCTTCTACCTTCTCCCCAGGCGTGACCGATATCCTCCATATACAGTGAAGATATGCAGCATATCCATTGGGGAACCCAGGGGAGGAGAAGTTTCCAGTGCTGTCCTGAAGGCTCCCGCCACATCCTGTGCACAAACCAGAGTCGAAACCACATCGAGACAAACTCACAGATGCTTGACCTGGAAACCCGATCCTCTTATTGGAAAACAGTAGGAGTTTTCCAGATGCTAAGGTCAGTTTTAGGGATCACGCTTTTGTTTTGAAGTGGGAAATCACCATCATTCCAGCTGAGATTAAAGGAGATGACTGGAAAAACAAATGTTCTATAACAAGGGATAATAATACAGCTGTTTCATTCTTCCACTTTACAAGGACAATTAAACTGATGTCACAGTCGCAAATGCATCTATCAAAAACACTCCAAACTTTGGAAACAAGAGCAGAAGAAAATCTAAAAAGCTGGCTGCTTCTTCAAACGGTCCTGCAGTGATGCAAGATTGGCTGCTACAGTACAAAGATGCCTGTCGTAAGGGCCACTTACTTGGACACTTGTATAATTTTCTAGCTTGAGTGATGTCCCCTTTGCTCAGTCTCGTCCGCTGCCCAATAGGAGGTCGGACTCCATCAACTTCATACTTTGGCAGCATGGTATCAAGATAGATGCCCCTATTTTTCACAAAAGCACAAAAGTGAGTGAACGCTCAGAAGCCTTTTAAAGGATCTAAGATACAGATATAAGGAGAATGCATCTGAAAAATGAATCGTCATACATTGAGACAGTGCTGAAAGAGCATTGCACTGAAAGTGTACAGACTCAATGAACATGTTATGAAACTGAAAAGGGACTCAAAGTTTTTTCTTGGCTGATGGTTGGTCGATTCCTTGACATAGTGACTTCTAAGTATTTGAAGATTCAATCCACAGCTTTCTGAATGTCACTGCATTCAAACAAATGCTGCACAAGCTTTTACTGAAACTAATAAAAAATTCTGAGACACTTTGCAATGGATTTTATCACCATATTACAAATTGTGAATTTTATATTATTTTACATGTAATAATTTATCAATTAAAACTTCTTCATGTGAAATATCTTGCTTTAAAAGTGTTTGTGCAATATTTCATTAAAATATTTGGTTTTTCTTTTTTTTTTTTATTTAATGCTGTGACATTCATATATTTTGAATTTTTAAGTGTTTCAGGTGTCCAAATATATTTTGGGGCCACTGTACATGATTATTACATCACAGATTAATATTTTTATGTAGGTTTTTTATGTTTTTGGAAGGCTGCATTTATTTGATAAAACAATAAAGAATAGTAAGATAAAACACAGTAAAGAATAGTAGAACTATGCAGTATTATTGTGAAATATTATTGCAATAAACATGTTTACTAGTTTAATATTTTAAAAAGTAATTTATTCTAGTGACGTCTTGAGTATAGTCTTATTTAAGTAAAATCGATATCCTATTTTTTTGTGTATATTTTGAATTATATTTTTTGCATTTTCTGTTTTCATTTTAATTTTGTTTTTAGTCATTTTTATTCGTTTTTACTGTTAGTCTAATACAGTTTTTATTCATTGTATTTTTTTAGTTTTATTTATGTAGTTAAACTAGTTTTAGTTAAACCTGAAAATATTGCTTTGACAACTAGCTGAAATATTAGTTTTTTAATATTTTATTTTATTAGTAAATATTTATTTTGATTCAAGTTTCAAAAAATTATTTATGGTTTTAGTTTTAGTTAACATGATATGCGTCCAAATACATTTTGGGGCCACTGTACATGATAATGACATCAGAGATCCAGCTTGCACCACTCAAATATGAATCACATTTGATTGTCACTTCATAACCACTACATATAGTCTTTCTCTCTGTTGTTCTGAGGACAGAATGATTGCTCTTTTCTCTCGTCCAGTTCCCATGACGACAGCACCCTGAATGGCCAGCATGTGGACGCAGAGCGGTCAGAGCGGAGTTTAAAGCATTGCCTCACTGGACTGCGACTCCCTGGAGCCCACCCTGCATGCCAGAGAACAACGGCACTCCAGCCCTGCAATTGTCCAGGACAAAAAGCCTGGAAGAGCTTTATTTGTTTTGGCCTAATTCCAGGATCCCCCGATTGCAAAATTCTGGAGGTAAAACCGCACAATGCCACTTTGCAAAACAAAAAAAATAACAATCACAGAGAAACTATGCCAGCTTCCCACAAACCACTGCGCTACTAATTGATGTGAAGTTTTTCTCAGACTCTGACTACGGCTGTTAGAAGATATAGAAGATATTAACCACAAGCATTTTGATCAAAACAATTTCCACACACTCAGAAAAAGGGGTACAAAGCTGTCACTGTTGCGCTACCTTAAGGTACAAAAGTGAAAAGGTACATCTTTTTACCTTATATATTAAGTAACCGTTTGAAAGGGTACCACCTCAATTGTGTACCTTTTTTCTGACTGTGCATGACATCATTAAGGAATATTCAAAATCATTTTAAATCAAACTGGTTTGCTAGGGAATATTTTCTGAATACGTTTGAGTTATTTAAAAAAAAATGCATTTTGTGTTCAAACAAAATTCAAAACATTATACAGAACAAACAATAAAATAAAATTGTATGGCCATGGGAACGCTGACTGTAGTAGGACAGAGTAATGTGACTTTCTACAGAAGCTGACCAAAACATCCTGAATTCATTCTGGTTTAGAACACATCAGCATTATCCTCACGATTTCCAAACTGTTTGCGAGTTTTCAACACGGTCAATTCAGAGAAGCTTTGTGAGACCCAAAAGAACTGACCAAAGGACACTCTACCTAAAAGTCTATCTGCACTTCAGCCTTGGCTCCCTGTCTGAATTCTTTCTTGCTTGTCCTAAACAACGGGCCCCCTCAAAGCAGCTGGCTGGATCTCCATCCTCAAACCACTAACAACAGGTTAGTCAGCATTCTGTGAGAGCGCCAAGTCCTCAAGTCCTGCTCTGTCCCATCAGCTCAACGCTTGTCTTAAAAACAACACAATAACACATGCAATAATGTGCCTGTCTTTTATAATTAGTGTAGAAATTAATATTTGCATTTTATTTTTGTTTAATACATCGGAGAATAAATAATGGTTGATTTTTCAGTCAACATACAGAGTGCAATTAAAGTGTCAACGGGAGGCTGCAAAATCAGATTGAAGTGGTATTTAGCAGAAATTGTATTCATTTATACAATGTAAAAAAATTGAAGTTATATAGTGTTGTCATTTCTTTATAATTATTTGAGATACATATACTAGCAAGTTCTGAGTGAAAATTGTTTCTACACCAAATATTTTCAGTATATGTTACATATTATCTCTAAAATAACAGTATCTACTTGTGTACAAGTTACATTAAAGTCCTATGAATCCAAACCTGGAAAAGGTGTTTCTGGCGTAATGCATGATACTTTCAAAGTCGTAAACCTCTCCAAGCGAATCCACATCATCTGGCTCCATCTTTATGAAATTATACTCCTGACCTGTAAAGTGCAATATAGGCTTCATCACACTTCTACTGAATCTCACACAATTATGAATTATCCTGGATTTGAGATATAATACAATGCATAAAAGTTATAATTCTGGCAACTATAGGCATATACAGGAGTATTAGAAGTCATTGTATGTAGAAGAGGTTTTGATAGTTACTGTACCTGGCTGGATGTTTTCTCTAAATATATCAACATGCTCGTCCCGGTCGGGTCGTGTGTGCTCGTGCCAGAATCCAATGACATGCCCGAGTTCATGCACCACGATGCCAAACTTGTCACAGTTCTTCCCGATAGATATAGCCTGGGGACCTCCACCTCTCCGTCCCACAAATGAGCAGCACCTTTTTTTTTTTTTTTTTTAAACAAAGCCAACCAGGAGTTAGAAAACACATTTGGACCTAATTTTCAGACACATTTTGTAAACAAATGATGAAATTTAGTTTGAATCTGTATAGTTACATTCTTCACTGTTGCAGAAACAACACTAAAGTTTTCGTATAGAAGAATTTTAGGTTAGGTTAATTAAATATCATTTGAGTGGTTTGAGGTCAGTAAGATTGTCCTTTTCATGTTTTTTTTTTTTTTTTTTTTTATTTTAATTGACACTCTTACTGAGCAAAAACACATTAAACTGATAAAAAATGACAGTAAAGACATTTACTGTTAAAAAATATTTCTATTTCAAATGATTGCTGTTCTTTTGAACTTTCTGTTCTTTAAATAATCCTGAAACATTCATCACAGTTTCCACACAAATATTTAGCAGCACAGCTGTTTTCAACATTGACGATAGTAAGAAAAGTTTCTTGAGTAAATCAGCATATTAGAATGATTTCTGAAGGATCATGTGACATTGAAGGCTGAAATATTGACTGCTGAAAATTCAGCTTTGCTCTGACAGGAATAAAATATTTTTCAAAATATTTTACAATAGAAAACATGTATTTGAAATTGTAATACATTTTTCACAGTATTATTTTTACATTATTTTTGATCAAATAAATATGGAAGCCCATTTCCACCACGTAAAAAAAAAATAAATACATAAATAAACATACATTAAAAACTCGAAATTATGACATACTTAAGTCAT
This sequence comes from Spinibarbus caldwelli, assembly GCA_039654775.1. Taxonomy (NCBI): domain Eukaryota; kingdom Metazoa; phylum Chordata; class Actinopteri; order Cypriniformes; family Cyprinidae; genus Spinibarbus; species Spinibarbus caldwelli. The sequence continues at coordinate 6,461,001 of CM077266.1, read as the reverse complement.
AATTATGAGATAAAAAGTAGAAATTATGACTTACTAAATTGAAATGATGACTTTAAAAGTCGTAATTACGAGATAAAGTCAAAATTATGACTTTAAAAGTTGAAAATATGACTTCCTAAATTGAAATTATGACTTTAAATGTCATAATTATGAGATAAAAAGTCGAAATTATGACTTGTCATTCATGAGATAAAAAGTCGAAATTATGACGTAAGTGATTCATGAGATAAAAATTCAAAATTATGACTTTACAAATCGAAATTGACTTGATGACTTTAATAATAAAAGCATATACCATTTACAGACAAGCAGAATATACCCCAGAATATGAACGCATTGCGTTGAGTTGCACATTAAGCGTTTTCTTGGGGTAGAACGTGGCTTAATGGAAAAAGACCAAATCTGGTATACATTTTATTAATATATATATATTACGTTCCACCCAAAGAAAATGCTTAACGTGCAACTCAAATCGTTGCGTTCATATTCTGGGGTATATTCTGCTTGTCTGTAAATGGTATATGCTTTATTAATAATGCGTGTATTGAACTTGGTCTTCTGAACTGTTTTAAGCCAAGTTAAATAGTTTTAGAATGTCCCGTTTATCATTAGACCACTATCCTGTGACCAATGTGCATATAAAGATATCGTTATGTCAATTTTGACTTGTAATTCATAATTTCGACTTAGGAAGTCATATTTTCAGCTTTTAAAGTCATAATTTCAATTTAGCAAGTCATAATTTTGATTTTTTATCTCGTAATTATGACTTAAGTATGTCATAATTTCGAGTTTAACGCATTATTTTTTATTTCTTACGTGGCAGAAATGGGCTTCAACACATTCTTGGTGAGCATAAGACAATTACAAAATGTCATGTAGAAATGTAGAAAATACACTTTGAGTAGAAAACATTCTATATGTCTGGGGAAGCATGACAACCATCAAGTTCACACTTCATCAATCAACCTTTTGATTTATCAAAGTTCAGCAAAGTTTAGCTAAATTCAAAGGAGACACACCATGAGCTGAATGCAGCAAACTCTATAGTCGTTCAGACCTTGAGGTCAGGATCTGCCTCTGCTGAGAAAATAAGGCTTTGTGCTGACTGAATCCAAGCGTGGATGTTTTTGTCACAGACGGCACATGGACTACTGTTTTAGGAACTGTGGTGTAGTGACGTGGCTTCAGCAAGGCCCATCTTTTTACTAACAGCCACACATACACTCACAGTCAATCATTCAAACTAGGTGGGAAACTGTTTGATAAAAACAAATTCCATTAAATATTATACTAGAACACTACAAGAAAGCCAAGTTGGAATGGTGCTTACATGCAAAATGAGCTGTGGATGGTTGCCAGGTTGTTGCTATGTGCTATGTTCTGAGTGGTTGTTAGGTGCTCAAATGAATGAAAAATACATTCAATTGATCAAGATTAACAGGAAAGACATTTATAATACGAAAGATCGACAAAGATACAGAAGATTTCTATTTCTAATAAATGCTGTTTTTAAGCCTCTTTTCCATCTAAGAATCCTTAAAAAATGAATCACGGTAAGCAGCACAACTTTTTTCCACATTGATAATATTAAAAATGTTTCATGAGCAGCAAATCAGCATATTAAAAGTATCATGTGACACTGAAGACTGGAGTAATGGTGCTGAAAATTCAGCTTTAATCACAGGAATAAATTACAAATTCAAATAATTCAAATAGAAAATAGTTTTTTTTTTTTTTAAAAATTGCAATAATGTTTCACAAAATTACTGTACAACTGAATAATGTTAACCAATAGTCTAAACCCTAAACACTGATTTCACAAATTCACATTAGTTCTGGATGCATTAGTGTCTAGTCAATTCAAGTCTCATTGAATATCCTGTAAAATGTGTTGTAAATGGCAATTCACAGTGACTTAATAAAAGGTGCAATAAAATCAGAAAGAGCACCATCAGAAAAAAAGAGCATCACCCAGAAAAAGACACAAACCACACCGTAGCACTCTCTACAGGGAGCCAGATTTCCTCTAGAAGAAAACTTGTTTGTGCAGTCCATGGCTATAGAAAGCCAAATAAAGAAAACTGCTGAAAAGATTGGAGCTTTTGAATGCTGGCAGGGAGGTGCGTTTCTGTGCATCAGGGACTGAGGGAGAAACTGGAATAATCAATATGTGTGGAGGGACATTATTGGTGAGCAACAGATGTCTCTCCCCAGAGACAGACAGGACGTGAACTTACCCACATGGCCGGATAGTAAAGACAATGTAGCTCTCTTCTGTGCTTCTTTCAATGAATGTCACACAAGTGTGTTTCTCCCAGTGACGCATGGCCTGCTTGAAAATGGCTCGCTGGCTACCTACAGGGTTTAGTTTATATCAGTAAAAAACTAAGGTCATCTAGATAACACTTTGAGTTGGAGCACCAGCTGTCTATTGAAAAATTACAAAGGATATTAATATTTTAAGAAAACAATTTAAAAAATAGTTTCAGACAAAATTTTGTGTGCAGTTGGAAAAATTACACTACACTGGAATATTAGGAGAGCATGCAAAAAAAAAATAAAAAACTACCAAAACAAAACAAAATTAAATGAATTTTTTTAAAAAATGACATTAATTTAGAAACAATAAATAAAATAAAATAAAAAGTTATATGCAGACTTACCGCTGAAGTTGCTACTAATAACATAGGGTATTATGCCATCCGGCCAAACTCTCTCAGGTCTGGCTGTGGCTGCTCTCCGTCTCCGTAGGAGGCTTTGACCGGCCAAAACTGGGTCGTCCTTTGCATTGTCATTACCTGAGGATCTGTTTACTAGGGCAAAGACAATACTTCAGACAAAATATACTTGTCTACAAATTACATTATGTAAATTATGTAATGTATTCTATTATATAACCTGATTATTTTGGGGTTACTTTTAGATTACTTTTCAAGTAACTCATCACATAGAACAGGATTATTTTGTACCATATTGATCAAAAAATGAAAACAGAAAGAAAATATATTCCATTCTTTGTTTTAAACAACATGAAGTGTAATAAACATTACATTACTGGGGTTTGTGAAGGAACTGCAGGGAGTTTGTGAGGTGATAAAAAGGTAATATCTAAAATAATAATATGTCAAATTAAAAACAACTCAAAATAAAACACTTTATTTGTGTACCTGAATTGCATCTGAGAAGCGTGAACATGCTAATATGCTATTAAATATTAATTTAAAATTATATAATTATACAATACAGATTACATGTAATCAGTTACCACGCAGCACTGAATATGATTGCATGGTAGCAGCAGTGTGTGTTTTGCAACCATTCTCACCTGAATCAGGTATAGAGAAGTTAGAAGAGTCATTCTTCTTAGCGTCCATATAGTTGGCTTTAAGCAAGCGCAAGTCCTCCTCATCTAAGGCAATGTCGCCCAGAAAAGCAGCTAAAACAGAGAGTGAGAACACATCACCAGATGAACTTCTCAAGCATCATGCAACCCTCTGCAACTGACGAGGGAAACACCTTACCATAATGAGAAGCATTCAGCCCAGCTTAATATTGCTGTGCACAGGTCCCCAGAAAATATATCTGGGGTCGTAAGGTTAAAGTCACAGTAGCTCTCTGAAGTCACAGTTGCAACTTGTATGCCAGTCTCAACTTTGACTTTTAATGGACTCACTCCCATACAGGCTGGTCAGGATTCAGAGAGATGGTGAAAAGAAACCGAATCCACACACCAGCAACAAAATCCAGAAAAAGTGACTTTCCTCTGCCCGCTTTATTTTTCTCGGCGCTTTACAACTCTAAATAAGGATTATTCTGTGCTATTTTTTCTAATAACTTATTAGCTGTTCTTAAGAACCTATTAACTATTATCTTTCATCAAACAATTTTCGTTTTCCAGGAATTTACAGAGCAATAATTGCACGGATGGTCACTCTGCACTGACCAAAAGTGCAATTTTCTCAAGGGCACTATAATAGAGAAAATTTGTTCTAGCAACTCTACCGTGTCTTGAAAATTCTGCTTTGTGATAAAACCTACAACTTCTGGGAAAACGGTCTTGTTTCCTCATATTCGCTAGAACTTTAATCTTTAAGTCATGGCCATCTTCGAACAAAAGTATCTGTCTGTATATTAAAACATTTTCCATGAGTGAAGAGAGAAGTGAACACTTTCACAACTGTCTTGAAAGTCTTTAAAGATGGATGGAAAAGTGACAACGTTAAGGCATAAAACAGAAATCTGTACAACAATAAGATGTCTCTCAGTGAAAGCTTAAAGCTTTCGCATACAATTTATTTATAACAAGTGCAATGCAAATGTAAAAGGTCATATATATAAGTGAAACACAAAAACCATGTTAACAGGGACAGCATTTTGCAACAATTTAATAAATCATTATTTCTGTGACAAAAGCACCCACATAATTTTCTTTTCTGTTTTAATGTACCTCTTATTGACAAGAAGAGAAAAGGACTAATAAAATAAATAAATAAATAATACATTTTAAGAAAAGTACAGAACATTATACAAAACATGGTGATGAGTCATCTGTAAAGTTGTTGTTTTCCCATGAAATGTATTATTTTCAACTTTTTTAATGATAGATTCAGAGAGCTAAAAAAAAAACTAAACAGTAATAAATCCTTGTTTTGATATTACAAGGTCTTTCATTTCTACTAATTTTTTTTCATCCTTTATATTCTGTAAAGGCATTATAAATTTGCTTGAGCGGCTGTGAACATTCATCATGTTTGGGATTTGTGACATAGCAGCAGAATTCATTGTACTCTGTGACAGCAGGGAACACTTTAGCCTGGCAGGACATCTTATTAAGCCTGAAACATTTGCTAAACAAACCCAGCACACAATGAGCATGTTTCACCTCCCTTGAGGTTTTCATCCAAAGCTGTCAAATCTATGAACATGTATATAAAGAAATATGCCCACAAATAAAGAAACAAGTCACAGCCAAGCAATTCTGAGGCGATGTAGTTCCCAATTAAATGTTAAATTTAAACCTACAGTCTAAACTGCTTGACAGATAAATGGCCATGTGTCACTATTAGCATCTTCTCTGCTGTTCTGCTCAAAACTAAAAGTGTATATATCCACAAAAGCTATCAAAACTTCAGCCAAATTGACTTGACAGAAGATCTCAGGTAGAGCTTCTCCACAATCTGTTCCTTACAGCCATATAATAGAAGGTTAATAAGAATACAATTAATCAGAAATCAAATATTTAAATAAACAGCAAAGGTTAAAACAAGCATTTATTTTCAACAACGGGTTTAATATGCTATTTAAAGTATAATTGCATTTTCTAATGTATTCTAGGCAGGGTTCACTTCTGTTAAGGCCACACTGTAGAGCTAACCTTTTACCCTCACCTTATTCACAATCCAAACAATTTAATTTCTGAAAGCTACTGCAAAAGGGATGCAAGCAAAGGCCATCAGATTAAAAATCTGCTGTTCTTTTTGGGCCATCTAGTCATTACCGCCAAATCAACTTCAATGGCAGCAACAACACAGTAGTCGTTCCTCTTCCAAATTCCCAATTCAACACTTCTCTTTGTTAGCAACAAATTAACTGTCTCAATTTAATAGTCTTTGGGCCAAACCAAATTCCTGACAGGTTTCAGTAGCCTGAAGTCCACTTCATGCTGTGACAGTAATGAAGAATCATCTGAAATGCTGGGCAGCCCTGTCAGAAACATATGATTAATACACGATTTATTTAAATGTAAATTCAATTTTTTTTTAAATTTGTGCTTCTGTGATTTGACTGATTACATTCTGAGCTTTATACATATTTCTTGGTGAGCACTCAAAATCAATTTAATATTATAGGTTAATGAGTTAATGTTAGCGGATGGAAATCACATATGCTTGGCCACCGGCTTAATGACGTTGCCTCTAAACAAGTGGACAATGTACTAAAGTAAAGTCGTAATCACGAATTTGCACTTAAGAAATAAAGCAAATATAAAGTGAATTAGTAATTATGATTATTTTTTGTGAAAGCATTAAAACTTTTTAATTTGCAGAGAGCTGTTTGACCATGGTGACATATAAACAATGCGAAAGCTATTAAATTCAGTTATTATACCCCAGACGACATTTAATCAGCTGTCTATTCAGTTGCCAACTGTCCATTGCTGTAACAAAGGTTTGCCCTCTGAAAAGTTCCTTTTTGTGAGACATAGTTAAAATTTCTACAGGCCATCAAATCTTGCTTAGGTAACTCAAGCGTTTGTAAAGCACATTTTGTGCTATAAATTAGGTAACATGTTGGTTCTACATGCTCTGCCCGAGGATGCTGATTTCTGAGTTGGGATAGGGGGAGGTGCCGAACCACCGGGATCCCATTCACTTGTCCCAGATCTCATGCTGTCATGCAGTACACAGCTAAACAAAACAAAGCAACACAAACAACCCAGCACAACAACACACAACAAAATAACACAAAGCAACCTAGGATTAAACAAAACAAAATAATGTTAACCAAAACTAAAAATAAAACAAATTAACACAGCTTTAACCAAAACAAAACAACTTTAACCAAAACAAAACAACTTTAATCGAAACAAAACTAAGCAAAACATCATGAATTTTAACCAAAACAAAACTAACTAAATAACTAAAATAAAACAATACAACATTAAACAAACCAAAATAACATCAGCAACAAAACTAAACAAACTCTTGATTTATAAAGTTTAGAAACACTGTGTATCATATTACCAGCTTTGCATGGGTCCTTGTAGTCAACTTCATCACTGTCTCCAAGACCTGTGTGATAGTTTGAATCCACTTTCAATGCGATCGTTAATAAAAGCCGAAGACTGAACATAAACAAACATGTCCACAGGGAATTCATGACGGGAATGAGTGCGGATGTATGTGAACCTGGAGCCGGCGGAGAGCTGCGGGTTGCGGTGGGAGTTTGGAAGGACTTGGGAAAATGGGAGCTCCCAGGAAGGCGGGTTTAGAGAAGCGAGGCTTTGCTCTATTCAGTGTCTTTATTCTAGTCCAGTGATTCGCTCACATACCCGGGACTCGGGCCAGCATCAAGCTTACAGACATCACAGATCGGAGGTCAGTGGACCTAATAAGCGTCCTGAGCCCATCTGGGTGGGAGAATGCGAACGCGCAAGCTCGTGCGTTTCACTCCAGAGCAGCAGCAGAAATGCTGTTGTCTAAAATAAAAAACAAAACAAAAAACACCGATAGTTAAACAAATTATATTAATTTTATTGCACATATAGTAGCAATATCTTATATATCGTTGGAATAGCCTACCAATCATAAATATCCCTACTAGCTGACAGATATCAAATGCGTCCTGAGAAATCACACCTGTCTCTTTTTTTGACCAATCAAAAATGCGTTCTGCTTGTGAATCATTTTGCGCTAGTATCTGTAAACAGGCTTGTTCGAGATGCATCGGCGCTGCGCAGACCGGTCGGCGTGTGACATCAAAGTACCGCGAGAGCAATTCAAAGCATAAAGAGTCGTCTGCTCTCCAGTCGCTCCAGCGGTACTTTGATCAGTTTGATGTCATACGCCGATCGGTCTGCTTAGCGATGTATCTCGAACAAGCAGAGGACGGCCCACGCTTTTTAACCAATCAGAAACGCTCTCAGCTTGTGAACGTTTTGCACTAATAAGATTCTTATAATTCTTGTTTATATCAAGGAATTTTCCATATTGATTTTTTAATAAGTGTTTTCTTTTAACCATATTTTGAATTATGCATGACATTGTGTAAAGCTTTAGGGTTGAAGGAAATGTCTGTAAACTTAAAGGAAAATATAGTGGTAATTTTCTGTCAAGATTATTTTTCTTAGGCCTTCAGTGAAGGTGTTAATAAAACAAAAATGTGTTTCAAGTCGGCTGTAGCGGACTTCTTGATTCAGGCACTGTTTTTGGAAAGTCGTTACCTTTAACCAAAACATTCTACAGTAGCTCATTTTATTTGTAATAGCCCTCTCTAAATATCTTGACACATGTTATGACTTCTTCAAGAAAATGAATTGCTGGTCGTTAAGATTCTTGCCTATTAACTGAGAGTGTGTTCCATTTGAATCTCTCTATCATGTCTATGTTGAAGCTTCAGCCTGAGAGGGTGGCAGGGTGTAGAGCTCAAACATAACAGTAATTTAGAGTGCACCACAACATCTTTCCAGACCTAATTTCAAATCTTTACACATTATTTTGGTTGTGCTAAATCCACTTTTAAAATGCAAACCAAAAAACATGCTTAAATAAATGAAAAGTCACTTTGTATGCTTTCATAAAATGATTTTTTCCAGCACCTTTATTGGTAATATGCATCCCTTGGGGGTAAATAAATTATACAAAGTTGTTTGAAGGGGTACTGACCCAGACTGCTTTTGTCAGATGGTACAAAAAAAACAGAGCATGTGTGAATTTACTCAAAAACAGAAGCAATGAGATTATATTTTTGTAATTGATAAATTTACCATAAAAACTTGGCCATGATAAACAGCTTTTTCACATTTCACAAATTGCTTTATTTTCCAGTCAGGTAACGTTTTTCTTCAGCTATAATTCCTAGAACTTGTATAAAAGTGTGCATTATTCGTGAAAACATATCAGCAAAATAACATCTGGTGCTTTCAAAGGTAATAAAACTTTCTGAAGTGAATTTTAAATGAGGGCAGCAAGAACTGAACTGACACTGATAAGAATTCTGTTCATATAAGAGTAATGGCATGGTGTCACCACACATAAAATTATAACACATTATATGTAAACACATTCTTTTTTTTCTGTGCATTTCCCTTCAAAACATCACTTGATTACTATAGTAATGGACACAATATAGCTTCCACATATCCACACATAATTATGTACATGAAAGTTTGCTGCTCTTCTGTTTTCATTGGTGTCTTTACACTTTACACATTTACTGGCCACAAAAGTACACGGTTGATCAGAAACACAGCAAAAATGTTTCCATCTGTGTAGATTTTTACTGACAGAATACACAAATCAACTTAATCAGAAGGTCTAAATGGGAATTATGAGTAAATTAAGAGTCGCATATGTTAAATAAATAAATAAATAAAATTGAATTATTTATATATATATATATATATATATATATATATATATATATATATATATACACACACACACACACACACACACACATATATATATATATATATATATATATATATATATATATATATATATATATATATATATTTATATATATGTTTTTTTTTAAATTACAATAAAAAGGTAAATTCATGAATAAATGTTTGTATTTACAACATTCTTTTTAATGGATATAATAAATATAACAATTTCATGTATGTGCACAGAATGTTGATTTCTCTTGCTGTTTTAATTTTATTCATTCCCAGTCATGTGGGATACATCCTGTTCTCTGTGTCTGAAATAAGGAAAAGACTTTCCTTAAAAAAGGAAAGCCAGTGTCCGGTGGTAAAATCTCAATTAAACCACTAAATGACACTGTCTACTCTTGAATATGCTTAATTTGGTTGAAGGCTCTGAAATACTTCAAGCAAAATACAAAGAAAGAAATGGTGTGACACCATTTCAAGCAAACTGGGAATGCTATAGCTTTCTCCTGGTATATAAACTCCTCGAATGCACCATTCACTCCATCCAGGCTCCAATAACTCTGTGGGAATCCATAATTCCATTCTTGTCCTCAAGTTGAATTCCCTGAATACCGTGACCTATCTCCTGTGGCATTACTGTGAGGCAGCGCACTTTCCTCCTGCTGGTAACACCATGGTTCCCGTCAGATACTCTGTTGGGAGGCAGGAAAACAAACTGTGTATGACACATCTCCAACATTAAAGATCTGCAGGAGCCACAGGCCACAGCGGCCTGGAAGCCCCTCCGGAAGTTCTCGTTGAAGAAGCCGTAGATGATCGGATTAACACCACTGTTCAAGAATGCCAGCCAGTGAGCTACGGGAAAAAGATAGCTGCTCAAGAAGTCAATCTGATGGCGGTCCAGATCCTGACAGTCCGTGAGAAGCATCAAAGTCCAAAGCGGAAGCCAGGAGACCATGAAGAGAATGGCAATCATGACGAGCATCTTGATGATTTTCATTCTCCTCTTGGATCGGACTTGATTCTCACGTAGGTTGTTGGAGAGTTTGGCAACGATGCAGGTGTACAGAATGCTTATGAGACCCAGTGGGGCCAGGTACACCTGGATGAAGATGACCGAGGTGTAGAGTTGCCGCATGTCTGCTCTGGGCCAGTCCTCGAAACACACAAATAGAGGATAGATCTGGTTGTCCTGGACCATGTACATGTCATTCAGGTGAATGACCGTCAGGGTTGCAGCAGAAGGAAAGATGATGGCAAAAGAGAGAAGCCAAATGAAGATGATGGCGAAGAGTGCAGTGACAGGCCTCAGGCGGTGATGGAAAGGGTAAACAATCCCCAAAAACCTATCGAGAGACAAGTGTAAGGATTAAATACTAAATTCAAAAGAGGGATATCATTGTTCAATAAGAATAAAATATTAAAAAACATTTTTGCTAACTTAAAAATAAGCTGAAATAAAATAAAATACAAATATTAGATTAATGTTGAAACTGAAACACTAAAATTACTGGAAATAAAAATGTAACTAAAACTAAACCTGAAATTAAAATGAATTAAATCTAAATAGTCATATTAAAAAATGAATAAAAAAGAAAAAGCACAACAAAATCACTGAATATAAAAATGAAAACATAAAAATAAAATCTAATTCAACATATTAATAAAATATAGTAATAGTATAGTAATATAGTAATATCAAATAACACCAGTTCAATATGCTGTTTAAATTTATTTTGATTAACAATGGCATATTGACTGAAGAACTGGCTTCATACCAGATCTAAACAGCCGAATAGGTATACTAATATTTAACTCTTTGTTCAAAAATAGAATTACTTTATTTATTATGGAACAATATTCAAAACAAATATACATTTTTGCAGTTCTATAATATTTTATCAGGTAGAAATATCATTATTCTTCATTTTTATTCAGAATTCATGAACAACTGGAAAGCATATTTACTAGCTTCTCTAATCTTTTTGTATTCTATCTATTTGTTTTCTTTTTATTTATTAGACAATTAACAAAACCAAAAAAAAAGGCCTCTAATACCAGCTTGCTCTGTTCTTTTTCTATTCTATCTGTTTTCTTTTTATTACATAATAAAATAAAAAAAAAACTTGCTACATGTACTACGTTAAGCTAACTGAGACTTGTTACAGCACTTGCATATCATTGCTCTTTTGTTGATTTTGATTGCTTCCATTGTCCTCATTTGTAAGTCGCTTTGGATAAATTACTAAATGTAAATGTAAAACCACTGCTTACACATTTTGAGGAGTGTATACATTGCATTTTCTTTGGCCATGTCTGATCTCATCTGAGGCCTCTAGTGCCAGACCTGCCAGCGGTGCTGCCTCAGCAAAAATTTTGTTGTTGTTATTTCTGACCTTGCCTCTAAATTTAATTAATATAAAAATCATTCTTTGCCTTTCATTGTAAGTTTTTATTAAGTGATAGATTCAAAATGCAGGCACTAAGCTTCTTACGTGTCTACTGTCAATCTGAGAAGTTTTCAGTATTCACACTAAAGAGGAAAAAAGTATGACATTCAAACACATTTACAGTATTTGTCACAATGAGTGACAGTACATGGGACCCTTGAGCTTGAGCTTGAAAAAGTAAATTCACAGCTCTGACTTCTTTGATGCGATCAGCTTACCTGATCAATAAAAGGAATTCTGTGCAGATGCAAACCACATACAATTCAAATCTACTGGGATTCATTAATACCTCAAATTGTAAGTGAAACCGTGCAATTTTTATATGCGTGAGTTGCAAAAAATAATATTGTTTCCAAACATCATTTCCTCTTTACATCAGTAAAGTAACACCACTGGTTGGGATTTTCAAATAACGCATTAAACAAACATGAAACAGAATTACAGATATTGGCACTGTGCATAAACATGTAGCCTTCTTTACAATGCAAGAACATAGCATTAAATTAGCGTTTAATAGCACAGGAAGATTGGAATTATCAAGAAATGCTCTTAGAGGTTGGCTATTTTCCACCAGCAGTGTTTTGTATTCCCTGAGTGCATGCATTACAATAAATTATATGCTGTGATCTTCCATGATTTTTAACCCTAGAAAGCACCATATGCCTTCTCATTTCTCTCTCTCTCTCTCTTTCTATATATATATATATATATATATATATATATGTATAGAGACAGAGAGATAGAGAGATGTGAGTGTGTGTGTGTGGAAATGTTAATTTATTATAATTACTAATCATTACCTGTCCACTGCTATAGCAACCAGGGTGAAGACAGAAGCAGACACTGACATGCCCTGAATCAGGTTGCTCATAGTGCAGGTGATCTGACTAAAAGGCCAACCTGTCGAGAAATCAAGGAAAGAAATCTGAATGCAATGGAGCTGTTCCATCGAATATTTTTCATATTGGATATTTTTTGTTCTTTTGAAAAGTCAATAGAAACAGTGCTCTGACCACTGTAATCAATCCCGATATTTTTTTCTTCTATGGAAAGTCATAGAAACAATATAATGTAGAGTGGGGGAAAACGTGCAGTGTCATTTTTTCTGTGAAACAAAAGTTAAATGTATCTAGAATTGGTAGTTTTCAATGACAATGACATAAATTTTAAACCAAGTATGAAATGTCCAGAGTTTTCATGTTATTAGATTTTTAACAAAAATTACATTTGGGGCGTTTTGGGGGTAAAATGCCCCCACTCTGACAAAGCAATTTTCAGCAAAATCTGAGTACAAGCAGATTTTGCTTAAAATTAAAAGTAATTTATATGTGCCAAACTTCCTGCTGCCAACTGGTGGTACTGAATATTGGCATGTAGATGTCCTCAGGCCGGGAGTTTTATCAAACATGTGAAGTTTGGTGCAGATTTAACATGGTATGCTTGAGTTAGTATAAAGCATGACATATCCTGTTGCCAATAGGTGGTGCTATGAATATATCTGAATACTGGCCTTTTGATGCCAGGACTCGCATCAAACAAGAAAGTCTGGACATTGCATGCGTTAGTTATAGTAACAAAAAGACATTTCCATTTGCCATCAGGTGGAACTTTAAATTATAACTGAATATTGGCATGTTCAGGCCTCGACTCTTACTAAACACACGCAGTTTGGTGCAGATTGGACATTGTATGTTTACGTTAGTGTAAAACAAGACATTTCCTGTTGCCAACAGGTGGCGCTATGATTATAACTTAATATTGGCCTTTAGATGTCTTCAGGCCAGGACTCTTACCAAACATATGAACTTTGGTGCAGATTGGACATTGCATGATTAAGTTAGTGTAAAACATGACATTTCCTGTTGCTAACAGCAGTAATAAATTGAGCAATTCCAATAGAGTCCTCACACCACCGGTGCTAGGGCCCCAATTATAATAAATGGAGCAATTCCAATAAGGTAAAATCAACCTTTTTGAAAAATATTGTTAGCTGATGCTAACTGGCTTGCAAACTAGATAGCTGATCCAAAAGTTTATTCAACCAACTTAGATGACATTTTAAGGAAAAACAAAGCATGTGATGTTCATGCATTGATATTCTCATATCTTATATAACTGTGATGCTCTATAAAACAACAAGCTTTAAAACACTTCTTACTTCTTACACTTTCTTACTGCTCAAAATTAGATCACTTAACATGAAACACTTCCCCCCACCCTGTAGTTGATTTTATCCTGTGCTATTGGATCAGATGGGAACACAACAAATATATCTTCTGTAATTTCCATTCACCAGTATAGAAGACTATGGTGACTTCTGCCTATATGGTAATGATGATGAAGATGATGGCCCACTGACCTGAGATAAGGCTATCAATCAGTGTGGTGGGCACACAGAAGATGCCCACCAGCAGGTCACTAATGGCCAGGTTCAGGATGAATAGATTAGTGACTGAGCGCATGTGGCGGTTCTTGATGACCACCAGGCAGACGAGTCCGTTCCCCACCACACACAGGAGCAGCACCAGCAGGTAGCAGAGGATGTAGCTGACCGTAATCCCTGCCGAGTGGATGTAATACGGCAGCAGCGTGCAGTTGTCCGAAGTGAGGTTGGCAGCATAGTGATTCAGGGTCATTTTGTTCATTTTGGATCTTAAAAAGAGAAATGACAATCCATTAAAATATTCACATTTGTTTAATCACTTTAAACAGAAGCTGCACAGAAATATTAAAAAAGCCAACAAATTACTAAGATGACTGATGAAGGCTGATGAAAATATCTCAGAGGATCTCAAATAAGACTGCTGTACTCAATTATTCATTAGTCAAATAATTTTAACAAGAAAAAGACTTTGATTTATTAATAAGCTTGTGCAAGTGTAAATGTACGGAACTGTAAAATAATGAAAATCCTATATTTATATACTTAATATTGAAATAATGCAATTCTTTTCAGTTGTTTATAGGATTTAATAACTATTTAATCAAAATCATAAAAAACAAAAATCATAAAAAAACTAAATCATAAAACAATAATAAATTATTTTTCCCTGTTGTGCATGTTGAGAATTATTCAAAGCACGAACACTAAACTTAATCAGCTCATCATCTACAGAATATAGAATATGTCGATATATTTTTCGTATTTTAAAAGTTTTTTTATGAGAATACAATAAATACAAACACTATTAGGAGAGTCTTACAACATATATAGCTATATAAAAAATGGCATCAATCAAAAAGAGAATAGGATCGCTCACCTGTTGCTTCTGACACATGAAATACTCCACTGGTCTGATGAGCAGGTTGTTGTGTTCTGTGCAATGCGCAACCGGTTCTATGTCTTTTCGCTGGACTCCGTTTAGAAGGCAGACAGGCGGGGCCGTCGCTAGTGGGGTGAAAGGTGGTGATGATTTATAGGGGCCCACGGCTGAGAGGGAGCCCCCCGGCGATCTCGACGATCTCAACCAACTGCCTGTGGCCAGCCTAAAAAGACGCTTAGGGCAGTTGACGGGCCACTGCTGCGCGTCGTCACGAAAGCTTATCATTTGCACGTGTTTTTAAGCCTTGCCAGTTTAAACATTAAAAAGAGTTTAAAGCATTCAAACACAAGACACGGAAAAACTCAACTGAGTAGGCTACTCGCGCGCCTTGTTCGGTGCGCACGCAGAGAGCCGTGTCTCACGGACAGCAACACCGAACCCAGCTCTCCTTTGCGTCCTCCTGCACCTGAACGAACAAATACAAACCGCAGTTTAAACATGCAAACAGAAAAAGATGTGAAGGAGCCCAATTCAGCACCCGTGCGCGGTGTTCTGTGCGCACAGGGCGCAAGAAGAGAGACGCGTCTCAAAGCGCTTCAACACCGAATTTGCCTCTTCTTGCTCTTGTACCGACAAATACATACAAAATTATGTCAAAATACCCGTATTGGAGAGTATCCACGAAAAAAACTGACGATTATGTCTTAAGTGAAAGTATTGGATGTGTATCATTATAACGGATGCATTGTGTGTTAAAGTGACCGCACCTAATTTACTAGCTGCTGTCGGTTTCCAAGAAAATGAAAGAAAATCACTCAACGCTCTTGACTGAATTACTTTGTAGTTTTAACATTAATCCACAGTCAAACCAAAAATTATTCAGACAGCAGATATAATTTTTTATATATATATATTTTTACTAGTGGGTGCAGGACAGTTCATTTAGTGAGTATAGCAAAATAAATAAACTGTGACATATTATAACATATGTATACAGTGGACTACCAGTAAAACTGATTAAAAAAATTTGGGGACCAAAAATTATTCAGACACTTACTTTGATCTAACCATGTTTTGCTTAAGCGTTTTTTCTTTAATTGCTAATGCGACCTTTTTACACCACAGACTAAACAAAATGAAGCATTGCTTGGTAATTGGTCAACAAAGTATTGATAATTGTGTAAATATTGTCATATTAACAGCTGTCTGAATTTTTGGTTGATTGTAATCCATTACATACCTTTCTATCAAAGTTATCTGACATTATCAAGATAAATTTGTTCTGACACAGTTTAACTCTGAGTTCTTGTCAGATTTTATTACCATTTTATAAACTATAGCGAATAAACTGTGATAATGTGAGAAACGTTGAAGGTGTCTGAATAAATTTTGGTTTGACTGTATATTTAATTTTTACAGTGAAGACTATGCAGTGCTACCATTTGATTATATGGTTTGTGTACCTGTACGCCTACGAACTTGAAAAAACACAATAGCACAAATAAATAAATAGAACGAACATAAAAATTAAACCATTTCAAACAGGGCCCACTGGGGCGAAAACTGTTTAAATGTTTAAGGACTTTGGCCCCGTCCGCCTTCCATAGCTCCGCTAAGAATCATATAAAACCCTTAAAGTTATTATTTGTGACATTAAAAAATATGTAGACTATAACAATCTCTTAATAGTTTTTTTTTTTTTCTAATTTCATTAGAAACATTTTTATTTCATTGACATTTTTATTGAACATGGACCTTTACTTTCATTAAAAGGGTTATTTGTAGGCTAGTGTATGCTCATTTTGTAATGTAGCCTAAGCTATTAATTTAAATTTTAGACAAGCGCAAACTGTGTGCTTAATCGCAAATATAGCCTAAATTGGTCACATTTTAGACAATCAGGCTATTTACATCTGATCTGGCTATCCTGGCTTTTTTTTCTCCAGAATTGCGTGACTCACAATTCAATTTTCTTTTTTTATTTCAAAGAACTGCGAGATAAAATCTCGCAATGCGAGTTTTAAAATCACAATTGCGTGATATGAAGTCGCAATTCTGAAAAAAAGCGTTTTCCCCCTCAGAATTAGACTATAGCCTAACTGACAATTGCGAATTAAAAAAAAAATAATCAAGAGAGAGAGAGAGAGAGAGAGAGAGAGAGAGAGAGAGAGTATTGTAAAATTATATCAATGTCGATGCATTGTGCTTTTGCTGTTAAGAAAATCCCTGTAAACAGCCGAGTTGAGAAATCGGGGAAAGGAGTCTCTGCGCATGAGGTCGTAGATCTGAAGCTGGGCCTCCTCATACATCATACTGCTGGGCTCTGCCAGGCTTTGGTTAATGCCTTCCCTCACGCATGAATCCAAGCTGACCTCTTTTAGCGAAAAAGTGGAGATGAAGTCTCGATAAATGATGCAGGCTTTTTCAGCAATAGTTGATGGGTTGGTGTCTTTCTTCAGTTCCTCACAGGCGATCCAAAACATGAGGTTTTCTTCGCTGTACTCAGACTGCAAGAACTCCAGAAAAACATCCCTCCCCTTTGGAGAGCGCAACATCACCTCAAAGCTCCTTGACCAGGCAATCACCTCATCCAGTGTGAGATGCTGATCTTCTAATGTTTCTATGCTTGTCATCTTTGTACAGGCTTGCCTCTCTGGACATGTCCTTCTGTCTTCTTTCAAGAGGCATTTGCAGCATCCACACCAGCACAGAAAGCAGGTGTTAAGCTGCTGTGGCGGTCCTTCACGTCCCTGATGTCTCTTCCACATTTCAACTCCACACACTCTCTGAGGAATGCAAGTTGGCAGCGATCCATTCGAAATCAGGTAACCCAGCTATTTAAAAACCTCATGGTTATGTAACAGCTACGTAATCTGCCACAATCTGAAAAGTGCAATTCCTGGATTGGTCGTCACAATAACTTCGTAACGCTGCCAGTTAGCAATTGCGACGTCGTGGATCAATTGTTGTGTGTTTGTAACTTTTATTTATTTAATATTTTTTTTAGGCGGACATAATTTAGCCTATAGGGTGAAGTCAGCAAAATTGGGACATCAGCTAAATGGGACAAATAAACTGTTGGTGTAATGCTCTTTTTAAAGAAATTACTGATGATAATGGGTGGTCTTGAAATGTTGTAATAATAGTACTTAATTTGAATATCAACATTTGATAAGTCAAATATAAATTATATGGGCGTGGTTACCACTCAAATGCTGGAAGGTCTGAGAAAGTACACCGTGAGTGCCCGTACATAATTTAGGTCTAAAATTGTTAAGGTTTAATTTAAAATAGGCTACAACAACTCAATCTACAATATATAGCCTATTTGTATTACATGCATTCATGTGATCATTCAATTTTATGCAATGATGTGCAAGTTTCTTCGTTCTATTTTTAAAAAAAATATTAAGTTTTGTTACTCTCCCAATTTACCCAAACATGTTAGATAAATTGGGACCGTAGCATTCAGCTAAACTGGGACATCTTATAAATGAAAAGATAATACATTGCTTAATGTGAGAAATTGTTTTGTTTTACAGAAAATGTCACAAAAAAAGACAGGGAAAGGAAAAAATAAGAATGTAAATTTGTGAATATTAAGTTTTTGTGCATAAAAAGTGCCTGTAAACAAACACATGCCTGCTCTCACCTACACTTACACACGTACAACATAAACACACAAATATGAAAGCATGAGTTAGACACACACACACACATGTAAGCACACAGATACATATGCAGTACACACAAGCAGGCACATCATAGATGAAATCATGGCATTTTTATACTACACACTGTAGGCTTCTGTTATTCAATTCTTTGTTTTTGTCATTCTGTTGGAATGTTTTAATTGTTTAAATTTGTACTTCTGTTGAACTGCTTAGACCATCAAAGAACACAAACAGAACCTGAATTTAGCTCTTATAGGCTAGTCACTTCATCGCTTGCAATGTGGGCACCCCCCACCACACTGGCCCAGTGCGGCTTCACACTGTCTGTAGTTACGCGACTCACCTTAAAATCATAGACTTGCTTTGACAGATCATCAATCCTCCTATATTTTAAGAAGTCACACAAGTCATTGGAATCAACGCTTAATGTTTTTGATTCATTGAAAGAACCAGTTCATAAGTGTCATTCGTTCAGAATTCTTCATTTATTTCTTGATAAGGAAATAAAACTAATGTGTTTTTTTATTTTGCTTATATATTTTTATTAAATAAACAATAATTAAGTTTATTTTAATTTTTAAAAAAATTGTATACATTTTCTTCCTGCAAACAGGAACAATACACAACATAAACATAAACAATTCTTAGCCACCAATGAATTTATAAAAGTCACCACACTGTGGCAGTAGAGAAGAAAAATACTCTCAACAAAAAGCCATTTCGGGGGAAAGAGGATAGAGCAGCAAAGAGACAGACAGAGACAGAGAGAGAGAGAGACACACACACACACACACTGGTGGGGGGGGACGTTTTTCCAAAAAGTATCCATGTCACTCCGCCTTCCTATTCATGATAAACCCACACTCTCACAGAGATCCAGACAACACCAGAGAGAATAAAATTATTTCATGAAGTTTTTCAACTAACCCAAGTCACGTTTAACATATGCCTCAAGGGCACGCTGAGGGCCAGCACCTTTAGAAGCCTGAAACACATCTGTGGCAACAGCACAGCACAGCTGTATTTGAGCTATCTGAGCGTGTGTCTTTAGAGAGAGTGATTCAGGCCAGTCTGACTGGA
Organism: Spinibarbus caldwelli; assembly: GCA_039654775.1. Classification (NCBI taxonomy): domain Eukaryota; kingdom Metazoa; phylum Chordata; class Actinopteri; order Cypriniformes; family Cyprinidae; genus Spinibarbus; species Spinibarbus caldwelli. Next base: position 6,441,413 of record CM077266.1, on the reverse strand, counting down.
GCTCCCCAGGATCTGACTGCAGCTCTGGGACTCTGCCACAGACATGCACTGAGACCAGACCTGCTCCAACCTGGATGGATCAGAGACTACAGCGGTAATCATCTCCACCTAAGTTGGATGTTTAGCTTTGAGGCTTTGCCGGGAAGTGTTACTGACTTGTGCAAGGTTGAAATTACCAGACTGGAATAATGTCCATGGACTGCCGTGGAGGTGAAAGGCTGCTTATAGGCTTGCTTGTGATGCTTATCCTGAGGCTCAGCTGCTGTGCTGGACAGAGCTATGAACGCTGGGAGGCCGGGTCTTCATGCTATGGAGGGTTTGACCTCTACTTTGTGCTTGACAAGTGAGTTTTTTTCATTACCATATAAGCTTTGAGAGCATCTTATGAAATGACACCTGAGAATCTGTTGCTGGTTAGGTGACCAAGTCAAGCAGCTATTAGGTCTCCAAAGAGACACATCAGCCAGCGATTTAGCTGTGTGGAGTATCATTACAGTCTCTCATGCTCTTGCTGCTGAAAATCATGTATGAAATATGTGATTTGTTTGTGCCCATATCTGGTGTAATCCATCTGCAATCTGAAGGTCTTTGAAATGTATCATTTACAGTGGTGGCCAAAATGATTATAACACTAGTATTGAGACATTGCCACAGTTCTTCTGGATATAGTCTGTCTACAGCAAAAGATAGAAACAACTGACTTAAAACCTTTTTTTTTTTTTTTGCTGGTGAAAATACTAGTGTTCTAATAATTTTGGCCACCACTGTACATTTAAATTCTCTGCAGTATATCGTAGGTTTCTCAAAAGGTCGGCTCCTGAATCACCTTGGCAGTTTGTCAAAAAGCATGAAAACATATACACATAGTCAGCTCATCATCTCATCTGTCACTTGTACCGAAGTACACACTTATAATAAAATAAATTATACTGGCTACACACATGCAGACAAAATCCTCAAACACAGAATTGCACTGCGGTACTTGCTCTTCTATTGCATTTTTAATAGCTATGTGGATGCATATGGAACCGTTTACCATAAAAATAGTAACTATGAGGACAACAACCCACCTCCAGAAAACACAAAGAGCTTGGCAAAGAAAGAAAGAGAAGAAAACATCAACCTGCACTCTGAGGTTTTTTTTTTTTTTTTAAAGACTGTTGAAATACTCTTAAATGGTGGTTGTGGGATATTTGGGGTTTAAAGTGTTATTTTCCTTTGTCTAGCTCTATTTCTGAGGTTTTGCCCTGGGTTTGGTTGCATATTATAATTAATATATTCAGTTCAAGAACAAATACAACAGTTTCAAGTTATTTTAGGGTCATTGTTCCATACGAAAGCCTAGAATATTGACGATACTTGGTGTCATGATGTGAAGGTGAGGGTATCTGAATGTAGCATTCATGGGTGTTTGGGTTCCTCATGTGCTGAACCTTTTCACCAGCAGGGCCAGATGTTCCAAAGCCTCAGAGCTGTTTTGAAGCAGAGTTTGTATCTGAGCACAAATGATATGGGAATGAGAAAGAGACACAGGGCAGGGAGAAAGAGACAGAGTATGCAGTTGTTCAGTCATGCCAGTAACATTCTTCATTTAAAAACACAGATAAACTCAGAGAGAAGACATGTGAACAATGCAAACCTTATGATGAATTTAGAGTGAATTAAACAAATTTAATATGCATGCAAAATCTTTGGATTGTGACAGAATAAAACAATGCTTTTGCAGTGTAGCACAACAGCCCAGATTAAGGAAAAGTCTTTTCAAAGATAGTTGTAGGTTCTTATCTGATGAGGTCATAGCGAAGACTTGGCTCACGATGCAAGTTTCATTTTCCTGTTGATACAGTGCAGAGACAGGCACAATGCTGATACACTGCAAGGTCTATGCGATCAATATCTGCCATTTTCAACCATTCATCTCAGAATATCACAGAAAATATCACTATCACTATCAGTCACACTACAATTCTTGATAAACACACACACACACACACACACACACACAAAAAAAAATCTGATTTTCTCATTTTCAAAGCCTGCTATAATTCATCTTCTCAGATATGGATCTAAATATCAACATGTCTGCTAGTTAGAGAAAAGCTGGAGTCTTGATCTCGAGACCTTTCGAGACCACATAAAATCTCTGGTCTGAGTGTCATTACTCAGTGTCTTGGCCTAGATTTGGGTCTCAAGTTTTGGTCTTGGTCTCAGCTTCTGGTCTCAGACAATTTTCAGCATATTACACGTGATAATTATCTCAACCATAAATCAGCAAGTGGTTCAACATTTGAAATGCATTCAGAATTTACACATTTTTCATCTCATTAAAATGGACAGGCAGCTTTTGGACCAACAGAAAACCCCCTGAGACCCAGATGGTCTGGATCTGGGCCTCAAGGGCTTCATCTCAGGTCCCTCATTTCAAAATGTTATAATAAATTGATTTAAAATAAAAATACATCTAGTCTTTTGTTTACAGTAATAGAATGTGGTCTGGGTCTCAAACGTAAAGTGTTGAGTACGTAAAGCAAAGAAATCCATAATTCTAAACAACCACTGTACGAAAACGACCCAGTGTTTCAAATGAATGCGGCAATAAATTCAATCTTTATTTTTTTCCAGTTCACTGAAATGCATATATGAAATAATTTGATTTAAAATAGAACAGCCAATAGAATTAGAGACAATAATAGCCTGTCCACATTCTAAAAAAATGTTTATCAACATCTGTTGAATTTATCAAGACTGAATTAGCAGCACTGGTGTGTTTGTGGGGGTGGATGTGCGCAGAGGAAAGCTTATACTGCTTTTGGATGGCTTCAACGTCGCTTACGTAAGCTTAAAATTCTTTTTGATTTGTCTCCACCGCAATTGCCCAGCCAGATGAGCTATTACACAAGCTGAGCCATTAAAGCTGCCCACTTAAGAAAGAGTTAGCGACTAGATGCTCAGATATCATTCTCTGTGTCAGACGCTATACTTTTTAAGACTTGTGGACAATGACATGCTGCCATGCCAATCTGAAATGAATCTTGAGATAATACTTAATTAGTCAAGAGGGTTCATTTTAGTGAAAAATAACCACTACAACACAGCCTAAATCCTTTTGTGGATTTAAGCCATCATGCGAACTTCTAAATGTTTTCCAAAGAGTATTTTTTTTCCCTCACTAAAAGTAGGGTTGGTATGTTGCGGTGGCAGATAGTGTCTCAGTCTGCAGTCATAAATGTCACACCTTCTGCTGTTAGATAATCGATGCAGACCTTATTTCCACTGAGATTTCACATAGACCTGTGATGCTCACTCCCAATGTGTCAATGTGGCACAAGGTGTTTTTAACAAAATGACACTTAGAAGATTGGATTCACCAGCATCACCTCTTGCAATGAAAAACAGTGCAAAATTTATCATACGTGATAACTTTCAATGCTTCCAGGTTGTTGATTTTCTATTTTTTCTTTTGTGTGAGTGTGTGTGTGCTTGCGTGTGTGTGTGTGTGTATGTGAGACAAACTACAGCAAAAGATAGAAATAACTGACTTAAAACCATTTTTAACTGGTGAAAATACTAGTGTTCTAACAATTTTAGCCACCACTGCTTGTATGTATGTATGAAGCACTCTGTGTGAAACACTGGCTGAAATATTGCAATTAATGGCAAAATAAATGTTTGGAAATGTAAACTGATATTTTGAAATTATATATTAGGATTAACCCCTTGAGATGTACCATCTCGTTTTCGAGGGGGTCCCACAATGTATCCCAATCACAACATAGTAACAAATAACAAAACAAAACACAAATTAACATTACATCCATAAACAACACCAAACAACAAAACACAAACATTAATTGGAGGGAAAAAAAAAAAAGCACCACAACATAAAAAAAAATATAACTAGTAGCAAATATGAAACAAAACATAATACAAAATATACCGATCAGTGAATCCGATCACAACATAAGCCAAAAAATATATATTAAAAAATCAATACCATCTTCAAAAATAACATGTGCAATCCTAGGTAAAATATGATAAAGTTTGCTTAAACATCTTTTGATGTAATAGATCGAACATCAGCAGGTAAATTATTTATTCGCAAAACAAATCTGCAAAGTCTATTATATGCTGTGTTAAGAGCAGCAAGAACTAATTTTGATGCAGTCTGATAAACAACATCACAATAATCAAGGACTGGAAGTATAAGTTGAGAGGCAAACAAATTCTAGATTGATGTAAAGTACTAATTCCAAAATTGATTTTATGTAGAATATGATTAATATGTGATTTAAAGGAAAGTTCAGAATAAAACCATACTCCAAGATATTTAATAGTATCAACTTAATGCAGAGAAGTGTCGTCTTTACATAATATAGCACAGGAACAACTTTTGGATTTAAGTTTCTGTCTAGAACCAAAAATCATAATATAAGACTTAGTTTTCTTAAGCACTAATTTATTATCCAAAAGCCAATCTTGTAAAATATTAAAATCATACTGAAGAGATAACTGAATTTGTAAAATATTAGAATTAGATACATATATGACAGTGTCATCAGCATAAAGTTGAACACTACACTTATTGAAAATTAACGCTAAATTATTCACATAAATAGAAAAAAGAAGTGGTCCTAGTTTTGAACCTTGGGGCACACCTCTTTGTTGAACCAAAAAAAATCAGATTTATTCCCATTTAATACTACACATTGTTTTCTATTATGCAAATATGAATTAAACCACATAATTGCATTTTCAGACAGACCAATAGCATGAAGTTTATCTAAAAGTAAATATCGATCAACTAAATCAAACGCTTTGGACAAATCAAGAAAAATAGCACCCGTAAGTTTACCATCATCAGCAGCTGAAAACACATCATTAGTAAACTTAAGTAATGCAGTAGTTCTAGAGTAATTGAGTCTAAAGCCAGATTGATATGGTGATAAAATATTATTAATACTTAAATAATCTGAAAGTTGTTTATATATTCATTTTTCAAAAACTTTAGCTATAGAACATATAATAGATATAGGTCTGTACTTATTGAGATCAAGTACATCACCTCCCTTTTAAAGTGGAGTAATGCGTGCACTTTTCCAAATAACTGGTATCTCACATGTGGACAAAGACAAATTAAATAACTCAGCAAGTGGATACATAAGAATATGAGAAGATAATTTAACAAACTTATTTTCAATACCATCCAATCCAGCATCACTAGTACCACTTAATTCCTTAATAGCATTCTGAACTTCAATAGGTAAAATCTTCCTAAATTGAAAAGAACTACTGCACAAAAAAGTATCATATATAGTACCAGTATTCAAATAAGAATCAGATACTAACGTAGAACAAACAGAAGAGAAATGCTGATTGAATGATTGATTGAGTCATTGAATGATTGATTGAATGATTGATTGAGTTTATCTGAAGCACTGAATATGTTTTTAACTTTATTCCAAAAATATTTAGAGTTCTTACCATACTGGGAAAGACATTCTTTATAATAAGTAGATTTCGCATTTTGTACTTTTGTCTTGCTCAAATTTCTCAAGTGCCTATATACTTCCCAATCAGCATTGCTTCTTGTCTTATGAAATACTGACCATGCTTTATCCCTAAAAAGATTAATAAATTCAGAATTAATCCAAGGGAGATGATTACCCCTAACCCTAACAGTTTTCCAGGCAGCATGCTTGTCCACGACATTAATGAACTCTGAATAAAGAAAATCCCAAGCATCTTGTACATTAGGAATTAAATGAAATCTAACCCAATTAATAGAAATCAAATCATTAATAAATGAATTTAGATTCAGTTTTTATATTGTCTGATTTCAATTAATTTAGAAGGGAATTTAGGTAATTTAATTTTCCATACACAAAATATAACAGAGTGATCACTAAAGCAGTCAGACATAACACCTGCCCTTAAAAAATCTGTTAGGATGTGAAACAAGTATCCAATCAAGAAGAGACTGAGATCAAACAGTAACTCTAGTAGGCTCAGTAATTAGTTGGGTAAGATTTAAACTATTAGATATATATTTTTTTTCTTTATCAGATGATTTATCTAACCAATTTTTGTTAAAATCACTGAGTAATATAATTTAATTTTTACCAAAAATAGAATTAATGGTGGATATCAGACAATTGAATGACTCCACTGGAGAAGAGGGTGGTCTGTATATGCTTCCAATAGATATACATTTATTTAAATGTAAAGGATCAACTGAAGGTATAACCAACTCAGATTCAAGACCAATAGAAACATAGATAGCCACACCTCCACCCCTGGAGCACCTATCATATCTATAAAGAACATAATTAGTTAGATTTCTTTCACTGTCTGAAACACTGCTATTTAGCAATGTGTCAGAGAGTGTAACAATATCCGGTTTGTTTAAACCCACACACGAAGTAAATCAATTTTGCGCACAAGACTTCTAATATTCAAATTAATAATTTTTATCCCATTAACCACATCCAGTCTGAAAATATAACATTATAATGACACTGATCAGATATGAAATCAAAAAATAATTGAATCCAATAAAATATTACAAGGGTGCAGAAACAACAAAATAAATAAATCACAACAATAACAAACAAGCAACACACATAAATACCAAAAAACAAACAAACAATCAAAAACACCATATAAACAAACAAATACCACAACACTACTCAAGAGCAACCCAGCTACCCCAGACCCCCATAACCCAGAGTATTCTAGTGAGCAAACCAAATACAGAACCGTCAAATAAACTCAACTCAAACATTATTAATAATAAAGCGTAGCTTAAAAAAATAAAATAAAAAATGTTTTAAAAAAAAAACATTTTAAAAATCCATCATTCCAAAATAATATTATTTCTACACCCCAACAACAACCAATAATAATATTAATTTGTGACTGTGTTACAGCAAAATAGCTAACTTTATTTAACCACAAAAATCAAGCAGCAGCCTCAATTCAAAGTCTTTATCCTGAAGAGATCTGGGATGACATGAAAACAGCTTCAGCTTCTTTGTGACAGTTGAAACGTTGCTGTTTACCATCAACAAGAACACTTAACGTGCAAGGATAACGAAGAAAGTATTTCACATTAAGTTCACGAAGCTTACGTTTAACAGGATCAAAACTTTTCTAATAACTTTTTTAGCTGGTTAAAATACTAGTGTTCTAATAATATTGGCCACCACTCTGTGTGTGTGTGTGTGTGTGTGTATTAAGGTAAGTGGTTGCAAACAATTTATTTTCACTCAATTTGTTTATTTAAATGTAGCTAAAATAAATTGATTTCAACCACTTACCTTAAAAAAAAGTAGTAAATTCAATGATTCATTTTTTTCAGTGTAATTACAATTATGAAGACACTTTATTTTAAATAATAAAAATACTAAAAAGATATACTAATACTAAATACTAAAAAGAATAAAGAAAGAGGAACTGACCAATATATTTTGCCACTTAGTTTGATATTTTACCTAATGAAAGGAAACATGTCGATTATTTTTTCCTAATACAAATACTGAATTCTAATTCTGAATTGTTAAATGCATTAAATCTATATTGTCTTTGACATAACCTTTCTTCATTCTCAGGTCTGGAAGTGTACAGCACCACTGGAATGAAATCTACTATTTTGTTGATCACCTTGCACACAAGTTCATCAGGTGATTCTGGAAGAAACTCATATTGTATAGTTTTTTATTATTTTCTTGTGGTTAGTATTATATTATAGTATATTACTGTATTATAATTTATTTAAAAATTCAGGTATGTAACCTAAAGTTTTAGCAAATTGTTCTGTTGTGGTTTAAATTAAATTGTCAAAACACTGTACACTTTTCTGCAGTAAGTAGTTTTAGGTTGTCAGCCACTGTCCAAAAAATATGATAACATGCAATAAAAAGGCTGCAGAAAATGATGCTAAGGACAAGACAGCTTTTATAGCAGAAATAGCTATAATGGGATCCTATTAGACCCAATTAATGTCAAACAGGGGGCAACTGCAGCATGATGGTTTCTAAATAAAAAAAGAAAATCTTACCTATTATGCTCTGTCTTCAGCCCCCAGCTCCGCATGTCCTTCATTGTCTTTTCAACGGAGGGAAGAATCCTGATGAAGCTGACAGAAGACAGGCAAGAGTTCATAACACATGTTGTGATTTCAAACTGCCAACTCTGACTGAAAAGCTTTCAATTACTTTGATTTCTTTGTACCTGCTGCAAGTCTGTCAGCTTCATTTGTATCTTGTGTTTATCAAACAAATCAAGAAGAGCAGGAGGCTCTCATTTCCATGCTGGTCCAACCTTTATGCTGGTGAACTTTGGTTTGGTTCTGGCTTAGCTGACCAAATAAAAAACAAAAAAGAGTCAATTACATCGATTGTATCTTAACTACATTTCATTATTTAAACAAAAAGCAATACACCATTTCAAAAGGCAAAAATTTAATGTTCAGGGATCAGATTCGTGCTGGACTGGAGGAACTTCAGAGAGTCTTGCCAGGTGGAGATACCTTCATGCACAAAGGTTTTCAGAGGGTAAGAAGTTATTGTTGCCATTGCTTCCAGTAAAGTAGACATAAGAACTGTTCATTGAAACAAATATTTGTGTTTTTTAGGCAAGCGAGCAGATATACTACGGAACAGGTGACGGTACGTTATATATCAGATTCTCAAGATGACTTGAGATGATATATGATATTGACCAGACATTTTAAAATTTTAAAAGAATTATTTTTAAGCTAAGTATACTATATACTTCACAGTTATATATATATATATATATATATATATATATATATATTCGTGTTGATGACATTTAGCAAAGTCACAATGGCATGGTCTCAAACTCAATTCCTGGAGGGCCACAGCTCTGCAGAGTTTAGCTCCAACCAGCTCCAAATCACACCTGCTTGGAAGTTTCTAGTAATCCTGAAGGCCTTGATTAGCTGGATCAGGTGTGTTTGATTAGGGTTGGAGCTAAACTGTGAAGAGCTGTGGCCCTCCAGGACTGGAGTTTGAGACCATGGTCCATCAAAGCACAATTCAGCTACGCGAAATGATCCTGAAAGTACATTAAAAAATATTAAAATAAAAGTAGCTAAATAAACAAATAAACCTTAAAGTCACTGAATAACTCACATTCGGGACAGTTCTTGGTGGTTTTGTGACTTTTATAGTTTGTCTCTTTCTACTCTGTGTTAGGATACCGCACAGCAAGTGTCATCATTGCTCTGACAGATGGAGAATTGCGTGAGAATGAATTTGACTTGGCAGCCAGAGAGGTGAGACCTTAGACCTTGGATTTTATTTTCCTATTCTTTCTCCCCTGTGCATGAAAAAATGTACTTAGCACCAACAGGCTTTAGCTCTGAATGTTGGCAGGAACTATTTATAAATAAACTGAACCTTAGACATCCAGTCCTTTTTCTCAGACTGTGTCTCTTTTATTATCTAGATAATTTTTGCATAGCCTGATATTTCACACGAGCTGACATGTAATGACTGAATATATCCACTCCAACACATCGTCTTGAACCCTGTCTTTGATTTGTTTGAATGGCAGGCTGGTCGCTCACGTCAGCTGGGAGCTTCTGTGTACTGTGTTGGAGTGAAGGACTTTAATGAAACCCAGGTGAGGTGACATCCAGGTCAGACAGGTCAGAATGATTTGGCCCTTCATTGTGAACAGGTCACCACAATCTTGATCTTTCGGTAACTGAAATGCAATTTTAGAATGAAAGAATACACAAATATTTTTCCTGAATTCTCATTCGTTCACAGCTGGCAACAATAGCTGACAGCAAAGATCACGTCTTTCCTGTTAATGATGGCTTTGAAGCCCTGCAAGGGGTCATTGATTCGGTGAGTGAATGGAATAAAATTAAACTCATTTACAGCTACTCATTTCTTTCTACTGATGATTTTATTGACGCTTCAAATGAGCTATGACACTTGTGTTCATGAAACTTGGGAGCTGCCTATGTAGGCAGCATTTTATGGTATCAGATGTCTGCTTTTGACACATAAATGGTTTATTTCTTTTCCAAATTCTAAGGGATTTCACGTAAAAAAAATAAAATAATTGATTATGCATGGCAACAAACTTAGTGGTTCAGAGGAAAAATAAAATCCATCCAAGATGGCACGCAAAGTGAGACAATCTCCATGCGTACCCCGAATCACAAACACATGGCACATCAATACAAACATCACCAATAAGAACCAAATCACCTAAGTATTTCTTACGCAAATTTTCATACAAGAAACAATCATACAAAAAATGCTTCTCATCTTCTATCACAGAAATATTTGATGTTAACTTACAGTAACTACAGATTCTTTCTGCAATTGGTGTATTACTCCATCTGCCTGTTTCTATAGCAAGTTGATGACTTGAACATCTAAAAAGGAACAATGCTCTTACCAATTGCATGTTATGTACAGACGCAATATAGCTCTCTTGTATTAATGAAGATTTATACTGTGAATATATATTTAACTTATTATTTTCCAAAACTGATGTGTACCATGCCTCATGTGCTTTTTCTCTCAATCGTTGGTTAAGAATAGCTTTAAATGTTCTTATATCACCTATGCTTTGAGTCTCCCAGACACTAGAAAAACTCTGATATGGGTGACCCATGTTTTTCTACCTACTTCATCTAATTGAAAAAGCATATTATAACATTTTCGTGGATAGCGATGATTAGACATAGTCATTAGTTTTATCCAATACATGATACATCTTTTCATATAAGAAGTGGACAATGCAAATCTACCTAAATCACCCAAGACAGCCACATTGCTCACACCTGTGCTGATACACAGTAGTTTTTTACAAAAAGATATCTGAACATTTTCAATATACTCCACTGGTTCAAATCCCCATATCTCAGATCCGTAATATAGTATAGGTGCAACCATACAATCAAACAAATGCAAAGATTGATTGCAGCTAATTCTATGTTTACGAACAAACCTTAGCAAGGTAAGGTATATATATATATATATATATATATATATATATATATATATATATATATACCTTAGCAAGGTAAGGTGTATATATATATATATATATATATATATATATATATATATATATATACACAAATTTATATAATACAAATATAAAATTATAAAAATATTAATATAATTGCATTTTCCAAATACAATTATAACATTCAATTCAAATAAAATTAAATGAAATTTAATTCTATTATATCTAACATTTATAATATTATATATAATTTAGCTTTTTTTTTAAGTTACAGTTCTAAGCTAATGCCAAACTTTATTAAAATCAATTGTGAGTTGACACATTTTGCTTCAAATCAGTCATTTATGAGGTTGCTATGACTTGCTTAAAACATTCAACCATGCATTCGTCTTTCTTTGTCTCAGATCCTGAAGAGATCCTGTATAGAAATCCTCGCTGTGGAGCCCTCAAGTATTTGTGCAGGAGGTAAACAGACATCAGACCAGAAGCAAAGACCTAGTTCAGCCAGAAAACAAACTTTTTTTTCTTTTTTTGGCATATACAACCTCAAAACAAATCTGAATTTTACAAAACTGATTCAAACCAAAAGTGTTAAAATAGTACTTTTGGACAAGCAATTGTGTCTGAATGGTTATATTGGACTACAAATGATTTTTTTTACATATATTCAGGACACAACATATATTTAACATCAAACACAATGTGTTTCCTCTGTCCCAGAATCTTTTGAGGTGGTAGTTCGAGGGAACGGATTCCTTCACGCTCGCGATGTGAACAGAATCCTTTGCAGCTTCCGTATCAACAACACCCTCACCGTGAGTAAGTGAAAACAGCACAGAACGATTTCTGTTCCTTGCACTACCAGCTGTGTGCTGCTGAATTACTAATAGGTTAACCTGTTTTAGCATTAACTGCTAACCGACAATCTAAGACCTTATCTCCTCATTTGATAAGGAGCAAGAGTGAAAGTTGTTAAATCACAGAAGTGAGTCCAGGCCAGGCTAATGTAGCATTGTCATTGCTCATGTGGCAGTGCAGACAGTCTTTTGTACTGGTAAAGAAGCCAATTGAATCCAAATGTCAGTACGTCTGTCGTGTTTTCAACAATGAGCTAGCATGCCGCTCGAGAAAGGTTGGCCGCAGCACTTGTAAATCACAAGACTTGACTTCAACACAAACCACATGTGCACAAACACATCCACACACCATTATAAAACACACCATGGAAAATATTACCAGGATTTTCGTTCAAATATGTTGGAGGTTTTTAATTCTTTTGTATATGCATCAGTTTGCTTAGCAAGTGCAGAGTTTAACCAATGTCATGAAAAGCACCTTCAAAGCTCTTTTTCACATTTAGGTGAACAATTTCCGTTCTTTTAGGTTATAGCACTAAACTCTACTCCCCATCGTACGACTCTTACGTAACCATTACATTGGGTAACTAATAAAATGGCTCAACGCACAACGCTTGGAATGCTGGATTTATCTTGGAAGCGAATGGCTAGAAATTGGTCTGCTGCGGTGTTGATGTCCTAATGATTTCTGAGCTCTGAGCGTCTATCCTTCTCTCTCAGCTGCTGTTTTACTTAAAGAATATCAGATGGCATGGGGGAATGCAAAGCCCATCTCACCAGTGTGTGTGTGTGTGCACGAGTCTAGGCCAGGGTAAATAGGCTTTGGAGTCAAACATTTTCCAGTTCCTCATTTTTCATGTAAAAAAAATGACAAGAGAATAAAAATTCTGCCCTTTAGTTTTAGGCTGAACCAAAGTGATAAAGATATGCAATAGAGTTTTTGTGTTTTTCTTCTGAAAATAATTATTAGTGGTTATTGCTAAGGCAAGCATCAGCATTACTTATGCGTAGGGGCTTTTCAAACTTCAGTGCATAACTTGCCCTGCACTGTTTAAATAATACCTCAAATCATGTGGCTTTTCGGAAAAAAAGAGGTGTACTATTATAAGAAAATGATCAAAAACATCCCATAGATTTACAAAACAAGTGGGACTTGAGTCATATCTACAGAACAAAGTATCATAGAGGCTTGAGGGTGGACTCTTGACTTGAGCCAGTAAGTAACCACCTAGCAACCACCCAAAACAGTCTAGGAGCTGTATAGTAACACCCTGGCAATCACCCAGGTCACTCTAACATCATGGCACTGAGTTTTGCATTAAAGGAATAGTTAAAGGAAAAAATGTACATTTGTGAATATTTGCTCACTCTTAAGGCCATACAAGGTGTAAATGAATTTGTTGCTTCATCTGAACACAGTTGGAGAAATACAATGGATCCTCTGCAGTAAATGGGTGCCGTCAGAATGAGAGTCCAAACAGCTGATAAAAACATCACAATAATCCACAAGTAATGCACATGACACCAGTCCATCAGTTAATGTCCTGTGAAGTGAAAAACTGCTTCTTTGTAAGAAACAAATCAATCATTAAAGACATTTTTAACTTATTTTAAGTGAGTCCTCAATCAATAATATTGCTTTCTCCAGTGAAAAAGAATCAGGAGAGAAATATGCTTAGATCAAACATCATTTTACAAGTGAAACAGTCCAAAACAGTTCTAAACAAATATGTCAGTGGATTTTGATGTGATGTGAAACAGGAGATGGACTTTTCCCACTTATTGTGGATTTCGGACTTAAGTGAAGGTTTAAAGTTAAAAAGTCTTAATGATTAATTTGTTTCTTACAAAGAGATTTTCATTTTACAAGATATTAATTAATGGACTGGAGTGGTGTGGATTACTGTACTTGTGAATTATTGTGATGTTTATAATCAGCTGTTTGGACTCTCATTCTGATGGCACCCATTCACTGCAGAGGATCCAGTGGTGAGCAAGTGATGTTATGCTAAATTTCTCATCTACATCTTGGATGACCTAAGGGTGAGTAAATTTTCATTTACTCTATTCCTTTAACAAGAAATACTCACCATTATTCTCCAAAAAATATGAAAATCTAGTTTATTATTGATTATTTTATTACAAACAGAAATAAATGTTGTAGGTTATGTTATTTTTGGTGGAAACTACACTGCTGTTCATAAGTTTGGGTTTGGTAAGATTTTTTTTTATGTTCTTGAAAGTAGTCTCTCATGCTCACCAATGTCACAATCATTAATTTGATTGAATTATACAGTAAAAAAATGACTATTTTCTATATTACTACTATTTTCAAATGTAATTTTTTCCTGTGATGGCAAGGAATTTCAGCATCATTACTCCAGTCTTCAGTGTCACATGATCGTTCAGAAATTATTTTAATATGCTGATTTTCTGCTCAAGAAACATTTCTTATTATCAGCGTTTAAAACAGTTGTGATGGATATTTTTGTGGAAACTATGATACATTGAAGATTCTTTAATGAAATTAAAGCTCAAAAGAATAGCATTTATTTGGAAAAGAAATATTTTGTAACATTATAGATGTCTTCAACTTTTGAAAAAAAGTTACTTTTGAAAAAAAACTTACTGACTCCAAACTTTTAAATAGTAGTGCATGGTGAAATGAAAATGTGTAACGGGGATTCAGATTGGCTTATAGGTTGAGCTGCTGTTAAATTATTTACATACAATTCGTAAAATGAAACAGAATTACTGATATCAACCCTGAGGATATTTATCAAGCTGCTTCTTTTTCTGTGTGTCGTTATTCTCCAGTGAAAAGGCCTCTGATTGTCGAAGACACGTACCTGCTTTGCCCAGCGCCGGTACTGAAGGAGGAGGGAACGTAAGTCTTGCTGGAAACTTTCTCTTCAGCTGAAGCAAATAGAGCTAGAATGGAAAGAGAAACACACAAGCCAAGAACAAAATTAAAATATAGGACAGAAAGACGCCCGAAGTAAGCTCTATGAAAGTAACTCTTCTCCCATGCACTTTAGCACTTTCAGTTAAAACTAATTGTAAATGCTTTGTAATTGTCATAATTGTTGTAAATGCTCATCATTTTGAATTAAAGAAGAATGTTAAAAAAAGCTACAGTAAAAAAAAAAATAAAAAATTGGTTATGCCATGAAATTATTTTTTTAACAAGACTATATATGTAACTTTACTGTAACATCATAAAAAAAGTTATTTTAATTTGTAATTGTAATTTCACAGTATTGTTGTTTCTTCTGCATTGTACTTTACTGTATTTTGATCAAATAAATATAGCCTTGGTGAACCTAGGAGACTTACTTACTTAGCGACCACAAGCTGATGAATATTAGTATACTTTATATGTAATTTAAGCACAACTGAAACACATACTTTTTTGAATTCAGCAGTTAAATCTGCAGAACAGATTTAAATATGGTAAATGTGTTAAACGGTACTGAAAAGAGATAGACAAAATATTTCCTAAATGAACAAAAAAAAATCTTGTTGTGGATTATTCTTTTGAGAATTTGAAATAAAATCAAGTCAGCCAGATTTGTCTGTCTCTTTCTCGTTCATAGGACTGCCTCCCTCCATGTCAGTATGAACAACGGCCTGAGTTTTATCTCCAGTTCTGTGACCATCACCACTGTCAGCTGTGTGAGTACAGTAACCCTGCAGGGCAGCAGTGCCAAGCCCACTACCACTGTTACACTGGACAGAGCCACTGCCAGTACCACTACACTGGGCAGTACCTCTAGTTCAGCTCCATCTTCAGTCTGCCCTCTGAACACAGTCAGTATATTCTGTCCTACTTGCCCTCTCTAAAAACTAACGCTCGTCTGGTGGGGTGCCATTCCAAGAGCAAACTGGTAGATCGCAGCAGTTTGGTACTGTTTTTGCAGTGGGGCAGTCGACTGCAGAGGCCAAACAACAGGGTTGTTGAAGTGCAGAATGTGGGAATGTGGCAGTGTTTCATTATTAACATGGTAATAAAAACAAATTCAGGTCACATTTCACCCCAGAAGCAGAAAAAACATAATAATATATACAGGTGCATCTCAATAAATTATAATGTTGTGGAAAAGTTAATTTATTTCAGTAATTCAACTCAAATAATACACCATAATTGTCTTACACCATAATTGTCTATATATTGTGTTTTTGCTATTTGTACATTGCCTATTTGTAAATTATTCTTTTATTATCTGTGCCCTGTCCTGTTGCTGTCTTTCTGTTGCACTGTAGAGCTTCTGTCACAAAAACAAATTCCTCGTATGTGTAAGCATACCTGGCCAATAAAGCTCATTCTGATTCTGATTCTGAAATTGTGAAATTCGTGTATTAAATGAATTCAATGCACACACACTGAAGTAGTTTAAGTCTTTGGTTCTTTTAATTGTGATGATTTTGGCTCACATTTAACAAAAACCCACCAATTCACTATCTCAACAAATTAGAATACTTCATAAGACCAATAAAAAAAAACAATTTTTAGTGAATTGTTGGCCTTCTGGAAAGTATGTTCATTTACTGTATATGTACTCAATACTTGGTAGGGGCTCCTTTTGCTTTAATTACTGCCTCAATCCGGCGTGGCATGGAGGTGATCAGTTTGTGGCACTGCTGAGGTGGTATGGAAGCCTAGGTTTCTTTGACAGTGGCCTTCAGCTCATCTGCATTTTTTGGTCTCTTGGTTCTCATTTTCCTCTTGACAATACCCCATAGATTCTCTATGGGGTTCAGGTCTGGTGAGTTTGCTGGCCAGTCAAGCACACCAACACCATGGTCATTTAACCAACTTTTGGTGCTTTTGGCAGTGTGGGCAGGTGCCAAATCCTGCTGGAAAATGAAATCAGCATCTTTAAAAAGCTGGTCAGCAGAAGGAAGCATGAAGTGCTCCAAAATTTCTTGGTAAATGGGTGCAGTGACTTTGGTTTTCAAAAAACACAATGGACCAGCACCAGCAGATGACATTACAACCCAAATCATCACAGACTGTGGAAACTTAACACTGGACTTCAAGCAACATGGGCTATGAGCTTCTCCACCCTTCCTCCAGACTCTAGGACCTTGGTTTCCAAATGAAATACAAAACTTGCTCTCATCTGAAAAGAGGACTTTGGACCACTGGGCAACAGTCCAGTTCTTCTTCTCCTTAGCCCAGGTAAGACGCCTCTGACGTTGTCTGTGGTTCAGGAGTGGCTTAACAAGAGGAATACGACAACTGTAGCCAAATTCCTTGACACGTCTGTGTGTGGTGGCTCTTGATGCCTTGACCCCACCCTCAGTCCATTCCTTGTGAAGTTCACCCAAATTCTTGAATCGATTTTGCATGACAATCTTCATAAGGCTGCGGTTCTCTCGGTTGGTTGTGCATCTTTTTCTTCCACACTTTTTCCTTCCACTCAACTTTCTGTTAACATGCTTGGATACAGCACTCTGTGAACAGCCAGCTTCTTTGGCAATGAATGTTTGTGGCTTACCCTCCTTGTGAAGGGTGTCAATGATTGTCTTCTGGACAACTGTCAGATCAGCAGTCTTCCCCATGATTGTGTAGCCTAGTGAACCAAACTGAGAGACCATTTTGAAGGCTCAGGAAACCTTTGCAGGTGTTTTGAGTTGATTAGGTGATTGGCATGTCACCATATTCTAATTTGTTGAGATAGTGAATTGGTGGGTGTTTGTTAAATGTGAGCCAAAATCATCACAATTAAAAGAACCAAAGATTTAAACTACTTCAGTCTGTGTGCACTGAATTTATTTAATACACGAGTTTCACAATTTGAGTTTAATTACAGAAATTAACTTTTCCACGACATTCTAATTTATTGAGATGCACCTGTATATTAATAAAATATAATAATAATTATGAATTAAATTTGTATGTATACATACACACATGTGGAATATGTAAATAAAATAATAAAAATGACCATATACACCATATATACCATACCATACTATATATACTATCATGAAATTTGGTTTGATTTTCAACAAACTCACAAATATAATAAAACAATATTTCTAAGCTAATAAAACGCAAACAATCATCATTGTTCATGTCTTTATTGAGCACAGGTGGAAAAAGTAAATGAAACACTAGGCTTCTGGTGTCACTAAATGCCAGTTGGAGTCAGATGTTAGCAAACCAGGAGTCCAATCAATGAAACAAGAATAAAGGTGTTGTTTAGGGCTAAATTGACTGATATAAACACCCAAACAGTGTCAGTGTGCTATTCACAAGCAGCATTAGCTGATATGAGCCATGCCTCACAAAAAAGTAATCTCAGAAGACCTACGATCAAGAGTTGTTGATATGCATGTAGCTGCATAGGGTTACACATTAAACTCAAAGACTTTAGATATTCATCAGTCCACAGTTAGACAAATTGTCTATAAATGTAAATGATATTGTACTGTGGCTACTCTCCATAAAAGTTAGTGCACAGCCAAGATCTCTCCAAAGGCATGACACAGAATGCTCAATGAAGTGTAAAAGAACCATAGAGTAACAAATAAAGACTTGAAGGATTCATTGAAGCTGGTTAACATCTCTGTTCATGAATTAACCATACGTAAAACATTGAAAAGGCATGGTATCCATGGAAGGACACAAAGAAGGAAGCCACTGCTCTCCAAACAAAACATTGCAGCACACCTAAAGTTTGCCAAAGACCACCTTGACACTCCACAACACTACTGGGAAAATGTCTTGTGGACAAATAGAATTGTTTGGGAAGAACATGCAGCGCTATATATGTCGTAAAAAGAAAACAGCGTACCGACATGAAAACATCATCCCAGCAGTGAAGTATGGTGGAGGGAGCATCATGATTTGGGGCTGCTTTGCTGCCTCTGGACCTGGACAGCTTGCCATTGTGGAGGGGAAAATGAATTCCCAAGTTTATCAGGATATCCTTACAGGATAATCTCAAGATAGCTGTCTGCAAGTTAAAGCTCAGAAGAAGCTGGATGGTGCAGCAGGATAATGACCCTAAAATATTGAAGTAAATCTACTACAGAATGGCTTCGGAGACATAAAATACACCGTTTGGAGCGGCCCAGTCAAGCCCAGACCTCAGCCCAATAGATATGCTGTGGAATGACCTC
Source organism: Spinibarbus caldwelli (assembly GCA_039654775.1). Classification (NCBI taxonomy): domain Eukaryota; kingdom Metazoa; phylum Chordata; class Actinopteri; order Cypriniformes; family Cyprinidae; genus Spinibarbus; species Spinibarbus caldwelli. The sequence continues at coordinate 6,422,409 of CM077266.1, read as the reverse complement.
AAGAGAGCCATTCACACCAGATGCCCTGAGAATATGGGTGAGCTGAAGCAGTTCTGTAAGGAAGAATGGTCCAGAATTACTCCTGGATGCTGTGCAGGTCTAATACACAGCTACGGAAAGTGCTTGCTTCAGGCATTGCTGCCAAAGGTGATTCAACCTGTTATTAAAGCACTGTTTCACTAACTTTTTCCACCATCACTTTGTATGTTTAATGGGTGTGTTCAAAAAAACCATGAAAGATCATGGCTGTTTGTGTTTTATCAGCTTAGTAATATTGTGTTTGTTGATATCTGTGAAGATAAGATCACATTTCAGGACCAATTTAAGCAGACAACCAGGAAAATGAAAATAGTTCACTTTTTTCTTGCAACTGTGTGTGTGTGTATATATATATATATATATATATATATATATATTTGAAAATTGGTCTCGTCTTCCTACTTCTTTTCAGGCTCGTATATCGGTGATTAAAATGAATGTTCTCCCACGTATTAACTTCTTTTCTTCCATGATTCCTCTCGCTCCACCGGTTGGCTACTGGAACAAACTTGATGCATGTGTTTCACGGGGTATATGGAATGGGAAACGTCTTCGTATTAAACTGACGTAATGTAATCTACAACGATGTAGATTACATGGAGGTCTTTCTTTCCCCAATTTTAGACTGTAGGCTCAAGCCTTTTCCCTCCGCCCTTTATCAGTTTGGTTATATCCTGACACTTCTGTGTCTTGGAGAGCAATTGAGGAATCTATTGTTTATCCGTATAAATTAAAGCATCTTGTTTTTTCGGGGGTTCCGCTTAGGCAGTGTAAATCTTGGTTTGGTCCCATTCTAACCCACCTCCTCTCCACATGGAGGGATGTTGAAAGACGTTCACAACTAGTTACAATATGGCATAGGCATTCGCCTATTTTCCACAATAATAATCTTTTGTCATATTTTTATATATCTCAGCATTCTTTTTCAAAATTTACCCCAACCGGAGCCCAAAATCCAGTTATTACAGTGCAGAGAAGTGGTTTTCAAGCTGTTTTTGAGCCCAGTGATGTCTTTTCTGAAGTGCAAGTGAATATATATATATATATATATATATATATATATATATATATATATATATATAAATTTTATTGTAACATGCAAGATTTTTGCATGCATCTGGACTTTTTATTTTTTTAAAGGTGGTTTTCATATTCTATAATGCAGTGATTTAAAAAAAAATACAATTTAAATATTATTACTACTTATTGTTTTGCATTACAGTAATAATAAATCACTATTATGAACATAATTATGATAATGATGTCAATGCAACAAAAAATAGGCTTCATTTTCAGTTTGAGAAATATATAGACTCATTTCTTTCCTTTAATTTTGGGCTGAAATGTGACTTTGAAACATTATTCACAGGTTTCAAGAGATACTCTATTTGATTTCAGACAAGATAAAAAAAAAAATACACTCAATATAAGATGCCTTTTTAAGGGGTTCCTGGCGTAGTCACTCACACCGAGATCAAGATAGTGTTTTAAAAAAGCTCCTGGCAGCAATTCCTATTAATATTCTCTCCTCTAAACTACATTACACCGCAAATTTTTAAGTGGAACCCCATCCAGAAGGGTTTGAGTGTGGCATGAGGAAGATTATTCAATGTTTATTTCCTTTGGACCATAAACCTCCCCTGGATCTGTTTCTCTGCTCTGTCCATCAGACCGACGGAACGTTCTTGGCCATAGCACTGCTGATACTGCTGCTGCTGATCGCTATGGCGACACTCTGGTGGTTTTGGCCCCTCTGTTGCACAGTGGTAAGTTTCGCACTGAAGTCCCTCATCTCAGCATTCTTTTTCAAAATATACCCCAACCGGAGCCCAAAATCCAGTTATTACGGTGCAGAGAAGTGGTTTTCAAGCTGTTTTTGAGCCCAGTGATGTCTTTTCTGAAGTACAAATGAATGTGAAATTCTGAGCCATGGAAAAAGTCTTGCTAGTAAGTAGATGGAATTAAAGGGAATCATTTATTTAAAATAATATTTCATATTCTAATCTTATTTTCATTCCTTCACAAATGATACCTGTGACATAAAGAGCTGTAACAACAATTTTGCTAACACTTTACTTGAAGCCTTTATGTATAATGGATTTTAAAGCTGCTCATAATATACTTCTTTTCACAAATAATTGTAACCAAAGGTAAAATGTAGATTGGTTGTTTGTCATAGGTTTTAATGCATTATAGTTTCTAAAGGTGTAATAATGAATAGATAAGTATTAAATTGTGATATATATATATATTATAGCTGTGGTTACAATTATTCATGAGATAATACAACGCATTATATGGTGCATTAACAGGCATAATTGATGCATTAAATATACTATAATGTATATTTTACTATATATTTACTATAATTTACTATAATGCATTGTACATAAAAGTTTAAAGTTACGACAAATTATTTTCATTCTTATGTCACCAGATTGTCCATGAGCCACCACCACCAGTCATGGACGACAGTTCGGTAAGAGATGATGCCAACACTTTAGTATAGGGACCAATTCTCACTATTAACTAGTTGCTTATTAACATGCCTATTATTAACATATTGGCTGTACTTATAAAGCACATATTCTGCATAACCATATTCTACATCCCGAATCCTACCCAATACCTAAACTTAACAACTACTTCACTAACTATTAACAAGCAGCAAATCAGAAGTTTGAGACAAAAGTTGTATTTAATGGTTTATTAATAGTGAAAACTGGACCTTAAAATTAAGTGTGACCGAGATGATTTGTTTGTTTCCTGAATCCTGAACCATTTTGAGATCACATATCGCAAAAAGTATCTGATTTTATATGCATCTTCAGACATGCACGTTGGGTAATCTAGTAATTTTAGAGGAAATTGTGTCATCATTTACTCACCTTCATGTTGTTACAAAATCGTGTAATTTTCTTGATTCTGTGTAAAACAGAAAGAGGTAGTTAGCAAAATGTCCAAGCTGTTAGTCTATATCTACTGTATACATGCAAAATGGATAGCAGGAGCTGTTAGGTGCACCACAAAAATATTAAGTAGTCCATGTGACTTGTACACTACATTCGAAGTAATCTGAAGCTATTCAGTAACTTTGTGAAACAGACCTATCTGAAAATTTTCCCCTCTGCCTTAGCTCTCAAATCACATTTTTAATTACTTAAATAAGATTTGAGAAGTAAAGTGGAAGGGCTGATTTCTAGGAAATAAAAATTTTAATTTAATTTGTATTTTCAATGCTACGCCTTGGTGTCTTGGCAGGATCCATAGTGTGTTTGTTCTCATCATGGAACCTTTTACCTTCAAGTTTATTTCAGAGGCTTTTTCTTGTGAAGGGACGCATACTGACATTTGTTCCAAACATTTGCTCAGCAAAGTTTTCACAGGTGTGGCCACGGATGCCAAACTGATAATGACAGAGGACAGAGAGTGTCAGAAAATTATGTGATTTAAGTTCTCGAATTTCAGGATTTTGATTCATTGTAACAATTTTCACCCTTTTTTGGACTAAGATAAATGTAAACACCAGGGGAAGAAAAGAAAAGACAAAGAGCAGTTCCACTGTTGAGGAATTGTTGTACTACCTCTCCAATTTTCTGAATTTTTGAGAACAATTTAATTGTCCATAGCACATTTCAACCTGGACACGTTGTAGCTCTTCCTCTTTCCAAGTCTCCGATTGCTCCTTCAAAACAGGAAATTCCATAAGCTTTAAGCAGGTCTTGCAGTGTCTGAGGTAACAGTCTGCAGTGGAAGTACAAACTGATCCCTGATTTCTGCCCTCAGGGCTCATCGCTCCAAATTTTATATCTGAACTTTACTTCAGAAAGATCAACTGTACTGTACTAGGGATGGGTCATGATGGTTTAAAATATTCCATATTCCACAAAAATATTAAGCAACAAACCCTTTTCAAATGTGCAAATAATAAGAAATGTTTCTTGAGCAGCAAATCAGGATATTAAAATGATTTCTGAAGGCTCATGCGACACTGAAAACTGGAGTAATGATGCTGAAAATTCAGTTATAAATTTAATTTAAAAAAATATTCAAATAGAAAACAGGTATTTTAAATTGTAATTATATTTCACAGTATTACTGTTTTTACTGTATTTTTGATCAAATAAATGCAGCCTTGAGCATTTTAAACAATCTTACCGATCATAAACTTAAATCATGCTTAAAAATGTTTTTAGATGTAACAATAAATAATTAAATGGATAAATTGTTTTAAATGCAACATTCAAACTGCAGTTTTATAAATCAGTTCATTTTTCTTTATCCTTTTGCAAGATGCTTCTCTTGTCAATAGAGTTAAGGTCATTACAGTTCACACATGGACTGCATTTAAAATGAGTTAATGTATTATTTTGATAAATGTAACATTGTTCTAAACCCTGAAGACAGGGTTCGAGATAAGTGGTGGATCATTAGCAAGTATCAAAAGACTGCAAAAGGTCTCTGCAGCTGACATCTAGGATAGCACTCAAAATAAAAATAAAATAAAAGTCAAGCTCATGCTAAAATTTCAGTTCTTTCTCCTAGTCTCATTAAACATGTTTCAGTCAGACTGTGTGGGAACATATGGAAACCCAATTCTGTCTTTCTTATGAGCTATGAAATCCAGATAGATGACTGGAAGGTATAGGCTGACATCATTTCCTGTCCGTGCTTGGAAAAGATTATTGTTAGATTGTTTTCATGAGAATAAATAATGACTTTGTTTTTGTGCACCCTTGAGCATAAATGAATTAAACAAAGGACACATTCATTTGTAATCAGCTCCTCCAAACACTTCAAATCATCTTTTTAATGCCTAATAATTACAGCGTCAGTTTGGCTGGCTAGCATGAGCCACAGCATCTTTTTCCATCCTCTACTGAAACTTTGTTGTAAGCAATATTTCATCATATTGTTCATCATAATGTTTTTCCAGTGACAATTTAAAACTAACAGAACTTGACATGGAATTACAATCCAATCAGTTCTGGATTGATAAAATCAAGTCATTGAATAATTCATGTTAACTTAATAAGACTGTCTTTCTCTGAAGGATGAAGAGGATGAAGCCTACCCAAAGAAGAAATGGCCAACAGTGGACGCCTCGTATTACGGTGGAAGAGGAGTTGGTGGCATTAAAAGGATGGAAGTAAGGCAAGGGTGTCTGGAAAGAAAATAACAGCTTCCATTTGCTCTGGTCCACTGCAATGATATGAATGAGTATGTGTGTGTCCAGGTGCGTTGGGGAGATAAGGGATCCACTGAAGAAGGAGCCAAACTGGAGAAGGCAAAGAATGCTCGGGTGAAGATGCCAGAGCAAGAGTTTGAGTTTCCGACCACTCGGACCCTAAACAATGGCATGCGGAAACCCATCTCCCCTCAGAAGTGGTACTCACCAATCAAGGTAGATCTGTTTACTTTCAGGGGGACTATAAGTGTAACCACAGGTTTCGTTCACAGCATTAAAAAACTAAAGCATTACATTTAGATATTCTGAATATCTTAAAAGTTCAAATATGTCTTAAAAGCGATACGTTATTTGTCAGCCCAGTACCTCAAGATGTGCTGCAAAACCATTACGATTTGATTAGATTCAGGGACATGCAATTGAGACATCCACAACAAAAATACACTTTAGGTTTTTAAATAATATAGAACAATAAATAATGAAAAAAATAATCGAGTCACACACGATATTATTAATCATCAGCTCTTCATTGGCTTGTGCAGTAATATCGTTTTTTTTTTGTGTGTCAATTTTAATATACTCAATTTTTCAAAGTTTTAAAGATTATTGGATAAGATTATTAAGTAAGATTATTGGACTACATTTTATAAGAATATACCATTTAAAACTTTCTATGTTTAAAAAAAAATTATATCTAGTTCAATGCCTTACTTGCCATTTTTTTGTAATTACTTGTGAAATTTATGAGCAATTTTTTGAGTGAAAATTATTTCATAGAAAATGCTACATTAATTTTTTTCAGTGTAGGATATACATATCAAAATAGGTATTCCAGGTGTTGAAAAAATACAAAATGATTTAGAGAAATAGATAAAAATAAATCATGTCAAAATAAACTTGTTAAAAATGATCAAATGTTTAAATAACAGCTCTGTGGCAATTCAATCTTTCTTATAACAAACAAGTCTTTTAATATATGTTATAGATATATATATATATATATTTTTGTTGCGTTGAGAAATCATATCGTTAGTCATTTGATCGATGCATCGATCCATACCGATTGCTTTATTGTTACACACACTAGATGGTAAGATGGTGTCCCCATCAGACTTTTTTTTTTTTAAATGAATACCTTTTTTCTTCAGTTTTTATCTTTTAATATAAAGTCTAATAAAGTGATTTTTTTGTTCTTAATTTATCAAATTTTACTGGTGAACAGCATGGCATTGACCAGAACCAAACCAGCTCTAACCAGCCTGAACCAGAATGAAAATTCATGCTGGTCTACGTTGGCCAGGGATGGCATCGTAAAAGGTGTTGAATTAATAAAAAAGTAAGCCAGAAAATATTCATATCCCGATGCGTCCTCATAAAAACACATTACACAACAGCTATGGATGACCCAGTACAGGGTTATGCTTACGGTATGGTCATATGGTGGACAACGAACGGCTTGGTCATTCATCGGCAGACTGGAAGAAGCTCAGAAGAAGCGACGTGTGCTGTGGTGGCCTCAGCCAGTCCGGGAAGCAGTTCTTGCATTGTTTCATAATGTCTCTGTCAGATGGAAGGGGAGGGTTAATTTAAACCAGACACTGAACTGAGCTGACCCAAGGGAGATGAGCTTTGCAGAGCTGGTCCATTTCCCAACAAAACAAACTCCTTTTCTCTCTCTCTTCCACCTTCTTTCCTCTGGATTATGTTGGGTGACAGTTCGCTCTGAGAGGGAGAAATGAAACACATATAGGTTGAGAGAAATGAAGAGAAGCTTCTGTGTGTATTTGGCCCAGATTCTGCAAAAAGTTTACTCCGTAAAGTAATTTTACACCCTAATAATGAGAAACTTTAATATTCACTGAATTGAAAATACACATCGAAGAATTAGAGTCAGTCAATTAGATGTCTGGGTCACTAAATTCCAAGTGTTACTGTTCTACCAGCTTACTATTTTTCTTTGATCCTGGAAAAAATTGGAAAATTAGTGGAACTTGTCAGTTAACAATGTGCATAAAATATAATTCAACAGATAAGACCTCTGTAAGTCTCTCTGTACCGCCTTTGTAGTCAATTACAGATTACCCTGAAAATCATCTTTGCATTGTTGAAGTGTGTTTTGCAGATTGAATTTCTCACCAGCATGCTTTGAAGTGTTGATCTCTTTGAACCGCTGTTGTGATTGGATCTTTCAGGGGAAACTGGATGCCCTGTGGGTGTGGCTTAGGAGAGGATATGACCGCGTATCTGTGATGAGACCTCAGCCGGGAGAGAAGGTAATGAATAGTGCCATACGTAACATAGATGCTCTGTATTAGAACAACTTTAACAATGTTGTCAGTTTGTGGCGTATGCATTCACACAACAGGTCAAAGGTTTGGAACAATAAAAAATTTTAATCTCTTATGCTCACCAAGCTTGCATTTATTTGATTAAAAATACAATGAAAACTGTAATATTGTGAAATATCACAATTCAAAACAACTCTTTTCTATTTCAATATAATTTAAAATGTAATTTATTCCTGTGATGCAAAGATGAATTTGCAACATCATTACTGCAGTCTTCAGTGTCACATAATCCTTCAGAAATCATTCTAAAATGCTTTGATTTAATGCTCAAGAAACATTTCTTATTATTATCAATGTTAAAAACAGTTGCTGCTTAATATTTTTGTTGAAACCATGGTACATTAAGAAGTTTGGAGTAAGCACCAAAAAACAAACAAAAAAAAAAAACAACATTCATATTAACTGAGCACCAAATCAGCATATTAGAATGAAAATTTGGCTTAAAGTTCCATCACAGGAATAAATTACATGTTAAAATATATTTGGGAAAAGGTATCTTAATTTATTTTAACAGCCTTGGTGAGCATAAGAGACTTCTTAAAAAAAAAAAAAAAAAAAATCCTTATTCCAATTGCTTGACATGTAGCGTATAATTTATTAAATTAACTTCATTATTAAATCAATTTCATATCAAACTTATAGCATAGATATTCGCCATATAAACTCTGTGCTTATTGCTTAAAGGGATAGTTCACCCAAAAATGAAAATTCTGTCATCATTTACTCACCCTCAAGTAGTTCCAAACCTGTATGAATGTCTTTCTTCTGCTGAACACAAAGGAAGATATTCTGAAGAATGTGGGAAACAGAGCAGTTCTGGGGCACCATTAACTTCCATAGTATTTTTATTTCCTACTATGGAAGTCAATGGTACCCCAAAACAGCCTGTTTACAAATTTTCTTCAAAATATCTTCCTTTGTGTTCGGCAGAACAAAGAAATTCATACAGGTTTGGAACTACTTGAGGGTGAGGAAATGATGACAGAATTTTCATTTTTGGGTGAACTATCCCTTTAACTCTGTGACAATATTTTCAAGTTATAACACATTAAATAGGGCTAAAAACTTTCCACACATGGTAGTAGAAGGTAATGCTGAATAAAGCAGTCCTCTGGGTTATTTCAGAATCTGTTATCGTTAAAATGTTGCAGGCAGATTGTGAGGAACACTTGAAAACATTGTGATGTATATTGAGGATGAAAGGAGGCCAGCTGTTAGCAATAAGTGCAGTCAGAAACAGAGGCAGAGTGAAAGTACTCAGGACGCTGGCTCAGCTTCAGACCAATAGGACCAGTCTGCTAATATTGCTCCTGCCTAAAGGAATGCACCACAGTCTGCTTAAAACATTAACCACCCTCCCCTTTCCCTCAGAAGAATGCTCAGAGGGGAGTTTTGGGGTGTCTGTTCTGCTGTGGTAAATAGTACAAGAAAGTTGGACGGAAATCAGATGGCCTTTAAAATTAAAGCAATGGGACTGCTTTGGATCTTCACGGGCAAACAAGAGCTTCTGTTGACTCTTTAAAGCTATATTAAACTGCACTGAGCTATATAACACAAAACAGTAAACTGTACTCGATTCATCTCACGAATGCCTTTTTTATCATTCAAAGCCATACTGTGGAATACATCTGATTTTAAACAAGTACAAACTATTAGAGGTGCCATAAGAAACCTTGATCTCGTGAAGTCAGAGTTTGACATACTATTTAAATATATGCACTTAATAATTTTCCTAAAAACCATGCCTTGGAATCATTTCCAAGGTCATTTTTTTTTTATATTTATGAAAGAAGTCTCTTATGCTTACTGCATTGATTTGATCAAAATACAGTAAAACAGTAATATTGTGAAATATTATTACAATTTAAAATAACTTTTCTATTTTAACATATTTTAAAATGTAATTTATTCTTATGATGGCAAAGTTGAATTTTTTTAGCAGCCATTACTCCAGTTTTCAGTGTCACATGATCATTCAGAAATCATTCTAATATGCTGATTTACTGTTCAAGAAATATTTCTTATTATCAGTGTTTAATATGTGGTAACTGTGAATTTTTTTTGTTTAGGACTGTGTGATAAAATAGAAAGTTTGAAATAGCACTTTAAAAAAAAAAAAAAAAAAAAGTTAAATGTCTTTTTACTGTCACTTAATCAATTTAATGCTGAGTAAAAATATTAATTTATTTCAGAAAAAAATCTTACTGACCTCACACTTGTGACATTTACACATCAACACCTTTTAAGTTATTCAAAAACTTAGCACATCCAGAAAACATGGCTTAATTCTTTGTCCTGAAAAAAAAAAATATCCCAAAACAATATTTTTCTTTTTTTATTTCTTATACATATATGTATTCATATTCATATGTATTCATTAAGAGCTTTTACAAATGAAATGTAAATGTTTGACTCTCCAGGGTCGCTGCATGAAATTTACCCATGTGAAATCCTGCCCGCCCCCTCGATACCCGCTTTACAACAACCCATCGAGCCACATCTACAGCCTCCCCCACAGCAGCTGCCCTCCTGTCCCGCAGGGCACCCTGCCGCCCACCCCGCGCTGCTCCGCCCACTCTCCAACCTCCACCCTGCCCCCTCTGCCATCAACCCCGCCCCCAACATCCATAACCCCTCCCCCTTACACACCACCTCCAACCAGAGCTCTTCCTCCTACCTGTCTGAACATCAATGTGACTCTGCCGCCTCCTCCACCCACTCCGCCACCACCAACAAGCTTCCTGCTGCCCTCGTCACCCAGCACCTTGCCTCCGCCCCCTCTGGCGGCTCCGCCCGGACGAGCCCCGCCCCCTTCTCGTCCACCACCTCGCCCAGGCCCTGATGAACCGCAGTGCTCCCAGGACTGAGTAGATTTAAGTGATTTGCACAAGAAAAACTGCTGGTTACGCCAGCACAATAATTAAGCGCTACATTTTTCAGGCATTAGAAAGGAGTAACATGATTGTTATAAATAACAATGGTTGCAAATGGGATTTAACGTGGCAGTGACTGTATTATTGCATACTGGATTCTAATTAGGTTGACAAACATTCTAAGACGTTAATTTTCTAAAACTGCACATCTGTGAAGTAACTCGAGGTTTGTTGACTTTCAATATCACCTTGCCATGTTCTTTATGAATTGTTTTGAGGTTTCAAATGAACAGAATGTCAAAGAGAGTCAGATGAAAGAATCAGAAAGAGATTATAAATTATAAGCATTTGGAGTTTTTAAAATGAAAAATTTTAGATGTATTTGATTTGCATAGAAAATTTCCATCCATTTGAATTACACAGTTCACATGAACAAACAAATAAACTTAATGTGATGCATATTCGTCAGTCACGTAAAAACAGGTAGGATTTTTGCAATGGTACTAATAAACTGAAAATAAACTGAGTTTACACAATAGCCAGGTTTATATATTTATCATCAATAAATCAATCTCAGACAGTTTAATTATTTGAATATTGCTTGTTGCACAGCTAGCCGAATTTTAACCATTTTTAAGTGAATGAACTGAATTATTTTATGCTGATTCTAAACAAATTTAATAAATGCATTCTGAATTAGAATTTTTTAAATAAAATAAAAAAGATGCAAATAATAAACTAAGCCATTATTTTAAAACTGTGTAACGCCATGCTATTTTATATACATTTTAAATAAACTGATTTTTAATTTAGGCCTTTTTTTAGGGTGGAAAGTGACGTTGGACCATTAAATAATTGAAGACTAATTTGTTTTAATATTCAACAACTCAGCGGTCTGTTGACAGTTATTCTATGCTAAAAAGTAGCCATATTTTAATGCCTAATGGCTTCATTGTTCATAAAAAAAAATGATTCTGTAAATTATTCACATTGTATCATTATTAGCATCGTAGCTTTGCAGATATATTACAAAGGTTTAAATGAGAAGCATCAGTTTTATAGATCCTTTAGTACTTGAGAGATCAGGTTCAGCTTTGATGCTTTTTGAATATGTCAGGAAAACGTCTGCAGGATAAAACATTCAAGTGACTGCAAGAATGGAAGGAAACAATGACAAAACTGATCAAATAGTTCATTCAGTCTGTAGTCCTAAAACCCAGAAGAGAATTAGCGCGTCCATAAATTCCCCAGGGAATTTTCAGTTGGAGTTCAGAAAAGTGGTTTTGGATTTGAGTAAAATAAAGTCTGTGTTAACATTTGAAGAGACTTTCACATTCTCCATATCGACTACGAGCATGCGAGTTTATGTGCTTGTTGAAGAATCAGACAATTGTGGTAGTCCTTCTATAGGAACGTTTCTTCAAGTTAAGTTAACCACAGACCATATTTCACTTATAAACTGAAAACAGCTGCACATACAACCCATTAGAAAGTCCAGAATTAGCCTACAAATTGAAATCATGACTGAACAGCTCTATTCCAAAGGAAACTGCATGACTGAGCTGAAAATGAATGCAGCTGACATTTCAGTGTTATGATCTGGCTGAACGTTTGCGGAACGATGCAGGCTTTTGTTTTGTACTGTATATATGGATGCTTTCTAAACAGCTGTGCTAAAAACAGATCAGTAGATCATGAGTAAAAATTCATGAGGTGCTTTATGATTTTTAATTTAAAATGTCTTTTGTTCTGTCGTTTGCAAGTGATGCATTTAAAGGGATAGTTTGGTGTCATTTACTGACCCTCATGTCACTCCAAATCCATTTGACACGGTTTCTTTTGTAGAACACAAAATGATTCAAACACATTTTATATATTTTCCTGTATATCTGCTAAAGAAACTCATACAGGTTTGAAATGGCATGACGTTAAGTAGTAAAGTATCACAGAATTTGGAGTAATGCTACAAACTATTCATTTAAGCATACAGCAGTTCTTTGTTTGTTTGGTTTTTGCTACATTTAACTATTCTGTCTCTTCTTTTACCTTGAACAGTGATTTTTATTTCTCATTCTGGGTTGAAAAGCTTGTGCTTGAGCTGTTACAGATGTTCACAGCGTGTCAGGCTATTCCTTTTTAACGAAGAGCATGTTTTTACACGCTTCAATTAAACGTTGGAATTTGTACTTGTGTGTCTTACTTTTGGGTCAGCATATTTTATGTGGGCTCAATAGCATGTTTTCATCGGATTTTGGTAAGTATCACAATTATGACTCCGTCTTTGAAACAATCCACACTTATGATAAAGGAAATGTTCAGCTTGAGCCTTGAGTCATATGGCTTTTATTTGCAAATTAAATGCCATTCATAGCACTGGTGCTGAGTGGCTTAATGAACAGCGATGGGGGCATCAACTCATTAGCAGCACATTTATGCTACCATTGAAACCAGCCACTCAAACATATTAAATGCTGTTGTTTCAACAAAGCATCGATATTTATAATTGGTCAAACTCAAGGTCTCTTTGAAGACTCTATGGTGATCTCTAAAATAATCCCTATGGACTACTTGCACTGAGCTTTGCGATGCACTTCTGTTTTCAAATAGTAAGGCTCGATAGTTTCCAGTTAGGAATACTTTCAATGTGCTGTATCCACCTAGTTGACTAAACACCACTTAAAACGAGTGTCTGCAAGAAGACTTAAAATACATGTTCCTCAACTGAAAAACACTGTTAAGAGAAGATGAAAACACTGGCTTGCTGCAGGATTGTAGGAAAATCTATAGTAGTTTGCAAGTAGTCCATTGACTTTATTTATACATGTTCCTGGTTAACAGAGTTCAAACAACTTTTTTCTTCGGTTGACGTCATGCTGTGGAGACTTTTGATTAAAGATAATCAGTAGCCAAATGTAGATATGTTAAGTAATTTAATACTTGTTTTGACAGGCATCGCTCTCTACTATTTACAAACCCTGTCTCAATCAATTTACTGAAAAATATGCTTATATTTCACTTGCTTATATGATAAACAGTCTTTGATGAAACATTCCAGTAATGTGGCTATGGGCTGCATTAACGCAATCAGAGGCTCTGGGGCTTTAACTCTCGAAGGCTCCTGTGTTTCACGCACACTCATACAGCAAATAAAATCATTATTATTTTAAAATGAACCCATATTTTATACATGTTTCTGGTAAACAAGTTTCAAACAACTTTCTTCTACGACTGATTTCACTTATATGTTGTGGACACTGGTTGTATGGGACACCCCTGCAGCCATTCCAATTGTTTTTTTTTTTTCTTTTCTTTTACTCCACAAAAAATAAACATAAATTTATATTAAACATTTTATAGTGCACATCTACTATTAAAAAAAAAAAAAAAAAAAACTCGGCAGTTAGCTGATGCAGACAAATAGAGCAAAGGAAATTTCCAGTTTTACTTATGTTTGAACTCATGTCTTGAAGACATTTTTGTATTCAGTTGGTAAAAGAATAAATAATCATCAAAAGTTAGTATTTTACATGACTTTTGGAGCTCTCTTTAATATTTAAATTAAAGGTATGAATAGGCAAATAGCTATTTAGTTATTGTGTTATGCAGCTTTTGTGATTTAATGCTGGTTAATATCAAGCTGATAGCAATAATTGCAAATAATGATAGATTTGAAAAAGCAGCATTACCACTGAGATAGATATACTGTTCAGAAGTTTGGGTTTGGTACGTTTTTTTTTTTTTGTTTGTTTTTTTTTATGTGATCACAAATTACTCCAGTCTTTAGTGTCACATGATCCTTTAGAAATCATTCTGATTTGCAGCTCAAGAAGCATCTCAATTTTCCATGTTGAAAACAATTGTGCTGCTTAATATTTTGTTGGAAAATGTGAATGTGATACATTTATTCAGGATTTCAGGATTATTTGATAAACAGAAGTTCAGAAGAACACCATTTATTTGAAATAGAAGTCTTTTTTATATCATAAATGCCTATACTGTCACTTTTGAGCAATTCACCGCACCTTTGAAATATATATATATATATATATATATATATATATATATATATATAGCGGGTAAAATAAATATTGAACGTCACCATTTTTCTCAGTAAATATATTTCTAAAGGTGTTGTTGACTTGAAATGTTCACGAGATGTCGGTAACAACCCAAGTCATCCATACATACAAAGAAAACAAAACAAATAAGTTCAGAAATTAAGTTATGTGTAATAAAATGGAATGACACAGGGAAAAAATATTGAATGAAGGTGAAAAAAGGCATGGAAAGCCAAGACACCAGCTGAAATCTATCAGTAATTTGAAAGCAATCCTGCCTCTTGTAAGTGGAAATTAATACATTGAGCATTTCAGCAAGACAATGATCCCAAACACAGCCAAGGAGACTCTCAATCGGTTTCAGAAAAAGAAAATAAAGCTGCTAGAATGACCCAGCCAATCACCTGACTTGAATCCAACAGAAAATAAGAACTTAAGATCAGAGTTCATAAGCTGTGTCCCAAAGTTAAGTGCACACACTTCGAAGTGCACAGACTTCGAATGCCACGCCTCCGAAGTGCATGAATGATGCTCCGCCTTTGCAGGATTTCCTAATTGCACCACCAGAGGTTCCAGATTAGCACTCCTGTCGCATAGCAACGGTGCGAGAGGACAGCAGAGGAGAGGACAATCCTGACAGGATGGGTGGAGCCAGAATTGCTCATTTTTGTTTTTGTGTTTTACGTCATAATGGAGGAGACGGTGATGTACCTCAGGCTTAGCCAAGACCGAGGCCAGGTAAGTTACACTGGTTTGCTGCATCCTTAATTATCGGACTACAAATTTAAACGCAGGTATTGCTTGGAGCTTACTTGAATAATGTAATGATACATATGAAAAACTACAAAATACACACACACACACAGCAGTTCAAATGCTGACTGATATCTTACAAAGGTGCGATTTTATATAGTTTATTGTCTTGACCATGGTGATCATATATAGACAGGTTTGCAACCTGGATTTCTTAGGGAGTTAAGCATTAAAATAAAACTGTGAATAAAAAAAAAAAAAGAGCATTGTGCAGCTCAATGTTCAGCAGCTGCTGTGACAGCTGAACAATGCCCTGTATGGCCGGTCAGATTCCTTCAGATGCAGCCTATGATATAGTTAGCAAAAATTTGTTAATATTCTGACAAAATGTTAATACTTTCATTTTCAAAATAATCAGAGGTGTACTGTAAGGAAGTACATTCATTAAGTATACTTGTACAAATATGAAGTACTAAGTTTTCTCTTTTTTTCCTCACAGGACAGCAGCACTACAAAAAATATGGTCTTTTACAACATGATGCATTGTTGTAGATTAAACTACCCAACAGTATATTTAGTAGGCAACTTTAAATTTAATAACCTTGAACATATTCAGAAGTAAAATGCAATATACACAGTAGAGCAGCAGTAATAGTAATGCAAAATCATCCTGATGAATTCATTTTTCAGAATAATACTGTATACCTTTACTTTTACTCTCAATGCCTTAAGTATACTAGAGTATGCAAGATAATACTTTTACTTAAAGGGTAGTTCACGCAAAAATGAAAATTCTGTAATCATTTACTCACCCTCAAGTTATTCCAGGTTTGGAATTTTTATTTTTGGGTGAACTATCCCTTTAGCTAAGGTTATAAATATGACCAGTAGCTTTTCCCCAATGTGGTATTAGTGGTTACTACAAGTAGTTTACTAAAGTATCTCAATATTTCTTCTACCAATTACTTTGCCATAACTGTAAACAATTTCTCTTTTCCTTCTTTCCCTAAATCAGACCAGACCCCTGTACTGCAGGATAAAGCTGAATGTGCCAGTGCTGGACAGGTTTTTAATGGTTTTGGGCTGAGCAGGGAGGCCCTGACAGTGCTGCTGGATCTTCTGAGAAGTGAATGGCAACAGTGATGGGCTGCCACAATCCAGATCCTGGTGTTTCTTTTCTGTCTGCCAGTGGTACATCATAGAGAGTGATCTCCAGAGTGTTTAACATGCCTCGTTCCACTGTCCACCGCATTGTCCTCCGAGTCACTGAGGAGGTGCTGGCCATTCACCAAGAGATTCAGCTCCCGAAGACCCCTTGTCATGGAGGCAGGGCTGGGCTCAAAATTGTTTTTTGTTTTTTTTCTGATGTTAAACCTAAGCTATGTTGTAAATAGTTGTAAAAAGTACTTTCAGTAATGTATAGAACAATTTGTTTTAATGTGTAAAACAATTTATTTACAGGACAAAAAAATAAACGTATAGAAGAATGTTTGGAATGCGGTCTTCGAAGGTGCATCCTGAATTGGGACAGCTTACGTCGCACCACTGTGACGAAATCGCACTTCAAATGCGCCCTCCGGAGTCCACGCACTTCAGTTTGGGGACAGCCTTCGTCGCGCCGCTGTGACGCAATCGCACTTCAAATGCGCACTCCGGAGTCCATGCACTTAACTTTGGGACACAGCTATAGAAGTGGTCCACGGAACCTTCAAGATTTTAAGACTCTGTGGAAGAATGGGCCAAAATCACACCTGAGCAATATATGCAACTAGTTTCTCCATACAGGAGGCGTCTTGAAGCTGTCATTACCAACAAAGTATTAAATAAATTTCAGTAGTTCAATACTTTTTCCATGTATCATTCCATTTTATTACATATAACTTAATTTCTAAACTTATTTGTTTTGTTTTCTTTGTATGTATGGATTACTTGGGTTGTTACCGACATCTGGTGAAAATTTCTTGTCAACAGCACCTTTAGAAATATATTTACTGGGAATAATGGTGATGTGTTCAATACTTATCTGTGTATATATATATATATATATGTGTGTGTGTGTATATATATATATATATATATGTGTGTGTGTGTGTGTATATATATATATATATATATATATATATATATGTCAGCAGCACATGTGAAAGTGTGAATGAGTACTAGTCAGGGGAAATTAGATTGTAAGAGCAAGACTGATTGCAATAAAAGGAGGGAAGCAGCGCTTCCAATCATTGTGTTCTTGTTAGCAATGGTTACCTCCAAAGAAACACGTGCAGCCATCATCGCTTTGCATCAAAATGGACTCACGTGCAAGGAAATTGCTACAAAGAATATTGCACCTGAAAGAACCATTTACTGGATCATCAAGAACTTCAAGGAGAGAGGTTTGACTGCAGTGAAGAATGTCCCAGAGTGCCAGGACCGTCTTCTTCTGAGGAGTCGGCTACGGAATCGTGTCACCACCACTGCAGAGCTTGCTCAGGAATGGCAGCAGGTTGGTGTGAGAGCATCTGCACACACAGTGAGGCCAAGACTTTTGGACAATGGCCTGGTGTCAAGAAGGGCAGCAAAGAAGCCACTTCTCTCCAAGAAAAACATCAAGGACAGACTGAAATTCTGCAGGAAGTACAAGGATTGGACAGCAGAAGATTGGCGCAAAGATATTTTCTCTGATGAAGCTCCCTTCCGACTGTTTGGGACACCTGAAAAATCGATTGTCCGGAGAAGAAAAGGTGAACGCTACCATGAGTCCTGTGTCGTGCCAACAGTGAAGCATCCTGAGACCATCTATGTGTGGGGTTGCTTTTCAATCAAGGGAGTGGGCTTTCTCATAATTCTGCACAAAAACACTGCCATGAATAAAGAATGGTATCAAAACGTCCTGCAAGAGCGACTACTTCCAACAATCCATGAACAATTTGGTGATGATCTGTGCAATTTCCAGCATGATGGAGCACCATGTCACAAAGCAAGAGTGATAAAGAAGTGGCTCGAAGATCATTACATTGACATTTTGGATCCGTGGCCAGGCAACTCCCCGGATCTCATCCCCATAGAGAACCTGTGGTCAGTCCTCAAAAGGCGAGTGGACAAGCAGAAGCCCACAAATTGTGATCAACTCCGAGAACTAATAAGGCAAGAATGGATCACCATCAGTCAGGATTTGGCCCAGAAGATAATATACAGTATGCCAGAGCGAATTGCAAAGGTTATGAAGAACAAGGGTCAACACTGTAAATATTGACTATATATATATATATATATTTATTTTTTTTTATTTTATTTTTTTTGGCCAATAAAAGCCTTTAAAACATATGATATGCTTATCATTGTTTTTCAGTATACCATAGAAATGTGGAAAAATAATCTACAAATACTGAAGCAGGAAACTTTGCAAAACACAAAATTTATGTCACTGCCAAAACTTTTGGCCATGATTGTGTGTGTGTGTGTGTGTGTGTGTGTGTGTGTGTGTGTGTGTGTGTGTATATATATATATATATATATATATATATATAGTGGGTGGTTTTACAGTAGGACAATAGTCTCATACAGCAACATTTATACACCAAATATAATCATTATTACATTAAAATGAACCCTGACTTTATACATGTTCCTGGTCCTGGAAGTTTTCCCTTTTATTGTGAAACTAGTTTCAGAATATAACTTCCCCTCTCTATCTTCTCTGGATATGCCTGTCAACTGGCAATTCAGTAACTGGTCTATCATTCATTGAGTGAACACACGGGTGTTGATACATAAGGGATCATTTTTAAATGAAAGGTTTTTAAGAATGTGAATAGTGAGGAAAGTCTTGCATGACCAAAATGTTTGTTGTAGATTTAAAATTCACTAAGCACTTTATTTTTTTTTTGCAGTTTGTAACTATAATAAGATGATTTGCTAGCATTTTGGAATGTGATCCTTTTTTTGGAAACACAGCAAATGAATTTCAAGTATTGAATTTTTACTCTTTTTGGAATAGTTTATTTGAAAAAGAATTTTTGTGTAACATCATAAATGTCTGTACTCTCACATCAGAGCAGTTTAATACATATTTGATATAAAAAAAGTATTAATTTCTAATTAAAAAAAAAAAAGAGTGGGTAGTTTTGCAGAAGAACAGTAGTCTTCCACAATCCACTGCAAATTCACATCACATCATTCACTCCATTCTGGTACAGAAAGGCTGCTTTTTATGATCAATTCCTAATGGAGAGATGATCAAGTTTTTGAATAAATATTCTGTTTCGATCAGGAAATGTCTCCTCCCAGTACATATTTGAAGTAATTTTGACAGGTATTGCACGCTACTATTTTCAAACCGCGTCTCACTCGATTTACTGAAAATTATGGTCACATTCCCTTGCTTATAAGTCTTTGATGAAAGATGAAACATTCCAGTAATGTGGCCATGGGCTGCATTAACGCAATCAGAGGCTCCGGGGCTTTAACTCTCAAAGGCTCCTGTGTTTCACGCACACTCATACAGCAAATGAAATCAATATTATATTAAAATGAACCCAGACTTTATACATGTTTCTGGTAAACAAGGTTCAAACAACTTTCTTCTACGAATGATTTCAATTATATGCTGCGGACATTGGTGTACGAGAGACCCATGCAGCCCTCCCAATTCAGTTTTTTTTTTTTTGTTCTTTTACTCCACAAATCTAAAAACATAAATTTATATTAAACATTTTATAGTGCACATCTACTATAAAAACATCTACATCTACATCTACGGCAGTTAGCTGATGCAGACAAATAGAACAAAGGAAATGTCCAGTTTTTCTTAAGTTTGAACTCATGTCTTGAAGACATTTTTGTATTCAGTTGGTAAAAGAATAAATAATCATCAAAAGTTAGTATTTAACATGACTTTTGGAACTCTTGTGGAACCTTTGGATTAAAGGTAATGAATAGGCAAATAGCTATTTAGTTATTGTGTTATGCAGCTTCTGCAATTTAATGCTGGTTAATATCAAGCTGATAGAAATAATTGCAAATAATGATAGACTTGAAAAAGCAGCATTACCACTGAGATATGTTGTTCAGAAGTTTGGGTTGGGTACGACTTTTTTTTTTTTAATTCATGTGATTGCAAATTACTCCAGTCTTTAGAGTCACATGATCCTTTAGAAATCATTCTAATATGCTGATTTGCTGATATGCTGATATATATATATATATATATATATATATATATATATATATACACACACACACACATAATATATATAAAAAGTGGGTAGTTTTACAGAAGGACGACTCTAACAGCAACACTCAAATAAAATCACTATTATATTAAAATGAACCCTGACTTTATACATGTTCCTGGTCCTGGAAGTTTTTCCCTTTTATTATGAAACTAGTTTCAGAATATATCTTTCCCTCTCTATCTTCTCTATTCATTGAGTGAACACACGGGTGTTGATACGGGAATCATTAAAATGAAAAGTTAAGAATTTGAATAGTGAGGAAGATCTTGCATGACCGAAATGTTTGTTGTAGATTTAAAATGCACTGACTGAGCATTTGTTTGCAATTTGTAACCATAATAAGATAAGGTTGCATAATAAGGTTGGTAGCATTTTGGCATGTAATCCTTTTTTTTTGTTTGTTTGTTTGTTTGTTTTTTTTTAAAGGAGATGAATTTCAAATATTGAGTTTTTATTCTTTTTGGAAGAATTAATTTGAAAAAAAAAAAAAAATTTGTACCATAAATGCCTATACTCTCAAGTGGGTGGGTCCATTCAGATAGATTTAAAATGAACTGACTGAGCACTTTATTTTTTGCCATTTGTAACCATAATAAGATGATTGCTAGCATTTTGGAATGTAATCCTTTTTTGGAAACAGCAAATGAATTTCAAGTATTGAGTTTTTACTCTTTTTGGAAGAATTTATTTGAAAAATAGATTTTTTTTTTTGTAACAAATGTCTATACTCTCACTTCAGAGCAGTTTAAAATATCTTTGATATAAAAAAAAAATTTATTTCTTTGGGGAAAAAAAAGAGTGGGTGGTTTTGCAGAAGGACAGTATTCTTCCACAATCCAATGCAAATCCACATCACATCATTCACTTCATTCTGGTACAGAAAGGCTGCTTTTTATGATCAGTTCCTAATAGAGAGATGATCAAGTTTTTAAATAAAGATTCTGTTTTGATCAGGAAATGTCTCCTCCCAGTACATATGTGAAGTAATTTATACTTGCTTTGACAAGCATTGCACACTATTTACAAACCGCGTCTCACTCAATTTACTGAAAAATGTGTTCACATTCACTTGATTATAACATAAACAGTCTTTGATGAAACATTCCAGTAATGTGGCCATGGGCAGCATTAAAACAATCAAATTAACTCTCAGGGGACCCTTTGCTGCACGTACACTCACACTCACACTCACACAGAACTTAAAGCCTTCATTAAATTAACCCGAACCTTTATACATGTTCCAGGTCAACAGGACTCAAACCATTTTCTTCTTCTTCAGCTGACAGCATTTAAAGATAATGAATAGTGAAATAGCTATTTAGTTATTGTTCTAGACAGCTTCTGCAATTTCCTGCTAGTTAATGTCATAAAGGTTATAGCTATAATTGCAAATAACGAGGAATGAAAAAGCAGTGTTACACTTTGGGTTTGGTAAGTTTTGGTACGACGTTTATATTTTTAAATTCTTATTTTTATGCTTAAAGCTGCATTTACAATTAGATCCATATATCTTTGGACACTGACACAATTCTCATAATTTCGATTCTGTATGCCACCAGGATAGAATTAAAATAAACAAACAAGATGAAATTGAAGTACATATTTTAAGCTTTAATTTAAGGGGTTGAACAAAAATAGGAATTACAACCATTTTTATACACAGTCCCCCCATTTTCAGCGGCTCAAATGTAATTGGACAAATACTGTAAATACAATCAAATAAAATGTTCATTTTTATTGGAAATCTTTTGCAGACAATGACTGCCATAAGTGGGGAAATGATGGGACATACCTTGCACACATATTCGACAGGGGGACTTGGTGAAGGTAAGCATTAATTGAATTCCATTAAAAAAAATAAAAAAACCCTGAGGTATCCTCACACTCAACTGTGTCACATGCTGTTTTCCTGATGGATTTTACAGACTGATTAACATTTGCGGAATGGATTCTCATTTTCACCTCATAAGAAAAAGCAGAGTTGCAAATTACTGGGCCCGTATTCACTAACTAACATCTCCGACACAGCGCAGAAATGCCATAGCGCCAGAAATGAAAGTAATCATGACATTAACATATTTGGCAACTGGAAAAATGCAACTATGCAGCAGAGATGATTTGGGTCTGTCACAACCTTCTATAAGCAAAGTGATCACACAAACAATTACAGCACTTTCAGAACCTTATTGTGTTTTCCAGAATATATTTATACATATATAATATGTGTGTGTGTGAGAGAGAGAGAGAGAGAGAGAGAGAGAGTATGGCAAAACAGTAAAAATGATGCCTGTAATTTCAAAGTGAACCCTAATCTTAAAAGCACTCTTTTATTTCCTTCTTGGACAACCAACCAATCACAGTCTTCAAAAGACTGTGTCATAGCTAGCAACGGGGTTAGCCCCGCCTCCTCACTAAGATAAAAGTTTTTGTCTTTTCCTCGCTCAGAGTTGCTCTCAGATTGGTCCTGAATCACTTTTAAGCTAAGACTCCTACGTAGAAATTTTTAAGCTAAATTAGGAGCTCTCTGAGAGGATTCTTAGAATCTTTAAGAATACGGGCCTGGTGTCTTGGGGCAAAAATGGCATCACATGTGTTCCTGTCTTTATACTCTTAATATCCACCTTCTTCCTGAGTAACTGAGCGCCGCCATGATGGATTTCAACTTCTGTTTTGATGCTTTCGTGTCCCATGTTAAAATAGCCTATCGACTGAATTATTTAAAATGAAACTTTTATATAACTAAATATAAAAATGTGCACAGAGTTAAGCTGTGCTGTTGATGGCTGACACAGAAACAGCAGTAAACTTCCCTGTACTTGTTTTGAACACCAGCAAATCTGTCTGTGTCTGGAACTGTACTTATTCTACTGGTGCATTCAAGCCCTCCTGGGAAGTTCGTATTTACAAGTCAGGTGGGTTTAAGCAAAGACTATAGAAATACAATGACAGTTCACTCCTATACTTATGAATTTGAGAAACGGCAACGCGCAATATGGCAGAATAGTTCCGCCTTCTAAATGAAAGAGCCAAACGCTGATTAGTAAAGTCATTGTGTCACTGCAGCAGCCGTTAGAACAGAGACTGTCTTAAAATTGGGAGATGAGAGGGTCTGTATTACTTACTATTGGAGAAAGCGTTAACAGTCAGCTTGGATCATGTGTGCCTTAATAACTAATCACATTACAGCCTTGACATCATTTAATTTCAGTCAGAGTTGTGCGACACTCAATCGCTGTTTACGGATACCATAGGAATAAATGAGAAGTGCCGTAAGCTGAATCCCACTTGTCGCAAAAAGTCAGTGACTTCTCTTATAAAGCAGCATTTTCTTCGGGGGAAACCAAAAATATTGTTTAGTGTCAAACATGTTGAAAATTAGCCAACAGGCTGTCGATTCATTAAATAAGTCGTTTCCTCTAAAAATATGTTTACTTAGTGTAGTGAAGGCCTCTGGTCTTCTTTCCCACGTACTGTCAAAGCGGAAGCATTAGCTTTAGCCATTATGCTTTTTTGGCTAAAGGTTGCAGGCTTGCCTTCTAGTGGCTTTGGTCAGAAGCTCTGGTTCCCATAGAAACCTGAGGCTAGACCAGCCAATGCACATAAGCAGTCATAAGCGTGTTAAAACTGTGCATGCGCATGGGCTGGTCTAGCCTGAAAAATAAGCTTTTTATTAGCACTATTTAAGCATTAGAAACAACATTCATGAGGCAGTTCATATAAGATTTTGTTGCTGATTTGAAATATGTAATTTAATTGAGAGTTCATTGGGCCGTTTTTGAGATTTTAGGATTTCTCCATTCATTTAGATAGGACTTGGTCTTGTTTGAGCTGCCCAGAGGCATTGCAAATATGGCTGTCAAGTGAACAGACTTTCCTTAAAGGGACTTTGGTTCAAGTCACTTTGGTCGGAACAAGATGGCGATTTAACTTTTCTACCTAAAATTCAACGATTTTTTAACTCTGCATCTACAAAATGATGAGTAAAGAATGTGCATCATTGTGTTTTTGCTTTTTTCTGTTTTTATTCAATTTATGAAGGTGATGTAACCTGAATATATTCTATGGTAATTATACATTAATATAATATTTTGTATATGTAACTTATTTGGCTTTATTGTACATTACGAAAAAATCATGTTATTTATTTCAACAAATTTACTGTCAATACAGACGCTGCATATCTTTGGCTCCATTCATTGTATCCGACATGTTTTCTCACTGACACGCCCCCAACTCGGAAACTCTGAGCTTAAAGAAAATTTCAAGTTTCCCCACTTGTAACAACTTTGTGGTGCCATTCATGTGCATTCAACTTGTAAATATGATCTATCCAACATGACTTGAAAACACTGTAAGACAAAAACTGATAAGAGAAAACGAGCATGGCTTGCAGCATTTAAGTTAAAATACTGTGTGTGAAATAATAAAATAATATATTCAAATAATTTTTGTTCTTATTTTGTGGACAAACTTTACACTGATCGTAAGCTTTATGTTGGATTAAGAGCGCAAATCTATTTTCAATGCAGCTAAACAGGGGCTGCTTCATGTCATCTACCCACTCATTAAATTATGGCAAATGAGCCACTGCAAAAAGACAGCCATTGTGACACTGTAAGGTGGTGAAACTATAGAACCATTTTCATAGGTTTAACGTATGGTTTAACGCTACGTTATCAGCTCAGAGAATACATCTGACTAGAAACAACAGAGAACAGAAATGTAAAAACATCATTCTGGTAACCTTTGTGGCTCAATGGCTCAAAAGGTTAATTAAAAGGTTAGTCAAGGATAGTTAAGCAATGTCACATGAGCAAGAATGCTGTTTAATTTTAAAGGGGACCTATTATGCAAAATTCAGTTTTGTGTTTTTTTTGAGTGCAATTATGTGTCAGCAGTGTGTGTACACAACCACCCAATTGTGATAAAAATCCATCCAATCTGTATGTTATTTTCCCCATAAACCGGTGCTCTATTTTGCCAATGAAAATAGCAACGACATAAGTATAAGAGCAGAGGCAACACATTAAATGCAGAAATCAATTCTGTTTTTAAATATTTTAAATATATTAATTCTTTCCAGCATCGAGGTAGTACATTACTGCAGCCCTTAACGCGGCAGTGGTTTCTGGCTCTATTAACAGGCCTACCTGTTGTCCTCATCAAGAAGGCTTTGCGGCCCCATTTGTTGATTTATTTTATGAGAGACAATCTTCTCAGCGGTAGACAGACCCACAGTCCTGTGGCTAATGACATCAGCTCTCAGCTCTCAAGAGCAAAGCGTAGTAAATTACTAAGAGGAAGGTAAAAGATTCAATCTCGTGAAGTGTTGCAAACTGACCTGTCAAAATGACTTTGTGGTTGGTCCCGTTATATCTGCTGTAATTGATTTCTGGTTGCGCTCAGCCTCCTGAAAAGGACACATCTCGTAAACATTTTGAGAGGTTTGTAATACATCTTAGATCAGTCACAATAGCAGAATAAAGAGATTCTCAAAAAGCTGTTTCCAGCTTCCCCACTGATTTACACTGATGATGTTTGCATTCAAGAACATCTTAGCAACACCTTAGCAACCACAAAATAACACAAACTACTCTGCACACCTAAGCAACATGTTAGCAATATGCTAAAACATGCAACAAGCTAAAAGTATTCATAAAACTTGAACATAGCAAACATGCTAAAAACACTGAAATCACACAGCAACACAAACACTTGTAACATCTTTACATAACAAACATGCTAAAACCAGAATACCTCAGTAACATACTAAAAATCAATCAGAACAGCTTAGGAATATCATAACAACATGCTAAACACACTCAGAACAAACAGAAAGCAACACAAAGCTGCTCCTAACAGCTCCTACTCGGCAAACAAACAGCAATATAGTAAAAACCCTCAGAACACCTTAGCAAACTCATTAAAGCATATTAAAGACCTAAGGTCTTTAATATGCTTAAAGAAAAAACAAGTGCAAATTCATCAGTCAACACCACTGCAATTTGAAACTGAATTTTCAGTTTCCTACATTTGCAAACATGTAACCAATCCCCTCAACTTGCAGAGTGGACATACATTTATAATAAAAGCTATTTTAGGACATAAAGACTTTATCTTAGCTTTATCTTATGCTATTTTGAAATATCCTTGGCTGTTCTATCAAATGGGCAACGTATCATGATCTCCAGTCAGCAAACACACATTTAGGTGAAGATCAATACAATTCTCAGGTGGAGATCAATACAATTTACGTTTTCCAACTCAGTCATATAGTTCCAAGTCACACACTTGTTTTTTGTTTGTTTGTTTGTTTGTTTGTTTGTTTTCTTTTTGGTTGATTCTACCAGAAAAATTATGCTCAAACGACAAAGGAGGAAGAGATGAGTGAGACAGACAATGGCCTCAACATGAAAGAAGAAATCTTACCTGGAGAAGACAAGGCTGTGTGAGTGGTCCGAGTATCACCATGCGAATTAAAAAAAAAAAAAAAAAAAAAAAAGACGATAAATATGTTTTTGTTTAAACATATGTTTGAAATATGTAAACTGTTTAAAATGGTTTTAAAAAATTATGGTGAAGATGGCAGTTGCATTTGCTTTTCACAATAAATATTTGTCCAATATAGTTTATACAGTTTATAATAATTAAGTTCTATTTTCTTTAAGTAACAAATTGCCCCATTTTTCTCTTTTGTTGAACAGGGTGACAAACATTTCATTACTTAAGGCTAAAATAGTGTATAAATACAATTAAAGTGTGTAAATCATTATAAAAACACTGACATTTTAAATATAAATAATAAAATCTTTAAATAAAAATTAAAAATTATAATTATTAAATGTAAATGTAAACAGATATAATTTTTAAATATGTATTTTTATATGAAATATGTTTTTTTATTACTACTATTACAGTGTTTACTTGACTTTATAATGCATTCGCTTTATTTATTTGTTATATTACTTTCTGAAAGCAAGTGTATGTCCAAGTAATGAAGTGAATTCCAAGCATGAAGAAGTAAACTTAAAAATTACTAAATTATTAAAAATAAACAGAACTTTCAATTCAAGTATATTTTTGTAAAATATATTTTTAGAAAATATACTAAATTACAATTATTTTAAAGTGTGTTAAAAGTTAAAATAGGCAAAAGCATGATGCCAATAGCCTATACTTTTTATATATTTAAAGTACATCTTTTGTTAGCATATTTGCAATGTACTATTAAAACAGGGAATATATTACAAATACAATAAAGTATACTTTTTTCACTAGGGCATTGTATACATTATGAGACAATTTAAAAGAAATATTTCATAGGCTACGGTTAAGATTATATGTGAATATGAATAGAGTGGTAGAGAATGAATGTATGAATCGAGTATCCATATATAAATGCAGATATGGGTATTTGAAACCTATTTGAAAGAAAACTTTACCTCTTTGGTCTGTTTTGAGACGTGTTTTTACAAATGTAAATTGTCGGTTTCATCTTCTAACGGCCAGATCATCATTGCTGAACAAAGTCAGTTAAGAAAAGAGGCCAACCTTGAAGCATCCTGACACGGTGTGACGGTATTCGTGAGCAAAGCGACTGGATTTGTTTTCAGTTTTCATTGCCTTTTATTCTACGAAGTATATTGTTGACAAAAACAGGTTGTAGTCTTGAGGGAAATGCTCTACGGTCCTCAACGCTGTACGTATACAATTCATCCTTGAATCTACTGCCCGATGCCATGTTTTCTTGCACAGTTTTCGTGAATCAGACGCATATCGAAGCATGGCAGTGTTTATGAATATGAAGTTAAGACATGTCTGTGGCAAGTCTTCACATCAGTACTGTACAGGTGCATCTCAATAAATTAGAATGTCGTGGAAAAGTTCATTTATTTCAGTAATTCAACTCAAATTGTGAAACTTGTGTATTAAATAAATTCAATACACACAGACTGAAGTAGTTTAAGTCTTTGGTTCTTTTAAATGTGATGATTTTGGCTCACATTTAACAAAAACCCACCAATTCACTATCTCAACCAATTAGAATATGGTGACATGCCAATCAGCTAATCAACTCAAAACACCTGCAACGGTTTCCTGAGCCTTCAAAATGGTCTCTCAGTTTGGTTCACTAGGCTACACAATCATGGGGAAGACTGCTGAACTGACAGTTGTCCAGAAGACAATCATTGACACCCTTCACAAGGAGGGTAAACCACAAACATTCATTGCCAAAGAAGCTGGCTGTTCACAGAGTGTTGTATCCAAGCATGTTAACAGAAAGTTGAGTGGAAGGAAAAAGTGTGGAAGAAAAAGATGCACAACCAACCGAGAGAACCACAGCCTTATGAGGATTGTCAAGCAAAATCGATTCAAGAATTTGGGTGAACTTCACAAGGAATGGACTGAGGCTGGGGTCAAGGCATCAAGAGCCACCACACACAGACGTGTCAAGGAATTTGGCTACAGATGTCGTATTCCTCTTGTTAAGCCACTCCTGAACCACAGACAACGTCAGAGGCGTCTTACCTGGGCTAAGGAGAAGAAGAACTGGACTGTTGCCCAGTGGTCCAAAGTCCTCTTTTCAGATGAGAGCAAGTTTTGTATTTCATTTGGAAACCAAGGTCCTAGAGTCTGGAGGAAGGGTGGAGAAGCTCATAGCCCAAGTTGCTTGAAGTCCAGTGTTAAGTTTCCACAGTCTGTGATGATTTGGGGTGCAATGTCATCTGCTGGTGTTGGTCCATTGTGTTTTTTGAAAACCAAAGTCACTGCACCCATTTACCAAGAAATTTTGGAGCACTTCATGCTTCCTTCTGCTGACCAGCTTTTTAAAGATGCTGATTTCATTTTCCAGCAGGATTTGGCACCTCCCCACACTGCCAAAAGCACCAAAAGTTGGTTAAATGACCATGGTGTTGGTGTGCTTGACTGGCCAGCAAACTCACCAGACCTGAACCCCATAGAGAATCTATGGGGTATTGTCAAGAGGAAAATGAGAAACAAGAGACCAATAAAATGCAGATGAGCTGAAGGCCACTGTCAAAGAAACCTGGGCTTTCATACCACCTCAGCAGTGCCACAAACTGATCACCTCCATGCCACGCCGAATTGAGGCAGTAATTAAAACAAAAGGAGCCCCTACCAAGTATTGAGTACATATACAGTTAATGAACATACTTTCCAGAAGGCCAACAATTCACTAAAAATGTTTTTTTTTTTTTGTTTTTTTTATTGGTCTTATGAAGTATTCTAATTTGTTGAGATAGTGAATTGGTGAGTTTTTGTTAAATGTGAGCCGAAATCATCACAATTAAAAGAACCAAAGACTTAAACTACTTCAGTCTGTTTGCATTGAATTTAATACACGAGTTTCACAATTTGAGTTGAATTACTGAAATAAATGAACTTTTCCACGACATTCTAATTTATTGAGATGCACCTGTATGTTTCATTTTTGTAATTTCAAAGACCTGCTATGTTCATTTTTTTCAGCCCTATATAAAGGGCCTCCAAATGTCTAGAACCGGCCCTGCCCCCACCCCCAATAAAAACGCACTTGAAACAAATATGATTCCTAACCTTTTTATTTATTTATTTTATTTTAAAATTATTTTTTTATTTTAAATATTTTTACTTATATAGTACCGGTCAAAAGTTTGGAAACAATACTATTTTTAATGTTAATACTATTTTTAATGTTTTTGAAAGAAGTCGCTTAGGATCATCAAGTCTGCATTTATTTGATCATAAATACAGAAAGAGCTACAATATTGTGAAATTTATTTTTTTTCTTTTCCTTTAAATTTAAATTGAAAAAATAAATTAAATAATGGTTTTCTATTTTACCATACTTTACAATATCTATTTCTGTGAGTCATAGCTGAATTTTCAGCATCAATAATCCAGTCTTTAGTGTTACCTTCAGAAATCATTCTAATATGCTTCATTATCAATGTTAGACAGCTGTGCTGCGTAATATTTATTTTATAACCTGTGATACAGGATTTTTTTGATGATTAAAAGTAAAAAAAGAAGAAAAGAACAGCATTTATTCAAAATAGAAAACTTTTACAACAATATAAGTCTTTACTATCACGTTTTATCAATTTAATACATCCTAAAAGTATTAATTTCTTTAAATAAAAATAAATAAATAAAAATACTGACCCACTGAATTGCAAACTTTTGAACGATATTGTTACAAAAGATTTCTATTTTAAATAAATGCTGTTCTTTCTTTCTTTTTACTTTTCTATTTTACATTGTTACTGTTTTTTTCTGTTTTGATTAAATAAATGTAGCCTTGATGAGCATAAGAGACTTCTTTCAAAAACATTAAAAACAGTAATGTGTCCAAACTTTTGACCGGTATGTACATATTAATCAAACTTTATCTAATAATTTCTTTTTTGTTTGTTGAGGATGTTATTATAGCCGTGATATTATTATTATTATTTTGCATTAATTTTTTTCAGTAATTTATTCACAGTTCCTGAATACTACTTCATCAGTGCTTTTATTCCCCCCCCCCCAGCTGGGTATGGGCAGGATTTCCCCCTCCCATTTAACCATATTAGCTACAGATATTGTCTTCATATTAATATTAATAAATAGGATATTATGTATTGTATTGCTACCTTAAAGATGCCCTATATACACAAATCAAGTGTAAGTGAAAGAGATGCTTCTAGTTAGTTGAAACTGAAATTAACTGTTATGTTAGAGCAGTAATATGTAGGTAATCATCAACAGAATTTAGAAGATACATCTGAGGTAGGCCTACTTCTTTTTTATTTTATTTTTGTTTATTTATTTTATTTTTTTATTTTTTTTTTGAAACAGTAAAAAATGGTCTAGAGTGTTTGCTTTGAATACAACCTTAATTGCTTTTACTTTTGTAGCTATTTTGCTACTCAGCTCCTGACACGATGTCATTCATTGTACGCACAAATTCAAAGTGTCACGTCTGGGCGAGTCAACGGCGCTCGCGCTCTTTGTAAACCAGCAAATAATCTATCCAGAAATGACGCTCGACAGAACAAGTTTATATTTAGAATACATTGCAATCACTCCAAAATAGCTTCAGCTAATTTGCTTCAGCATCTTAACAGTGGCGGAGCCAGCAACCAGTCTGGGGTGGCACAGAAATCTTCATTATTTCAATATAAAAATGTGATTGACTATAAAGTATTGGACTGTTTCAGTGCCTAAAACACAACTGAATACAATTAATTTCTACTAAATTGTAATTGAGATATTTGTGAATTAGATCAAGCAATGCTGAGAGAATATGACAACTTGTGTATTTTTCCCCACGTATTTTAATAAAGGGGCAGCTTTATTGCTCAGTCAGCTTGGTTCTGGTTCTCAAAACCCCCAAAAGCTTGTTCCCCATCATTGCCTACTCATTGATGAGACATGCAGATAGTAATAAGAACTGGTAAATAAAAAATAAAAATTTAAATTAAAAAGGACGGAAGTCAACAGCACTTAAATGCCAGAATGTAAAATGATTTATTTTATGCATTTAAATGGTTTCATTTTCGTGTGTACTTTACAAATTAAAAATAAAAAATAATAAATACCATTAAATTACAAAAAAAAAAAAAAAAAAAAAAAAAAAAAAAAAAAAAACAGCTTGCGCCTTATATTGTGATCTCGAATTGCACAATATTTTAGTACATGATGCATTTGAGAGACGTTCTTTAATGTAATGGTATACATACACGAATGCACTAATCGCCTTTCTGGTCATTTTAATGACTTAACTGAACAGAATTACATTGTATGCTCATAGTTTCTTGCGCGCATTATTTATGATGAAGCGAGAGCGTGCGCCTTATATTCGCGTAAAGTTGAAGAGTGTGCGCCGTGAGCACGGTAAAACAGCTGCCAGGACCGCAGTTCACTGTTGTTCTACTGAAGCTTACTTGGCACATGTTCCTTTCCGCGCTCGTTTGACTTTAAGTTGAAGTGCGCGTCTGAAAAGTTTCCCGTTTGATGTGCTCATAAAGAGATATGGCGGTTCCGCGTCTTAATAAATGCATTTCTTGTCAAGAAAAAAAGGGACCAAAACTGCAGTTGTGAGTGGGGTGGCCAAAGGGGTGGCCAAGCTTAGGTCAGTGGTGGCCACGGCCACCCCTGCATCTGAAGGATGTGCTAGTTATGGCAAACATTCAGAAGGCAGGACCCGCTTTAAAACGGCAACATTAATTGGTTTAATTGCAGGTGAGTGAAAATTCAACTATATCCAATGAACAATGAGACTAATATTTTGCTGCCCATCTTGACTGGTGGACTAGCGTACTATGGGGAATGTTACGGTTATGGAGGCCCCTCCTCAAAGCCCGAGGCCCTAGGCAATCTCCTGCTCTACCTATAGGTAGCGCCGGCCCTGGGATATAATAGCATATGTATAAAACTAAACCGAACAACAATCTCATTAAAAAAGTCTTAGTGTATGCTTATTTCGTAAATTTAAGCTATGAATTAAAATTTTAGACAAGCGCAAACTGGGTGCTTAAACAATCATTACATCTCGCAATCCTGGCTTTTTTTTTTTTTTTCTCTCCAGAACTGCATGATATAAACTCATAATTCTGACTGTGTTCTAAGAATTTCGAGATAGGCCTATAAACTCGCGCAATTGCGTGTTATATAGTCGCAATTCTGAGAAAAAAGTCAGAACTGCGAGATATATATAAAAAAAAAAAAAAAAAAAAAAAGTTTGTCAAGAGAGAGAATTTTTTTGATTTTCAAAACCCAGTTTATTACAATTTATGCAGAGGAAAACAATACAATAAATTACATAACAGTAATTAAATATTAAAATTCAAAATAAAATCATCTTAACAAAAAAGAAAAATACAACTCTTAATTTCACAGAAGACCCCATTTAAACACCAAATTTCTTCAAAAGATAAAAGGTCATGCATTAATCTATAATAACGATAATCAATCAAAATCCTAGATTCTACCAATGTCACAAACACAGCTTCTAAATTATTACAAACATTTCGCTCAACCTTTTTGCTTTGTGGTATGAATCACAATTTTTGCTTGACCTAACAAATTCAACAATTGAGACTTTTGTCTGTTTTTTCACATATTTAAAAACACAAATAAACATTTTCTTTGTAAAAATCACATCAAAAGTTATCAAATCAAATAAATATCAAATAAAGGCTTTAACCTCTCACAATGCATAAATGCATGACATAGTCTTTTTTTTTCTTTTTTTGCAAACAAAAAGGACAATTTTCAGTAATGTCAGAATTTATCGAAGAGACAAATGCATTCACTGCAACAGTACCATGTAACACTTTCCACTAAATCCCCAGTTTTTTTGACCAATGGTGACTTGTACAAGGCTCTCCATTCTGGTTTTTCACTGGTATCAAGATTAAATGCATTTCGCCATGGTGTGTCATGCTTATTATTCAAAGATTTCTTTTCTTATTAAAGACTTTTACTCAAATCTTATACAAATCTTTACCAAATACAACATTTGAGCCCACAATCATTAATTCGTTACAATCTACTAACATCCCATTACACTCAGCCAAAATGGAGGATTTACTCAAGTTTGGAAAAGGATCTTTACAATCAAAATTAATAGACCCCATTTAGTAAGGGCTGATCTCCATTTTTCAAGTGCTTTTTCCACAATGCGATGATTTAATTTTCGAGAGAGAGAGAATAGTAAGATTATATCATTGTCAAAACATTGTGCTTTTTGCTGTTAAGAAGATCCCTGTAAACAGACGAGTTGAGAAATCGGGG
The DNA here is from genome assembly GCA_039654775.1 of Spinibarbus caldwelli. Classification (NCBI taxonomy): domain Eukaryota; kingdom Metazoa; phylum Chordata; class Actinopteri; order Cypriniformes; family Cyprinidae; genus Spinibarbus; species Spinibarbus caldwelli. Next base: position 6,388,143 of record CM077266.1, on the reverse strand, counting down.
AAAAAAGTTTCTGTAGCTGCCCTTTGGCATCCATAAACGGGACACAGAGAGTTTCTGACGGGTGCTTCTTTATTTCGCCCGTGATGAGCGCCATTAAACTTCAGCTGCGTAGCACCGTGAAACTACACAAAGAAACAACAAAACCAATAAATACAACTCATATACAGAAAATTACGATAAATAAAGTACACATTTAAGGAGAAACAGATGAAAAAAAAAAATAACGATGAAATGAATAGACAGTTTGAAACAACTAATTAACAAGCAGAGCTCATAAAACCTTAAAATAAATGACAAAACGTAATGTATATCAACTTCACATACCTCGCTCCGCTTCACCAAAGGGTACTAGGTTGAAATTAAACAGAGTCAAGGCACCATTCACAGTAAAACTCAATTTTTCCTTTATGCACTGTGGAGGAACATGAATCTTTTCTCCTCTCTCTGCTGATCTGACTACTTTTCATTACCCCACCCCCTACTGCATAAAGCACGTGACATGCTCAGAACAAATTTAAAGTAACATGACCATTTTGCGGTCACTTACACTCCCACCAATCATGGTGTGATAAATCAACAGAACAACTGAAAATGAATCAGAACATGATTTTGAACCTTAATATGACCGCCTTTCAGTTTCATAAATGTATAACTAGAAAGCATTTCAGAAATAATTACTTGGTCTGATGTGAGGGTATCACCCAAGCTGTTAACAGTCACTCTTCTTCAAGAAGCACCACCAATTTCTGGATGGGCCTTTCAATGATTGCGGGCTTGGAGGGTTGATCACGTTTGCTAGCGAGTTTTCGTTCTCCTACTTGTACCTTCACTCGCCTAACAAATCCATCACTCTCTTTGACAGTTTCAACCACTCTGCCCAACTGCCACTGACTTCTTGGGAGCACATCCTCTTTGATGATTACGACATCATTTACTCTGAGGTTTCGCCGAGGAGTATGCCACTTTTGGCGTGTTGAAATATTAAGAAGATACTCCTTCTTCCAACGACTCCAAAACTGCTCGACCAAGTATTGGACTCTACGCCATCGTTTCGTAGCATACACGTCTTCTTTGACAAATTTTCCTGGAGGTGGAAGTGCAACATCAGATTTCATCAGTATTAAATGGTTTGGGGTCAGAGGTTCAAGTGAATTTGGATCATTAATGCCATCTACCGTTAGTGGGCGGCTATTAACTATAGCCATTGCTTCATAGAACAGCGTTCTAAGTGAAGCATCGTCCAGCCTGCCTGGGCACTGAGCAAGTGTGGCATTGAGTACATTTCGCACAGTTCGTATTTGACGCTCCCAGATGCCTCCAGCGTGACTTGCAGAAGGAGCATTAAAGACAAATTCGCATTGTTTCTCGGAGAGAAATACTTCCAGAGCTTTGGTGTCAACTTGTTTCAGTGATTCTTTAAATTCATTCCTGGCTCCCACAAAGTTGGTACCGTGGTCACACTGAAGTTTGCGAACTGCTCCTCTAAGGCTGATAAAACACCTCAATGCATTGATGAAGGCATCCGTAGACAAATCTTCAATCATCTCAATATGAACTGCGCGAGATGATAGACAAGTGAATATTAGGCCATATCTCTTGTACTCCTTGCGAGCTCTCTTTATGACAAATGGCCCAAAACAGTCCATGCCGCAGAATGTGAAGGGAGCGGATACTTCAACACGCTCTTTGGGAAGTTCTGCCATTCGTTGTTCTTCTGTCGGTCGTCTAAGTTTTCGACATTGCACACACTTGTGTATCAGCTTGGCGACTGACTTGCTGCCTCCAATGATCCAAAATCCATTCATTCTAAGCTCCATTTGAGTTTGATTTCGACCCTGATGACAAACCTTGGCGTGGTAATGTGAGAGAATTAGCTTTGTGATGTAACTATCCTTTGAGAGAATCACAGGATGTTTTAGTTCTTGACTGAGTGATGACCTTTTCAGTCTTCCGCCTACACGAAGAAGACCTTTGTCCAAAACAGGATCTAGGTGGTACAACGCACTAGAACTTGGAAGAGTGTTCACCTTCTCGATCATTCTTATTTCTTTGGAGAACGCTTCCTGCTGGACAAGCTTGATCACCACTTCACTAGCCCTCTGACGCTCCTCAACAGTCACATGATCACTGGGGTATTTCTGTTTTGATCCTAGTCTTTTTATCCTTGCAACAACCTTTAGAAGCATTGACCAAGAAGAAAATCGACTGAAACGACTGAGAATGTCTGTACTGTCACTGACTGTGGTCGTGAATGTTTGGACTGATTTAACTTCAGGGTCACCAACAAGCAGGTTGGCAGAGGTGTTCGGTGTTGGACTTACTTCTTGTTCCCACAGAAATTTGGGTCCCGATAACCAGATCGATGAAGGGATGTCAGAGGCGTGAAGCCCTCTAGAGGCGTGATCAGCGGGGTTTTCTGTTGTATTAACGTAATACCACTGACTCTGGTCCGTAATGTCCCTTATCAGCTGCACACGGTTAGCAACGAATACATGAAACCTTCGTGCTTCGTTGTTAATATACGCCAGAACGACCTGTGAATCTGTCCAGAAGAATTCTTGGTCAATCTTCATTTCAAGCTCTGTTTTTAGCATGACACTCATTTTTGCAGATAAGACAGCCGCCGCAAGTTCCAATCTTGGTATGCTTGTGATTTTTGTAGGTGCAACTCTGGCCTTTGCTATCACCAAACTGCAATGCACTTTACTCTTGTCACTTTTGAAACGGAGATAAGAGCAAGCTCCATATCCAGCATTACTTGCATCGGAGAAGTGGTGTAGCTCCATTCTGATGATTGCATTGAAAGCATTCGGGTGATAACATCTTGGTATGGCGACTTCCTTAAGCTTCTGAAGACCATTTTTCCAATCCTCCCACCGTGAACATAATTCATCTGGAAGCTGATCATCCCATCCTATGCCTCTTCGGCACAGTTCTTGCAGGATGCACTTTCCCTGTAGAATGAATGGTGCAACAAATCCGAGTGGGTCATACAGGGAAGCGATGACAGACAAGATACCACGGCGAGTTGATGGTTGATCTTTAAAGTTGATGTTGAAGCTGAAAGTGTCATCTTGTGTTGACCACTGAATGCCAAGTACACGTCCTGTCGGCGTTGCTTCAAGGTTTAAGTCAAGGGGCTTAGACGTGATATCCCTTTCTGATGGGTCTATGCAGCAGAGAGCATCTTCCTCATTTGAGTTGAATTTATGAAGCCTTAAGCCTCCGCGTTTACACAGTGCTTGAGCGTCAACAATCAGTTCTTTGGCTTCATCGACTGAGCGAACACTGGTTAACCCATCATCTACATAGAAGTTCTTTTCAACAAACTGTGAGGCTGATGGATGATTAATTTTTTGCTGCTGCGCCAGGTACTTCAGGCCGAAATTAGCACACCCAGGAGACGATGTAGCGCCAAAGAGATGGACTGCCATACGATAGTCTTGAGGCTCTTTCTCCCAGTCTCCACCCTCCCACCATAGAAACCTTAGATAATTGCGTTCGTCAGGAGGGACAAGGAACTGGTGAAACATCTTTTCTATGTCGCAGGTGACTGCGACAAGTTCTTTTCTGAAGCGGCAGAGTACTCCTACTAACGAGTTAATTAGGTCAGGCCCAGTCAGAAGAGTGTCGTTTAGAGATATACCGCAAAACTTAGCTGAACAATCGAATACAACCCTCAGCTTATCTGGTTTCCGAGGGTGGTACACCCCATGGTGTGGAATGTACCATACAGTCTCTCCTTCGGGTATCACTGGGGCTGGTTCAGCATCACCTTTGTTAATGATCTCCTCCATGAAGGCCTTGTAGTGATCAGAATATTGCTTGTTAGACTTGAGCCTTTTCTTCAAATGCTGCAAACGGGCAGCTGCTAGCCTTTTGTTATTTGGCAGTGAGGGTCGGCCGCTACACTTGAAAAGGAGAGGAAGTTCATAATGTCCATTATCCTTCTGTTTGATATTGGCACTGAGATGCTGTATGAAACGAACATCCTCTTGAGACACACCTTTATCCTCATAGCCTCTCTCGTTGAAATCTGCCTCTAGAATCTTCAAGACATCGTTGGGTGATGGGACAGGTATTTCTTTAACTGCAACTCTATGGACGAAGCTCTGGTTTCCCTGTCTGTCTAGGTGTGGATTGGAGAGGCCTATAATACTCCAGCCAAGCTCAGTTCTTTGCGCAAATGGTTCATTTTCACCACCTATTATGACTTCGTGGGGAGCTAGAGCTGATGGGCAGTCATATCCGATTAACAGTCCGACCTCACAGTTCTGAAGAGGTGGCAATTGATTGGCCAGATGTTTGAGGTGAGGCCACTGCAGTGCTGTCCTCTTGCTTGGGATATAGGACTTATCAACAGGAATGAAGTCTCTGGTATATGCTTGCTGTAGTCGAATATAGTTTGCTGTTTGAAGCCCTCGAACTTGCAGACCACGAACCCTTTTACTTGCAGTGATGGTGTCAACAGCTGTCATGGTGCTGAGTCTAAGTTGCACTGGCTGAGTGATCGCATTTAAGTCATCAAGAAGATCTTCCAAAATGAACGTTGAATCGCTCTGCGTGTCCAGTAGAGCATAAGTGAGTACTTCTCTGTTTGGTTCTTCCACTGTAGAAATGAAGACTGGCACAATACTGGAAGTAGCAGAAGAACTTTGTTTGAGTACATGGGCCGTGACTTTGTGAACTTCCTGACTTGCTTGAACTTCTACGGAAGTTTTCCTTAACGCTTTCGGAGGCACTTTATCTCTTTCTTCATGCAAGCAGGTAGGGTGATTGCGGCCACATGTTCCACATTTATGCCGTCTTTTACAATCTTTAATGATATGCCCTTTCTTGAGACACCCGAAGCATAGGTGATTTTCTTGAATGAAGGTCTTCTTGTCTTCAATGGTTTTTTCTGCAAATGTAGGACATTGGGCAATGCTGTGTTTTTCATTTTTACAGACAAAGCATGAAATATTTGACTTAGAGCTGGATGTTTCAAGCCTTTTACAGCTGAAATCTTTCACGTCAGCCTTTGTACTGAGAGCCTTAGCTCGCTTAGGAAACCTTTCATCCGAATTTTTCAGATTCATGAAAAGTGGGGAAGTAATGGGGTTGCATGCTATTCTCGTTTCCTTCTGCATGAATTCTGTAAAGCGTTTGAAACTTGGATAGTCACCTGATGCGTCTAGCTCTTCCACCACGATTCGATTCCACTTGTGCACAATCCATTCAGGAAGTTTCTTTAGTAGCTTGTGGTTTTCTTCACAATCATTTAGAATGGCTAGTCCTTTAACATGAGGAATCGCCTCGACACATCCTTGCAGGAAGTCTGTGAAGTCTCGTAGGGCAAAAGGGTCATTTACCCCAATTTTGGGCCATCTCATCAGCTTGTCTCGAAAAGCCTTCTGCAGTATGAATGAATTCCCATACCTATCTTGCAAGACATTCCATGCACCTTGATATGCGTCCTCTGAATTTCTGTAGAAATATCCCTCCACCGCTTTGCGAGCTTCTCCAATGAGGTAATTCTTAAGATAGAACATCTTCTCACCAGGTGGGAGGGGCTTTCGATCAATAAGGGCCATGAAGGACATCTTCCAGTCTATGAATTTCAAGGGATCGCCAGCGAAGATTGTGGGTTCAGGAACAGGCAGTCGATGTGTGCTTAGCGAGTCTGCTATGGCTTGAGCTAGAGCAACATTATCCTGAGATGGCTGAGCTTTATGCTCTTCACAGAATATTTGCTGAGGCAAGAACAATTCAGCTTCTGGGTTTAGTCGAAATGTAGGCTCTGTCCTTTGACAGCCAATGTGAGTGCTAGAGTCTATTTCTTCATCACCGCATTGAATGATACCTTCAAGATCGTTATACACTTTGACACGAGCAGCTGCTACTTTTACTTCCTTTTCTACTTGCAGCTGATGTAACCGTTTTCTTTCCTCTTCTAGCCTTTGCTGCATTTCGATCTCCCTTTGCTTTATTTCTGCGAGCATTTTAGCTTCACAACGCTTCCAATCACTCTCCATTTTATTAAGCTTTGCTTGTTGATCATGGATTCCTTGCATAGCTTTAGCTTGCTCTTGCGTGGCTGCAAGTTCAGCCTCTGCATCAGCTCGTTTACTTGAGATCTTGGAAGAGGTCTTTGACTGATTACCTGATCCCTGCGATGACTCTGAAATGACTGTGTTTGTTAATGTGCATCCAAAGATGGATCCATACTCATCCTTATTCAGCACTTTTCTCACTTTTTCCTTCACAAGCTCCTTGTTGTAATCTTCATCTATTGTTTCCAGCCGTTTACTCACAAGATCACTGACCTCAGCAGACAGTGCAGCACAAGCATCCATACGACTGACAATGTCTGGAGAAGTAGCGTGGTTACGTAATATTGGTTCATAGCGCTGATAAACTGAATTATGTTGGCTTTGAATGTCTTGCTGTATTTTTTCAAGATTCTCACGTGAACAGAACATTTTCAGTCTTGATCTAGTCTCTTTTGCGGTCTCCTTCCAGCTGTTATAAGCTTTATAGAAAGCTTTCTCTTGTTTCCTGGCTTCCTGTTCACGCATCTCTAGACCCTTTTCTGTAAAGCTTCTTTCACGTGAGCTTGATCTGATCTGCTGCACAGGTGGGTTGCTTATTTCTACTGCTGGGAGTGATATCTCATTTACTTGTTTGACTATATGCTCAACAGTATCTTCTTCCATAACCTCCTCTGCATTCACAACTTCCATAATCAGGGAGGAACTTCAGCAGTAAATCATACCACTCTCACCAGACCTCTAGTATGTAAGCACCCAAGAGATATTAGCAAGCAAGATCATTAGCTTGTAACGGAAATGACCAGAAAATTCCAGATTTCACAAAGGTATAGTCAACATTAACACTGATTATAACTCTTTAAATGCTCAAGATTCAAGTTTCTTTAAGCAAATTAAGCTCAAATTTCACTCAAAATAATGTATTTCAGTTTTAAACTATGAAATAGATGTGTTGCATAGCATGAATTATTCCCTTCAACTTAAAGTCCTTTGTAATTTTAACCTTTCAATTCAAATGTCCATGAAATATTCTCTTTTCCTTTTGAGCATTTCAACTTACAAAGTTCAGGATGAGCTGGATGGAGCTTATGTAGAAATATGATGATCTTAAACTCTCTTGTAATTCAAAGTCTCACTCTGCATCTGCAACGTAGAACGACAGTACAACACCGCCACCTTCCGACCTTGCTCTTTAAGCCTCTACGACGACGTCACGACCCCCAGCTGCTTGCCAACGAAGAAATGGCCGTGATGTAACTTTGCGATCCTCGAAGATGACAGCGATGTAATAGATGCATGTGTATCCTGTAAGCGACGAGTTTCACTGTAGCTGCCCTTTGGCATCCATAAACGGGACACAGAGAGTTTCTGACGGGTGCTTCTTTATTTCGCCCGTGATGAGCGCCATTAAACTTCAGCTGCGTAGCACCGTGAAACTACACAAAGAAACAACAAAACCAATAAATACAACTCATATACAGAAAATTACGATAAATAAAGTACACATTTAAGGAGAAACAGATGAAAAAAAAAATAACGATGAAATGAATAGACAGTTTGAAACAACTAATTAACAAGCAGAGCTCATAAAACCTTAAAATAAATGACAAAACGTAATGTATATCAACTTCACATACCTCGCTCCGCTTCACCAAAGGGTACTAGGTTGAAATTAAACAGAGTCAAGGCACCATTCACAGTAAAACTCAATTTTTCCTTTATGCACTGTGGAGGAACATGAATCTTTTCTCCTCTCTCTGCTGATCTGACTACTTTTCATTACCCCACCCCCTACTGCATAAAGCACGTGACATGCTCAGAACAAATTTAAAGTAACATGACCATTTTGCGGTCACTTACAGTTTCTATGCATGAGGTTGTAGATCTGTAACCGGGCTTCCTCAAATATTATACTGCTGGGTTTTGCCAGGCTTTGCATGATGCCATCTCTCACCCGAGAATCCAAGTTGATCATTTTTGGTGAAAAAATGGAGATGTAGTCTCGATAAATGATGCGGGCTTTTTCAGCAATAACTGATGGGTTGGTTTCTTTCTTCAGTTCCTCACAGGTGATGCAAAGCATAAGATTTTCTTCGCTGTACTCAGACTGCAAGAACTCCAGGAAAACATCCCTCCCTTCTGGTGAGCGCAACATCATTTTAAAGCTCCGTGACCAGGCAATCACCTCATCCAGTTTGATATGCTGTTCCTCTGTTGCTTCTATGCGTTCCTTTTCTGTACATGTTTGCCTCTCTGAACCTTCCCCTCTTGCTTCTTTGCATCCACACCAGCACAGAAAGCATATGTTGGGCTCTAGCTCACCAAGCGCCTGTGGCGGTCCTTCACGTCCCTGATGCCTTTTCCACATTTCAACTTCACACACTCTCTGAGGGATGCAAGTCAGCAGCAATCCATTTTAAGATCAGGGAACCCAGCTATAAAAACCTCACTGTTACGTAACTGCTACATAATCTGATTTGTTACTGCCACAATTAGATCCAGATCCAACTCCTCCCACTTTATATACGTTGCTCCATGTGATGAACCAGCAATCCACTGAATAGGCTCTATCTCTCTCTCTCCTCTCCAGCTGGTGTGTGGTGAGCGCACGGACACTGTTGTACTACATATACATCACTACCGTTGTGTATATTTATATATTGTAGAAACTTAATACATTTAACTTATGGCAAAATTTGGTAATTCAGTATGTTGTCTGAGGGTTGGCATCCTCTGAGGGGTTGGCATCATCTCTTCTCAGGTGTTTGGTCATCTCAGATCATTTAAGGGTTGGATTCAGACTGAAGCTTCTGTAATTCCTAGTTACCACGGGAGGTTAATCCCGTGGCAGAAACAGAGAAACAAACTGTGGCTGCCGTCGCATCATGCAGGTGGATGCTGCACACTGGTGCTGGTTGAGGAGAGATTCCCCTCATATGATTGTAAAGCGCTTTGGGTGTACAGCAATACACAAAGCGTTATATAAATGCATCATTCAGTCATAAAAACAAGGAATTTAAACATTTTAACAATTTAAAAATTGATTTAAAATGAAATAAAACAGTTAGGCTAACAATAATAAATGATGATAACCTACATGATGTCACACCAATGAGGGCATCCCATTTTAATTATGTGGTCTTACAGCTAGGGCTCAACAAAAAAGTTATAGGTGAGAAAATAAATTCTGTGTAGTTATACTGTCCCATTTGACCTTATCACTGTAAAAGTTAAGGTTCCTGGAGGCACCTTTTGAGGTTCTTCACTGTGCCACACCAGCAGAACCCTCTGTGGAACCTCTAGGCACCCTTTAAAAAGGGATGGTTCTCTGAGGAACTTTAACGGTTCCTGGAAGAACCCTTTTATTAAGAATGGTCAGGAACCACCTTGGTGGTTTGAGGCACCATTTCCCAATTTCAGTTCTTTAATATTTTAAGAATCCTTCTTATTCTTTTTTTTTTTTTAATTCAGCCATTATCAGCCTTTGTACTGGCAATAAAACGTTTACCAAACCACATCGCTTCGATCCCAGTATACATTTACCCAACTATTATCAAAAGTATTTCTAAATAAATACAACAAAACATTTTCTTGCGACCTTACATGAAGTATTATGACAAAATGCATTATGAAGAAGAATTGGACCTGTTCTGCAGGTGCATTAGAGCTAATATTAGCATCACGCTTCATAAGACAATTTATGAAATTAATAGTACACTTTTACTCAGAACTCACTTCAAACTATCATCGAGTGTTTGTAATAACTTCCTTTTGCGATCACATGTGGAATTTGGTCGTTTACTGTTGTTAAAATATGCTATTTATAGCATTTTATATCGCTGTACAAATTAGCATTTCAGATGTACACATTCATCTCAAGAAAATCACATACAAACCATATCCTATCGTAATCGTGTGTTTATTATCTTATATAATCTATAGTGGTTGTTCTCATGTTTATTTCTGCTGTGTAAAAGCCTTAACATGTATGCTCTGGCTGAAACTCATGTTGTTTGTGATGTTACAACCGCCTCTCCGTTCTTAAGTTGCCAGGTATACATTCCAAGTATAATACACATTAGTAAAAGGATCTATTTTAATTTTTATTTGTCTATATACACCTTGGGCGGCCGTGGTACACTATAAAAATAAAACCGCAACCCACGGCTCTGTAATTTTTCCCACGACTGTATTTTCAAAATAGCCCACTTGTGCCGTTACCCTGGCAACACTGGTTCGCTGTCCCTCATCACACACTGATAGATAACCTTCCGCGCTGCGATGACAGCAAGAAGTTGGGGTCAAACCTTATCAAACGATTAATTTGCGTTAAAAAAATATTAACGCGTTAAAATTTTTAGATTAATCGCATGCGTTAACGCGTTAATGTCGACACCCCTAATATATATAGATACACAAACACTTACATATATACAGGTGCATCTCAAAAAAATTAGAATATCGCGAAAAAGTTCCTTTTTTTGTAACTTAAAGAGTGAACTTTCATATATTCTAGATTCATTACGTGTAAAGTAAAACATTTCAAAAGTTTTTTTGTTTTAATTTTGATGATTAGAGCTTACAGCTCATGAAAGTCAAAAATCCAGTATCTAAAAATATTAGAATATTTACATTTGAGTTTCATTAAATGACCATCCCTACAGTATAAATTCGGGGTATCTCTTGTTCTTTGAAACCACAATAATGGGGAAGACTGCTGACTTGGCAATGGTCCAGAAGATGATCACTGACACCCTCCACAAAGAGGGTAAGTCACAGAAGGTCATTACTGAAAGGTGTGGCTGTTCACAGAGTGCTGTATCAAAGCATATTAAATGCTAAGTTGACTGGAAGGAAGAAATTGGGTAGGAAAATGTGCACAAGCAACAGGGATGATTGCAAGCTTGAGAATATTGTCAAGCATAGCTGATTCAAACATTTGGGAGAGCTTCATAAGGAGTGGACTGAAGCTGGAGTCAGTGCATCAAGAGTCACCACGCTCAGACGTCTTCAGGAAAAGGGCTACCAAGTCACTTCTGAAACAGAAACAACGTCAGAAGCATCTTACCTGGGCTAAGGAGAAAAAGATCTGGACTGTTGCTCAGTGGTCCAAAGTCCTCTTTTCAGATAAAAGTAAATTTTGCATTTCATTTGGAAACCAAGGTCTGGACTAAGATTGGAGAGGCACAGAATCCAAGCTGCTTGAAGCCCAGTGTGAAGTTTCTGAAGTCAGTGATGATTTGGGGTGTCGTGACGTGTGCTGGTGTTGGTCCATTGTGTTTTATTAGGTCTAAAGTCAATGCAGCCGTCTAGCAGGAGATTTTGGAGCACTTTATGCTTCCATCTGCTGACAAGCTTTATGGAGATGCTGATTTTCTTTTCCAGCATGACTTTAGCACATGCCCACAGTGCCAAAACCACTTCCAAGTGGTTTGCTGACCATGATATTACTGTGCTTGATTGGCCATCCAACATGCCTGACCTGAACCCCATATGTAATCTATGGGATATTTTCAAGAGAAAGATGAGAAACAGTCGATCCAACAATCCAGACGAGCTGAAGGCTCAATAATGCCTCAACAGTGCCACAGGCTGATCGCTTCCATGTCACACCTCACTGATGCTATAATTTGTGCTAAAGGAGCCCCAACTAAGTATTGAGTGCATAAATTAACATTTTAAAGAACTTGAACTTTTCTATTTTGCAAATCCTTTTTTTGATTGATCTTAGGAAATATTCTACTATTTTGAGATACTGGACTTTTGACTTTCATGAGCTGTAAGCTCTAATCATCAAAATTAAAACAAAAAACGTTTGAAATGTTTTACTTTACATGTAATGAATCTAGAATATATGAAAGGTTCACTTTTTTTAAATAAGTTACAAAAAATAATGAACTTTTTCACGATATTCAAATTTTTTTTTAGATGCACCTGTATGTATGTATGTATGTATGTGTGTGTGTGTGTGTGTGTGTGTGTGTGTGTGTGTGTGTGTGTGTGTACAAGCCTCAAAATGCACAAAACTCAGACTTACCTCAGTTTATCATATACAGTCCAGCACAGCACGATTGTCATATAACAGGTAGGGCAAGGCTCGGATTTCTCAGAAGAAAATAAAATTAAAAAAACTAAAAAAAAAAAATAAAAAAACACATATAAACTATAAGTAATTGATTGTTTTAGAGCAGTTTCTGATGTTTCTCCGCAATTGTTCACTTATTTACACACCTTCAAAAGATGGGGTAAGTCCAGAGAGATCACTTTGTCAGCCAGCAACAGACATCAGCAGCTCCAGCAGTCCACTACAGAGCCATATTCATGAAACATACAAAGAAAGTACGTCTTCATTAACTGCTGAATAAAAAAAGAAAACATGGATAAAAAATTATAAACTCTTTCATTCAGCTCAGTGTAATAGTGTGTATAAGACTGGATTCATATATAATTTTGGATTAACATTAGGCCTCACTGGAACACTATTTCAGTTATTTCAAAAGTAAAAAAAATAAATACTTACATTAGTGCTGCTCAGTGAACCCGGTGAAATTTTAAGAGAACTCAAGTATGTATACATTCTGAGGAGAGAGAAAAGGATAAAACAGTTTTTATGTAACTTATGTGTAAATGAAACGAAAAATAGCCTAACTATATTAGACATTAGTCTACATGTAACATGGATGGGTAACGATTTAACAAACGTAAACGACATCAAATAGTACAGAAAAGAAGAGAGTTGCAATGATTAAAAGTGAACAAAGCGGACTAAAAATCATCGTTTGTGATTTAGTCGTCTCCATTTCTTCCCACGAAGTTCATTATGATAGTTAGCATCGAGGCTATTAAATTAGCGGTTAAAATGATATAAAACAAACATTTAAATATAAAAATATACAGTTAAGCGTCTCAGTACAGGAATGTGTGTACAAATAGTAAATCTGTATATTTATTTTGGAGCATTTACTCACCTTTTGTTAGACAGTCCTGCGCCGTGGTTGTTTCTTTGAGGAGTTTAATGTTACTTTGTATTTGAAATCGCTCTTGCGCGCGCACGAGCAGACAGCAGGTGCACTAGGACACGCCAGCCCTATACATTTCCTCCTCCTTGACAACAGTAAACAGAATTATTTTTTATTATATTAATTGTTAAACAATTATTTCTGAATAATTAAAAGTTATTTCATTAGGGAAATAAAAATGGTAAATATTACACTTTTAGTTTTTAGTTCAATAATATTTTTAATGTTTGCTTTAAAGTTTCAGGGAAAACAATATCCACCTTCAAATGATTTTACATTTATTTCAAAACAAAAAACTATTTTTAGTTATTGCAGTATTTAAGTTATACAACAAAAGTATTTGAAATGGAGGCAGATAAAAGTGCAATCTGGAAGAAAGAAATAAAGAAAATAATCTGTAATACCATGGTGTAGCCACTGTCTGTATGACCCTATATGTATATATTCCCTACTGTTAAAAACAGTGTTTTCGGACATAATTTTTATTTGTATATACAGGTGCATCTCAATAACTTAGAATGTCGTGGAAAAGTTCATTTCAGTAATTCAACTCAAATTGTGAAACTCGTGTATTAAATAAATTCAGTGCACACAAACTGAAGTAGTTTAAGTCTTTGGTTCTTTTAATTGTGATGATTTTGGCTCACATTTAACAAAAACCCACCAATTCACTATCTCAACAAATTAGAATACTTCATAAGACCAATTAAAAAAAAAAAAAAAAAGTTAGTGAATTGTTGGCCTTCTGGAAAGTATGTTCATTTACTGTATATGTACTCAATACTTGGTAGGGGCTCCTTTTGCTTTAATTACTGCCTCAATTCGGCGTGGCATGGCGGTGATCAGTTTGTGGCACTGCTGAGGTGGTATGGAAGCCCAGGTTTCTTTGACAGTGGCCTTCAGCTCATCTGCATTTTTTGGTCACAGTTTCTCATTCAGGTCTGGTGAGTTCAGGTCTGGTGAGTTTGCTGGCCAGTCAAGCACACCAACACCATGGTCATTTAACCAACTTTTGGTGCTTTTGGCAGCGTGGGCAGGTGCCAAATCCTGCTGGAAAATGAAAACAGCATCTTTAAAAAGCTGGTCAGCAGACGGAAGCATGAAGTGCTCCAAAATTTCTTGGTAAACGGGTGCAGTGACTTTGGTTTTCAAAAAACACAATGGACCAACACCAGCAGAAGACATTGCACCCCAAATCATCACAGACTGTGGAAACTTAACACTGGACTTCAAGCAACTTGGGCTATGAGCTTCTCCACCCTTCCTCCAGACTCTAGGACCTTGTTTTCGAAATGAAATACAAAACTTGCTCTCATCTGAAAAGAGGACTTTGAACCACTGGGCAACAGTCTAGTTCTTCTTCTCCTTAGCCCAGGTAAGACGCACAAGAGGAATACGACAACTGTAGCCAAATTCCTTGACACGTCTGTGTTTGGTGGCTCTTGATGCCTTGACCCCAGCCTCAGTCCATTCCTTGTGAAGTTCACCCAAATTCTTGAATCGATTTTGCTTGACAATCCTCATAAGGCTGCGGTTCTCTCGGTTGGTTGTGTATCTTTTTCTTCCACACTTTTTCCTTCCACTCAACTTTCTGTTAACATGCTTGGATACAGCACTCTGTGAACAGCCAGCTTCTTTGGCAATGAATGTTTGTGGCTTACCCTCCTTGTGAAGGGTGTCAATGATTGTCTTCTGGACAACTGTCAGATCAGCAGTCTTCCCCATGATTGTGTAGCCTAGTGAACCAAACCGAGAGACCATTTTGAAGGCTCAGGAAACCTTTGCAGGTGTTTGAGTTGATTAGCTGATTGGCATGTCACCATATTCTAATTTGTTGAGATAGTGAATTGGTGGGTTTTTGTTAAATGTGAGCCAAAATCATCACAATTAAAAGAACCAAAGACTTAAACTACTTCAGTCTGTGTGCACTGAATTTATTTAATACATGAGTTTCACAATTTGAATTGAATTACTGAAATAAATCAACTTTTCCACGACATTCAAATTTTTTGTGATGCACCCGTGTGTGTGTGTGTGTGTGTATATATATATATATATACACACACACACATACAGGCAAGTCTTATTTTTCTTATTTCTTACTTTTATTTGGCTAAGAAATCAAATACACTGCTGGACAATAACCAATCATTTGTATTCTGTAATATGTTTGTTATATTTTCCTAATGACAATTTTATGATTTGTTTATATAGTACACTTTTTCCCGTTTTTATCACATAAGGCAGAATAGTTTCTATACTGTAATAAATACTCTGTCAATTAGCACTTCATTATTCATACTTTATTACCTGGAGATGACTTGAAAAACACAAGTAAACTATAGGCCTATAATGTCGCAATTGTGTGTTTAATGTCTTCATGGTTCATCAGTCCAAATGCTTCTGTTTTTATCAATCTTATACAGCGATAGCTGGATGCTTTTGTCCATATTAGGGATTTCCTGGTACGTCAAGTTATTACTTCCATGAATCCGTTTTTTTTTTTACTTTCTGCGCTGGAGTGCCCTCCGGCTTCGAGTATGAATGAAACATACACTGCAAGTGTTGAGTGCTCTGTGATGCTCACATCGTCTCATTCTGTATACAAATAAAACATCAGGTCATGCACAGACTATGCTGTCTCTTTGAATTAAAAATCTAGATTTATTCACACCGGCCTATGAAAACCTCTCTGTATTCCCCCACGTATTCTACGCCTATTGATTTTGCGCTACCGCTATATATTGACACAATAACCACGAGGCAATTGGTGCTGACAATTCAATGGATCTTTGATGATAACTAAAAAAAAAAAGAAAAAAAAAAGTGGGTTGTTTTGCAGAAGGACAGTAGTCTCATACAGCAACACTCATACAGCAAATAAAATCACTATTAAAATGAACCCTGACTTTAAACATGTTCCTAGTGAACTTTCTTCATCAGCTGACAACTTTCTTCATGCTGCAGACACTGGTGTACAGTACACCCCTGCAGCCCCCCAATTCTGGGGGTTTTACTCAACAAATCTAAAAACAAACAAATTTATATTGAACATCTTATAGCACACATCTACTATAAGAAACCTCTGCCGTTAGCTGATGCAGACAAATAAAGGAAAGGAAATTTCCAGTTTTTCTTAAGGTTGATGTTTTTTTTTTTGTTTTTTGTTTTTTTACTGTGAAGACATGATTTTTGGAACCCTTGTGGAGTCTTTTGATTAAAGGTAAATAGCTTGTTAGTTATAGTTTTAGGCATTTTTGTTTGGTAAGATTTTACTTTTTTTTTTGGAAAGTAATCTTTTATGCTGCATTTACTTGATCAAAAATACAGTAAATCAGTAATGTTGTGAGATTACAATTTTAAAAACTGTTTTCTATTTAAATATATTGTAAAATGTAATTTATTCTTGTTGCAAAGCTGAATTTTCAGCATCATTACTCCAGTCTTCAGTGTCACGTGATCCTTCAGAAATCATTCTAATATGCTGATTTGCTGCTCAACAAACATTTCTTATTATCCATGTTGAAAACAGTTGATGCTTAATATTTATGCAGAAAACCCGATCCCTTTTTTTTTTTTTTTTTTTAGGATTCTTTGATAAATTTAAAGTTCAGAAGAATTTATTTTAAATGAGGAAAAAAAAATGAGGATCCTGTGCTCTTTTTAATCCACATATGACTTCAAGTCATAATTAAACTTCCAAAAAGAGTAAAACAATACTTGAAATTCATTAGCTGTGTATCAAAATAAATAAATAAAAATAAGATGTTTTTTCGTATATTGTGAAATTCAAGTTTTTCCCTATATATTGTGAAACTAGTTTCAGAATATATCTTCCTCTCTCTTTCTTCTCTGGATATGCCTGTCATCTGCCAATTGAGTAACTATCATTCATTCTATCATTCATTGAGTGAACACATGGGTGTTGATATGTGAGGAATCATATTAAAACGAAAAGTTTTTAAGAATGTGAACAGTGAGGAAGGTCCTGCATGACCATATGTTGTAGATTTAAAATGCACTGAGTACTTTATTTTTTGCAATATAACAACAAGATGATTGCTAGCATCTCTGCATGTAATCCTTTTTTGAAAACATAGCAAATGAATTTCAAGTATTGAGTTTTTATTTGAAAAAGAAATTATCAACATCATAAATACTCTCATTTTTGAGCAGTTTAATACATCTTTGATATAAATAAGTATTAATTTCTTGGGGGAAAAAAGAGTGGGTGGTTTTGCAGAAGGACAGTATTCTTACACAATCCACTGCAAATCCAAATCACATCATTCACTCCATTCTAGTACAGAAAGGCTGATCAGTTCCCAATGGAGAGATGATCAAGTTTTTAATTATATATTCTGTTTCGAGCAGGAAATGTCTCCTCCCAGTACATATGTGAAGTAATTTATACTTGCTTTGACAGGCATCACACTCTACTATTTACAAACCCGTATCACTCAAGTTACAGAAAAATGTGCTCACATTAACTTGCGTAAAAGAAAAACAGTCTTTGATGAAACATTCCCGTAATGTGGCCATGGGCTGCATTAACACAATCAGAGGCCCTGGGGCTTTAATGCTCAGGGGGCCCTGTGCTGCACGCACACTCACACAGAACATAAAGCCATCATTAAATTAAAATTAACCTCTATACATGTTCCAGGTCAACAGGGATCAAACTATTTTCTTCTTTGGCTGACATCACTTAAATATAATGAATAGTGAAATAGCTATTTAGTTATTGTTAAAGACAGCTTCTGCAACTTCCTGCTAGTTAATGTCACAAAGGTTATAGCAATAGTTGCAAATAACGATAGGGCTGAAAAAGCAGCATTACACTATTGTTCAAAAGTTTGGGTTTCGGTAAGATTTGCATTTTTTTTTTTTTTCACTTTTTAATACTTATTCTTATGCTCAAAGCTGCATTTATTTGATCAAAACACAGTAAAAACAGTAATATTCTGAAATATTATTATAATTTAAAATGTATTTTAAAAGGTAATGTAACCCTGTGATGGCAAAGCTGAATTTACAGCAGCTAGTTACAGAGGCATATGCTCACATTTACTACTTGATAAGCTAAATAGTCTGTGCTCCATGTACACCCATACAGTAAATTCTGCAATAATGCATTATATTGCCTATGTATACACCTACATATTCTCCATCATATTTGCAGAGTTTCACACAAACAAGGGACTTTTTTTTTTTGTAGGAACAAAATCAATAGGCCTTAACAAAAGCTACTTTAAAATGTCAGAACTTCCAAATCTATAGGACATAAAAACATGCATATGCTGAACGGCTTGATTTAGCATACTGAAAAAGTATCCAGATGGGACATACCTTGCATACATTGTCTGGCTTGGTGAAGGTAAGCATTAGGTGAATTTCATAAGGTCCAACAAATAAATAAATAAATAAATAAATAAATAAATAAATAAATAAATAAATAAATAAATACATACCTGGGGTGTCCTCACACTCAAATGTGCCACACTGTGTTTTCCTGAAGGATTTTACAGACTGATTAACACTTGCGGAATGGATCCTCATTATCATCTTATAAGAGCAAGCAGAGTTGCAAATTATTGGTGTCTTGGGGCAAAAATGGCATCAAATGAATAATGTTAAAAGTGCCCTACATGGGTTCTTGTGTTTATATTCTTAATATCTACCTTATTCCTGAGTAACCGATGAGCGCCGCCATGATGGATTTCAACTTCTGTTTGGATGTCGTCATGTTTCATGTTAAAATATTGACTGAATTAATTAAACTGAAACTTTTTAAATAAAACTAAATATTAAATTGTGCACAGGGTTAAACAAAGTAATACTGTTTGTGTGCTCTGTATAACCAGACATGATAAGGTTGCGGGATTATTTTGCACACAATTTTAACCATTCCTGAAACTTTCGCCTTCTCAACTCTGATAAATTATAAAAAGAATATAAAAAACAAACTAATCAATTACACTTGTACAATTACATTTGCAGAAAGCACATAATTTGTGATCAAAATGAGCCTAAAATGCAATAAGCCATAATTTCCAAAACCAAAAACATGAAATCTGAAAAGTTGTAATTACTGTTAAATGTTAAAAACAGTTAGAAAATATTAAACATTTGTTAGTTTTACTTATATGTTCTCATATTTATTGTTTTATTTTTTGTGTGTTTTTGTAAAGCAATAATTTTGTTAATACTGTTTTGATATATTTGCTATTTGCAGTGGTTACTATTTACTTTTTTCATAGTGTGATTTTTGGTGAATTGTATTAAAAAAAAAACTAGGGTAAGTTTGATCCTCAAACATCACTGTAATTATTATGATATTAATATATGGAACCCACAACAATTAAAAAACAAAAACATACAAAAAAAATATTGTCACTCATGTAATTCATAGATAATCACAAGTGAGATTTCAGTGATATTTTGGCCACTGAACTAGGAAATGTCCCCGGTTTTCATTTCAGAAATCTGGTCTTCTTACCTTAGAAACCGCATAGCAACACAATAAACACTTCAAACATCTTAACAAACATGCTAAAACCAGAACACCTCATTAACATACTAAAAATCAATCAACTACATAGCAACATGCTAAACACACTCAGAACACCTTAGCAAACAAAGCAACACAAAACTGCTCCTAACATCTCAGCAAACAAACTGCAACAAAGAACACCTTGGAAACCGCATACTAACACACTACAAACATCTTGACACCTCAGCAACATGCTAAAAATCCCTCAGAACACCTTAGCAACTGCATAGCAACATGCTAAAAACCATTGTAGCAATCACATAGCAAGGCAAAAAGCTAAATACTACAACACTTTAACATAGCAACATGCTTAAAACACTCAGAACACCTAAGCAGCAAGTGTTAATTAAACTAATAATTTTTTATTTATTTTTTTAAATACAAAATAGATAAACTTAATTTAAAAAAATTGTCTTAGCAACTTAATGGAATAAAGAAAGTTAAATTAAAATGACTAAAAATTAAAGATAAATAGAAATATTAAAATGACAATATAAATAAAAAAGACAAAGGCACATACAATTTCTAAAACCTAAACTGAAAATAAAATGAAACCTAAAATATAAAAATAAAAGCCAATTCAAAAATATAAATACTACAGATGTCTACAGCAACACTGACATCTTATGAACATGTTAAACACTAAGTTTAAATTTTAGCTTGTGAACAGATTTTTTTTTTTTAATTGTACTGATTATTATTATTGATGATCAGCTTTTGTTTTTGGCAGGAGCACAGCTATAAATTGCCACGACCCTTTTTCTTTTTGTCATTAGACCATGACAGATAGAGCTACTAAAAGCAGGAGACAAAGCACTGGTTGTGAAACACGAATAAGCAGGGTGGAAAATTCCATTCTGGGCTTGTGTGCAGATATTCACAAGGACAACTGGCCACAAAACGAACTGGAAAATGATTAAAAGTGTTATGCGTCACATACAGTGTTGGGGAGTAACTAGTTACATGTAAAAGCGTTACGTAATTTAATTACAAAATAAATGCAACTGTAATTAGTTACAGTTACTAAGAAAAAAATGTGTAATTAAATTAGTTACTTATGAAAATGTTAACGATTACAAAGGGGGTTACATTTGAATATTTACACACATTCACATACAGATTTAATTTATTTCTCTCCCAAATTGCACTGACTACTCTAAAATATGAGACATACGGTAAACACGATGCGGAAAACACAGACAGGTTCGCAGAATCCAGTCATGAGAATGAGCTTTATTGCCAGGTATGTTTACACATACAAGGAATTTGTTATAGTTATATAGTGGACAGAAGCGCCACAGTGCAACAGAATGACAGCAACAGGACAGAACACAGAAAATAAAAAGAATAATATACAAATATACAAAATGGACAATATACAAAACAGTAAAAACAATATATAATATAGACAATTATGTATGTACAGGTATGATATGTGCAAATTTTAAATGTCAATAAGTATGTGTGTTAAATAAATAATGTATAATAGTGTTGTGTGTTCCACGTTTATTGCCAAGTGTTCATGAGATGGATTGCCTGAGGGAAGAAACCGGTCCTGTGCCTGGCCGTTCTGGTGTGCAGTTCTCTGTAGCGTCGACCAGACGGAGTGTGCTGGATGTGAGGGGTCCAAAGTGATGAAGTATTTTGAAAGTCTGACATTGATCAGTGTTGAGCACTACTGTAAGGTTAACCCTGCATGGTGTAAATGATTGAAAATGATTAACATTTGAAAACATTCATTAGAAATTTAGAAAAGTAATCAAAAAGTAAAAGCAATCAGTTACATTAATAAAGTAATTGAAAAAGTTACACTACTAATACATTTTCAATAGGGTAACTTGTAATCTGTAACCTATTACATTTCCAAAAGTAACCTTCCCAACACTGGTCAGATAAGATGAGAAAGATTTTGCTTCTTGAACTGTGAGTGTATATAAAATCAATTATCTATATACAACCTGAAGTCAAGGTAGGTCAAAGTTTTTCATTACAAATCAATAGTGGGTATTCACAGAGGGCTGAAATCGAGCTTACTGTATAAGATGCAGTTTGATGAATCTCAATGCACTTCTCCAGACAATCTGAATCGAAAGAAGAGAGTCAAATAAAGGGATTATTGTCTTGTGTCCTTGTCTTGCCTGCACCGTCTGGTACCGCGGTATTTGCAGAAGCATTATGGACACATGGAGAAAAAGATGTTGGAGACTCACGGATTTACATAAATAAGAGAATGCACTGCCATCATGCCTTGAAATGCATAGAGTAGGCATTGCGTGACTCCCCTTCACACAACTTCAAAAGATGTGCAGAACATAAGTTCTTGAGCTGTTAAACAGCAGTGGAATCTGCCAGCAGTCTTTAGCTGAAGCATATTGGCTGTTGTTATTTCAATACCTAAGCACTGCTTCATGGTTCAGTGTTGTTTCAGGCAAATACTTCATATGTTCTGTTTCATCAATGACAGATCAAATGTATGTATTTATCACAGCTTTTGTGTCAAGTATGGATAATAAAAAGAGCTGCTGGTCCTTAAGGTGAACCTTAGTTTTCTTAAGGCCTGTTAAAATTGTGTGGAAACTTAGCTTTTAATCTTTTTCCTTATATATATATATATATATATATATATACACACACACACACACACATATATACATATACATTTAAATATATACACACACACACACACACACATATACATACATATATATATATATATATATATATATATATATAGACGTGGATCTTGATGTTGTCTGTCTGTACACATTCACATTACATTCAGTCTGTAAGTTCTGCAGGTGTTCAAACAAGGAAGAAAGTTATGAAGGAACAGTCAAAGACAAGACATTTTAACACAAAGGATTTATCATGTAAGGAATATACAGTGAATATACAGCAGATTGTTATATAGCAAAACTACTATATCCACTATATCCACTATTACAGATTGTAAAAGTGCTTCAATGATTTCACCTCAATAGGTGTGGATGTGACCATCAATTTCTTTTTTCAGTCCATTCTAGTCCATCTTACGAACGCGTACAGTACCTTGGGTTCAAGAAAAGCACAAGAACAGCAAAGAAACGTGATTCTCCAGCTATTTTTACCTGTCATAAGGCTTCAACACAACTCTGCCAGCTTTGAGACTCAAAAAGGTAGTACTTCAAAAAGCCTAAAAACCGTTAAATAGTCCCTTCAGCCACTCCCTTAGACAAAAACACTAGTAAACAGAGTAACAAACTTCCATAATTTTCACATTTTATGTCCTCTTAATACTGGACTCAATGTAAAAGAAAACATTTACTATGTATGATATTAAAAAAAGCTCATATAAATTGTTACGAAAAGAAATGGATGAATACATATCATAATCAAAAGATGAAATCACTCTCTTAATGTCTGGTGGAGCGATGCACAGAGAAAGATCATCGTAGTGAAGTTGAGCTAAAGTGCTGCGGTGATGCCAGGTGGCTTCACGAGGACTGAGGTAGTCATCTCATGATAGACTACGCCAGATTTTCTTCCTCCACAGATACGACAAAGCACTGGGGTGACAGGACGGGGTGCTAGTGACTCTCTCAAACATCAAGGCTATCCACACACTAGAAGATTTTAAGGCCAATTTTGAGCCCGATTTGCATTCCCGGACAATTGGGAGGTGTGGCCCAATTCAAGGCTTGTTGCAAACGATATTTTTTGTCCAAAAAAATCCTCTATTGTGTGGTGTCATTATGATTATTTATCTGCTCCAAATCGAGATGGACCGTCCCCAAACTCAAATCGTAAATATCAAATATTTAATATTTACGACTTGATCTGGCTGCCTCTGATGGGATACCCATAATAGCCAATGAGAACGAGCAAGCATCACCTACCGGATGTTACGTGCTTCTATAGCTGAAACTTGACAGCCACAAAAATGCCACAAAAGCAGAATACATATTCTTTTTACACTTTGTTTTTCACTGTGAAACAGAACGCGTTCCAGGATATCGTCAGGATATAGTCAGCTGATATCGTCAATTGTTCTCCATTTGTTTTTTTTTCTCTAGTCACGTTTGATCTCGCGAGACCCCATAAGATCTCGTGTCACTGTTAAATCGTTCCAATAATCAGCAAGTGTGTGGTCTCGCAGTCTGGTCGAATTGTCTAGTGTGCGCATTCAGAGGATAAGGCTAAAAATCGGTTGAAACTGTCTTCATGTCTGTGGTCTCCCATGGTTTTAAAATCGGTTAAGATTTGAAAATCATCTAGTGTGCGGCCAGCTTAAGGCTTTCCCAATGGGCCCCGAGGTTGGAACGGGGCCGCCAGGAATGGGTCCATCACTGCTCGAACACCTACCGTCCAGGAATGAAGTGGGCCGACGGGGACAGAGCTTACGGCCGCCTGCTGGCCCACGCTGGAGACCACACGGTGGGCGGCAATGGGCTGCTGGGGCATCGGAGCCTCGGCGCAATGTGGAAACCGGATTTGACTGTGCACGGGTGGATGGGGCAGGATGGGCACGTTGCCATTCGAGCACCTCATTACATGTTGCAGCCCAGACAGATCGTTCCTCCTGCAGAACGGAGCCTGGAGGAAGACGTCAGGCTGCGGATGGGCTCGCTGAAGTTGGGGAAATGGAGCGCCTGTGAAGATGTCCCTACCGTCTTGTCCACACCCAGGGAATGGAGCATTTGAGAAGACGTCTGGGGAGGACGATGGCGAGAGTTTGAAAGACGTAGTGTTGAGGAGTTTGGAGTCCAGCAGCAGAAGCTTTGAGCCACTGCACACGTGCAGAACCTCGTCTTCTTCTGCAGGAACCTCTGAGCTCTTGATATTACTGGCTCCTGATGAAGAATCGTAGCCATTGATGTTAGGCAGATCATCTGCAAAAGAGAATAAGCAGACGAGTTAAAACAAATTAAAGACTCCCTGTGGAGATTACATTTTTAAATGTTGTTTACATGTCTATCTAAGGTCTTTAATATGCTTTAAGAAAAAACAAGTGCAAATTCATCAGTCAACACCACTGATGAGCGTTTCTCCGTAAAACCACAGTGTACTAAAGATGGTCTTAAAAATTCAGTTTGAAACATCCTGTTTCCTACATTCGCAAGCATGTAACCAATCCCCTCAACTTGCAGAGTGGACGTACATTTATAATAAAAGCTATTTTAGGACATAAAAACTTTATCTTCATGTTGAAAAGCTGAAATATGTTGTTTTGATTCACAAACATGAGGTCTAAGGGATGAGATTAGTGACTAGGGGGACTTTTAAAAATAAAAATTAAAGGTGAAAAACCCATAGCAACATTTTACTCACTGCCTTAAGAGCTCCTTTAAAATTAATGTGATTTTATAGGAATAAAACTCCATAAAATACCCCAAAAGGCAAAATAGCTAGAGTACAGGCATACTGGCAAGAGAATGACAGTAAAATAAGAACATACGACTACTATTTAAAAGGTTTTAGGAACATTTAGTTTTACAGATAGATCATATATTTACAATAATTAAGTATTTTGTACCTCGTTAAATCTACCACATTACTAAAATCTGTTCAATGAAAAACATCATATGTGAACTGTCAGGGAATTATGGGAATGTCAATTTATGTTTATTTATTTATTTATTTTTTTTAAATGTAAGACAGCTTGTTCTTTTGCAATTTGAAAAAAAAAAAAAAAAAAGAAAAAAAGTAAAAAAAAAAAAAAAAAAAAAAAGTATATTCAACTTTTTTTCCATTAAATTAGATCCACTACAGTTTTCACCATATAGAATAAGGAAACGTTAAACAATTAACAGGTATTTAATGTAGCATTAGTCTTTTACTGTTAAAAGTACAATCATTTTAAAAACATCCATCACCAGTCCAACCACACCATTCAAAAAATATCTATAGACATCCCAACAATTTGAACATTAACATGTCAACCCACATTTACCGTTTCTTCAGGATGTTAAGTATTTCACGTGAAGTCAAAATGACAAAAGAGGTCATTACACGTGTAGATAATCACATTTTTGAAGGAGGCTATTTTTGTGTTATACAAAGCCAGCAGGAACTGCACGGCCTGAAGCGCAATAGCAAATTAGGCAGTTTTTGCTCCAAAGCTCTAACTTATTGACAAATGCCATTTTGAAACTCCATAAAATCTCCTAAATGGCAAATTTCCTACAAGCATCCTGGCAAGTTTGGCTGCACTGGCTTTTA
The DNA here is from genome assembly GCA_039654775.1 of Spinibarbus caldwelli. NCBI lineage: Eukaryota > Metazoa > Chordata > Actinopteri > Cypriniformes > Cyprinidae > Spinibarbus > Spinibarbus caldwelli. The sequence goes on along the minus strand of CM077266.1, from coordinate 6,362,344 downwards.
TTTTTTTTTATTTATTTATTTTTTTTTGAAGAGAATGGTGTTTGGTTTATGACTTAGATGAATAAGAATAATAAGAACAATATACATAAGATTAATATTTAAAAGGTCTGATCCAGGTCTGGATGCTGCAACAAGTATCAAAAGTATCAAAAAAACAAAAAAAACAAAAAAAAAATGAACCCAGACATCCTCGAAAGATGTATTGTAGGATGTGCCCTAAAATGGCCAATGCTTTTGCCATGTTTCATGATTCCTCAAGATTAAAAAATGATTAACTTGAGCCACCTGGCCTTCTGTGTCTGCCAGGAGTCCATTTCTTTCATCTAAATGCTATTTTGAAATATCCTTGGCTGTTCAATGTTGATTCAGTCAATGTTGATTCTCCCAGAAAAATTATGCTCAAACGACAAAGGAGGAAGAGAAAGAGATGAGTGAGACAGACAACAGCCTCAACATGAAAGAAGAAATCTTACCTGGAGAAGACAAGGCTGTGTGAGATGCCCGAGTATCACCATGCGAATTAAAAAAAAAAAAGATGAATGTTTTGCCTTTATAAAGATGTTTAAAATATGTAAACTGTTTAAAATTTTTAAAAAAAATGATGGTGAAGATGGCAGCTGCATTTGCTTTTCACAATAAATATTTATCCAATATAATTTATACCGTTTATAATAAAGTTCTATTATAAGAAACAAATTCCCCCATTTTTCTTTTGTTGAACAGGGTGACAAACATTATTACTTAAGACTAAAATACTGTTTAAATACAATTAAATTGTGTAAATCATTATATAAAACATTGACATTTTAAAAATAAATACAATTTTAAAATAAAATAATTATTAAATATAAATAGAAACAAATATATATTTTTTAAATATGTATTTTTATATAAATGTAATATATATTATTACTACTACAGCAATTCTAATAAAAATAATAACATTTCATATTGGATTACATTATTATTATTATTATTATTATTAACTTAAAATAATAAATATTAAATGAATATTAAAAAAATATATATATTAAACAGAAATAATAGTTCAACAGTGGTTGACATTTAGAAGGTTGCTGTGTCAACTTCAACAAACAAATAATTAACACCGGCACAATTTACATTCACATTTACATGTTTATTTAACACCCCTTTGTTTATTGGTTTTCACAAAAATAGAAGGTGCACATGAACCCATCACTGTTCTAACACTGGGCTGAGGGTGTTTGCTACAGAGACCAATGAAGTTCCAACTCTGGGGATAAACATGGTCATAAATATTGTTTTTTTCTCTGAACAAAAACAGCACATAAAAGGAATCTTTGATTTTTGCACAACAACACAAGTCAAACACTACCAAAGACCTCTACTGAGAACTACAAGATGAAGCATTAGGTTTGCATAGGTTAACATGAGAGTCTGCGAATGGCTGTACAGAGGAGAGGCGAGGATATAGAACGATCTCATAGTCGACACCGCCAACAACAAATATCAGTAATGAGCCCCAGCAGCATCTCTTTTCCTGACGTGCAGTGCTGTTCTGCGGTTTTTCACCAATGCCTCCAACCTAACAATACGCCTAGTAAAACATCCAAAGCTTTTATGGCAACATGAGCTTGAAGTTCATGATTTTTTCGTCTTGTTGTCTTAATTACAGAACTTTGAGGTGGGTGGTGTCACTAAAAACTTTATCACATTAATGTGTATGTCATAGTAAATTATTTATTAGTTGGAAATCAAAAATGTGTATGAATTTCATATATATATATATATACACACACACATATACTTTTGTTCAGCGAGGATGCATTAAATTATGTTAAGGGTGCTTTCACACTTGGTTCGATTGCCTGGTCTGAACCAGAGTTCGATTGCTCCCCCCTACCACGCTGGACTGCGTTCATATTTGGGTCCGAACTGCGGTTCGTTTGCGTCATCAAGCCAGCAGCTGTTTACCCCGTTGCTTAGTAACGACGGCACAGGAGAACACGGCAAAATGCATAACATTGCTCTCTGCACTTTTAAATATGGACGTTTTGAACCGTTTGTTTGGTTTACAAAGCTTCAGTTCATAACGGCACTTACGTCTGTCTTACGAATGTACTGCAAATGCTCTAAAGAATGCTGAAGGCGAAAAGAAATGAGACATACAGCTCACTGCTTGCAGCACGACAGTCATGCTCGGCAGGAAAGTGAGTGAAACACACACAAACCTACATTTTTATCAAATAATGTGTCATTAATAGCGGTTCACTTCTGCGATTTGGTACGACTGCGTTCACGTCAGCAGCGAACCGTACTGGAGTTCACATGAACTGTACCCCAGACCACCCTTTTTAAGTGGACTGCTTTCACACTAGCACTTTTGGTGCGCACCCGGGTTCGATTGACGTCAGAGTTCAGTTCGTTTGGATGATGTGAACGCTGTCTTCTGAACTCGGGTGCGTACCCCCGAACCATACCCGAGTCCGCTTAAAAAGGGTGGTCTGGGGTACGGTTCAAGTGAACTCTGGTACGGTTCTCTGCTGATGTGAACGCAATCGTACCTAATCGCAGAAGTGAACCGCTATTAAGGACGTATTATTTGATAAAAAAAAAAAATGTGTTTTTGTGTGTGTTTCACTCACTTTCCTGACGAGCGTGACTGACGTGCTGCAAGCAGAGAGCTGTATGCCTCATTTCTAGTTGCCTTTAGCGTTCTTTAGACCATTTGCAGTACATTCGTAAGACAGACGTTAAGTGCCGTTATGTACTGAAGCTTTGGAAACAAAAACACTGGTTTGGTTCAAAAACATAAATATATAAAAATGAAGAGAGTAACTATGCAATTTGCTGCCTTCTCCTGCGCCGTCGTTATGGGGGGTACAGAGCTGCTGGTTTGATGATGCAAACGAACCGCGGTTCGGACCAGGCAATCGAACCAAGTGTGAAAGCACCCTAAGACTATTACTATTTCAAATAAATGCTCTTCTTTCCAGAGCACAATTATTTTTAATATTGATAATAATAATAATAATAATAATAATAATAATAATAATAATACATTTTTGAGAAGCAAATCTGGATATTAGAATGATTTCCCAATGATCAACACTTAAGACTCGAATAATGATGCTGAAAATTCAGCTGCCATAATAAATGACACTTCAAAATATATTAAAACAGATTATATAATTTCACAAGATTTCAGATATTACTGTATTTCTAATCAAATAAATGCAACCTTGGTGAGCCTAAGAGATGTTTATTGGCCCAGAAAACAGGAACTTTTTTTTATCATGTAGGTCAAATTTGACAGCATGAGAAAAGTTGTTACTATTTCATAACTGTGCAAACACATCTAAAGTGATGTAAGCAGTATGGGAAATCTCTACGGGGCCACCCCTACTGCTGTTGCCCTTGTGAGATAACTCATTTCAATGCCATTTACAGATTCAGCAATGTCAAAAAGCTGATTTTTTTTTTTTTTTTTCGATCTGATTAAAGAACTTTCAGTTATATAGTGTGTCAGTCACTGATTGGGATTCTGCTAATATCGTACAGCATTAAAGCGAGCATTTTCCATGCTCTTAATCTGAGCAGTCTAATGACTCTCAGTGAATGAAAAGAGAACCTGTGCTTGAAACAGAGGTGTCTGCTGTGGGTCCAGCTGTCCGAATGAAGCAGATAAACCATGTCAAAAACAGAACGACCTCACCACTTTCAACAACTAAGACTAGCTAACACATACGTACAGTACTGATATGAAGATTGGCCACAGACATGTCTTAACTTCATATTCATAAACACTGCCATGCTTCGATATGCGTCTGATTCACGAGAACTGTGCAAGAAAGCATGGCATCGGGCAGTAGATTCGAGGATGAATTGTATACGTACAGCGTTGAGGATCGTAGAGCATTTCCCTCAAGACTACAACCTGTTTTTGTCGACGATATACATCGGTGAATAAAAGGCAACGAAAACTGAAAACAAATCCAGTCGATTTGCTCACGAATGCCGTCATACCGTGTCAGGATGCTTCAAGATTGTCCTCTTTTCTTAACTGCCTTTGTTCAGCAATGATGATCTGGCCGTTAGAAGATGAAACCGACAATTTACATTCGCAAACACATCTCAACACACAGAACAAAGAGATAAAGTTTTCTCTTAAATAGGTTTCATATACACATATCTGCATTTATATATGGATACTCGATTCATACATTCATTCTCTACCACTCTATTCATATTCACATATAATCTTAACCGTATATGAAATATTTCTTTTAAATTATCTCAATGTATACTATGGGGTAAGACGGGGATCTCTGAAGGAATCGCTGGACATTTGGACCAGATGCTTTATACACAAGAGGAACGAATCACTTTTGAGGGCGGGAGAGTCAGATACTGCAGATATACAACAATTTACATTGCGTCGAGCCAACGTACAAAATCAATAGAGCTATTTACAAAGAAACAACAGAGAAATGATGGTATGGAGGTCATGAGATGCCGAACAAGTACCACTGATGGCAACAAGGAGCTTCTAGTCGGTTTTAAAGTTTTAAAATCACTCTACGTGAAGTATTAGGATCCGTTCGTACCCTGCGGTCAGTCTGGGCGAAGATAAATTCTCACAAGCTGTGCTTGCCTACCTGCCGGTCTGTAAACATCCAGTGAAAATACTCCTGTCTGTAAACATTTGGTTCACTTTGTACTTTTGGTCTGGAAGGAGCCAACTACATGAGTCTAAACCCATGTGTGTTTAATGTCGAGACGAGCTTCCTGAGTGCCACTGAAGACACAGCTAAAGACCGAAGAGAAGAACGATTTTGCACTCTTGACTGCGAGGCAGATGAAATGTGTGACGGTCATATATGCTTGTCCAAAGGAAGCACAGATATGGATGCCAGAGGAAACTGGATTTTGAGCCTGTAGAAAAGGGTCGGACCAGACTTGTAAGAAAAGTTGAACAAACTCATCAGGGAGATAAATGTCATGGTGCAGGGGAGGAAAGCTGAGTATGTCAAATCAAATGAGGGATGATGGTGATGACGACGACAACTGATGGACAACAGCGGCAGGGAAAGAAAGAAAACGCAAGATGTGATGAACAGGAAGAAACTGAAGTGACGGAATGATGAAAAACTGATTAAAGAGGGAAATGGACGATGAAAGAGGGTGTGGGTGGAGGATAGGACAAAGGAAAGCAGGAGGGATTTATGGTTAAAGGCAGAAGACTACAGCGGTTGGCGTCATCTTCAGCACTGCAGGAATTATCTGTACGGTCTTAGAGGTCGATGAGCTGGTCCACCAGCAGCAGAGAACGGGCCAGGTTGGGCAGGCTGGACTCAGAGCTGCCACTGTTACTGCGAGAGTGACCTCCTAAAAGAGGCCAGATGGACAGGAAGGTAAGGGGTGGAGGAAAGGGAGGACAGCCAAATTAAAACAAGGAGAGGCCGAGGAAGGGGACAGCAGAAGAGAGAGGGAGAGAGAGACAAAACGGTAAGTGAACGTTCACAAAAAGTCAAGAGAGACTGTTACAAGAGAACATGCATAGGGTTGTGATTCAACAATTTGGGGATTTCTTTCAAATAAACTATGCAGGAATTATAGATGATATTTGATTCAGTTTAAAGACCTCACAAAACATGTAAAAATATCAGATTAATTCGATCAATTTTTAGGAGAACCTCAGTGTTTCCTGCACCACTACTGAATCTGTAAGTCAGGGCAAAAAACATAAGGTCGTCTCAGTGTCGTTATTGTTAATGAAAACTCTTAAAAACTGAATTGAAATAAAACTGAAATTAAATAAAAATTAGATAAAATTAGCTTTTTTTAAAAATTAAACATGCTGCCTTGACAACTAAATTAAAAGAATTAGTTTAAATACTAAAATTACTAATATTAAAATGAAAGCTTTTTATTCAGTTTTTTTTTCTAATTCAAAGAGCTTAAAAGAGCTAATATTAATAAATACTATAACAGTATACAGGGTTCGTACAGAAACTACAAAATGAAATTCCAGGACTTTCAAGGACTTTAAGCACTATTTTTTTTTTTTGTTTGTTTTCAAGGACTAAAATCAGAGATCTCACTTATCAAACAATATTGTTATTATCTTTCAAACTATAATACAAACTAGTAAAAGAAAATGGTACAAATAAAGTGCAGCACAAGCAAAGCATGCAATGACTGTGGCCAATTTAACATAAAAAGATACTATGGCAAAGTTACGCTTTCCTTATTTGATGAATACATGATTGACCTGAATGAATGAAAGGTATATCATACACTTGGAAATTTATGAGCTATATCATGCTTGTAGACACTAGGGGTGTGACAATACATTTAGCTCATGAGATGAGACAAAATACAGAGACTTGGTTCACTAGAACAAGAGAATATTTTAATTCTATTTTTAAGAAATTTTCAATTACAAAAAAAATAAATAAATAAAAAATAAAAAAAATAAATAAATAAAAATGCAAAACAATGCAGTTGTATTTTGAAATGTTTTAACTAATCTAGGGCCATAACTAACAATTATTTTGGTAATCAAGTAATCTACTGATTATTTTAACAATTGAGTAATCTGATAATTTATAGTAATAAAAATAAACCTAAGTGAAAAACAGGCTTTAATTAATATGACCATATTTATATATAAACTAACGATGAGGCAATCATAATTGGTTCAAATAAAGTATCAAAACCAATTACATGGTTTTATTGAACAACACTGTTAAAATGCATAATGTAATATGCCTATATATAATATGAATATAATCAACTTTAGTACGTTATATATTATACAAATACCTGCAGAGGGCGCCAACGGCCTGGTGATGTTTCATTTTACAGCGTGATTCAAGGACGTTTAAATCTATTTAATTTTAATATTTGGACACAAGCAAACTCAGAGTGACTTTTATTTTGAAATCGCGATGTACAACAAATCGCATATTTATAAATAAGTTGATGTATTCTCCTGTGTTGGCATAGGTTTATAAATGATTTACGTTATGAATCTAGTGAGATACCGAGCACTGTTTTCCCAGATGAACGTTAAGCAACCCAAACTCACAGCATACGAGGAAGAGCGGCTGAGATGGAGATGCGCTCCACGCTTGTAAATGATAACAGTGCAACACACAGCACGTCAGACTTTACATGCGTTCCCAAATGAAACCCAAACAAACAGCACATGCAATAAAAGACAGAGCAAGCACTATCAAAGGTTTTACCACAAACACAACTTTATACTGATATCGCGAGACTGCTTTTCACCTCAAGGAGTAATATCGCGAGATCTCGTGCGCTGCCGAAAGCCAGGAGAAATGGTATTTAACACGTGCAGCATTGTTAATTTTGCATGAAAAGTTTGTTTTTAATCGAAAACAAAAATGAACACATTTCATATATACTGCCTTTTAAAAATTCAAGTACTTTTCAAGTACCTTTTCATAAATATGGCTGTTTTCAAGGGTTTTCCAGGACTTAAATTTCAAAAAGTCAAATTTAAGTACTTTCAAGCACTTTAAGCACCTTGTACGAACCCTGAGTATATGAAACTAACATAACACTGGCTTGTCTGAATTAATACTGCAAAATATTAAAAAGAACACAAAAACTCTTCCTTGTGCCAGTCTGTTTTGACAAAGAATGACTCACTTTTTAATCATGAATGACTCACCTAAATCTGAAAAAAAAAAAAAAAATACAGACTGGCAATGTAGAGATGAAGATATACATTCTACTTTTTTCAATAAACTGTATTAAATACATAAAGATGTTGTATAATATTTTTTCAGTATATACTTAGGACCAGTTGCTTACTTCAAAATACTTAAAATACTTAATTACTCGTTAACGGAATGAAATAAAAAGTGTAACTAGAATTTCTATATGATTCCTATAAAATAACACATCTCAGTTCTGTTTATTTGCAACAACCAACAAAGAATGTGCTCAAGACTATACAGTTTTCATATACAGATGATGAACTAACTGCTTGTCATTAAAATGAGAGCAAGATGCAAACTGATCACTTACATTCTCCAAAAAAAAAATAAATAAAAAAAAATAAAAATAATAATAATTATATGTGTATGTATGTATGTATGTATGTATGTATGTATGTATGCATGCATGTATATATATATATATATATATATATATATATATATATATATATATATATATATATATATATATGTGAGTGTATATATATATATATATATATATATATATATATATATATATATATATATATATATATATATATATATATATATATATATATATATATATATATAAACAAATAAATAAATAAATACATACATACATACATACATACATACCTATATATATATATATATATATATATATGGCTTTAGCTTCCTAAAGCTCACCTTGAGAGTTTTTGGAGACCAGTACTGGTATGGGGTCAAATTCATCTTCATTGGCCATCTCAACACTCAGAGGCTCAAAGCCTGAGATCAAACAGGAGTCTGCAGCTGAGGCGATGAGGGTTGGGGCAAATGATAGTTCACGGGTAAATGATTTAACAGGGCCGTGGTAGGGAGAGACAAAGATGGGTGACAAAAAGACAGCACTGTTAACATGATGTCAACACTGAAATAATCACATTAATGTTCTTTGGCCGACACTTTCTTACCAAACCTAAACAAATGTCTAGAAAGTGTATATAGTATGTTAATATCAATTCATTTTCATTTTTAATAAAATGCACTTTACAGTTCCATCCCAAAGTTCTTTACATGTCTCACCAGGTCACATAAGCTATAAATGCCAGCAGAAAACAAACAAAAAAAAAAGTGATTTGTTGTACCTGGTATATTCTGGGAGGAGCCTCCTGAGACAGGCGCAAAGTCATCGAGACATGAGGCAGAGCCAGAGGGGAGAGAACAGCCCAACAAGGAGTCCTCTCCAATTAAAGGGTCTACAGCACAGTGGGGAGCAGCACCATGGAAACACATGAAAACATTAAAACCATGAAGCTGCGAACCACATAAAAATCAGGGGGTCATATCTTATGAGGTCCACTTTTAATCTTAGTCAAGGTTTTTGTGAAATCTAAATTTTGACTTTTTGGTACGACCATTTCCTATTCTTTTCCAACTCTCAAAATTAAATTGGATCATTTAGCATTTTAAGTTTGCGGAGTTAAAGTTTGTGCTGCCCCATCTGGACACCAAATGGCCTTACTGAAGTGTAAATGCGGATGGTCATGTGTTTAACATCTGTCAGAAAGTTGTGGAGGTTCAAAAAGTGCCTTTTTTGCAACTTGGTTTCAAAAATATGGTCTGGAAAGTTTTTAATTCTAAAATTTAAAATGCAGTCAAATTAGCAAAATTTCATAGGTAAAAAAAGGTCCACTGTCAATAGTGTAGTGATCCATGAAGCACAGTTCACACAGAAGTTACTTTAAACCAAGCAACTTTCTTTTGGGGGGAAACAGCCATTCTGCGTGACCAACTTGAACCTGTTGCCAAATCTAAATGGGAAATCTTTCGACCAAAGGTGAAATTGCCAATCGTGTGGATTCCTATTAAAAATAACTGGATTTCCCCAGCGAAAATTTGTCAAACAATGTGACCGCACCTTTAGAGTGTTTTCATTGTACACTGAATTCATATATATCTAAAGATGAAAGAAAATTGTTTTCTCATTATATGACCCCTTTAAGCATCTCTGAATCCACCTGCTTAAAGTACAACATTCTGCATTCTTAATATGGGGAAAAAGGATCCTGAGTTTTTAAATTTTGAAATCAGCTACAGCAGGGGTCTCCAACCTTACTTCATTCGGGAGCTACTTTTTAAAAATGAAAGCGGCTGAGAGTTACCAATGTTATACAATACCTAAATCTCTTAAATAATGTATCAATCCAAACTGTTATACACGACATTGTTAAAATGTGCTGGAAATATTAAAAAAGTACTGATACACACACTGAAATAATTTTAAGTTTTATGACAAAAGCCAACAAATAAATTAGCAGCACTATGCACTTTTTGTATGCACAAACAGTGAAATAAAAACATCAAAAAAATTATGGACGGATTTTAAACTAACAAAATTCATAACGTTATCTACTGACATGTACTACATGTTCAAATAAAGTTTTGACCATTTTTTAAAAATAAAATTATAACATTTCAGCCTTTAAATCTCTTTATATATATATATATATATATATATATATATATATAAAAATAAATAAAAAGGATGAGTCAGAAAGATAAATAAAATTTTATCTGCTCCATAAACAGTTCTACATAAGCTAATGTGCATTCTAAAAATCTCACAACTTCTGATAACAAGGTAGCCTATTTTCCATCGACCGGTTAAGATTTACAACAAAAATTTGGTCCGATTTTCGCATTGGTCTGAACAAAAACATGGCAGACAGACTGAATGAATTTGCAAATCCACAGTTTGACAGCAGGTGGCGCTTATGAACAGCAGAACAGAGCTGTTTCCATGGTAACCTCTGTAAACAAAGCTGAGCTGCGCTTCTAAACACTGCTTTATTGCGCATTACACGGAGGGAAGATGGAAAGCAAATGCCATCGAAACTTTTCTGAAGACAGTCGGTTTCCTATTAGGCATTCATACAAATAATTCAGTCATACACTCTTTCATTTAATTACCCCCAGCAGTCAAATACGGATTTAATGATAATTAAAATACGAAACGGGATAATTAAAATAACCTCACGGCTGATATGTCAAGTATGTCTTGGCGAGCTACCTCCAATCAGGCCACGAGCTACTGCTAGCTCGCGAGCGACGTGTTGGAGACCCCTGAGCAATAGTCTAAAGCAATCTCTCCTCACAAAGAAAACATTCTGCCACCACTTATGTATTTGACAGAGTGTTCAAATGCTAGGCTGAGGCTCGTCCGTCTCTGATGCATATTTTTACCTGCCAGTGCTAATGATGCTGGTTCAGCCTCCACAGGGTGCAACTGAGCCTGAGGGGGCTCCAAGCCAGGAATCAGAGAGTCCAAACACACTTCAGTTTTGGCTGGAATTAAGACAAAAGCCAACAAATAAATAAAAAAAAAACACTAATAAAAATAAAACAAACCAGATGATATTGCACTGTAAATTATTCATCACATCATCAAACACATCACTGGTATCTTTCATAACATTCAAACCAATGATTCATGTTTCATTCTGCTGGACCTTGTACGATGCCTTCAACACAGAGACTTGCTGCATATTCCTGTCTATTCCCTGTACAATCGACATCATAAAACCTTCCTTTCGCTACTTTGAGGCCATCATGATAAACAGATTCTTTGAGTCATCCTGGAAAGGAAGGGTGTGCAAGTCATATCGACTAACAACAGGTGGCTCAGGGTTCGGTACTTGGCCCCTTCATCTTTTTGATATACACAATATTTATGGAACCCATCACAAAGCAATAATTCACTCTGCTTTTTCTACCAATGCAATGCCTTAACACACTACTCTACCTGTTGTCCCAGCCTTTTGTGTGTTGATTTCACAAGATCTCAACATTTACAAATCAAGTTAAATTTCATGTGGCAAAAAGACAAAATTGAAAGCTAATCACAAATAATACAGGGACTGGCTTGATCTGCATCAAACAAAAAGTGGAAAATGTCATTTGTCTCAGAGAACAGGACAGAGTTTAGTTTAGCTTAGCTTTTGTAAAAGAAAAGCACAGAGAGAGAGTCAGCAAAAGCTGTTACCATCTCTAGTGTCATCCATGGAGCTGCCGAAAGGGTCGGCCATGTACAGCAGATCAGGCAGCATGAGAGAAGTATCTGGAGACTTCAGGCCCTCTATCAGCTTCTCTGTAAGTCAGCCAGTGAAAACAGCCAGCGTTAGCCAGAACAAACACAGAAATGCAGGCGTGCGGAAACTTAGAGGAAAGCGAAAGGACAATAGAGGATTTGAAAGCCAGACTGATGATTAGAAAAAGGTAACTTTAACAAACAGAAATAAGCAGCTGAAGAATTATCGATGGGTCTAAATTATACACTGCACAATGCAGGTTGAGAAGACAATGTAAAAGCAGCACTGGTCTCAGGGAAACCCAATATCGTTCCGCTTTACACTTTGTTGTTTGACTAGAATGACAATAAAATATTTTGAACTTGAACTTTAAGTGAATGGGATAAAAACAAACCATTAGAGGTAGGGAGGCTTATCTAAGTACTAAGTACTGATGCAGTAAATGCAGGAAGTGGGACAAAAATCAACAAATCAAATGTTAAAACAAAGATATGCCAAAAGATACACAAAAAAGAAACTGATATTAATGTATTGGTATGTCCTTTCAACCAGTATTAATGTATGATATCAAATGACCATTATTTCAGTAACTTTTACATTTACTTAATTTTGTATATTTTCCAATTTCTGAATATTTACTCGATGCTGTTGAAAGATATCTGAAAAAGCACAAGCAGATTCATGTAATTATAATTTATATTTTGTTTCTTTTTTCCATTTGTATTTGTTCTTTTGGTCTTAATTACTTTGTTTTTTTCCATTTATTATTAAAACTTTTTCAATAATTACTAGAAAAGGCCAAAGTCTGACTGTGTCAGGTTGACTGTTAATAAAAAATAGTGTTACATAGTACATGAGTGTTTCCTTTGTTAGAAAAACTGTTACTGTGAATCACAACATTTCAAAGCATTGGTATTGTGGTGTGTGCACCGCAGTGTGTGGTGACCACTAAGGTGCATAGAGGTCAGGTAAGGCTGGCATGGACCTCTGGATTACCTGGCACAGCTAGCAAACCAGCTCCCGGTTCTAAGCCCAGAATGTCAGCAGGTCTTTCAGCTGTATAAGAGCAGAGAAAGACAAAACTGGAAATGCTAAAGTGGTCAAGAAGTGCTGGAAATGGGTGGCATTAAATGCTGAGTATCAGTTTAAAGGGGTGGTTGATTGCAATTTCACACATTAGTTAGTGTGTAATGTTGCTGTTTGAGCATAAACAATATCTGCAAAGTTACGACGCTGAAAGTTCAATGCAAACAGAGATATCATCTTTTAAAATTAAGACAGTTTAATGCCTACAAAAACAGCTCGTAGGGACTACAACGAGTTACTTCCCGGGTTCGTAACGTCACAACCCCAGATAAACCACGTTCCCGAGAACATGCAACTAAGGGGGCGAGGCCATGTTGCACTGCTTTAGAGAAGAGGAAGAGTTGTTGCCATGCCGTCAAAACTAGGGTTGCGCGAAAAATCTATTCATATATGAATCGCGATTCTGTCTTCTAACAATAATGGATTCACAAGTTTCAAAATCAATGTTCTAAAGCAGCAGTTCTTAATTTTGTTCCTCGTGTCCCCTGCTCTGCATCTCTCTCTCTCTCATTCAGATCATCAGCTCATCTCCAACAACGAACTGTTCCAATTATACACTTATTTTCACATAGGTATGAGAAGCGTTAAACATGGATGTGTGTGCGGTTGCCGTACTGTATTAAAGCTTTAATCAAGACAAAACCGTATATTAAAAGCTTACAGAAGCAGTAGCATTTACAAATAACAACATATCTAAAAGTATGAGACAACAACAAAGAAAAAAACATATATTGAGAGCTGTGCTTGCGCAGGTTCTGCGCGATCCTCTTTACTAATATCCTTAACCCGACCACTCAATCGGGCTCAAATTGATAAGCAATATTGACGTGGTCATTGTTTGCAATACAACCGGACCACATGCCGCTGAGCTGAGGGGCACTGGCACTGGCAGTTTAGAGAATCACAACACACTGAGTCAGCTAACCAATCTGAGCCCGTCGCGTATTTCTGAGGGAGGGGCTTCATAAAAACAGGAAATCATCAGCGCGTTTATAGGAGAAGGGACAGAGCAGTGTAGAATAAAGGTAAATTATGTGAAAAAATAATGTGTTTTTTAAAAAACGAAGCATTAACATGTTAGAGTGCACCCCATAAACACAATCAAGCCTAGGAAGGAAAAAAAAAAAAAAAAAGTCAACCACCCCTTTAAACAGAGGAAGCAGGCGGACTCAGCAGGGATTCTGAGGTAACTGGTGGGCCTTGATTCATCTTAATACGAGTCTCCTGCTGATTCCTGCAGTTTGACTATCTTAGATGCACTGAACATGTGCCATCATAGAGTGAGGGAGGCCAGGAATGGTACAGAAATAAAGCAAGAGATTGACAGAAAATGAACAGAATATCAATGGCCAAATACAGACAAAAAGAAGCCATGATGTCACTGTTACCGACATCTACAATATATTCGCAATGATTTATATTTGTTAAGTGAATTCAGTTCACTCAAATTTATGTAAGAGTGGAACATAAGTTTAGGGCTGATGGTACACCTACCAGAGGATGGAGGAGCAGGTTCTGCAGCATCTAGCCCAGGAATAAGACTCTCAGTAGCAGCAATCAGAGGTTCAACAGGTTCTGCAAACAGCAAAAAAAAAAAAAAAAAAAAGACTTTAATACATCAATAATTCAATTCTAAAATTCATTTCTCACCCACCCACCAATTCATAATACAACGTGCAGTAAAAAACTTTTTTTTGACTCTCCACACACACATACATATTACATACAGGTGCATCTCAAAAAATTAGAATGTTGTGGAAAAGTTCATTTATTTCAGTAATTCACCTCAAATTGTGAAAATCGTGTATTAAATAAATTCAATGCACACAGACTGAAGTAGTTTAAGTCTTTGGTTCTTTTAATTGTGATGATTTTGGCTCACATTTAAAAAAAACCCACCAATTCACTATCTCAACAAATTAGAATATGGTGACATGCCAATCAGCTAATCAACTCAAAACACCTGCAAAGGTTTCCTGAGCCTTCAAAATGGTCTCTCAGTTTGGTTCACTAGGCTACACAATCATGGGGAAGACTGCTGATCTGACAGTTGTCCAGAAGACAATCATTGACACCCTTCACAAGGAGGGTAAGCCACAAACATTCATTGCCAAAGAAGCTGGCTGTTCACAGAGTGCTGTATCCAAGCATGTTAACAGAAAGTTGAGTGGAAAGAAAAAGTGTGGAAGAAAAAGATGCACAACCAACCGAAAGAACTGCAGCCTTATGAGGATTGTCAAGCAAAATCGATTCAAGAATTTGGGTGAACTTCACAAGGAATGGACTGAGGCTGGGGTCAAGGCATCAAGAGCCACCACACACAGACGTGTCAAGGAATTTGGCTACAGTTGTCGTATTCCTCTTGTGTGTCTTACCTGGCCTAAGGAGAAGAAGAACTGGACTGTTGCCCAGTGGTCCAAAGTCCTCTTTTCAGATGAGAGCAATTTTTGTATTTCATTTGGAAACCAAGGTCCTAGAGTCTGGAGGAAGGGTGGAGAAGCTCATAGCCCAAGTTGCTTGAAGTCCAGTGTTAAGTTTCCACAGTCTGTGATGATTTGGGGTGCAATGTCATCTGCTGGTGTTGGTCCATTGTGTTTTTTGAAAACCAAAGTCACTGCACCCGTTTACCAAGAAATTTTGGAGCACTTCATGCTTCCTTCTGCTGACCAGCTTTTTAAAGATGTTGATTTCATTTTCCAGCAGGATTTGGCACCTGCCCACGCTGCCAAAAGCACCAAAAGTTGCTTAAATGACCATGGTGTTGGTGTACTTGACTGGCCAGCAAACTCACCAGACCTGATCCCCATAGAGAATCTATGGGGTATTGTCAAGAGGAAAATGAGAAACAGAAGACCAAAAAATGCAGATGAGCTGAAGGCCACTGTCAAAGAAACCTGGGCTTCCATACCACCTCAGCAGTGCCACAAACTGATCACCTCCATGCCATGCCGAATTGAGGCAGTAATTAAAGCAAAAGGAGCCCCTACCGAGTATTGAGTACATATAAAGTAAATGAACATACTTTCTAGAAGGCCAACAATTCACTAAAAATATTTTTTTTATTGGTCTTATGAAGTATTCTAATTTGTTGAGATAGTGAATTGGTGGATTTTTGTTAAATGTGAGCCAAAATCATCACAATTAAAAGAACCAAAGACTTAAACTACTTCAGTCTGTGTGCATTGAATTTATTTAATACACGAGTTTCACTATTTGAGTTGAATTACTGAAACACGACATTCTAATTTACTGAGATGCACCTGTATATATATATATATATATATATATATAGTGTAGGATGTGAAAAGATAAGATGTGATAAGATATACAGTAGTCTGTGAGAAAGTAAAGTTACCATCAGCTAGCTTGGTGAAGTCTTTGTTGAGCAGGTCCTCAGCTGTAAGTTTGGAGAAATTGTCATCACCAAAGGGATTCCAGGTGGGCTGGTCAGGGGGGCTTTTTAGGCTAGCGGCTGAGGCAGGAGCTTGAGGAACAGAAGTGCTGCCCTGCAGGGCAGGCTGGTACACACTCTGCTGGGAGGACTGGGGAGAGTTGGATGGGGTGGCGCTGGCTGACCTAATTGTGCCCAAATAAAGAAACAAGTGCTCAGACAATATTTTAAGTAAGTTCAAAGCTGACAAAACATTTCTTCTTGGCTAAGTAGGGAGTATAATAGCAGTGTCTCTCTCTACATTTATATGTTAGATTTCTCACTTTGACTTGTTAAGGCTGGCCTCTGCTGTGGCTGCTTGCAGCTGCTGAGTGGACTGGCTGACCGGAACACCAAACATAGCGCTGTGAGTGACATCACTCTGAATGCGTCTGTGCCCCGCCTTCTGAGCCGTCCTTGGGGACGAGGGAGGAGTTTGGGAAAGGCCAGGGGCCGCAGGCTGAGGAAATGACAGCAGGATAAGCAAGTAAGAACGCTTAAAATACAGAGTATTTAGAGGGACATAAAATTTTAATTTAGATGCAGTGAAATGGCATGAATTAAAAAAAAAACATGAAAAACCAAAGGTGTATACAGATAAGAAATATTAAAAACTGATACATAATTTCCAACATGGCCTTTTTTCAGTAAAAAAAAATTGCTCAGACAAAATTATTGTCAGACTCAGAAATCACTTGGTTGTTTGAGGTAACAAAAAAGTTTTTTTATAAACTCCAAAATCACATCTATACTCACATGTAGCATTAGCTACACTACTGTTCAAAAGTTTGGGGTTATTTATATATATATATAATAATAAATGCTGTTCTGAAGGATCATTTGATGCTGAAGACAGAAATAACAGCTGCTACAAATTCAGCTTTGCCACCACAGGAATAAATTATGTTTTAAAATATAAATAAATAGAAAACAGTCCTTTTAAACTGTAATATTTCACAATATAACTATTTTTAACTAACTAATTTTTTGATCAAGATCATGCTGCCACATTAAGCCTAAGAGAATTCTTTCCAAAAAAAAAAAACAACAACTTATCTTAGTGTATACAGTGAATAATACATATATGGAAAAATAGTAGTATAAACAGTAAATTATTTCTTTTGTCCCTCTTTATGATGCTAAAGTCATTTCCATGTCAACTGATCTAAATATACTGGATATTTACTACACTGTCTGAACAACTGGATTTCATCACTTCATCATCTGAACTGACAAACACTTCAGAATGTGGTGTAAATGAAGCCTAGAAACCATAAAATTAACAACACTTCAGCAAATCAAAAATGAAAGCATACAATTCTAATTATTTTAACAAAAACATTGTCTGTCACAATTTTTAGACAATCTTCAGAGCAAATAAACCAAAACGAGCAAACATCCCTCACACAAACAATCAAAACCATCTACAATGATCCAAAATAAACCAAGAATGAACAGATGGAGGCAACACAATGGATGATGAGGCGCAGCCCCTTCATGAGGTGCATCATTAGTGAGAGTGAGGCTGCCAGCTCTTTGAATCAAATGGGACAGAGCAGCATGCACACAATGGTAGTGATTACCCTCTCCTCTGCCTTCTCTGGGCTGATTTGGGATTGAGGCTCTGGCTGCTGGACAGCGGGCGGCACTGCTGCAGGCTCAGCCTGTGCTGGAGGCGGGGCACCAGGCGACTGAGCGGCAGTGGGCTGGATGGGCACCTGCTGCTGCTGAGCCACAGACGCCTGCTTACGACGGGCGCTCCGTGCAGGTGCGGTGGGTGGGGCGGGGCTGGATGGAGGAGGAGTGGCTACTGCTTTCTGAGGGGCGGGGCTTCCAGCTGCAACTGGAACACCCCCTCCTGCTACTGCAGTCACAGCTGCGACAGGGATGGGCTGCATGGGCTGTCACACAGACAACTATACTATGATGTGAACCATAAATGTGTCCTTTACATATCACTGTTACTTTAGTTTAATAAATGCAATCTACAGGCTGGAACAGAAATTGAAATTAGTTCAAATTAGTTCACCCTTTCTTTTTACCCAGACTTAAAATATGATTGGCATCTCTCACAATCAATAAGTGAGTTTGAGGTGGGGCTATTTGTTCATCCTACCAACTGGAAATCAGTAAAATGTGTGATCACATTTCTTGGCACAGAAATGACATTCTGTTATGGAATTCAATTTAATGTAAAAATAAACACTGTGCTTTTATGCCATTTTATATTCCTAGTTAACCAAAATTCTTGCAACTTCTTACTATCCTAAAATACTTCCTGCTCTGTAATAGACTATAAAATTAAAAAGAGCTGAGCATTGTAGGTTTTGATTAGTGCAGTGAGGTACAGACAAAGTAAAGAGACTCACCATTTTCTGCTGAGGGGCCGGAGATGCCTGGGCTTTCTGAGACTGTAGTGCTGCAGCCGGCTGAGCCAAGTTCATGCTGACAGCTAAGAAACACACAGAGAACAATTGTGCATTTTAAAAACTATTTATTTTGAATGAATAATAACAACATCTCATAAGAGAAATCAGCCAAAGTTAAGACCGACAATAAAAAAAATAAATAAATAAATAAAAAATAAAAAACCTATTAGGGCTGTCACTAACGATTATTTTCATAAAATAATTGGCTAAGTATTCTGATGATTAATCGAGGAATCAGATAATTATAAATAACTTTTTTTAATAATTAATAAAAATATACCTAAACGAGCAATAGCCTTTAAAATGACTTAAAATTTGTTTTAATTTTGTTAACGAAAACTATGACGAAAAATGTTCGTTGACGAGCTTTTTTCCCATGACTAAAGACGAGACGACAATAAGGTCAATAAACGATAACTAAGACAATATCAACATGCAATTTTGATGACGAAATAAGACGAGACTAAAAAAACCTCTTTTTATTTTCGTCAAAAAAAGGAGACAAAATGTTATTGTGGACTGCTCTACACACCTCTACTGCGCGAGCTTTCATGAGTGCGGTTGCCAGATATCAAAAGTTCAAATACCCGAATCAGAGCTTCGCTGTTATAAGGATACATTTTCTGCCCGGTGTTTTGCTTATTTTAAGCAATCTGACAACCATGTGCACGCGCTAGCTCCTCATTGCGGAAATGCCGCCGCCGATGATCTGAAAACACCGACAAACAAGCTGGAATTCAGCTTAAAATCAGGTAAAATACACCATGTATGAGTCCACATTCTATTGATTTGTGCTTACTGGTGAAAGTGCAATACCTGAAATGCAAAAGTAATTCTCAAATGACAACAATCATTACGATTATAATTTTGAGCAAAATAATTTAGATCAGTTTAATACGGAGCCCAGGAAGTCACCTGTAGTAAAAAAAAAAAAAAAAAAAAAAAAAAAAAAAAAAAAAAATCAATCCGTGGCAACGGTTTTGCAATCCGTCCCCTCAGTTTATAAACTGAACTCACGAATCCTTAAACTGTTCCCTCGGTTTAACAAATCGTGCCCACGGATTAATAAACCGTGCCCACGAATTTCCAATCTGTGCGCTCAGATTCTGTAAACCGCACCTTCGGTTTTTAAATCCGTCCAGACGAATTCATAATCCGTGCGCACGCTTTCGCAATCCGTTCCCACGGGTTTGTAAACTGTACTCACGGACTCATTTTACAAGAACAAATCTTATTGTATATTGTTTTATTGTGTATTATTAATTGGAATACAACAAATTGTCTTCACTGCATGTTTACAGTGATTCTCTATTAATTGTAGCGGACACGAGGTGGAATACAACAATTTAATAAGAATGTGCGTCAAAAATCTTGTGTTTATTTGTAGCACTTTATTATTATTATTGTCTAATAATCCTGGCACTGTGTATTATGACTGACTTTTTACTGCTTTGTTCCTCTTTTGTAAATCGTTTTAGATAAAAGCTTTTTATAAATGCATATTTAAATATAAAATAATAACAATGGTACCCTAATAATAATAATAATAATAATAATAATCATCATTATTATTATTATTATTGTTATTATTATTATTAATTTATAATAAATGAGGGCACATAAGACAGTAATATTTTTTATCATAAAATAATTAATGAATGCTTTATTTTTAAATAACCATTTACAGTTTTGGAAATGTGTTTGTGCACTATTCATTCTTAACATGAAGCTTTTATCCAAAACGACTTGGTACGAGGTGGAATACAACGATCTAATAAGAATGATGTGCGTCAAAATCTTGTGTTTATTTATGATAAACTTAGCACTTTATTGTTATTGTCTAATAAACCTGGCATTGTGTATGGCTGACTTTTGACTAATTGCATTGTTCCTCTTTTGTAAGTCGTTTTGGATAAAAGCTTTTTACAGTTTTGGAATGTGTTTGTATTCTTAACATGAAGACTTGTTTTGGTGATTTTATTATACTAAGCTTTTTCCCCCAGAGTTAGATGCATGGAAGGCTTCACTGGTTGTTGTTATTATCAAATAACTAGGTCTAGCCTATTATAACATTGCATTCAACCAGAGAGCAAAGGAATGACAACATAACCTGTACATTGTTTTGTATTGCTTTTTACCTTCTCTCCTTTTTATTTATTTATTTTTTTTTTTTTGTAGAAAATTCAGGAAATTCTCTATTCTAAAAGATAAAGTTTACAAAACCGTTTGCACCGCTCTTCCGTCACTTAATATTTTATTTTGGTGCACAAAATAGTCTTTTTAGCGTTTACCTGTTTTACATTAATCACCAATAGGATAAAATACAGGCGACGGTTTTTATTAAAAATAAAGTTTAAACACAATACAATGCATCCTGCACCTAAACACGTGGCCTGGTTGAATCTGCCGGTACAGACTGGGGGCAGGAGCCACAAATCCTTAAGTACAGATTACAAACCTGTGGAAACGTGCGCATGGATTAGAAATTCATGGGTACGGTTTATTTATCCGTGGACACGATTTGTTAAACCGAGGGAACAGTTTAAGAATTTGTGAGTACGGTTTATAAACTGAGGGGACGGATTGCACAAGTCACCACGGATTGATTTTTTTTTTCCTACAGGTGACTTCTGGGGCTCCGTAGTTTAACCATTATACAGCATGACGAAAATTTGACTAAAACGCTCATACATTTCATTGACTTAAACTTGACTAAACAAAAACAGGACAAGGAGGACTAAATATGATATCTAAAATGTACATTTGAGTAAGACTAAGATTAAATTAAAACGGTTGCCAAAATTAATACTGCTGTACGGTTAATTAATAAAAATCTTATTGCTACAATGTCAAGTTTTCATTGATTAAAACTAGACTAAAATAGTTCAGGTTTTCTTTGACTAAAACAAGACTAAAATGTTGAGACTTTTAGTCAACTAAACCGTCACTAAAATTAAATAGGATAAGGTTCACTAAATATGATAAAAACTAACAAGGACATTTAATACGGGACTAAGACTAAAATTTAAAATAGCTGACAAAATTAACACTACTTAAAATACATATAATAGCAATGAGGCAATACTAATTGGTTCAAATAAAGTATCAAAAGTAATCATATGGTTTTATTGAACAAAACTCTTAAAATGCATAATGTATTACAAACAATAGAACTAAAGTACTAGAGATGCACCGACTGCAATTTTCTTGGCCAATTCCGATTTTTTTGTAATTGTGACCTGCTGATACAGATTTTTGCCGATTCTGATTTTCTTTCTAAAAACAATAATTGAGAGCATATACAAACAAAAATTTATACTTTTTAATGCAAAAAAAAAAAAAAAAATAATATATATATATATATATATATATATATATATATATATATATATATATATATATATATATATATATATATATTTTTTTTTTTTTTTTTTTTTTTTTTTACATAAATTATTAAACATTACAATTCCCCCAATCTGGACAAAGTTACAGATGTTCTCTCACCTAAACAACTCTGACTAGAAACGAGGTAGAAATAAAAATTAACTGAAAAGGAGTTGCTGTACTATTTAACAAAACCGATGTCATTTCTCACTGTTTCTTAAATTCTCATTTTTCACTAACCTTACAAAATGTTATCCTTTACATCAAATTCTAACATTGTTTCAATTAATTCAGTTAGAATAAGAAACTAGTGTAGAGCTGTTACCATTCAAATGAAATATAAGAAATGTTGGGGAAAATGCAATGATAGTTTTATATATGAAACCAAACCAGAAGGTGGCGGCAAATGACTGTTTGAATGAGTGAGTCATTTAGTCCTTCATCCAACAAATTCGTTCAAACAGCTGGTTCATTCAGAAATGAGGCAAGTGACTACTGTCTTTATGAATGGTTTACTGAATCATTGACTCACTTGATTCGTTCAAAAGCGTGAATTCATTAAGTAATGATTCACCGCTGTGCTGCTCAGAGACACAAAACAGTTCTGCTGTGGCTTTGATTAGAACTATTTTCGTCAGCAAAATTTAGCAAAAACAGTCAATGTTGTGTCTAAAATGAAAGTCACTTAATTTGAACTTCTTGTTTATTGAGCTACTATTGTATAAAATCACATTGCAATCGTGCTGAAACACTTTTGTCGTGCAATGTTGCGTACCTAAATCATATTTATAATATATGATTTAGGTACGACGGCCTGAAACAAACAGCCATTACGTTTCAGTTCTGCTATTGGATCAGAGATGGCATACTGTAGCTGTAAGCTTATTTTGTGCTCACATACATGTAAGTGTTGAAGAACATTTCATAATACTGGTACCTATTGGTTGGGCGGCCCCAGCGGGCAGGTTGGCTCTCTTGCGTGGGGTCAGGGCAGCAGGCTGGATGGGCAAGATCCCCCCTAGTGCCTGGGACTGGGATTGTGCTGCTTTGGGCCGCTGGCGTGGCGTGATGGAGGTTTCAGTGGTGGGAATAGGGTCTGTAAGCCTACAGGACAAAACATGGAGACACAAATTTCAGGTCAAATTTATCAACCACAGAGTTCTATTGAGTCCCTGGACAAATACCTCGCCTTGGTCTGCGTTTGGGTCTTCTTTACGGCTGCTTCGCTTGTTCGGATTGGCTCAGGAAGTTTAGCAGGAATGGGAGAATTCTGGGGGGATATATTCCAGATTAGTCTTGTTTTTATGATTTCAGACATTCCTGCAGGCTGACACACACAAGCACCCAATCCAACAACTGATCCCAGAAGTAAAAGCACTGACCCAACAACAGGCTGAGAGTGACCACAGAGGAGAGGAAGGAAAGAGACTAACCTTGACGTTTTGGACAGGGCAGTCCCGCCTGGCCAGTTTGAAAGCAAAGTAGGACACCTGATAAATGTCAGGCCTCTTATCAGGGTCTGGTTCCAGCATGTACCCTGACAAAATCACCACCACAGAGAGAAGGACAGAGGAGGGAGAGCAGGAGAAACAGAGATTGAGTGTCGCCACGTGACAGACAGAAGAAGGGCAGAGCAGATGATCGGTATTTAGTGTTTAGAGTGTTTATTGATATAAGGAAGTTGAAGGAATAGTTCATCAAAAAATCAGTCTACTTACCCTCAAATTGTTCGAAAACCATTTGTACTTTCATGAAAAAGCATATCCTTGCTTATGTATTATGTATATGCATATAATATATATATATATATATATATATATATATATATATATATATATATATATATATATAGGTGCATCTCAATAAATTAGAATGTTGTGGAAAAGTTCATTTATTTCAGTAATTCAACTCAAATTGTGAAACTCGTGTATTAAATAAATTCAATGCACACAAACTGAAGTAGTTTAAGTCTTTGGTTCTTTTAATTGTGATGATTTTGGCTCACATTTAACAAAAACCCACCAATTCACTATAGTTGGACAAATCGAGATGCACAGTGTTGCCAACTTAGCGACATTGCAGACCCCTTTAGCGACTTTTGTCTCCATGCAGTTAAATAATAAATGTAGTAAAAGCACCTGTAGTGCTTCTGTGAAAGGAGAAAACTGAAAAAAACTATATAGGCTACATAAAAAGGAATATATAGGCCTATACACAAAATATATTTCACTTAAATCATTAACAGATGAACAAAACAAAGTTTTGGATAATTGTAACTTCGTGTTTCGAAGTTCACAGAAAGGAAACCCAGACAGCAGAAAGCCGTTTTCTTTATTTTGCAAAAGCTTTACAGTTTTGAATTATGTTTTGCTTCTATCTGTATGACCAACCAGCATTGGTATGGCCATAAATTACGGAGTAATTGGCAACAAGCACCAGATCAAGACCTTCTTCGTGATTTTTTTTTTTTTTTGAGTAAAGAAAACACTGTACTTTATTATTATTATTGGAAAAGAAAAAGTTTTAAAAAAAATAACGGTATTAACCAGTATTTTTTCTACTCAAACCAGTTTCTGAACACAATATTACAGAGGAACGCAGGAACAGAAACGGTCAAATACAGATTCTGCTCAGAGTGAAAAGGCAGTTTTTTTTTTGTTTTTGTTTTTTTCGTTTTTAAGCCCTGGTTTATGCAATTGACCAATATTGGTATCGGCCAGTAGTTGTTTGTTAAAATCGGTATCGTTCAAAAAAAATCGGTGACAAGATTTTTTTTTATATTTCATTTTTAAGATATCATTCATATATATATATATATATATATTAAAGAAAATGGGGACTAGGGCTATCAATAACCAAAAGGACTAATAGTACCATTAAATGTGATAGCTTTGTGTGAGGTACAGACCAAAACTTGAAAGAAATTCTGTCATAATTTACTTACCCTCATACCATTACACAAATGAATTTCTTTCTTCTGCTGAACACAAATAAAGTGACAATTTTAAAGAATGTTGGTAACTGAACAGTTTGTTTCTCATTGACTTCCATTGTATTTTTTGTGTACAAAACTGTTTAGTTACCAACATTCTTCAAAATATCTTCTGTGTTACTAAGGAGAAAGCGCAAGGTTCAAGGAATAATTTTTTCAATCCTTTTTTGTGGACTATCTATTGACATTTTAATCAATGAATAAAAACAGAGACGAAAATGCGAGGAAGGGACGATTTGGGAAAAGATCCAGCCAGAACTAATGTCCTGCGTACTGATCTATGTACTTATTGACCCAACAAGACACAAGTTAGCATACACTCGCTGAATGCATAAAATGTTTAAAAAATTTAAAATCTGGAAGAAAAAGAAGAGCAAACAAATGGATCAATTTGAAAAGAATGATGATGTGAAGGAGACACCCGAGGCAAGCAAAGCAAAACAACTTTTTTTTTTCATAAACCTGCTGCTGTCGGTATCATTAACGTTAAACAACACAAGAAAGAGAGAAAATCACTCAATGCTGTTGACTTTAGTTTTAATAAGGGTTAATCTATATTTAATTTATACAAATAAATATGTCTGCTCGAAAGAATGTTGTAGTAGGCTATCCAGGCTGTTATAAAGAATGCAAATAACCAATAGTCTTTCTCTGAATTGACCACCGTTCTTATTTCTTTGAGTTTTTTTTTATATATAAATAAAGGCATTTTATGTCACAGCAGTTAAATCTGTATCTGTATTGCATGTTCAAACCTTAATACCTTTCATATTAACAGGTTAATAGATTTTTTCTCCAGAAGTATATAATGAGTTTGGAAATTTTAGAGAACTGCTTAGTAAATAATGCATTACAATTTAACTAAACCAGTTAGACTAAGTTTAGTTGACTAAATCTACATTATATTTACTCTGCTAAAACCAGACTAATACTAAAACAATTTAGATGACTAAAACTAAATGGCATTTTAGTCAAAAGATTGTGACAACCAAAAATTGCTGTCAAAATTAGCACTGCTCATACACAGCTTTAAAGGGGTCATTGGATGCGACATGCACTTTTACAAGTTGTTTGAACTGAAATGTGTGTTGGCAGTGTGTGTACACAACCACCCTATAATGATAAAGATCCACCCAGTGTTTTTTTTTTTTAATCTCGTTAAATCATTTCCTCTTTCTCAAATCGAGCCGATCTCAGAGGCCTGTCTGTGTGACGTCACACAGACCCAGGTCCTCCCACGATTGTTTGATTGACAGTAGCGTTTCAGCACAGACTGGACTGGTGTCTTACCTTAGACCCACCCTGAGTGAGCTGTCATCAGTCTGCCATTGTTTCACCACCGGAGCAGATGTAGAAAAGAATGTCTCCATAGTGATTGAGGTGTTCTGTTCTTGGATGTAATATAGCAGTTGTCATTTATTCCCAACATCTGAGCCATTGAAGACGCAGTGGATTACCTTTGTTTCTGAAGGGAATGCGCCCCCGATCTACCTAAATGCATCTACCTTCGCGCGAATCATTCGTGATCCAGCTTCACCTCCAGAAGAAGTGAGTGTAAGGTTTTTTTTTAATGAATCTTTGCAAATCGCCTTTCCTAATAACATGCTAGTTAGAAAGTTTCACGATGAATGTGGCTAAAGTTTACCATCTCTCAGAGAGCGGCTCAGAAGAGAGGGGTGGGGTGAGCAGAGCTCATTTGCATTTAAAGCGACATGTAAAAAAAATAGCTTGCTGTAGACAGAACTGTTTCTGACAGGGTAAAAACTAGGGCTGCAACAACTAATCGATAAAATCGATTATTATCGATAATGAAAATCATCGACAACGATTCTCATTATCGATTAGTCGGGTCTGCCCACAGTGCACGTCCAACTTCAGCCGGTCGTGTCAAATTAAAGTTACAGCACTGAATAACGCATTTCTGTGGCCAAAATGCATCTAAAATTGTGGAGGAAGAAGAGAGAAGTACGTGATCCAAGCTGCACAAAACATGAGAACTCTTTATTTTCAGCTTTAAGCTAATGCATTAGCGTAATGGCTTGCCCTGTCAGGCGCTTTGACAGATGCGTGTGTATCCTCAGCGCAAAAACGTTCAGTTTACGGTCATATCCTTATCTGTGAATGTCACAAATTCACGTGAGCATTTTTTGCATAAAGTTCCGTCCTGACAGTCTGTGTTAAGTTTAAATCTTTACTGAATGAGCGCGAGTGCGGCGGGCGCGTGAACGCGCGTCAGAGAGGGATTAATATTCAGCGCAAAAACATTCATTGTGCTGAAATATCTGTTGTTGAACGTTAAATTAAGGTTTAAAAGTCAACATGTAGTGCACGTATTTTATGAGAGTAGGAAATATAAAGGGATAGTTGTCAACATTAATAACTATGATTGGGAATGTCGTGTATATAACATTCTAATGAGAACATTATTATAATAAAACGTTGTGAATTCTTTGGGTTTATTTGCCGTGTTTCAGCAAGTTGTAATGGGAAGAGCGCTTCCACAACAGGAGTTACACATTCTGACTATAGCACGCAATAACTGCGTCATTTTGTACATATATAAGTTGTAATACTATGTCTATGTTGTATTAATATCTGATTAAGCTCATAGGATGCATTTCCTTGAATTAAATAAGCTGCCAGACTTCAGTTTACGGTGTTCATTCAGCTCTTCAGCTTCAGCGCGTGCAGCTCAGACGGCAGTGCACAATATATTAATAACTATGATTGGGACTGTCATATACATAACATTATAAAGAGAAAACTACCATAATAAAAAGTTGTGAATTCTTTGGGGTTTATTTGCAGTGTTTCAGCGCATTACGAGAAGAGCCAAGAGCGCGTCCACAAGTTACACATCTGACTAGCGCACAATTTAGTTCAAGATAACTTGTGCATTTCTGTCTTTTTGTGCATATATAAGTTGTAATATTATGTTTATGTTCTATAAATATCTGATTCTCATATAGCCTAATTAACCCGCTATAACAAGTGCTTCTGTTTACCAGTGTTCATTCAGCTCTTCAGCTACAGCGCACGCAGCTCAAACAGCAATGCTGCTATTTAAAACAGTGGTATTAATTTGTTACTTTTTCAAAATCATTGATGCATTATTAATAAATTACAACCACTTTTATTTTTCTCTTATTATTTTCATCAACAATATGGTTTAGTAATTAAAATCATTTCATTATTGTCCGTGCAGAGCCTATTCCGTTTTATTGATCCATGGCGCATGCATTTTGATTCTTTACACATGCAATGATGTCCAATGACTTGTTTGCATTATTTATGGATTATTTTATTTGACTTTTTATGATGAAATTTGTTCATGGGAGAGTAAAATTATTTTTAAAACATACACTGTTCAAACTAGGCTGCTTATGTTGAAGTGTTTGGGATGTGTTTTTTTTGTAATCAGGCTCTCAAAACGTATATAAAAATTTAGATATAGATTTATCGGCCAACATATCGGTTATCGGCTTTCAAATATAAAGAATTATTGGTTATCGGTATCGGCCAAAATTTTCATATCGGTGCATCCCTAAAATATAACACAACTCATCGACTTCTACAGTGATTGCTTTGACATTTTAGATCGCACAAGTAATCTAATTTCATAACCAGTCACCTTTGCTTTCATTAATGACAAGGATTTTCAAGGATTTCAATTTTGTGTTCAATGGAGGAAAGAAATGGCATGAGGGTGCATAAGCCACTAAAAATTGCCTTTTGGCAGAACTACACCTTTTAAGTGAGACCCACAGCCATACTGAGCCAATGGTGAGACAGCAACAGAAACCTGGTGCAGAACATGAGCAGAGAGAGGCAAATACTTACGGATGAGACGGTGCATGTCCTGTGAGTAACGGGAATTGTCTGGAATGGTGAAGTTGCCATCACAGATGGCCACCTGACTCTCGCCGAAGGGCAATGTGAAAAAACAGATTTTATAAAGCAGACAGCCCATTGCCTGAAAGAAAAAAAAAAAACAAAAAAAAAAACAAGTCATTACACAGTATGGGCAAAAAGACTTTTGATTGAGGCCTTCATATAATATAATTACATTGAATAAAGTTAATGAAACATTACTGCCACTCTTTTATATCAGATTAGTCTAGTTTTGAAAGACTTTAAAAATACATTCAAAGGTAATTACCAGAATACTCTTGTTGTATGCTTTAAGAGACATATTCTATCTTTCTGTAGAATTTGATTATTTCAAGTTTCTGGCACACAAAACGATTGTAAATTAGTTCCTCTCTGACATTTACACTTTTTATCCTCCAGTATAGCTCTGTTAAATAAATCTTTGTGATATCACAGTTGTCATTTTACATCTTTGGCAGTGATTCTGTTGTTGTGAAAGGGATGTTGTTTGATGCTGGTTGTATTTGTAATGTGTAACCTGTTGATGCTTGTTTGTATTTGTTAATTGTTGTTGTTGATCACTGAAGAGTTGCCACAGATACAAAAATAATTTCTAAAAGGACAATGGACCCAAACTAACTTACATTATCCAAAAGCACAAAAACAATGCATCAAGTACTATCCCTTCCACATACATCTGAGCTTCTGTTCTAACCAGCCACAACAATGAAAAGCAGAGACACAGGACATTTTGTCAGTCACCTGGCTTCTATTTACACTGCGCATCCTCACCCACTGTGTAAAACCTCATTGGTACACACAATATGATACCAAAACTTACTTGTTAAATACAAATTCTGGTCAAAACGCAAACATTTTGCAACTTCTTCTGGAACGCTGACATCAATATAACCAGTAACCTAGTAGCCATTCAGGTGTTGATTTAGGCATGGAAGATCAATTCAAAATGTGGATAAAAAAAGCCACTGACTGATTTTATATCTTTGATATCTTTAATTACCCATATGTCTGCTTTAGTAGTGATGATTTTGCCGTTGTACAGATTCACCATTTCAGGAGCGCGATAGGACAGTGTTGTGTACCTAAACAAAACAGACATTTTTAGAAAACACTATTGTAACTACTGTTATTTAAAAAAAAAAAAAAAAAAAAAAAAACCGCATGATATATCTGTGACCATAATTTAATTGTTCAATGTGTTTTTTTTTTTTTTTAATTAATGACAGTATAATGTCAACTGTATTGGAAGCAGACAATACAATATATTCTATGCCTGTTTTATAACGTGCTAAACATTATTTATATTGACTCGTTTACTAAACACTTCTATCAAAAGAAATTGCACATCACAAGCAATTTGTCAACTTCCAATAGTTAATAAGAAATGTCAATACATTAAAATTTCAAAATTCTAGGTTAAAGTATAAATAGTACAGTAAAACAGGAGTGACTGAACTTACAAAAATAACTGTTATGTTAAATGCTGTTAATGCTGTTAATGCTGCAGCATTTAAATGCTGTTACAAACAGTGACAATCTGAAATTTTTCAAGGAAGAATGATTTGTATCATCATATTTATCATGTGTTTTGTTGAAAATTAGACTCCTCCAAACATACACTACTGTTCAAAAGTTTAGGGTCAGTAAAAATGTTTTATATTTTTGAAAGTAGTATCTTATGCTCACCAAAAACAGTAATATTGAAAAATACTATTTAATTGATTTAAATAACTGTTTTAATGCTATGTAGAGATGTAATGGCATGACAATTTCTTATCACGATTATAGTGACCAAAATTATTACAGCTGTTAAAATGTGCTGGAAATGTTGAAAACGTACTGATATAATTTGTTTAACCAAGATTTGTATTTTAAATTTGTATTAAAATCAACAAACAACAAATAAAAATTAAGCAGCATTGCAATTAAGAACACTAACTTACTTAGGTACTACTTGGCGTGAAGATGAAAACAAAATGCCATAGAATCTTTTCTGAAGACAGTCAGAACCTTGAGAGGTACATACATATAATTAATTAATCCATACATTTATTTGTATAATTTCCTTAGCACTCTTTTAAAACCTCCCAGCTTTTCCGTCATGTTTTCACACAAAACGAAACTACTCTGCATGCTGTGCTCATGTGTGACTGTTACTTAAGACTGTGCTTTATGCTGGACAGTATTTATTTATCCTCAAGTTGTTCAAATCACGGTAATCGAATACGGTTTTAATGATAATTAAAATATGAAACGGTAATACTAACCGTGAGGAATTTTATCATGATTTATCAATGTTACCAATAATCGTTCCATCCCTAATACTATGTTAATATGCAATTTATTTCTGTAATACAAAGCAGAATTTTCAGCATCATTACTCCAGTTTTCAGTGTCACCATCCTTCAGTGATCCTTCAGAAATCATTCCAATATGCTGATTTGCTGCTCATGAAACATTTATTCTTTTTATCAATGCTAACAATTATTGTGCTGCTTTTCACATTATTGTTGAAACCATGATACATTTTTTTTTTTTTGAAAATTAAATCTAGACTCACACATACACATTACGAATGTCTTTACTGTCACTTTTGATCAATATAATGTATCTTTGCTCCATATAAGTATTAATTTCCAACACCTTACTGACACCAAACTTTTGAACAGTTCTGAAATTGATTAAAATGGTTAATTTCATGAGTAAAATCTCTTCTAACAGACTGCCACTGGTTCTAAACTTATTTCAATTTCACAAAAAGTGGCTGATTGGAAAGAATTACTTTTTAATTTCGTCTTCCACCACAGTCACTCCTTCACTCTGGGGGTTCTGGAACTTCACGGTGGCGCTGCCAAAATCACACAGAACATAGTGTCCTCGGTCATGAAGGAGGATGTTTTCCACCTGCAAAGAAAGACAGATATTACAGGTGATATTTTAAAAACAAATTACACTCCGGTACAACACTGCATCTTCAGCTAATGAAATAATCCACTTGAGAAAAAGCACGAGGAGTGCAGTTCGGCCTGCTAATCAAGTGTTTTCTCTGAAGTGGTTTTTACCATGGTAACAGTCAGTCACAAATGGCTGTTAACTATGATTCGTTCCATCAATGACTCAAACTGAAATATTCACTCACACAAGTGTTGCTGGTAGGAGAAGTTAAAAAGGAAGGAGAAGAGCAGAGAAAACAAAGCTGAAAATAAAGTAACCTTGAGGTCTCGGTGGATTATGGGAGTTTTGTACTGGTGCAGACGTGCCACAGCTTCACAAGTGTCACAGAAGATCTGGAGTGCTTCCTGCTCACTGAAGCCCGTCTGCAAACGCTGGTTCATTAGGTTCACCACTTGACCACCTGTGCACAAACAAATGTAGGGATGTAAACGTTACAATACTTCTGCACCAAATCAGTACTAATACCAAATTTTGAAGAAATCTTTATGCAAGACACTACAGCCATTGGTATTTTTCATGCACGCATGTTGGTCTATTTTGCTTCCATAACACGTCTTTTAGTAGGACGAAAACAGCCAAATACCCATGGTATTGTGTTTATTTTATTACAGTTTGTCTATTTGCATCTGTTTTTTCTTCTTTTTTTTTTTGTACTGTCAGAAATCTCCACATCAGCAGCAGAGTTTTATTTCTATCATATACAGTTCAACTGATGTATACAATATTTTATTCCTAAAAACACAGATTTTTTTTTCTTTCTGGCTGTCGACAGTATTTTCTAATATATGGAGTGATAAAAAGAGATCTAAAATCCCCTCTATAAAAAACCTGCAACTCTAATATGCCAACAAAAGGATTTTCTTTTCTAAAAACATACTGAAATTTGTGCATATTTAATTAGATAATGACTTTCATATCAAAACATAATATTTCACAAAACAATGGTCTTGTACTGTAATCAACTATTAATTAACATTTTAACCCTTTTCACCTGAGATGTCTTGCCTTAACAGAAACAAAAGCAGCATAACATTTGATGTATTACACAATGATTTAATCCACCTGACTACCTCTAACCTTTAATTTTTTGACAATTTATTGGTATCAGAAATTAGATTATTAAAATGAGTCCTATTTTGATTAAATTTACATTTCTCAAATTTTTCTAAAATTACTTTGAATGTTACACTAAATAAAGTACCTAATTTTATTAGAAATGCAATCCTATATGTGACCCTGGACCACAAAACCAGTCATAAGTAGCACGGGTATATTTGTAGCAATAGCCAACAATACATTGTAAGGGTCAAAATTATCGATTTTTCTTTTATGCCAAAAATCATTAGGATATTAAGTAAAGATCATGTTCCATGAAGATATTTTGTAAATTTTCTACCATAAATATATCAAAATTTAATTTTTGATCAGTAATATGCATTGCTAAGGACTTCATTTGGACAACTTTAAAGGCGATTTTCTCAATATTTAGATGTTTTTTTTTTTTTGTTTTTTTTTTGCACCTCAGATTCCAGACTTTCAAATAGTTTTATCTCGGCCAAATTTTGTCCTATCCTAACAAACCATACATCAATGGAAAGCTTATTTATTCAGCTGATGTATAAATCTCAATTTCAAAAAATGACCCTTATGGTTTTGTGGTCCAGGGTCACATATTAGAATTTGATCCTATATTTTAAAATCTTATTTTAGTATTTGTGACAAAGACTTAATCCTTCAAAAGCACGACCGAAGAGATTTCCCTTTGGGTGCTTCTCAGGATATTACCACATACATAAACACGTGTCCCTGAATCCACCTGTAAGCACTTCAGAAGTCAATTAGCCAGCAATTATGCCAATTTGCCTTTATTTGACTCCCTAACGAGCATGTTTAATCTGAATCAATTTCTTGTGAATATCAATACCACGTGATGGTTGCTCCCTGTGAAAGCGCATTCAATACATCCAAACGCTTGACCTTTTGTGAGCACTCAAAGCTCTTTTTCAAGAATCAAAGAATCAATCATCTATTGACAATAACATTTTGCACAAAATGATCTAATAAAGACATACTGAAAGAGACAGGAAAACGCTTTTGAACGCATAAACCAGTCAGGTTTAGTCCTTTGTGTAGGTGCTGTTAGGAAATGACATAGCAATTTGATAAATGAAAAGATTTCTCAAGGTATAACAAGACGGAGAAAAAGATCATGTCAGGCTACCATGAAGGCCTGAAATCTATCTAAAGGGCACCCTCAGGTGGATGAATTGCATAAATACAGCACAAACCCTGTGTAAATGGAGATTAGGGATGATATGAATACATTTTCCAAAGGATTAATACACTTGAGACAACATCGTTATTACTGACTACAATAAAAGATATTTGTCAGTGATGTTCAGGATCTGTTGCTCACGCTTTGATTTTTAACATTTGATCTTTTACATCCTTCCCTTTCTTTGAATAAAAGAAATGTTTGAAAATGGTGGATTCATTATTTTTCTTACAAGAATGAAATTGTACAATATTATATTAAACACAAGACTTTTATTAACCTAAATAAGATGAGTGACATACGGAGCTCTGCGCATGACAAAGTTCATTATTATTTTTGATGAAAAACACAACAATAAAATAAACAAGGACAAACTCACTTTTATTAAACATAGTAATACCGGCAAAAAAAAGTGCTTTTGCTTTGACACCAAAAATTCAAACAACTAACACTGATAAAACTGACTACTAGATGTGTAAAATAATTGAGAGATCCTTTTAAATAAAAGAAAATTGGAAAAAGCTTACTGGTTGTTCACTTTTCTTTGGAAAGACCCATGACAAACAGTAGCTTTTAGTCCCTTTGTTTTCAACACTGTTTGCCATCTAGGTGGTACTTGACGAGAACTTCAGTTTACTCTTTTGCAAGGTGTATGCTTGTTTTCTCACACAGAGCACAAGGTGGCTGTGCGCAGAATTACCTCTGCAAAAGTCCATGAGGATGAACACCTCCCACACATCTCCACCTCCTACAGCCGTGATGCTGGAGTCCAGGAACCCAACGATGTTCTTATGACCATTGAGATCCCGCTGGAACACAGTCCACAAAGAACAGAAAGTTTAAATTAAATAGAAAATAGAAAAATTTTCTATTTAAAAATATAATTTAATCCGGTGTGATGGCAAAGCTGAATTTTCAGCAGCCATTTCTCAAGTCTTCAATGTCGCATGATCCTTTTGGAAATCATTTTAATATGCTGATTTGGTGCTCGAGAAACATTTCTTATTACCATCACCATTGAAAACAGTTACTTAATATTTTAATAGAAAGTTTTTGATGAATAGGAGGTTTAAAAGGAACAGCGATTATTTAAAACAGAATTCAGAATTAGAAATCAACCCTCTCATCATTGCTAAAGCACAGTAGACATTTCATCACACTCACCATGATCTGGATCTCACGCTTGCAGACCTGCAGGTCATGTTCGTTGTTAACATACATCCTCTTTAGGGCACAGCGCACCCCCTGATTGGTCCGCACCAGGAAGACGATTGCGAAGCCACCTACAAAGGCAAAAACACATTGTTTAGACTGTTTTGCTGAAAACAAGCTTGAGGACTGGAAAAGTAAGAAGATATGGGAGGAAAACAGCAGGAAATTTAATTCAGTTCAATATAGAAGTTGAATGTGGGTTTTGTTTTTGTTTTTTTTTTGTTAATATTATAGATTTTATTATATAACAGTATTTTATTATACAAAATATAAAATACTGTATATACATCTTATTTGTAAAAAAAAAAAAAAAAAAAAAAAAAAAAAACACCAGTAGTTACCAATTATTATTATAATTAATCATTTAAATTTGTCTAGTACTATTTGTATTCAATCACTGATCGCCCTGTCCGTAAGTTTACAAAATGCATAATTCACATTTCTGCATGCAATAAATTACATTTTGAGGATCCAGATATTTTAGTGGAAGCACTCAATGTGAACAGCATATAGACACTTAGTCTAAGCATGTACTCTTGGTGTTATAGTCCATGCTGATATGTCCAACCAGACATCAGAGTCTGTATGTTTGCACTCAGATTTGCTGTGTTGGCATAATGTGGTGCAGCAGGGTGTTATTCCTCAAAGCAGGACCAAGGGAAGCTGGTGGGGGAAGCAGGACGCAGATATTTCATCAAGGATCTAGCTCTACAGGAACAGTCAAACATTCAGTGTTATCTCTCTGCAAAGCAGATGTTATTGGTTATATATTACAGAGCTGAGAAAAGATGCTGAGAGGTGTTTAAACGGGACAGATGAGTCTGAGATGCGGCAGGCTAAGTCTATTAGCTTCGTTACTAGCTCCATCTGTGAACTGGAAATCAAATTAAACAGAGTAAACAACTGTTTCCTTTACATCACAGATAACACATGCAATTCACGATGATGCAATGAATGCTCACCCTCATGTTGTTCACCAATTTAAATTAGCTTTCATCTATACATCACAAAATATGCTTTTTTGACATTTTTAGAGCTTTGACAGACCCTGGAAAACATTTACTTTCATAGTTTGGTATAAAAGTAGCATTATGCTTAATTAAATCTCATTTTGAGGAAGAAAGAACATCAACATGTTTAAAGCAACATGAGGGAGAGGAGATAATTATAGAATGTTTGTTTTTAGGTAACCTGAGCCCTTAAATTCCTCATTCAAAAATGGATCTTTGAATCAACATCAAGTTAGAATTTACACACACTACTAGCCACAAGTTTGAGGTCAGAAAGTTTTTTTTTTTGTTTTTTTTTTCCAAATGTTTGTCTCATGCTCACCAAGGCCGCATTTATTTGATCAAAAATTATATTACACAACATACAGTTTACACATATACACATTAAAATTTTTTACAATTTTTTTTTTTACAGTTTTCTATTTTATATATATATATATATATATATATATATATATATATATATA
Source organism: Spinibarbus caldwelli (assembly GCA_039654775.1). Lineage (NCBI taxonomy): Eukaryota > Metazoa > Chordata > Actinopteri > Cypriniformes > Cyprinidae > Spinibarbus > Spinibarbus caldwelli. Next base: position 6,325,425 of record CM077266.1, on the reverse strand, counting down.
TATATATATATATATATATATATATATATATATATATTTTAAAATGCAAAGCTGAATTTTCAGCATCATAACTCCAGTCGTCAGTATCACATGATCCTTTGGAAATCATTTATAATGCTGCTTAAGAAATATTTGATATTATTACCAATATCGGAAACTAGGGGAGGGTGATATACAGGTAGAAATTTGTCAAGCGATTGGAGATTTTGGACTATCGCGGTTCCAGAGTCATCTGGCGTTGCTGTAAAACGTGGTCATAAAAACGTATCAATTGCACACATTTTTATGGTACACAAACTTGAGGGTTTGGTACGTACCTCGGTTTTGACCTCACAGTTCTATAATTTCTACTTGTTATTGAAATACATTCATTTACACAGTGACTGTCATAACTTGTTTCCTAACAGATTTATTTAAACATACATTAAATAATTAAGATATCACTAACAGGTAAATTAAAATATAATGAGTATAGCCTAATAGTTCACGAAATGCTCTTTTCTAGACTTCATTTCTCTAGTGAACTAACGAGCTGTGGACACTGATGACTTCCCAAAGGTAAATGAAATGCTGCATGACATTTTGTTTACAAGCTGTTTTATTGATGTCTTTCCGCAGTTAAAACATAGATTGAGCGATGACATGAGACATGGGATGTTCATTCATGTTTATTTCGTGTTAAAACTAGAAGTAAAGAAGAAGGGATGATCGCGCTCGCTCATGCTCCACGTTGCCGTTTGAACTGAGATGTTTCTAGAGCGATCTGTATCACCACATCAAAGACCATCAAAACAATCAGCAGTGAAAGAAACTCACTGTTTCGGAGTGCTGTCAGAGAGCGTGTGTACGTGAAGACAGTGCTCATAGAGCGCGGGAGTATTGAACTGAGGGTTTTTTGGGGGTTTTTTTGTCTTCCTATAGGTTAAATAGACACACTTGCATGTGTCAAAATGCTGGTATTTGCAAGCATCCTCAAACACAGTAATTTAGATCTTAAAGCTGCACTAAGGGAATTTTGCCAAACGATGTTAATATTTGAAAGCACCAAAACATAAACATGCCCATACCCCAACAGGACCTCACCCCTATTTTGATATCTCCACCTCACATGTACGTACACAACCCTGGCAACAACGATGGCGAATCCGCTATGCATGCTGTCCAAAGGTATGATGTCATGAATAAGTGAAAGCGATGTGTGTTATTATGCTAATTCAGGTCGAATGTGTTTGGTAACAGTGTGTGTTTTAATGCTTAAATAGTTTAGCGCCACACAGGCCCTATCTCTTGCTTGATCGTAACCTTTCTTTTTAATGTTTTGTTCCGCCGATATTTTCCTCTTTTTTTATCTGCCATCTCTCTCTATCCATAGTCAATCTGCTAATATCAGTCCTGTGCACTCTCTTCTCCCTGTCATTACTAGACACGCCCCTTACTGCTGATTGGCAGCAAGTGTGTTTTGGGACTCAGCCCGACACTGTGGTCAAAAGCGTTTTTCAAATATCGCTTAGAGCACCTTTAAGTAAAAGCAAACAGCTGAGAAAGAAAACATGTGCAACAGCATATTGTATCTGGGCAGCTCTTAAAGTGACAGCAGTCATGTTAATCAAACAACAAAAGAGAAAATCTGTCACACGTCATATTGCTCACCCCAATTGGAAACAGTTGTGCTGCTTAATATTTTTCTGCATGCATAATAATAAATCTAAAAGAATCAGTAAAATGCTTTTTAAAACAGTTTTAGATTGTGTATAAGATGTTACACCGCAGGACATGTCAACACCCAAGTACAGATGAGCAGGGATTTCCAGACAGAGGATTTAGGCCACTAAATCTGCCAGAGGAGTTGAGAAGAGCGCTGAGATCTAACCACAGTTCACCTTCAGGCCACGCTACATGTTTGCTGGATAAAATTAGGCTATCTGTATCGAACTGCTGTAAAACACTGAACATCAAGATGACTGAAAATAAAACATTAAGTAGCATTATAGATTCATCATTCATTATTTGGTTATTTGGAAGTGATCAGCATTGGCGAACCTGCTTCAAAAGCAAAATTCTATAATATTAGGAATTATTTTATATATATAGTAAGTTTTTTTTATATATATATATATATATATATATATATATATATATATATATATATATATATATATATATATATATATATATACACACACACACACACAACTTCTTCAGGCATTCACAAATATATATACACACACACACACACAACTTCTTCAGGCATTCACAAATACTGGATAAGGATTTTTAAAAATCATCTTTGAGAGTCTGGACATTCAAAAAAATCAATCCTGTCAATTAAATATTATAAAGCTAAAAAGCTAAACATAATTATTTTGTTTGTTAACTAAAATGTTGTAGGTTCAAGACCTGCAAGGAAAATATTAAACATCAGTCTGACATACCTTCTGCCAGAGTTTCTTCTACGGTGACCTGGTGTCTTCCAACAGTGAAAGCCCGTCCAATGAAATTCCCACCAACACCGCTGCCGGATCCAGAACCTCCAGCTCCACCTCCAGAACCGGGTCCAGAGCCCACCAGCTCCCGCCGGGAGTCAAAGAACTTCTTCATGATGTACCAGAGATCCCTTAACTACTTATGTGAGTCTTTAAGAAACTGAAGTGTGTTGGTTGTTCTGGTGCCAGAGGTCTAGATCAGCTGTGACTGTCAAACATGGACTGGTAGCCCAATTCTGGTGCTGATCACAGCTTAAATGAACCGTATAGCAACAAAAACGTATTAGTAAACGAAAACAAACGGTATATGTACTAAATCAATACATCACAGCTGAGAATATCCAAATAAACAGCAACTATCAGTGATGGCCTGATATGATTATAGTGTTTGTCTAACGTTAGTGTCTATATGCGGGCTCATATCACGATATAAATACTTAAATCCAGCTGAAATCATTGTAAACATTTAAGCCCTGTTGAAAAATGAACCTTCAAACGTGAAGTGAAGAGAAATTATTGTTTTGATGGATGAAAGTCACTCTCCATCGTCAGCCAGCTGTGCAGCTCATTAGAACCTCTGAAAACAACCCACTTTTCGTAGAAAAGCAGATGACATGCGGATATTAGAAGATTTATTTTGTTAAACGTCCATAATAATATTAAGTTGTCTCTTGTTTGATGAAAAATAATTTAAATTAAACAAATACTCAGCTAGGCGCTAACGCTAGCATTCCTGCAAAAGCCGCTCAGACGCGTGACACATCTCATCTGCGCGCTCCGCCGGTGGCCTGCCGGTGAACGGTGAACGGATGCGGTTTGATTTTAACCGGACAGAATCAAATTCAGGCAGAAATGAGCGTGCTGTTCATGGCGTTTCTCGTCTGCGGCTTCGGATGCTGCAGATGCGCCAGCTAACCGGAAACCACACCGGAAGCGTGAAGCTAACGCTATAAAAGCTATAATAAAAGTCTAAAATTCTTAATAATTAAAGTCGTTTCTCCACTTTTCAGCAGCAGGGCAGAGAAAAAGGCAGTGACCTTATGAGGTCAAATTAAATATTATATGAGCAGAATTCATTCTACTTTATTTGTATGAGTTTTGCAACCCAGGCATCAAAATGTAGGACGCACATATGTAAGGGTTTGGAAAGAGGAAAACGAGTGCATTGTCCATTTATGTTATCACTGTATTTACCAAAAGTATTTTTCATATTTAAATATTTACCCATTCTAAAATCGAAATAGGTCCCTAACTTTACCGTCATACTTTAACAGCAAAACAGACTGTAAATTGCTGCAAAGCCTTAAATCTATTCTTTGATTGATTCACAATTCACAACATGATTATGATTAAAGACGAACTATGAAAAAAAGTTTATGTGAAGGAGGGGTGCTTTTAATTTTGTCAACTTGTACCAAAAGGGGGTGCTAACTCCCTATGCAAATAATAAAGAGCTAACTTGTCAGCTTTCTAGAACCGCTACTTTGTTACAAAATTACGTTTTTTGTTGCCTGATGGAAGATAGCTGGCAGCGTTCTACTTGTGTTTGATAATGCAATTATATATTTACCCTCTAATGCAATTAATATTACGTCAAAAATACTTGGAAACTCACGCGACAATAGAGTTTAGAAAAAAAAGCAATTAAAGAAACTTTTGAAATTGGCTATAAGTACAGCTGAGAAAGTGACAGAGTTAAAAAAGCTTCAGTAAGCACATGAATGATCATATGCGAGTGAAAAATCACTGTCAACGAGCGAGTCCTAGTTTCAGAAAACTGTTCCTTAGGTTATCAATCGCTCATCTCAACGTAATATAAAGAGGAGGGGCCGTAAATGAGGAACTGTAACACGATTCTGTTCATACAGGCCAACACCCACAAAAGTTGGAGACAAAACTCAGAAAGATTCTCGCAGATCTCCACGTTCATTCAGAGTGACGGGTGTCGTGCATCTGCTTCAGAAGGTAAGACAGTAAAAACTCCCATCCGCTTTCATAAAAAACTTTTACTTCGCTTTCATGTTATTCGCGTCTCTATCCGCTCTATAATGAATCTTTATAATATCAGTTTACTTATTCAACAGGCGAATAGAAATCACTCTATGGAAATAAAACTTAATCGTGGATTGAAGCTCGTTTGTAAAATGAAGTTTTCTCTCCTAACGTTTTGCGACAGGACTGAACGCCCATATTCCGTCACGTGACTCCATACTGCTAAACATGATCCCTTCAAATGTGGCTTTCATTAAAATACAATGAGTCATATTGCTTTGCATGGCAAATTAATTAGACCACATGCTTTACAAACACAAGGCAATGACCTAGATCTAGTATTGTCAGCAAGGAAGGATATAAGCACAAGAGGGAAAAGAATGAATGAAATCTCTTCATATCTTTTTGAGATTTTATATGCTATAAGGACCCCCAAATTTGATGATTTCCTTGTGAAGGACCCTCTTGTTAAAATATAAAAGCATCTGTATGTTTTCACATGAAAATCTATTTAGGCCTGGAAAATATGAAATGCAACCTAAAGACAACTAAATCAAATAATTGTTTCCAAAATTAAATAAATGGCTTTTGCATTGTCATGATTTTATAAACGAATTGTTAAAATATTATCTGAAATATATTTTCCTTTTTATTAAGCTAACTGCAAAAAAGAAAAAAAAGTGTTAATTTTAGATATGCAAATGTTTCTGACAAACAAAAATTGCAAATATCTTGATTTTTGACAAGTCTTTAGAAAGCAGGATTACATACTATTACATTTAGTAAATGTTGACATTATAAAAAAAATGGTAAACATATTTCGCTAATATACCAAACATCAGAGACTGGAATATGGACTTATTATTATTACTATGTAAATCTTACCATCTATTATCTGCATGTCAAAAGTCTTTTCTTCAGAGGAATCTTATTAAGTTGATGACTAAACTGAAAACTCTCACAAGCAATAATATTTTCCTTTGGGTTTTAATTTGTGGGTTACACTGGTAGGCATATGCTGAGCTTTCTCAAACAAGTGCTAAATCCTTAATATGAAACACTGAAATGCATTTTGAATGTCAGTGAATTAATCACTGATACTGAGGCTCAATCAAATGAGGTTTGTGAACAGTGTTGCAGTTGCACAGCATGAGTCAAATATAATATAATATACAGGCTCTTTGAACATACAGCACATTGTATGCAAAGAATAAATTATTAAAAGATCTTAAATGATGCATTATATTGTCATGGGGCCGCTGTCAGTGTTAGAACACAATGAAGTGAAAACTGAGAGACTGTCAGATGTCTCTGCGTTTTAAATGAGGTCTTTCGGGGGTTAGAAAAGGTTGTAAGTTTATTGTTTCAAAGGGAAATCTGATACTGAGTATTAGGCTGTTAATTACTGGTTGAGCCTCTTCTGCTTAATGAGCTGAATAGTAAAGTGGAAACCATTTTGCTAGTGCATCCAAAGGTGTTATTTATTTAGTAGTGCCATTAACCATGTTATTAAGAGCTCACTCCTAAATTTCACTTAAATAAAACCCAAACAAACTGGCATGCGTTTCCTAAAATCATTGTAAGCCTGAGTAGATCAAAGAAACCACTGACACCAATAGGATTACAATTTAGGATTGCAATGCTTTTGGGAAATGAAGCCCTGGTCTGTTTCATTGTTATGTGTGTCAAAATAAAACTTTTTTTTTTTTTTTTTTGCTTGTTTGTGGATTTCGAAGACATATATTATAAATGCATGAAACAAAATTAATTATAACAAACCACTTTTGCATTTCATCAGTTTAAAATATATTTGTTTTATATGTACAGTTGCCTATACAATGGCTTCATATATTTAATGCTTCCATATATTTAACACATTTTTTTATTTCTTGCCTTTAGTGTTCTCATCTCCTCATCTCAAAACTTAAACCTTTCCTCCAGCACAATGGCAGCGGTAAGAAAAGTATTTCGAATGTAAAAAGAGAGACATTGTTACGGTCATCTTTTTTACCGTTTTCAAACATTTGATGCATTTAATCACACTTCTAGATGATTCAAAGGCAATTAATTTTATTGTATCATTATCACACATTTGGTTCATTCTCATTTTCCAGTCAAAAGTCTGCTAAATAATGCTTGAAATTAATTTTGTAGAAAAACTGAATGTATGTGAATTTTAAAAGGGTGGCAACTTTTAAATAAGCTCAAATATAAGATTGTAGAAAATAGTTATGTGAAAAGTAGTCACAATAAAGAATGTGTTTGGGGTTAGTACATTTTTTAAAAATTACTTTTATTCACCAAAGATGGATTAAATGAGACAGTAAAGACATTTATACATTTATAATGTTCCAAAAGATTTCTATTTTAAATAAATGCTGTTTTTTTTTTTCTTCGAATGTTCGATTCATCAAAATACCCTGCAAAGATGTATCATGATTTTGACAAAAATATTAAGCAGCACAACTGTTTTCAACATGAATAATCATTTTATTATTTTATTATTTTTTATTATTATTATATTATTTATTTCTTGAGCTGCAAATCAGCATATTAGAATGATTTCATTCATTAGAATGAATGATTGTAATATGATCATTCATATTAGAATGATTTCTGAATGTGACACTGAAGACTGGAGTAATGATGCTGAAAATGTAGCTTCACGATCACAGGAATAAATTACTTTTTAAAATATATTCAAATAGAAAAGTTATTTTAAATAGTATTCATGTTTAACAATATTACTGTTTTACTGTATTTTTGAAATGCAGCCTTGGTTAGCATAAGAGAATTAAATTTTTTAATTAAAATAATGTAGATTTAAATTTAATTTTAACATTTGAGAAAGTTTTGCCTTTGACACAATCTGATATATAAGTTGTCAAGCAGCCCTGTGACAGCAACTCTAATTTTCAGGGATCAGTTTATCCTTAGGTTTTGCACACTTGTTAAATCTGTCTAAAGGTGGTGTTATCTCTTCTTTGCTGTAGTTGGGCAACCGTGGAACCGTCACAGAGGCATCTGGCTTCAACCCAGAGGAAGATGCCCAGAAACTCTACAGTGCTATGAAAGGAGCTGGTAAGTGATCGGACAAATCAGAACCAGGCTTCGGGATGAGCGTATTTACAAGACCCATTTTCTGTCTATTTTAATAAAATGAGAATCTTTATCACCTGGTTGCATTTTAAATGATGCAGCCAGTTGATTTCTTATCAGGTAGATCAGAGAACTACATCTCTCTTCATTTCCATTGAAACCTGCAAGCTGTTCTCAGCGTTGACACCTGTGGTTTAGCTGGGCTTTGGTCCAATGCAGAGTAGAGGTTGATTCTCTGGCATTCGTCCTGTAACCTAAAAGATGTTTCCTCATTGTGTTGTTTGACACAGGCTCACTTGTTGGCCTTAAGTGAGTTATGAGTAACATGCAATTTGATACTTTAAATAACAGTGAGCTTGTGATTCTGAAAGTGTCAAAAATGTCTGTGCAGTGCAAGAAAATTAAACAATCTCTTGCCGTTTTATGAACAAGCATGTGATGTACAGCCTGGGGCTTTACGGGTAACTTTAAATAACAAGCATAATTCCAAAAGTGTCAGAAATGTATATGCAGATGTGAAATTAAAAATTGTCATAATTTTCTCACCCTTGTGTCATTCCAAACATGCCAAACTTTCTTTTCTGCAGAATATATGTAATGTGTCACAAAAAATTATCTAGAAAAGCCACAGAAATACATAGATCTTGTATATAGAATTATATATAGGAAACACTACACTGTTCAAAATTTAGCAGTCAGTAAGATTTTTTTAATACTTTTTTTTTTATTATTTAAAATTAATACTTTTATTCCACAAAGACACATTAAGTTGGTCAAAAATGACAGTAAAGACATTTATAATGTTACAAAAGATTTCTGTTTCAAATAAATGCTGTTGTTTTGTTCTTCATTAACAAAATGTATCATGGTTTCCACAAAAATATTTAGCTGCACAGCTTCACAATGTTAACAATAATAAGAAATGTTTCTAAAATTATTTTAAAATAGATTAAGATGTAAAAGTTGTACAGTAAATTGTAAAAGTTACAGTAAGTTACAGTAAATTCTAATATGTCATGATATCAGTTTCTACTGTATTTTTTCAAATAAATGCAGCTTTTGTGAGCATAAGAGACTTTCAAAAATATTAAAACATTATTTATTATTTCTGTAATATTTATTATACTATTTATTATATACATTTAATAGCACAATAAAAAACATAATATCCATAATCAGTGTGTTTTGCTGAAGATGACAAACAGTGAAGATAATGCGGCTGATGCTGATAATCTCAAAATGAGTAAATAATTGGTTTGAAATGAAAAAGTTGGCTACATGATCACAGAATTTTAATTTTTGCATGAACTGTTACTTTAACCAAACCTAAATAAATTCCAGGTACCCATGAGGCGACTATCATCGAGATCCTCGCTCATCGCACTATTGCACAAAGGCAGAAAATCAAGGAGGCTTTCAAACAGAGCGTGGGAAAGGTAATATACTCGATCCTTTAATTTAACCAACAGTTGGCATTCTCTGCTGTAAGATCTATAAAACTCCGTAGCCCATCATTAACAGATCTCACTTTGGACCAAAACAACATGTTTTCCTGGTCGAAATTAGGGAAGCTTGTAGTCATGTTCTTATCTTTGTGGAAGCTCCTAATGGCAGGGACGGTGTGAGCAACCGTCAGGTTGTATTTACATAAAACATACGGTTCGCAAAGTGATTAGATAACATTGTTGACAATTCTTGATGATTCTGTAGCCAGTATGAAGATAGACAAAGCAGAATATGAATCACTGATAAGAGATGCTGGTGACCGGCTCCAATCATTAACTCTTCAGTGGACACAGTGAGGGAACAGAGAGTCCATCTACAAACGGTGTCTTTTGGGAGACATCCCTGCTTTATGACTGTTATCATAAGCGGGTATAAATAATGCAGCATTGACTTTTATTGCACTTCCTGGTGGTTGCCCTGGCCTCGATTAATCTGTAAACCTCTGTTACTCTGTAAGCCGGTCAGGGAACAAGAATCAGTAAAAGTCACGGTCATGTCTTGCTGCTTGAAAAACACTGACTGACTACAGCGCTGTCTACATAGCAAGAAAGTGTGAGTCATTGTGGGGGAAGTTCTGGACAGCGTTCAAGACAGTCTCGCGGAGACGACATGCCTTCCCCACCCAGACTTACAGCAGATATTACAGTTTTGGTCTACAACAGAACATTATTTCCTTACATCAACTACATTTGTTTCTTCTGTGATGTAAGATGTGGAAATAAAGCTTAAATCATGAATGAATATATTTAAGAAGAAATATTTTTATTTTAAGCTTGAAAAGCCTGGGTTTGTGTGCTGTCTGTGCTATTTTAAAAACAAATTTACACTGTTTTCTCATGTGGTAAATCACACTATATTTTATTCAGGAACTGCTTGACTGCTTGAAGTCAGAGCTTACTGGAAACTTTGAGAAGGTTGTGGTCGGCCTGATGATGCCCGCCCCGGTGTACGACGCATATGAGCTGAAAAACGCCATCAAGGTTAGTGAGGACTGGGAAATGTGTGAAGCCACACCAATTTTTCACATGAGAGCAATTTTACTTGAATGTGCAAGACTTCTGGTGTCAAGCGCTTCCAACTGATTTAACTGTCCAAAAACAGCCCATTATGCTGCTTCATGTTGCAAACGGGTATTTCTTATAATATTTTATTTATATATATATATATATATATATATATATATTACACACTGTACAACCTGAATTCCGGAAATGTTGGGAAGTTTTTTTTAAATTTGAATAAAATGAAAACTAAAAGACTTTCAAATCACATGAGCCAATATTTTATTCACAATAGAACACAGAGAACATAAATGTTTAAACGGAGAAATTGCACACTTTTATCCACTAAATGAGCTCATTTCAAATTCAGGTCTCAAAAAAGTTGGCACGGGGGCAACAAAGGGCTGAAAAAGCAAGAAATTTTGAAAAGATTCAGCTGGGAGAACATCTAGCAACTAATTAAGTTAATTGACATCAGGTCTGTAACATGATTAGCTATAAACGGGATGTCTTAAGCCCTAAACACACTGCATGATTTTCGGCTGTCCCAGACGAAAGATTGGCATCGTAAAACAATCGTGGCGAATCAGAAATCAAGCAGTGTGTCTCGGGCTTTAGAGAGGCAGAGTCTCTCAGAAGTAAAGAAGTAAAGATGTAGCCAAGTATGGTAACCCATACTTGGAATTTGTGCTCTGCATTTAACCCATTCAAATACAACAATATAACAATATTATAATATTGTAAAAAAAAAAAAAAAAAAAAAAAAAAAAGTGTATGACAATGTACAAACATAACTATCACAATTAAACGTTACTTCTAAAAATCCACTAAATGGCTAAATTTGCATTGTTTTGAAGTGAACATTCTTTATTTTAGGTAACAATGGAAATAAAAAAAATATCTAGTTCTAACATGGGGTGGTGTCTGTTTTTTCCATGTTGAAAAATAAGGTGTCCTCTGATCACTGTCAGCCTTTCAAATGCCTTTTTCAAAAATAGACTTGGTTTGTCAGCGCCGACAGCTTCGTGAGCAACGTGCTGACATGTGGTCATGTACAGTACCTTGGTATTGTTTGAAGTACATAGATGTACCATAACATACTGTATAAATAAAATAATACATGAATATAGTAATCATTTAGTCACTCAGTTGTATTATCCATCACTTGACCATGGTACCACTGCAATTCTTTTTGTGAGTTTACATTATTGATTGATTGATTGAAGTGTGTGTGTGTGTGTGTGTGTGTGTGCATATTTACATAAATACATATTTGTCACTGATCACAGTATCTTTGACCTTTGTCCAGGGTGCAGGGACAGAGGAGGCATGTCTAATTGACATCCTGGCCTCAAGAAGCAATGCTGAGATAAAGGAAATAATTGCTACTTACAAAAAAGGTACATATAATACACTACAGCTCACACTTGGATATACACTCTTGCATTGTGCAAAATATACAAGTTTCCTCATATTACAGTGTTTTCAATTACTTTTCTTGTGCTGATGTCGTCATTATCACAGAACATGGCAAGAGTCTTGAGGACGATGTCTGCGGAGACACATCTGGAATGTTCCAGAGGGTTTTGGTGTCTTTACTCACGGTAAATAAATCACCTGCGTTATCTTATTTGTGAAGAAGATTATTTGATGCCTTTCCTCATCCCTTCTTGTTTGCAATGCAAAACTTCACCATCCACAGTGTCCGGCCGGGGCAGGTGTGACCCCTGATAGTTTGGAATATGGGACGTACTGATATTGTTTTTCTGCTTTGCTTATAGGCTGGGCGTGACGAGAGCACCAAGGTGGACGAGGCTCAGGCCGTCCAGGATGCAAAGGTGAGGATTTTGTAGTGGTTAGCGGTATCTTTTTGAGTAATAAGCACATGTTCAATTTTTGTGGTGTAATGGGTTCTGATTACCTTAAACTGGTTATTACTTTGATATTGCTTGCTTAGCAAATCCAATGTGATTTGGCAATAGTAGTGCTTCAGTATACAGCGACCCCTAAATCTACTGGACATGTCAAAAACACTTTCAATTTCAATGATTTTTCTAAAATACTTCTGACAAAACCTATGGTGTTCATCATTGTACAACTGACTCAAGTGAAGTCTCAAAGTGCTCTAAATGAAGAGCATTAAGTGCAAAAAACAACATTGTACGCTGATTTGCTTATAAAATATAAGCTTATATAAAACAGAGTCATACAAGTCATTAGTTTGGGAATCGGTTGGACCGCACTGGTGGCACTCTAACCCCAGGTTTCACAGACAAGGCTTAAGCTAGTCCCAGACTAAAATACATGTTTGATCTGTCTCAACTGAAAATATCTTGTTCTGACATCTTAAAATATGTCAGTGTCATTGTTCTGTGTCAAGATGCAGACCTTAATGTTTTCTTCTAAGGCATTTTTGTAAAAGTTGCTTAAATATCTTAATTTAACTAAGGCCTAGTCTTGGCTTAAGCTAAGCCCCGTTTGTGAAACCGGGCCTAAATGTTTCATTCACTTAAATATCCATTTCTCGCAAATCGGACTGCACTGGTTGTGCTGCATACTTCTGATTCAAAAGAATTGTCTCATAAGAGTTGTTCATCGAGTATTCAGACTACACTGGTTGTGCTGTATTTTTTGGATTTATTGATAATAACAAGCTCATAAGAGTCGTTCACTATAGAATCCGCGTACAATGGCCACAGAAAAAGTGTTCTTGTGGTGCCTTTCTTTAGAATAACTATTGTTTATATATTATCTAATGTAGTGACAGATTTATTTTTGGCTGAGGTTTGTAAATATGAATTGGGCCTCTGTATATTCTCTGTATTTACATTTCTTCAATGGACA